>JAJTUV010001409.1:0-612418 GCA_021653895.1 Mastomys natalensis | reverse complement strand
AAAGATGCATGATGATTTTGGCTTTGAAACCTCTTCCTCTATTACTGAGGTGTGGGCATGGTGCATAATGGCTCAGAAAGTCTGGAGAGCATGTGAGGACATGTCTGGAGGGTGTAAACTACTATGATGGTATTTGCCTTCAAGATTTAAATCTAGGTCTACTCCACTCTGGTGTGCTAAACTCTCTCTATTCTAATACATGTCCAAACGTAAGCTAGAGTCTCTTCTAATGCCTTTTCCTTAACTTTAAGATACTAAGACTTTGCACTGTGATGTAACAACACTGGAGTTGTACATGCCCCTCAACTGGATTTTTAAATCTAAATGAAAAAAAATGGCAGGTGGTGTTGTGTTCTTAGTCACTCAACTTCTAGCTGGTTTTCAAATTGCTTTTCTCCCGGCCTTGCAAGATCCAAGTTATGTTCTCAGCTGAAGGAGCATCTGCAGGTGTGGAATCTGTAGCACTAGAGAGAGGGGGATACTTTGCCAAAGTGTGTCCACGAGCACCATCTTCTGGCCAAAGTGCAGAACGAAAAAGAAAATGAACAAATAAGCAGGTGCCTAAATGGTCTTGTGCCTTTAATCAGCTGCTTAACTACTTAACCATGAAAACGAGCTTCCTGGGGCTAATGAGAGTTGCCCAATTTGCAGAAGCAGGGTATTTATTTTTGTAGCACAATTTTCCAGCTGCCTGCATCTTGCATGCTTTACAGTGTTAGCATCTGCTTATGCAGCATTGTTCATGGATATGGCTTTGCCTGAAGGCTCCTTCTGGAGACTGAAGGACAGAGCATGTGCTAGGTCTCTAGGGTTGAAAATCGAATTCAGAAACCCAAACAGGCATCCAGTCTTGACCCAATAGGATCTGTTCGTTGGTTACAAGTTCTTTACATTTCCAGCTAGTCAAGAATAGGGTAAGAAAGTAGGTTGAGTTCTGGCAATACTCTGAAATAGCAAGAAAAACCTATATGATCTGTAGCCAAACAGATGTGGTCAGTACATCCCTGGCTAGCTATTATTTGGATCGTTCCTTTTTCTTTTTCTTTTTTAAAGCAAAAAGACAGGTGCTCTTGCAGTAATGAGTTGTATGTGTTCCTAAGGGGAAGGAAAGAAGCACACTTTCTGCAAATTCGCAAACTAAAAATAATTAAGACTTATGGGAAAAATAAGAGGCAGACAACCCCAAATAGATAATAACTTCAGTGAAAAATGCCAGTGGTTTAAGAAGAATGTCCAGTTCCTAATATACAACATAGCCTGGAGAAAATAGAGGACTTTGCCTTTAAGACAGGAAGAAAGGAAAACTTGATAGATGTCAATGTAAGAGAAACTACGGTCTTCTGAGTTACACGGAGAAGGAAGCACCACCACCCCTTCACACTCCCTGCACAGGATCAGTGAGACCTGACTGACAAGTACTCCTAACGCAGCCATGGAGACTTCCCTGAGGCAAAAGGACTGGAGTCGCTGGGAGCTACAGGAAATGCTGTCTCTCTCCCACCTCCCACCGTGCTGTATACAGCTGGGTCCCTGCACTTTGCCTGCATCTTCTAATGCTTGCCAGTGCAAAATGTTGGCAGGCCGGGAGCATCGCAGATGAACCACACTTTATTGGCGTTGTTCCATTTATCAAGCACATTTGAGCTAATTTATGTTAAAATCACACACAAACACGCAAGTGTGACAGCAAAACAGACTGAGCGTGGGCTGCTTCCCCAGTACACATCGACATTAACACCACCACCTGCTGGCAGGATGGGTCCAGTCAGCCCCACTTCATCATGAGAGTCACAGATGTCCCCATCTCCCAGCAGGGTCTTAGGAACCCTATCATGGCTCCTAGACTTTGAGCCGCCTTCAGGTCTAAAGTGCTGTACTATGTATGGTAAGCTACTGAGGCAGTATGTATTCACAAGGCTGTTTCAGCTACCCTTGAGAAAATTTGTCTAGAAAGGACAACATTTTTGCTAACTAAAGTGCCCACATGTAAATGGGGATTCAGGCTTCGAGTTGAGTACACAGATTTGGTCCCTTGGTATGTGTGTTTCTCAACCATCTCCATTCTCCTGAGTTCTTTGCTTCTCTTGGTAGCTTCCTCTTTCCACCTGCCCCCGCACGGTTTCCCACTGATGGTGCCTAGACCCTCCAGTTTCAACACCCTCATAGGCAGCAAGCCTAGAGGGAATGACCTTCTCTTTCCTAATGATTTTAACTAAAAGTAAAAGCAAAATGATGATTCTCTCATTTAGATGCTTATGGGCATGCTCACTGACTTTGGATTCTACAGTGGTCCAAGGACAAGTCTCTGGATAAGCCAGAGTGAGCTGGACCTTGGTTCCACCCAAGCCAAGTGTACAAAGACAAGGAGATATCTCTCTTCAAAGCAAAGGAGAAAGCGATACCCATCCTCTAGGGTGCTCTGAACCAGACACCCATCTAAGAGTGTTTCTCATGAACATGACCCCTGCAAGAGACAGTTTACTTTGGACTTAAATGAAAGAAAAGAAAAAGATGGTCCAAACATGGCCTCAATTCACTACTCATTAACTTATAAGCAGATGTGCTATGCTGGCAAAAAAAGACAGACAATTATAGACTTGGCTGACTTCACTTATTCCTTTACCTAACAGGTGACTTACTGTGCTTGCTTCTCTCCCTTCTTGCTCAAGGACAGCCAGAACCTTGTGTCCCAGAATGCTAAGTGACCTTTGCCTTATGGGAGAAATATCATGCTTTTGTTTCAAAGATAGTCACATTGAACCTCCAGATTTTATTGATCCATGTAGAAAACATTGGAAGAGTTGACATTAAGAGAAAATTCCTGGTCCAGAAGAGAATCACAGGGACCTCATGACCCAGAGGGAACACATCTGACTCCAGAAGCCACATTCTTTGTGATGCGGATAATCAGAAGTCATTGAAGTCACGGGCTTCTTTCATATAACTCCCCCAGGATGGGCAGCATGAGTTGTCTATTTGAGTTTCTCCTATTATAAATGATAGAATATACAGTCAAAAGTCTTTAAAGAAATAGAAGCAAAGTGATTTGAGTGATTTATTGGCAAATCTAAAAAGTCTAAAATTCAGGTATGGCTCCATCCAATGGTTTAAATGATGAATTTTTAAAAATGAATTTTTCTCTATTATTGTGTTTCCTCTCTGGCTTTATCATTAGGCTTCATGTATTCACGTGTTAGGGTTGGATTTCCATCACTAGGCTGAAATACCTGAGAAGGTATTTAAAAGGGGGTAAGGATGTATTTTGACTCACAGTTTCAAGGGTGTCATTCCTTGGTGGGTCAGCTCTAAAGCAGAACCTAATGTCAGGAACTACGTGGTGCTACAGACTAATCACTTTCTGAAGAGGCTTTGAAGCAAACAGAAAAAAGGGGAGGTTTAAGGTCCAATAACCCCTTCAGGGACACACCCCTAATTTTCTTCAACTAGGCCTGCCTTCAAGAGCAAGCAGTCCCTTATAACACCACCAGCTGTAGATCAAGTCTTCCCCATATGAGCTTTTGAACAATATTTAAGATCTAAACCCAAAACACCATGCAGTGGCCCCAGCAGCTGTCTCAACCAACCAACAAATAAAAATTTCATTGGCTTCTCAATAGAATATAGGTTGATTAGTGTGCTAATCACCAAATTCGTGAGATATGGTATTCTAATTAGTCAGTCACATGCTTCTTCCCTGAAACCGGATTAGAAGGCAAATATTGAGGTAAGGTAGGGACAGATACTAGACTTTCCAAACAGAATAAAGACACTGGATCCAGAAGTCAGAAATGGATTCAAGAGTCTTCATAAAGATTTTTGTGCTCAAAGTTGTCTGCTGTTTGTTACAATGCCAATCAAACTCAGAGCTTCGTGCATATGAGACAAACCTCTACCACTGAGCAGCACTCCCAGGCCTTAAGGCCCCAGGGCTCTTAAATGAGCTACAAACAGGAAGTCTTGAACATGTGCACAAGAACACACACAGGTACACAAATAGATGCATGACACATACACGCAACACATACACACATACCCCCTTTCGCACACCAGGTATACATATTGTCATAGTCACACATATATGCAAACACATGTAGATTATGCATACACACATGCATGACATATGTATACATGAATGTGTACATACATGCATGTAGACTTGCCCACAGTCATACTCACATACACACAGACACACATAGGTGTATTCTACTTCTTTACCAATCCTGGCAGATACAGGCAGATACAGATCTGTTTCAGAGTGGGATCCTCCAAACACTAAAATTACCACAGTAGATTCAGTTTCTCAAAGACACTTCCTGTCCCTTTGCTGTGGTTTCTGAGTGCCATATTCCAGGGCATCCTGCTCCACTCACCACCTTCCTACTTGTGCTCTATGTCAACTCAGCAGGGACCCACCCCTGGCGTTCCTCTGTAAAGCTGTCTCTTTACGCTGTGCTGGTACCTCGTGGACCCTGTTCTACACCAAGGAGATATTACTTCCACTCATTCAAGAAAGAATTTGCCTCCTGGCCAACACTGTTTCTAGGAAGAAATTCCCTTAATGACAACAATGTATAAGGCAGGCCTTTCCTCCTGGCACCTGCTGATTTCTTTAGAACAGCGGTGGTTTTCAACACTTTTTAATCTCATCTTCATTTGCTAAATATAAAAATTGCCCTCTCTATTCTTTTTAAAATAAAAATGTAGTTTTGACTAAAAACTAAATCAAATAATGATATTTTTATTCACACACACATACACACACACGCAGAGAGAGAGAGAGAGAGAGAGAGAGAGAGAGAGACAGAGAGAGACAGAGAGAGACAGAGAGAGACAGAGAGAGAGACAGAGAGACAAAGAAACTCAATGTGGAGGGTCACTGCTTTGCAGCCCTCCTGGCCAGGCCAGAGGAAAAGAGAGAGACTTCCTACCATGGCTTCACAGGTCTGCCATCTTTTAAAGTCTTTTTGGTTTTTTTTTCCTCAATAGCATTCTAATGACTCACCAAGTGTGGTGACAAAGACCTTTTACTTGGCCAAACTTCAGTCAAGCTTCATGCTCCTCCCAGGCCACATGCAAACTGACTCTTGTTAATTCAGCTTAACTAGAACTGACCCCCAGAACCCCATGTTCTGATATATATCTGAGCACTTTCTTCTCACAGACAGGTCCCTCATACTCTATGAGCCTTGTGATATCTGCTCATAGGGCCTGGCTCCAGTGGAATGCTGTCAGATTGGTTTAGCAGGAATCCCTCAGATCGCAGGATGGTGCCCTTTCCATTCACTGACCCCACACCATGTTTCCACTTGCCCATATTGTATTCAGAATTGGATCAGATCTCTTTCCCTCATTACAAGGTCCATTATTTTGGCCCTTCTAGCTATAGTATGTCTTGAATAAAATCTACCCTACAGTGGTTTAACATGAACCATTAAATATTTCTTTAACTGTGAATCAACTTTCTGCAGATCAATAGATATATACATATAATTATGCATATATATGTCAACATGTGTTGCACATGTTTTAAATATACATACTTAGGGGCTAGAGAGATGTCTCAACAAGTACACGCTGCTCTTGCAGAGAATTGAGTTCAATCCCAGAACCCCTGTTGGGTGGTTTTCAAATGCCTGTAACACCAGCTCTGGAAGAATTTGATGCCCTTTTCTGCCTTCCCTGGACAACTGCACTCATATGTATGTAGCCCCAAACAGACACATAGACAAAACAAAAAATTAATATTAAAGGGGAAAAAAACCCCTTACGGTCTGGGTCTGGGAAATGGCTCTGTGGTTAAGAACACTGGTTGCTCTCCCAGAGAATTCAGGTTTGATTCCCAGGACCCACATGGCACCTCATATCCAGATTATTCAGGTGATCCAATGCCCTCTTCTGGCCTCCACTCATACACATAATTCCTTTTAATTAAAAATCAACCTTAGAAATATACATACTTAAGCATTATGTAAGCATATTTACATATATGTATAAATATGCAATATATTATACATATACAAAATCCAATGTACAAGAAAAAGACCATACAGTTCATTCACAGAGTAAATGCATGTCTAACTGCCATATGCTTGACACCGTAGTGAGTCAAAGCCAGCAGAACTGACCCAGTCCCCTTCACTTACGGTTGAGAAACAGACATTAATCTGTTAGGATGCTCAGGTTGTTTCACTATTGTCCCACTTCAGTAACAATCACTACTAGTCAGTCCCATCTAACCCTTCCTTAGACAGGGAAAGTTTTCCTTCCCTGTCCCCTGAATTCCTGAAGGCATCCCAAACCACACCACCACCATCACCACCATCATCACCACCATCCCTGCATTCTGAAAGTGACAGCATGGGGTGGGGAACATAGACTGGGCAGAGGGATCCACAGTGATTGGCAAGTTTCCTGTCTGTCACTACCTCTGTCTTTTCCCCAAGGCAAGACTTGGCTCTTTTTAACTAATCTTTTGAAGAAAAAAGTCACTCTGCAAGCTTTCACTTGCTGTCTTATCCTTTACATAACCCAGAAACATTTTCTCCTGACAATGAAATGTCTGCAGTTTTGAGTCCAGTTCCTCAGAGGGGATGTCAGCTAACTGGAGCCTGCACAGTCCAGCAAAGAACACCATCAAGCCCAGACTGCAGTGGGAGAAGCAGGATCGTAATATTCTGTGATTTGATCAAGATACATGAGGGTGGCATGGTATATGTAATCCAAAAATAGCAAGTTTGTTTTATGGGGAATTAAGGGGACAGCCCTAAGCTTAGAAGCATGGAGACACTAACAAGAAGCACTAACAAGAGACCAGGAGAGTCGTGACCTTGGTTTAGACGTGGGTGGGATAGTGCTGTTGAAAAGGCTGAATGGACCTGAGCTAGTTGTGCTATGTAGCACAGAGAGGCCCTCCTGAGGGCTGACGGTGGAAATGATTTACATTTTTGGCATGAGGCAGCTGAGCATGGGATAGAAACACAGAGATAAGGAAGACACATAGAGGGACAAATGTGAGAAGAGAGGAGAATAAAAAAATCTTGATTTGAAGCAACCAATGTCTGTACCTAACACTTATCTCAAAAGGGCCAGTTGTTGCTTTACAACAGAGGTGCATGCAATAAGCAGAAAGAGCAAAGCCAGGTAAAGATTTCGAGCCTGGATCTACCATCAGCTGCTTGTTTGACCTTGGACAATGCTAGTGCACTCTTGGTAGTAACACTACGTAGTTCGTTTACAGTGTTAAGTAGGACACTGAAAGCAGATGGTATTGGTTTGGCAGGGTCTGTGACTGCTATTTAGCTAGGAACATCTGCATGTGTTCTCAAAGATCCATTTGCTGTAGTGAAGAATCCTGGGAGGATGTGAAGTATGGATGGAGTGCTCAGGCCCCGGAAAGGACTGAAAAAGGAGAGTGTACTAAAGAAAAAAATAAGAAGGCTATACTAGTTACTTTTCTATGGCTGTAATAAAATACCAAGACCAACACAACTTACAGAAGGAAGAGATTGGGGCCATATGTCTCCAGAGAAATAGGAGTTCATCGTGACAGGAACTGTGGTGACAGGTGGCAGATACAGTCACTGACAGCTCACATCTTGAAACTCAAGCACAAAACAGAGAGAGCAAGCTAGGAATGGCCTGAGGCTTTGAAACCTCAAAGCCCACCCTCAGTAATCTATTTCCTCCATCAAGATCATACCCCCTAACTCTTTCCAAACAGTACCACCAACTGGGGTTTAAGAATTCAAATGCTGACCAAGTCCTGGCCCATTTGAGAGCTACCTTTGAGCCATTCCAACTGAGTAGGAAGCAAGAGGAAGTGGAAGCCGGGAATAGAGCTTGAGTTTGGAAGAGGTACGGGTGGAGGAGGTTTGGGAAGGTGTCAGAAGCTGAGGACTCTGCCAGTGCAGCCCCGTGTGCTGTTGCTGGAGCCAGGTGAGTCAGCGAGCTGGAGTTGGAGAAGTCGTCTGCATCTCATACTGAGCCTCAGTGAGAGCGGGGTGTAGCGCTGGGGGTTGCCAACACAGGACACACAGTTGTATGTGGAAAAGCATACTACAACACATGACATTAGCAGCAGAGGTGGGGTGTTGCAGGCACTAGCCCACACGGAGGAATGGAAAAGCACGGACAGGCTCACGTCTGAGAACTGGTGTGCAGAAGAAATAGGGTGACTTTGAGAGCGCCTGCAGCTCCTTGTGAACAGATGGTGCCCCCAGCTCCCAGCTCCCAGCTCCCAGCTCCCAGCTCCCAGCTCCCAGCTCCCAGCTCCCAGCTCCCAGCTCCCAGCTCCCAGCTCCCAGCTCCCAGCTGAGAGGAGTCTCTGCGTTAACTCATTGTATCTTACACTTTCGGGGCAGCAAAGTTGGGGAAGGGGTAGATTTGAGGGTATAATAATTGAGTCAAAAAGTTGCCAGGCAAGAGAAGAGTGGTGACACCCACCTGCAATCCCAGCACTAAGGAGGCTAAAGCAATAAGATCTCTATGAACTTAAGGCAAGCCAGGAGTAGATAGGGAGACTATCTCAAAAATATCAAAAAAGAGGAAAAAGAGGAGAAAGCAGCAAAGAGTGGCTGTGGACTATATGAACCCCACCCCATTCCTGGACTAGATTTGATAGCTTTTGTGTTAATAAGGTTTCACCTTTGCATTATCTTTGCACACAGCCCACTGCCTGCCTCCATATTATACGATGCATAAAGCAAACACATGTTCGCTGCTTCATAGCCACAAAAGAAAAAGCTGGTTGTGGTGATTCCAACACAAACGGCTTAGTTATATCAGAATAAGCAACAGTGCCACATCTGGAAGATGCGGATTTCCTTCTGTGTTAATCTTTTTGCCTCTTGCTGGAGATCCTACTGTGAAAAACAAAACTGGCATTTGCAATGGACACTAAAATTCACACATTCAGTGGAACCTTAGCAACTTCTGGCTATGATGACCACCATACAGGGTGCTCTCCTGCTTTCCTATACCATTCAGTCTTACAAACCTTAGCTGAGGCTGGAGACCCAGCTCAGTATATACTGTTTCCAGAGGACTGGAGTTCTCTTCTTAGCACCCACATAAGGTGGCTTACAACTGCTTGTAACTTTGGCATAATAATAATAATCTTTTAAAATAAATTAAAAAAAACAACTGTAGCTGAACAGTGAGGAACAGTAGAAAAAAAAAGTCTCTGCCCCAAGAAACCTTATAACCTAAGTAGAACAGTAAGGCACACACATGAAATAACTACATTTCCCCAAAGGGACTGACCCCTCCGGGGCACTCTGTAATTGTTCCTCCTGGCCACATGAGATGTGAAGGAGTTGCACGACCAGTGATGGCATCTGGAGGCCAAGCATCTAATTGCCCATGAAGGATCTTTCAGGCCTCTCTTTCCCTCTAGCACACAGGTTGGCATCATTTCAGCTGAGGCAGCTCTGTCACTTGGGTGCCTCAGTGTTCACTGGGATTTGAGTGTCTTGCCAAGACACGATGGATCTGTGGTGAGAACGAGTAATAAATCAGGGGGTGCATACCGGCAATGTCACCATTCCAGAGGCAGAGGCAAGATTGTGAAGTCAAGGCTCATTTAGGCTATAAAGAGAGATTCTGCCCCTCAACCCCACCCCCCACCAAACAAAGCAAAACATGTTGGTACATGTTTCCTCTCACAGCATAATTTGGTCTATTTTAACTGAAACTCTTAAAGGGTGGAATGGTCTAACCTCTGGGGCACTTTAGAGAATCCTAAAGAATGAAAACTAGCAAATGCTGACAAGATCAGTGGGATTTATAACCAAGGATGTTTCATAAACTAAGAGTTGTCAGTCTCAATGTTTGAGATTACAAGAGTATAGGTGAAAAGAACAGCCTGTGAATCCCTGTAAAGATGGCAGCCATGGGAAGAAATGGATGTGTTCCCCAACGACAGTCACAGTTAACTAATTTTAACTCACTCTGTGGACATGTTTATGTTGGGCTCTTGGCAGGTATTGAGTCAGGTTACCTTCCAAGGAGACTTTTGCAAAAGAGCTAAACACAGAGATGAGCAGGGAGTAAGGAAACCACGGAGGATCCGTGGGACAGTATGCTGGGTTAGTAACAGTGAGGCAGCAGCCATGCCTGAGCCTGAGGGGGAGAGTCACCCTGAACCAGCCAACCTGGCATATCACTTTCTCTGTATGAGTAAAACTCAGGTGACCTTGTATTGGGAGAGCTCAGAGGATAAGCATGTCAACCAGCTAGTCTGTCTTCTTCCAATTGCTTGTCCATTTAACCAAAGGCAATTGGAAATTTAACTACACTGTGAAGGAACCATTGCTGTGGTAGGAAATGTCAACCCTCCAGGGACACGCAGCAGGGTGGGGATGGTAGATCTAGGGACAAATTGAAGACAGCCACCTGAGGACTCCAAGAGAAATGAAAGACTCAAGATGGTTTGGGCCGTAAGTGCAATATTTTTTAAAAATTATATTTTTATTTTATGTGTGCAAATATCTTACATATGAGAATTTAAGTGCACAATGTGTATACCTAGTTCCTATGAAGACTGGTAGAAGGCATCTGATCCATGGAATTGGAGTTACAGACAATTGTGAACCATCATGTCATTGCTGAGAACTGGATCCAGATCCTCTGTAAGAGCCACAAGGATGGCTCTTAACTATTGACTCTTCTCTCTAGCCCTCACAAGTAAGGTACTAATGAGAGCTTGTGGGGTTCCTTAAGGGACAGGCATGGTGGCACATACCTTTAATCACAACACTCTGGAGCCAGAGGAAGGAAGGACTGTGTAAAGTCATGGCCAGTCTGGCATGTATAGCAAATTCCAGGCCAGGTAGGGCCATATAGTGAGATTCTTTGGGAAAAACAGAATAGAGAGGGAAATAATTTTCTGAGAAAAAGTCAAAGAAACAAATCATAGATAGATTCATAGCTGGTTAAACCAAGCACATGTCATTGATGAGATCCATATAGTGGAAACTTTTAGAAACTGCTGACTTGTAGAAAGCAAAGATTTGGATTCTCATAATTGATTTTGTTGTTATATAATTGCAGGGGGCACTGAAGTCTTTGTGCTCACAGACATGCATTAGAGGGAAATGGAATGTTAAACATTCAGGGTTGTTCCTTCAAGGGAAGGAATGCAAAATCAGTTTTCCACCCAGAAGGCTGGAGCAGAAGTGCTTTCTAGCCTGGTGACCTTAGGAAAATGTGTGCAGTTGAAGACTTTCTTGAACCATACCCTCCTTGTAAACTTGTTTTTTTCAGTCACTCTATAGAACCCATCCTTATGGAAGGTGTCACATAAACTTTACAAAGAGATTCAAATGTAGCCTTGTCTAATCAGTATATAGCTTACTTTGTTCCTCAGAGAGACTTAGGTATGCTTAGTTGTGCACACAGGATTGAGTCAATAATCACAAGAATAATTTTCACCAAATTGTGCTGTTTAAATACATCTAAAATAAACAACTCAGGACAGATTGAAGTTTGAACCAACACTGGTTACTGAATCACATTGTGCCCAACTGCTTTCTTGCTTGCTTCACACACACACACACAGAGGTTGATTTGGTAAATTAAGAAAGTGTTATCAATCTTGCCCTTGACTGTGTACTTGTTGCCTTCTGCAGGTACCATGCAGTGCATGATGGTAGAATAGTTTCCCTCTTTGGCAGGCTCCTTCTCTCTTCTGACAATAACACCATCATGATTTCCAAGAATCCACCATAGATCCTTGGGTGTTAGATGTGCTCAATAGCATTATGTGCATTCTGCTTAACTCCCTAGGTCAAATAAAGGTCCAGGATCAACCCCAATGGACCCAGCCGTTAAATGCTATTTTTATCTTTGGATTACAGTGCTGGGAAGGTACAAGTCTGGACCAATGACAGTCACCATCCCCAGTTTAGCATTAGTGGATGTTTATAAGAAGAAAATTTGAGATTCTCATGAAAACAGAATCATAAAATATCTAAAGACAAAGAAACATAAATGATTTCAATAATATTGTCTGGGTTTCTGGGCTGACCTGTTCCTGAAGCCATACGGATGACTTCCATGTTTCTTCCTTCTATGAGCCACTCTCTTGCCATTTTTTACTTTTGCCAGTTTGGGTGGGATTTCCTCTGTTTCTAGTAGGGATATTCAATTAACCTGTCTGTATTGTGGGTCTTCCAACATCAATGATTTTCATATGTTTTAGTACAAATCATTAGTACACTGACAATAGCAGCCACTGTTGTTGGTTCCTCAGTAAGTGTTTGTGGGATAAAATATTATCATTAGATATGCAATTTCCCTCAAATGCTTATGTATTATAGGCCTGGTCTCCAAATGGTGGATCCAATCTTTGACAAGTGAATAGACATAATAAACAGATTAATCTACTGCTGAATTCACAACTTGGTAATGTATCAGGATACAGTGGGAGGTAGGATGTAATAGAAGATGGGATAAGCCTTTAAGGAGTGTCTCATCCTGGCCCCTTCCATTTCTCTTTCTGGCTTCCTCGACATGTCCTCTTCCACATGTTCCTACCACCATGATGTTCTGCCCTTCTTTGGGCTGAAAGCAATGGATCCAGCTGGCATTTGACACAACGCTATGCAACAGTGAGTCCCAACAAATCTGCCCTTCTTTCAATTGCCCCCAACCCCGTATGTCATAGCAATGAAAACTAACAATTATTGTTTCAAAATGCAATGAAAACCTTCTCAAATGGAGCCCTGTGGAGGTCATACAGCCCTGCGTCCATTTCCAGAAGTAACAGTTCTTCTTGTCCCAGTCCTTGGCAAAATGTCAGCCGCTGTAGATGTATCAAAGGGAAAGGAAAGTCACTGCCTACTCCTCACAGAAACAGCTATTTGGGGTCTTCTCCCAGGTCATACATAGACAGCAATAGGAGGCTTGTGAAAACAGGCAAGGCTTTCACAGATATTAGATCATAAAATTCAGCTCTGGGAAGCAGGTACAGAGTACTGGTTCCTGCTATCATGGAGTTCTGTTGCGATCTTCTCAGAAACCATCTTCCCTGGGACTCTCATACCACATCATCCTCTTCTGTTGCTGAAGCAACCTCTGGCCAGCTGCTCATATGACTCCATAAACCCTGTTCATGAATTCTGGGTTGAATTTTTCAAGGTTGCCAAGATCCCAAGAATATGTCCCTTACTCTGCCCTTAGCACAACCAAGCTTGCTGCTTCTGGGCTTCTCTCTCCTGACATCATGATTGCCTGCAGCTAGTCTCCTCCATATCTTCTCAGATGTGGAGAAGTCAGGTATCGATGTCTGCACTGTGAAAATCTCTGGTGCTCTCTTACTTGAGACAAAGTCTACTACCTTCCTCAGGAAACCACAAGGTGCTCAGATCCATCTCAAAGGAATTCTTCTCAGACTCTCTTCTCAAGACCCACCTCCTCATACAAATGGCTGAGGGGGGGGTGGTGGGTGTGGGGGTGGGTGGGGGACTGAGGCTCCAAATCTGACTCAGACTTCCAGTCAGCAAGGCCAGCCTAAATGCAAGGCTGCTTGGAAAGGAAGGGTGCTCTTTCCATTGGAGTTGCACCTTTCAACACAGCAGCCACATGGCAGACATGGCTAGTAAAAACTTGAAGAGTTGTCGTCCTAACTGCAATAGCCCTGTGAGTGTAACCGTTATCATCTTTTATAAACGTAGTAAAAATAAACTAATGTAAAACATCTCATTATTATCTTTATAATGAATAGGTATGGGACTATGTGTAACATATTGGGTTAATAATACAGTTCATTACAATTGATCCCATTTCTTTCCTTTTAAAAAATATGGCTACTAGAAAAAAGTTAAACTATATGCACAGCTTGTATTCGCTCTCTATTAGACAGCACTTGCTTTTAAATATATGAACACACGGTTTTAGGACTTACCTGAACTAAAACTCCAAGGTATGACAAGTCCAGTTCAAGGGCCTGCTGCATGTTATTTGTAGATCTCACAGTCCCCTGTCTGGTACATTCTAAACACAGGATAGTATGAGGGAGAAGGAGGAAATGGAAGAAGAGGTGTTTTTTTTGTAGTAGTAGTAGTAGTCAGTAATAGTGGGCGATGCTGTTGATATTACTCATCTCTGTTAAGCCCTGTGTAAATAAAAGCTCTTGCTATTCTGCTGACCGCACAGGTTGCAACATGGTTTGAGTGAAGTAAAATCTCCTTAAACTGTAAATCACTGCATAAATAGTTGTTGTCCTGGTATTAATATTCATAAAGACAACTATCATATTTTGGCAAGCAATGTTGCAAATGGTTAACAGAACTACTCTGGCGGCCTGGCCGTGGGCCCAGCAGCCATTTCTTACATTTAATTACATCAAAACCTAACACTGGGTCTGCCACTAGGTGGCAGTAAAAGCTGCACTTCCGTTCTGCTTCAGTCCCAGCAGCACAGCCAGCCTTGCACTGGAAAATGTGCAGTCTCCCTGAGGGATCTCCCTTGCCCCATGAGGACTCCTTGAGTTAAAAGCCTCTTGCATCTTAAGCTTGATACCAGGCACTGTGAAGAACACAGAAAGCTTCTACGACACAGAACAGCTCTTCAGGAGCATTAGTGTGTTAAGCAACAATTACAAGAGGCCATGGTTTGGAACTGAACTCTTACATCAGGCCCCAACAGACCAGACCAAATCAAAATGGAGTCATTAGAGCTAAAGACCACATAAACAGAAAATGTAAGTGGGTAAATCAGGGCTGAGGAGATGGCTTAGTTGTTAAAGGCTAGGCTCACAACCAAAAATATAAGTAAATCATCCCCAGAACATACTAGCTTTCCAGAAACAGATTCCAGTCTACGTAAGCCAATAAAAGGAAGTTCATTCTGCTTTTGCTCCTTTTCCTCAAAGATGCAACTTTACATTAAGCCCTCAGCTTACATCCCTTCTTTGGTTACTTTATCTCATCATGCAAAGCCCACTGTTCTAACATGGTCAGACAGTGTCTAACAAAAGTGAGAGCTTCTGTTCAATTTTGTAGCCCAGATTCACCAACCTTGAAGAAAAGTCATTGATATTTATGATTAAATTTGTTGTAATTTTGTCTTTTGAGAAATGTAAGAAAGGAGACCACTCTTCCTCAAAAAGAAACAAACAAGCAAACAAAAACCACATTTGGAGAGGAACTTTCTGCTATGTCAGAGGGAGGAATGGCAACTGTGGGCGTCATGAGAGGCCTGCAGGGGAAACAGGAAGAGCTTCCTGTGACATCTGACACGTGACATCTGAGCTGGGTTTTCATGAAGGAAGTCTTCTCTTGGTGGAGAAGGCAATGGACATTCCAGGAAGAGCAAGTGCAAAGGACACTGGGGACAGCAGTGAAAAGGTGCTGTCATTTGAGAAGGAATCATAAGGGGTGGGTATGCAAAGACAGGCTTGCACAGTGAAGACATGTCCTGCCTAGAACAGCAGTATGTCTGCTGAGAAACTAATGTACAGATAGGGAAGAGTAGATGGACGTGAGAAGGCGTGAGAGCTAGTCTTGGTTGTCAGCCTGACTGAATCTGAAGGGAACTAAAATGCAAGCCAGCCCCCTGGCATTCTTGTGAGGGACTTGTCTTACTCAGGTAAGTGTGGATGGCACCTTCTGATGGCAGCCAGATAAAAGGTCACAGAAGAAGAAACTTCCCCTTTTGCTTGCTGCCTTCACTCCTTCTGGCAAGTTCATCTATCTTGTTGTTACAACACTCCTTAGAAACAGCTTTGGGCTTCCAAAATGGACTGAGACCAGTAGCTCCAGGAATCTTCTAGGACTTCAGCACCAGATTAGGAATGCTGAGACATCCAGCTTCATAGAACTAATACAAGATTTCCAAACCTCCCCAGTGTGAGAAGGCCATTGTTGGACTCCCAGGACCGTATTATGTAATATAATATAATATAATAAATCCCTTTTTAATATATGTTCATTCTATCAATTCTCTTCCTTTAGAGAACCCTTACCAACACAGAAGGCAAACTAAGACAAGTTGGAAAGGAAGCCATGAGACTGCAGAACTTGGGTGCTCTTGCAAGTGATTCAGGGCTGCTGGAATCTTTCTCATCTGCAAAGAAACCCAACAGGTATTCTCTGAGGGGTTCTGGAAGGAGGCTTGTGGATGTAACATGGTGCCTCGCTTTACTTCCAGGGCTCTAGCAGACAGGTTCCTAGACTCCCCATAGCCTTGATCCCGGCCCTAGAACAACTCCATTCTCCCTTTTAAGCCTCCAAACTAATGTGGATACAGATAATTAAGTATTGGCTTGGTTGGATTAACTACCAAACTCACACAATCACTTTAGAGAAAGCAACTCTTGCTGTACTGCTCACCTCTTAACATTCAGTAAAGTTGGTACCACTGGATTGTCTAAATATCTGATCTGAGCCTGTGCCAGGGTCTTCATTGCAGGGGGGATCCAAGAACCTGCTGGGCTAGGCTTGCCAATTATTGTAAGAGCTGCCATGTATTACCTTTGAGTCAGGCGGTGTCCTGGGTTGTTTACACACAAGATGCATTTCATCCTCGTGACAACTTATATATAGAGAGAAAACAGATTCAGAGAAGTGAGCTTGTCTGAGGAGCCTAAAGTGGCAAAGTCAGCCCTTGACTGCAGAGTTGTCTGATTGTATAAGACTTTTGTTCTTTCTTAACCTGTCTTTGGCATGGCTTGCTATGGTTTGTCTAAGTGTGCTCCAAAGCGCAGTGTGTTGAAAGGGCTTGGCTGTCAGCCTCTGGTCTTCCTGAAAGACAACAGAACATTTAATAAGTACAGCCTAATTAGGTGGTGTACCCTTGAAGGGGATATTGAGACTCTAACCCTTTCCAGCCACCATAAGATGAACACTTTCCCTTTATTACCACATACCTTCACTATGATGCAGTGTGTTGCCACTGGCCCCAGGTCAACAAAACGAACAAACCACAGACTAAATTCTCTGAAGCCATAAGCTGAATAAACATGCCTCCTTGTAAGTGGTTTATCACTGACATTTGGTCACAGTGGTGGAAAGCTGACTGGCCTATTAGTCTCCTGAAGGGGAGGAAAAACACTCAAGCCTAGGTTACCACCAAACAATGAAAAATAAAAACATCCTAGTCCAGCTCCCTCCGCAGGCTCTGATGTACAGAAGACTGTGGTGGGTTCCCTAAAAGCGGGTGTCTGGGGCTGCAGCCTATGGAAGTAGTCAGAGACCAGAGAGTTGATAGGATGTTCCCTTCCAGGAAAAACAAACCAATCTCTGCTGCTCCACTGCTCAGGGCTTATACCTTGGCTACACAGAAGGGAACTGGTAATAGAGGCTTTTTCAAGAGCAGAGTGGCTCTGCCCATGGAGGCGACACTTAGGCACTGTGCTTCCCCAGGGCAACTCCTCCCACATGAGGTACCGCAAAGGTGCAGCTCACAGCCAGCTGGGCACAAGGCAAATTCACCAGAGGTTGTTTTTCTTAGCAGCTTCCTGGATGAGAACTGGGTCTCTTAGTATAAGAGGGCTATTATCCTGCATAAAGAACTGAGAGAGAGAGAGACCAAAAGCTGTGGGACTGGTTTGTGCAGGGTTGCTGTGTCCACTCCCTCCATCACATTGAATCCATGCAAGGTATCTTTTCATCCATCCATCCATCTACTTTTTTATCTACAGAATGCAGATACTGTTCACAGCCATGTGGCGAAACATATGTATAAAAAGTCTCAGTCTTCAAACCTTGAAGAGTGGTTGTGGACAGGCAAAATAAAACCCAGTTTCCCCAGGATACATCAGTTTGTAATACACACGGGGCCTACTCATCAAATCCCTCAGAGCCTTTTAATTCCCTGTACTATGGCCCTCAAATACTTAGTTACCAAGGAATATGTTACCATGATTATGAATCAACTCATATATTTTTTTAACCCATACTTGGTCCTCACTCTCTGCATCACTTTGGTCTTACCTAGCCAATGACCTCTGTTCTCATGACTGCATAGATGATCCACACATAGCCAGAAATGACAAATGAGACTGCTGACAGACTCCAAAGTGCTCTAGACAAAACCATCCTGCTTTGGTGGACACAAGCCCCATTCCCAGCTCCCTTTCCAGTGCCAGTATACAGGTCAGAATCTAAAACTATATTCCATAGGACTACAGGGTTCTGGTGACACTTCCACAGCCTCTAGGCTCCCGGTTGGTACAGTGACACTGTGGTCCATGCAAAGATAAAAATAATGGCTTCTCCTCACATCTGATCTGGGCTTGGTCACCTGCAGACCCCAAAGCAGCACAGATCAAGCCCAGTTTCACAACATCTATGACTTGCCTGTCCAGAATAGACACCTATAATGTCATATTCTCCTATCCTTTCTTTCTCACTCTTCCAAACTCATATTACTTCCCTCAGAAACACCTTTATGCATATTACCCCTGTAATGGAATCCAAGTGGGTACACAGTTCACCATCTGATGCAGTCAGGGCTCAGCTAGACCATTCTTTTGCATAAGAAACTACAATGCAGTGATGGAAAAAACGATCACAGTTACATGTAAATCTGATGCTACGTTTCGAGAGACAGCCATATTGGGCCAAATATAAAGGGACAGTTAAGGGAAGATACAAAGAGAACACATTTTGGCCTGAAGGAACAGCATTAACACATACAGAGGCATCAGCTCAGCATGACTGGAGTACAAATGCAGAGTGGGAGAGACTATGGAGATCAAGGATTAGGTGGTTTATAGAGTATGTTGAAGTCAAATAGTGCATTACTGTAAGACGATTGGGGTGGGGCAGGTTGTTAATGATGGTGCCTAATTGGGAAGATGACCAGCTGTGTGCTCTGGAAAAGTCTCCAGTCAGAATGAATTTGGAAAGTAGCAGAGGAGAGAAAGCAGATCCACTAGGGATATGGTTTCAGTGACTGGTGAGAGGGTACAACAACAGCTGATTATGGTCGTGAAGTGGGACAAGAAGTAGGAGCAGGAAGATTGAGGCAATTTTACATGTAGAAGGGGTGGGGATTACTCCTAAACAGTCTTGGCTAACTGAATGTACAGAGACCACTGACCAAGATACCACAGCAGAAGGGAGAGTGGAAAAGTAACAAGCCCTTCTTTGAAGGTCTTTTAAGTTTATATTTATGAGGTGCAAGCAGACCTATAGAAGCATGGAGCACAAGCTCAGAGGCGTCCCATCCAAGGGTACAAACTCAAGATCATGAGAGGAATGGGGGCTTGTGGGAGAGGTGTTGTCAGAACCCATGGGAAGAATGTAGAGGGGAGAACTCTGGAGTCACCTACATGAGAAGAGTAGTCAAACATCAAAGCTAACTAAAGAGACTGAACAAATCAGGATTTAACTGTTAGGAGACACCAGGGGAGGGGAGGGGCTAAGAATGGAGTGGTTGCCTCTTAAAGCAGACCCAACAGCCCCAAACTGCACCCTATCTCCTGGGCTCCGTATTCTAGCCCACAACTCTAGCTGCTTTCTAAAGAGGAGGGGCATACTAGCACCAGAGATCCCAGGTAAGACCCTACACTCTGCCCACCAACTCCACTTAAAGCAGACTCAACAACCTTAAACTGCACCCCATTCCTTGGGTTCCAAATTCTGGCCCATAACTCCTGCTGCTTTCCTGAAGGCCACTTCAGCACCAGGGACCCCATGTAAGACTCCTTGCTCTGCCTGCTAACTCTCCTTTAAAGCATACCCAACAGTCCTAAAGAGCACCCATTCCCTGGGCCCCATATTCTACCACAAGACTTCTGCTTTCCTGGAGCTCATGCCATTTCTAGGAATCCCAGAGGTAACATTGGCACCCCAAACCCCAAGGTCACCCAGGCCACAAAAGCCCCAGTAGAGATACCCTATTTGTCTCCTGAAGACTCTTTTGTCACAAGAACCACTAAGTCCAGAAGACCAGAGGAAAAAAATAGAAATCGAGGGGTGGGGGATGGGAAAAATATAAAAAAAGATAAACTCAGAAATCAGCACCTAAACCTATAATAACTCCAAACCCAGCTGGCTAAACCCAGAGTTAAAACACAGTCAACAAGAGCCAGAGCAATATGACACCACCAGAGCCCAGCTATCCTACAACAGCAAGAGCTGGATATTCTGACACAGCTGAAGCATGAGAAACTGACCTTAAATCCAACCTTATGAAGATGAACTAACAGTCGTTATGACTCAAATAGACCTAACATATCTACAGAAGATTTCACTTAAACACAAAGGAATATACCTCTCCTCAGTACCTCATGGAACATTTTCCAAAATTGACCATATACTCAGTCACAAAGCAAGTCTCAATAGATTAAAAAAACTGAAATAATCCCTATATCTTATCAGACCATCATGGATTAAAGCTGGACTTGTTGAAGAAACAATAGAAAGGCTACAAACTCATGGAAACTGAACAACTCTCTACTGAATGACTACTGGGTTAAGGAAAAAATAAATAAGTTTAAAACTTCTCTGCTGGTTGGTGGTGGCATACCTTTAACCCCAGAACTCCAGAGGCATAAGCAGAGGCAGATCTCTGTGAGTTTGAGGCTATACTCATCTAAAAATTGAGTTCTAAGACAGCTAGGACTATGATACAGAGAAACCCTGTCTCAAAAACAAAACAAAACAACAAAACAAAAAAGGAGCTGGAGAGATGACTCAGAGGTTAAGAGCACTAACTGCTCTTCCAGTGGTCCTGAGTTCAATTCCCAGCAACCACATGGTGGGTCACAACCATCTGTAATGGGATTTGATGCCCTCTTCTGGTGTCTCTGAAGACAGCTACAGTGTACTCATATGCATTAAATAAATAAATGGATCTTAAAAAAAAAAAAAAAAAAAACAACCAAAAAAACAAAAAAGATTTCCTAGAATTCAATGAAAATGAAAGCACAACATACCCTAACTTATAAGACACAATTAAAGCAGTTCTAAGAGGAAAGTTCATAGCACTAAATGCCATCATAAAGAAATTAGTGAGATCTCATACTAGTGACTTAACAGCACATATGAAAGCTCTAAGACAAAAAGAAGCAAACACATCCAAGAGGATTAGACCACAAGAAATAATCAAACTCAGGACTGAAACCAGTAATAGGAGCAAAGAAAACAATACAAGAATCAATGAAACAAAGAGTTGGTTCTTTGAGAAAATCAACAAGATTGACTAACTAAAAGGCAGAGAGAAAATATCCAAATTAACAAAATCAGAAATGAAAAGGAGGACATGACAACAGACACTGAGGAAATCTAAAGAATCATTCGGTCTTATTAAAAAAATCTATACTCCACAAAATTGGAAAATCTAAAGGAAATGGACAATTTCCTCAATAGATACTACTTTCCAAAGTTAAATCAAGATCAATTTAAATAGGCCTACAACCCCTAAGGAAATAGAAGCAGTCATCAAAAGCCTCCCAATCAGGTTTCCCCTTCTCTGAGGAGAAAGGGGGTGGAAGGATGAAGGGAGGTGAGAGGGTGGGACTGGGATGAGGGAGGGAAAGCTGTGATCAGGGTATAAAGCAAATAAGTTAATTTTTTTACAAAAGTCTTCCAACCAAAAAGCCCAGGGCCAGATGGTTATAGTACTAAATTCTACCAGACTTTCAAAGAAGATACTAATACCAATACTCCTCAAGTTATTCCACAAGGGAAATAGAAGGAACATTGCCAAATTAATTTTATAAGGCCAGTCATCCTGATACCTAAACCACACAAAGACTCAACAAAGAAAGAGAATTCCAAACCAATTTCCCTTATGAACATTGATGCAACACCCAAGTCTTGGAGAAATAAGAGACACAAGAGACATACTAAACAAAATAAAGAGTTCTTTCTCTTCCTCCCCCATTTCCTCTCCCCCACACACAGAGTTTAAGCTTTAAAAAGACAAAATGATATATGAAAGACAAGTAACTAAAGACTAAAAGCTTAGTTTTTAAGTTACCATTCTGAATGTATGACAAAAATGAATCAGTGTTTGGAACTGCCTATGTCCAGGCTCCTTACTGATGAAAAATGATCTGTAACTTGGGCTTTCCTGTATTTGCAGTTGAAAGTGTTCCTGATAAGGACTTGAAGTCTACACTCAAACTTGCTGACAAGTAAGGCATAAGGACACCATGACCAAAAATGAAGTACAACTCTGACAGGACAAAAAGTGCTTGAGGCACAAGAAGTAGATCTGGAACGAGAGCCTTTATTCATATCATATGAGCTTTAGAAGTTGTGGGTTTGGCCTTAGGAGCCATGGCCAAGGGCTATTTGGAAAGTTCACACATAGGAGCTAAAATAATCAGATCTGTGATTCAGAAAATTTATTCTGGCAGCCTGATAGCAAATATTGTGGAGATTCAGATTAGAGGCAGGGAGATCTGTTAGAAACATTATAATCTGGGTAAAAGAAGTACAGGCCTTCTCTATCACAGAGTAGGAGTGAAGACGGATGCTTACCTATTCCCAGTGTTAAGTGAAGACAGTGGCCATGTGGTCATAGATGCAGTATTTAGCATAAGAAGATGGATCATTCAAGGACGATTCTCATTTCTAGCTCACATGGATGGTCTTTATTGATGGGACACAACAGAATTCTGGGAGGACAAGGTATGTAGGTACAAGAGAGAACATCCACTTTGGGTAGCCTTGGGCAATCTTTTCCAGAACTGAACTGCTCCTACAGAAAGGACTTTTTTTTTTTTTTTTAAATAAAAAGCCTAGGACTTTCAGACTTGATAGGAAGAGAGCAAACAGTCTACAAAAGTATGAGCTGCGTTATGACAGCCAAAACTAATGAAGGACTGTTGACTGACTAGTGGGAGAGCCACAGGGCAAGAACTGGAGGCTGTGATTGGAACTCCAAGAAACATACTGTACAGAGCGGTGGGCAGAGAGGTGTGACAGCCCTGGTATTTTGCAGTCAGGCAGGTAACACTGTCAAGTCAGAGCCCAGAAAACAAACTTTCTCCTCTGGTCCTCTACTTTAGCAGATGGCTCTCACAGGCTGAACCCAACTGGAAGCTAAAGGCAAAAAGTCCAACTGGGTCTCACGAAGGTCAGTTTGCTGTAGCAAGTGAAAAGTGAAAGACAGCACAGTGCAGAGAGAAGAAAGGGAGAAGAAAGGGAGATGACCGGGGAACCTCTAAGGGAGTATAGAATCCCAGTTAGAAACTACTGAAATTATAAAGCTCTGGCCAAAAAAACAACAACAACAACAAAAAAATGATTAAGGGCCATGGAGGGAAAAGGCTTGTTCAGTCAGTAAAGTATTTTCTTTGCAAACCTTGAGTTTGATCTTGGAGGTGGAAACAGGAGAATTCCTGGGGCTCAAAGAGCCTCATTTATATGACTAGTTCCAGGCCAGTGAGAGAAAACAAAGTAGACCACACTTGAGGAATAACAGCTGATGGTTTCCTCTGGCTCCCATACGTGTGAACACACACACACACACACACACACACCCCAGAGAGAGACAGAGAGAGAAATTTGTTAACTATTACTTGAACTACAATGGAGTGATTTAAGCCTTAAAACAACTGGTAGGGTTGGAATGATGGCTCAGCAGTTGGGAGCACTGGCTGCTCTTTCAGGGGACCTGGATTTAATCCCCAGCATCTACATGGCAACTCACAACCATCTGTAACTCCAGTTTCAGGGGAACCAATGCCCTCTTCTGGCCTCCTCAAGGCACCAAGCATGCATTGTGGTGCACAAACACATTCATGCAGGCAATACATATGCATAAAATAGTAAAAAACAAAAAACAAACAAAAAAAAAAAACCTGGTAACTTACTGTGGAAAACTGCCAATTCTTTTAAATAAGTGAGAACACTGTGTCGAGAGCACAGAGTAGCCAGACCCAAATGCAGCGCAAGGCGCCATCTGACAGCTTTGAAGTGAATGTACCCTACAATGTGCAGTTGTAGATGGAACATCTCAGGTTCTGAGAAAGGAATCTAGTTCAAATTGGAAAAGGTTTTCTCTTCTCCTTCTTTCTTCTTCTTACAAATAGATCCATTTCTATCCTAATTTGTGTGGATGAGGTGACTTCCCCTTCCTTTTGGCTGTTTCCAAGTTAACTATCTGGAGTTTGACATTCTTACTAATTACCGGGCAGTTTGCGCCATGCCTTCAGCATCGAGCCCATAAGGCTAATGGCATGTGAAGTTCTGTTAGAAGAGTTAAGCTGCACAGTTGTGGGGGGAGGCGCGGGGTGCGGGGGGGGGTAGGGTGTAGTTTCACCTTTTAGCTGTCTTTCAAAGGCAAGCAAGAGGAGGGAAACTCTCCAAAACATTCTTGGCACACAAATGGAACCCAGGTCACCAGCTACAAATCTCTTGGCCCCTTAAGAAAGGGAAGACCAACTTGTTTGTCAAACAATTGTTAGGCTACAAACAACAGGGACTGGAACACAGGGTGTCTTGTCTCAAGGTGTGCCTAACAGAATCCATGGGGACAGCTGGTTTTGAAATGGGTTAATCTCTCTGCCTTTGGGTAAGGCCAGTGGAAACAGTCTTGGGTGGGGTTGTTTTGAAAGAACTCTATCCCAGGCAAGGGCTGTTGGTTGCAGAAAAGCCAGTGGGTAAGGGTGCTCAATAGAACTGCTATGAACACTAGAAGAGAACTGAATGTTAATATTTTTTACTCAAAATTTTGTTAAAAATGTGTATTCCTTAAAGGTGAGGAAATGTGAAAGAAAACACTAGAAATGGAAAAACCACGTTATACAGTAGAGAATATAAATTAGGTTACAAGTTCAGGAAAAATTGGTGATTCTGAGGGAAGAGTTACTGATCACTTACTATATTCTGTATAGATGTATTCTGTACAGATGTCTGTTGGCTTCTGTTCTTATAGAACAGGTTTTGTTGGCTGGGTTTTTGTTTGGTTTTTTTTGTTTTGTTTTGTTCTTCTGAAGAGACTAGGAACTTCCACTCTGCAGTCACCAAGAGACACAATGCAGCATGTTCACTTACAAACAACTGCATACTCTTTACTGAAAAGGGTCAGTGGGATTTCCTGGAAAATGCTAAACAATGGTAATTTTGCACATTGCTGTGGTCTGCATTTGGAAAATAAATGATGGATCTTTTCCCACTGTGGAGCAGTAAGGGCAACTCTTCAAAAAGATTTGGGTGGTTCTTGGTCTCCTCCGGCACAAGCCTTGTTAGGAATACTATACCAGGTCCCTAGGTTGGGCTCAGGCACTACCTTAAAGCATGATCCAGTTGATGAGATTAGGGCATGGAAAGGTAAACTGGGTCATCATCAGAATCACCAGGAGAGTTTCAAACATTTAGGCTCTTGAGCTCCTCTTTAGCACTAACTAGAAGCTCCAGAGTATGGCTGGAGAACATTCAGGTTTGAAATGTTATCCTGGTTATTTTAGTCACTGGTTAGCTATGGAGCCTGAGTCTGAGGGATTAGCAGGGAAGAATGGTGTGGTTTACAGGCTGCCTCACTCAGGGAAGGATGGCATTTTAATTTGGTAGTTTCTGTGACCCAAAGGTTCAAGAACCCTAGAAATGCAGTAAATAAAAGGTCAGAGAAACAAACTTAAAAGGGACTCAATGAGCATGCGTGAAAAATCTTTTCTCTGATTAACAACTGCTATTTGCTGAGTTACCTAATAAAAGGAGAAGAGTCCACAGTTTGACATGCAGAATCAAGACAGCAAGTTAGTAATGGTCAACCCCAATCTAACCTTGTGACTATGTCCCAAACCCTAAATCTGTTTTTTATGTATTATTTATCTCATCTGTTATCAAATGGATTGGAAAATGGATGTCAGATGCTTCTGAGAGTCAAGTGAGAGGTGGGAACACAAACCAGATAGGTTAACCAAAAAATATGCAGCAAGGGGCAGAGAAGCAACGGGATCAGGGCTGGCAGACAAACAATGCAGTCCTCAGAGATGTAGCTAGGTAAATACATATGCCTGGGCTTGAGGAAAAAGAAATGATCCACAGTGGAGCTTCAAAAAGCCTCCACGTTCAAATTTACCCTTGCGCTTGTTGTTGAGAAAAGAGTATTGATTTCTTTTCTGACCCAACTCCTCCATTTTTCTTTTTAAGGAGTGGTTTTGAAAATGCCTTTATGAAACTGTGCTAACTCATCTCAGTACCACGCAGGTATTCTGAAAACAACTAGTGGTGTTTCCTCATGAAACCATCTTATATGTTCTATGATGACCTAGAATCGACAGTCTGTTAAAATAACAAGAATATGGATATAAACACTTGCTTGTAGAGAATGTCTCTGACATTCAAGGTAAGAGGTAACCCCTAACATGGTATGAGTTCAAATAATCCTACAAGTATGGGAAGAGAAAAATGAGGCATGATGTTGGGTGGACATCTAAGTGAGTGAAGTGTTTTATAATACACTGGCCCAGGCCTAGTGATGTATTCTGGTAATGTGGAGAAGACATATGTGAGGGCAGGTCAGCCTGAGGGCAAACTACCCTACTGTGGTGTCAGTGTGCCTTTTCAACCAGTTTGGCATTATTGAGTTAAGCAAGAATCAAATGGGTCTTTAATCTATACAACTAAAATTTTTGGCTAAATGTCACAAGACCACCACCACCAAAAAGGGCAAAACGAAGTCTACATAATACTTCTATGATCCAAGAACTTAGAAGAAAGCTTTTAAGTTAGTAAATCACAAATAGCCTATCAGTGTTTATTCAATGGAGCTTGTCAACTGTTGTCAAGTTTGTCATTTGACACAATCTGGAATCTTAAGTGTAAAGCTTGGGTTGAGAAATTAATTGCTTATATCAAGTTGATCTCTAGGAGCGTGCCTTGATTGTTCATTGATGTAGGCAAGCCCAGACCACTATGGGCAGCGCCATTCCTGAACAGGCTATATAACAAAGCTGGCTAAGAATGAGCCTATGAGTAAAATACAGTGTTCCTCCATGGTTTCTGCTTCAAAATCCTGCCTGGACTTCCCTCAGTGATGGATATTATGATCAGAAAGTACAAGCCAGATATATCCTTTTCTCCCCTAAATTGTTTTGATCAGGGTGTTTTATTACAGCAAAGAATGAAATTAGAACAACTGTGGAGTTTCTAATTTGGCCACTTGTATTATTAACATGTCTAGATTAAAAAAAAAAACAAACAAAGGTTACTGACATAAACTTGTATTATCCTCTTTGTAAAATCTTGTACATAACCTTATTTCATCATTTAAGTTGAAAAAGTATCTTCTATGACAGTTATCTTATAAAGTCCACCTGCTGAGAGAGCTCACAGATGGAATAGAGGAAACATGAACAGGTATTTTCTATTAAGGGAGTATGTAAGAAAATGTCCTGTTTTTCTTAAAGGGTAAGAAAAAAAATCAGATTTCCTCAACTAGGACTAAAATTATCAATACTTTCAACTTGCTGTGTCAGGCTCTGGTGGTAAAAGGCTACCATGACACAGGACTCTAGAACTCAGCTTTAAGGACCAGAAATCCCTTCTCAGCCCACACTAAGAGGAACCACCTCTGGGCTAGTCCATTCTATAAACTCAAGGTCCACTAATTTATAAATGAGAATGCCAACATTGGAAAACATTAATCATTGGAAAACAAAGCTAGCTGAGCTGCAGACAGGCACTACTCCTAGCTGACAAGATGACCATAGATAGGCTGAGTCACAATCTGGTGAAGTATGAGAATACTTAGGAAAAGCTAAAACACAAGACCCAGACAAGCTGCTGTAAATCATTCCCATCTGTGAGCCAGACATTCCTCCTCAAGCCAACACTCCAAAATGAACGCACCCTGGCCCTTTAATGGAGCAAAACCACATTTGACCTTCACTGCTTTTTGTTTGTTTGTTTGTTTTCCATTATGTTATGCACTTATCTGGAACTTAAAACAGAAATTTTGCTTTGGTTTAAAAATAATTCATGCTCATGGCAGAAGAAAGAACATAAGAAAGGGTGGAACAAAAGCTAGCTTACCCCATCTCCCCACAGGCAGTAGCATCTAGTTTCATTTCATTTCATGCCATTTCAGACTTTTATGTATGTCCATATCCCATCATTTTTATTTTTCTTGACCCTCTCTTAAAATCCCAGTGGGCTAATCTAGAACACTGTACCTCACCAGGACTGACTCAACCAGCAATTCTCTCCAGCTTTGGTGGATATCAGCATTACATGGGGAGCATTTTTTTTTAAAAAAATTTATTCATTTTATGTAGTATGAGAGTACACTGTCACTCTCTTCCTGCATACCAGAAGAGGGCATCGAATCCCATTACATGGTTGTGAGCCACCATGTGGTTGCTGGGAATTGAACTCAGGACCTCTGGAAGAGCAGTCAGTGCCTTTAACCTCCAAGCCACTTCTGCAGCCCTGGGAAGCATCTTAAAAAACAGACCGTGAACCCGGGCCCCTGACTCAAATGTGCATTTCTGGGATATGAGGTAACTATGCTACCCGGAGAATAAGAGTAAGAAAAACTGAAAGCAAAGGTTTATTTAAACATAGATGTAGTTTATACTCTCAAAAATATAGTGACACTAAATCAATGCTTTTCTTTCTTAAACAGTTTTATTTATTTAAGTTTACTCATATTTAATTTAATAGATATGTGCCGTCCAGGAAAAACTTGAGGTGTATGAGTTTTTGATAGGCAGTTCACAAGTGAGTTCAAAGGCCCTAGGTTTCCCCTTCCTTCCCAGCGTCAAGTTTCCCTGACTACCTTGTCTTTTAGCACCCCCAACCCCAAAATCTTGTGGTTCACCACATTCTTGTCTTTGCAGACACACTTCCGAAAGCCTGGAAATCTCTTCACCACCCTCTTCCTGTTAGGTGTTCAAATCCCAACCCAAATATCTTATGCTTGTATGAGATTTTCTTAAACTAAGAAAAGTAAGTGCCCCTCCTCTCAGCTGTATCTTGTCCTTATCCATGGTATATATTAACCTGCTTTTAAGAAATCAAAAAGCTCTCAAGGGAAGATTGTGTATCACAGCCAGGAATGGATTATGTTGAAGCTTATCGTTTAGACATTTGTGATATAAAACAGTTCCTAAGCATAACAGGAATTCAGTATTTGTTGAAGGAATGAATGCTGAGAATGAAAAATGAACGAACCCTGACAAGGAACTTTTCTGAACAGTGAATTGGTTTCGAACCCAAACTCTTTGGATGCCTAAGTCCTTTACAGATGTTGTCTAGTGTGTGCACATTAACCTTTACACAAAAAAGTACTTCTGAAATGCTTATACATATTAGGTATGATATAAACACTATGTAAATAGTCACGCAGCACAGCACATTTCAAATGACAGGCCACATATGTAACAGTATATACTACATGCCCTCAGTATAGAACAGAAAAACCATCTAGGTTTAAGTATATATTGGTTGACACAACAAAATCACCTGAGAAACACACCCAGGTAATTAAGGGCACAAGACTAAAGCTATACTATACTGCTTATGGAACAGACATTTACAAGTAATTAAAAATTATTTTCAAGTCATGGTTGCTTAGAGCTAGAATGAGTTAACTGATAGTACTACGTGTCATATGCCTCGGTTATCACACTTCTAAAACAGGGACAATAGGAAAGCAAATATAGAACAACACATGGACATGCTTAGAGCTATGCCTAACAAACAGTAAGCACTCAACAAGTGTTAGCTGGTGTCTGCGCAACATACAAGGTGCAGGCTGAATTTGCTCTCATCATATAAAGAACAGAGTTGGAAGAAAAGATAAGAACCTGAGAAAGATGTGACATAAAGCAAGAAACTGAGTATTAAATATCAAACTAAATACTGACAAAACAAAATTCATGATCTCCCTGGACAATTATTTCAAATAAAAGTATCCTCATTTGTCTGTTTATATGCATGTTTCCTTTTCTAAAAGGTTTATTCACATAAAATTTTACTGTCAAAGTCATTAGCATATTTATCATAAGATATTGAGAATATTTCAAAGGAATGTTTATATACTTTAATGAATTTGACAAACAATTCATGATTTTCAGCCCAGTACTAATACACACAGAATGAAGAACACTCTCTTCCTCAGAGCTCAAGCCAATGGGAAAGGTATTAAACTTGTTATACCACTTAGAGCTTTTTTTTTTTTTTTTTTTTTTTAAGTAAATGCATTTTAGACTCATCAATTTGCAAAGGAGCACGTCAAACCTAATGTTGCTCAAATTTTCTTTATTAAGAAAATATTTCATATATAAACAGACTGATAAACTCATTTTTGTAATAAGTTATGCAGCACATACCCTCTTCTCTAAGCTTCTCATGCAAAGTTAAAATGTTTTTCTTAAAGCAGAGCAAGTAAGTAAGTTTCAAGGCAGAGCTGGAAGTCAGCCTAGAAAGAAATGCTTACAAAGCCATTTACACTCCAACCCCATCCTGACACTCTCAGCCTCCCCCGGGTGCTTCACTCAGTCTCTATGAAAATGAATACTCCTTTAAATGAAGTCAGATCAATTACTGGTGAAAAACCTAGAAACTAACACGTCATTCATCCTAGGAACATGCTGGTGATCTCCTGGTTCTATTTACATTAAAAAAAAAAAAAAAAAAAAAACAGAAAATCTGCCTCATTATTAATTACTATATAAAAATACTTTTAAATAAATGTTCATTCTGTCTATGCTTCCCCTAAAGTGCTGTTTGAACAACTCAAGACATAAAGAAAAAGATGTTGAGAACAGATGAGGACACCTAAGAAAAAAAAAGATTAAAGGACTACTTCCTGTCACTGTAGACATTTTAACTTATGGATGGTTTCCACAATGTAAAAATACAATAGATACTATAATAGAAATATAGGGATTCATTTATTACTTTTTGGTTTACAAACAAAGGCACCCAATAATGTTTCTATTTACTTCTTATAAAAGATTATCAGTTTACACTTAAAACAAACAAACAAAAAAAGCACAAAACAAAAGTTTCCCAATCAGCTCCTACAGACAAACACAAAGGAGAAAGGTCAGAGCATCCCTCCCACAGCTTTATCTGGCAGACTGGAGAAACTCTTATTCTATGTCACCCTTAAGTCAAACAACATATGACCCGGTCATGCTTTTCTGAACTAAGCATTAAGATACATTAGCATTGCCAAGGCAATTAAACAGATACAATGACATTACAGTGTACAAATATGTATGCCAGAGTTCAGAGAAGGAAAGATAAGGGAAAACCCTAAATAGTTCAGAATACAGTTTTGCCAAATGAGGTGAATGAAATAAATTTATTTTACAGTTGTCCTATTGAATAATCTATATGAAAAATATAATCAGAACTAAAAACACTGTCTAGCAAATTACAAACAGAATACATCTCCAAACTCTTTAAATATGACTTGAATCCAAAGTATAGTTGATAAAGCTCAACAATCTCATTTTACTCCATATTAATTTCAAAATTATAAATTCCAGGATGAGCATCATTTATTCATTACCTTTCTTTCGACAACAGAATTCTAAACACATGAAATTAATTTGACCTCAGCACAGCCTTAGTTAGTGGTTCTTTAAATTAGATTACAAGAGCAATAAAACAGAAGACACATATCTGGTTCATTTTACAGGCCTGCCCACATTGCACCTGATTCTTTTCAGAGACCCAAAGACAATTTATCAGATTCTCAGTATATTTTGGCAGATGTATAAAAATCATAAAAAGGTTGTTGTGTTTTCATTACATCATGGAAATACATTTGGAGACATGGAGTACTCAATGTATATTATATGGGCCACTTTAAATCAAAGGCATCATTTATTCCATTTTACCACACATCATGGTCTCTCACACCTTACACAGGCATGGTCCTAGACCAGAGATTTCAGAATCATTCCAAAGAATACACAGATATTTACATACATATTTCTTTTAAAATAATGTTTAAAAGTTTTACTACACAAAGTCTGGCTTCAACAGAGAAGCATTTTTTTTTTTCCTTTTCAAGATTATACACCAGTATGGAAAAAGTTGGTTTCCTTTACATTTTGTTTTCCACAATAGTAAAATAAACTTCTTCTACATTGTATTTTAATTAACAAAAAATTAAAATGTAAAGTTACATCTAATGTCTTGTACTATGAACTAACCCTTTAAGCACTTTCAAGATATACTGCTGATGACTTCAATGTAATACAACCTGATCAGCTTAATTATAACTGTGATGCTGAACAAGTCACTAAAAAATATGACAAAATAGTAACCAACTAGTAAGATTTAAAGGGAATTGTAATGTATCAATAAATATACATCAATTTCTCGCTATTACTTGTTTCTATAGCGCATGTCTTTCTAAAGCTAAAACAACATGCAAAAAATGATGACTTGAAACTCGTTCAACAGTTTGCTACTTTACATGGTAAAATCCTTTATTTTATACATATATTTATGCATTATTCATTTTTAAAGGAATTCAGCTTTCAAGGTCAAAATTGGTATGTGTTGGCAAACACATGAGGGCATTTTCTTAATGTTAAAAGCTACAACTACACTTCATAATAATGCATGTTCATATGGGGCAAGTCCTGTGAGAAAATTTGTAAGGGAGGAGAGGTAAGTATAAATCAATCCTTCCCCAATCCCATCTTTAATCAAGTCTCAAGAAATCCTCTTCAAATGCAAACGCATCTTACCAAAGTTCCATTTGATCAAATTAAACTAGAAAATTGGTTTCCTATTTGTTTGATAAGAACAGTTTTACTGTGCATGTTTTCACTTTGCTTCAAATGCACAGAGTATACATTGATACAGAATCTTAAATTCATTCAGATCTATTAGTGTCTTTAGAATAATATTTGGCCTTCTGATCATAAGAGCAACTAATTACTTATAAAAAATGATATGCAACACACATTTATTCAGAAAGAAAATCAGAATAAGTCTTTGCATTTGATACCACCTGTACCTTAGAGGAAGAAAAAAATACACGGCTGTGGTCTTAGCAAAACTAAACTCCACTCTCAAAGAATTTAAAAAGAAAAAAAGAAATCAACATTGAAGAATCAAATCAAATATTTAACTAATTTATCTAGGCCTTCTGTCTACACATTTTCCATTGCACTGAATATTAGGACTACATGTTAAGGCATGTTTTAATTAGTATGTTCCAGAACTGCACAGTTATACTGGTCAATGTTCCCATAGCCCCACTTCTGCCCTCTTCCTATCCTTTGCATTCTAAGGATTAAAAATGAATCATAGTTTGAGTGACTATTGCAGATCTGAGCTGGCATACCACAGTGTGTTCACTAGGTTTTGAGCATAAACATTAAAATGTTACATAAAATGGACCATAATTTACTCCACGCTCCAATTTAAGATGGTTTAATGTCTTAACAAAAGGTGAGATGACTTAAGTACATTTTACATTTCGTGCATTTAGATCACCATATGCATAGATGTTCTAATGCTAAATTCTTGGTCTTCAGTATCTCATAGTGCTGGATGCTCGGAAGTATGACAGAAATTTGTAACACAGACTAACCACAAAGTACCAGATGTTTCTTGCCATTTGTGATCTTGCAATAAAAATACGCCAGATAAGTATCACAAGGATTGTATTGAAACCATAACGGATATTCCGCAACCTGAAAAGCAAATCAAAAGACACATTAAACATTCTCTGGAATAAAATTATTTTTGGATAGGAACTAATTAATAGTTATAAATTTAATCAAAATTCTACACCATCTCTTAACTTTCAACATTGAAAAACTAAACTAAATTTATTAAGTTCAAGTTAGCATAATTCAAACGTACCTGCCTATATCTGGACCAAGGAGTACAACAAAGTTTTTCCTGACTAGTGTACCTGGACTACAGACTTAGGAAGCAACAATTAAACTGAGCATCCTGTGGGCCCATGCCCATTCCTATGATAGACATCAACAAACTATAGGTTAAGCCAAGCATGGTGGCCTCATTCCTGTGATCCTAGCATTTAGGAGGCTGAATCTAGGCAGGAGGATGCTGAGTTTGAGGTCAGACTAGGCTACAGAATGAGATCCTGTCAGAAATAAAGAGGAGTTTGTATGTGTGGCTGGGGGATCTGGATGGAAGAAAAGAAGGCAAAAAGGAAAAGAGTGAGCAAGCAAGCATGTAAACAAACAAATGAGGTAAAACAGTCACCTGTATGTCTTGAATTTCTGGAGCTTCTATCTAATCTGTTAGCGGCTGATAGCTAACAGTCCCCAAACTCAAGAGGGAACTGACAAGTCCTCATCTAAGAATAATGCAGCATTAACTCTATAGAAGACCTTTCTGCTCTCAAAGATCAGCAAGCAAGTTACAATGTGCATATTTCTAAACATTATTTATGGCTTTTGATGGTTGCCTGAAGAAACTTAACCCTTGAGATAGGTACATTATAAATTCCAGGAACTTAATATTGCAGTCCAAGACAGTACTCTAGTACAGCAATGAGACTGTAGAAGTAGAGACTATGGCTTTAAATAAGCAGTCAAAACATTTATGTTCAAGTTTCCTATCCAATTAGTAAAATACAGTCTTGCAAACCTCAGTTTCCTCATCAACAAATCTGGCATTTTGCCAACTCCATAGTGTTGTGGCCTTGGCAAGGAAATAGTATGAATCTTAGAAATCGTAACAAGTATTAGAATGAGCTAACCTTTAGTAGTACTAAAATCTCTGAATGATTGACTACAGCTGATCTTGACTCTCTGTTTTCTGAGTTTATATGTTTAAATCTGCAAGTACTTACTCTTACTAAGAGACTAAGCAACTATTTACTAAGAGACTATTCTGTGCTGTACATTAAAAAAACTACATAAGTAACTTCTGGTTCACAAAATATTTTCATTTTCTGCTAGTACTTTTACTTTTTCAACAAAAATTTATTAGAAGCAAATAGTCATTTTCAAAACTAAGTTCTACCCAAAGTTTATTGTCAGTAATACACATACATTAATAAAGATATTAAGTTTTAATAATCTTTACTTATTTTATGCAAATGTTTTTTTGCCTACATGTATGTCTGTATACCACATGTGTTTCTGGTGCCTGCAGAAGCCAAAAGATGGTGTGGGATCCTCTAGAACTAGAGTTACAAGTAGTTGTGACCCACCATGCAAACTGGGAATCAAACTCTGGTCTCCTGGAACAGCATCCAGTGCTCTTAACCACTGAGCCATCTCTCCAGTCTTTTAATAATCTTAAGTTAGATAAATAACACATTGTTACAAACCCAAGGGTAATCATTTTCTTAAATATATCATTCTTATTCAGAATATTTCTTCACCAAAGCAAACTGTGTAGTATTTCCTAAGTAAGGAAAATGTTCATCACTTACTTGTTCAGATGCTTTCTAGCTGCAGGGAGGCCAGACATCTCTTCATTCAGTACGTATTTTTTAGTCCCCATGCAGTAGTTCTCTATATATTCTGCCCAATGTAACTGTCGTACATCAATATTAAAGGTCTATGGTAAGAAAGAAAAAAGTTATTACTTTTTTAATTTTTTTAATTTGCCAAAACTATTTTTTTGAACTATAATTCCAAATGAAAAAAGATTAGCTGGGCAGTGGTGGCGCACGCCTTTAATCCCAGCACTTGGGAGGCAGAGGTTAGCCTGGTCGACAGAGTGAGTTCCAGGACAGCCAGGACTACACAGAGAAACCCTGTCTCAAAAAACAAAAAGGAAAAGATTAAAAAACACTTCAATATGGTATTACCTTTACTACTGTCAACATATCTATGTTCCTCCTTGCTACTTACATATGAATTGATATACATTTGAATTTATTTTCCATCTGCAACCTCCCCTTCTTATATATTTTCTGTAGGCTAAAGGTTAATTTTTCTAGAAGAAAAATTTTTACATCAAGGGAAATCAAGCAGAGCATGGTAGCACACACTGTTACAGGAGCACACAGTAGGCAGGAGGGTCACCAGTTTGAAGCCAATCTGTGTGGTAGTCTCAATAAGAAGCACCACATAGGCTCATATATTTGAATACTTTGTCACCAGGGAGTATAATTCTTTGAAAGATTAGGAAGTGTAGCTTTGTTGGATGAAGAGTCACTGGGGTGGACACTGAGGTTTCAAAAGCCCATACCAGGCCTAGGCTCTCTACCTCTCTGCCTAAGAATCAGAGCCTCCCTGCATGTTATCATGGCCCTGCCACGAAGACAACAGACTCTGGGAGCATAGGCAAGACCTTGATTAAATGCATTTTTAAAATAAGAGGTGCTTTGGTCATGGTGTCTCTTCACAGTGACTAAGACAATGTGCTACCTGCTACCTGAGGCCCTGTCTCAACAAACCACCACTACCCACCCACCCACTCACTCACATATACACTAAATAAACAAACAATAAAAAGCAAAACCTAGCATGAATTCTGGCTTAGGATTTTAGTAACAGCTATTGTGTAATTTGATGGAAGGAGTAGATAAATCTTGAAAAGCAGACTTTATAGAAATGCTACTCTCTGGAGAAATGAGAGGGTTATAATTTTTCAGTACTCTTGAGCAAATAGGCAGTCGGGTATTTTTGTGAAATGACAAGGAAATTATTCGTTATAAACCACCATCCAAAAATAACAAGTTCTAGAGGGGAAAAGATTACAAATAAAGTACAAAAATGAAAGGATGGTATCAGGGCACCAACATTGATGTAGACTTGATTTCACACAAAGGAGTTGTTATAAGAAGGTATATATGCATGTACACAATTGACTAGAGTTTCACAAGAAAAAAAAAGAACCAAAGCAGTACCTAAGAGCATGTTGCCTACAAAAATGATGAATACCAAACACAAATTTAAAAACCATACCCACCAAATATACACACACATTCAGGCATCTGAGAGTAAGTCAGAAAGAAATCCAGATAGATTACCTACAAAACATCTACCAGACCATTAACTACTTTCAATAGATACAGTAGAAGCCAAAAGGCCATGTTTTCCAAATATTCAACAGATGCAACTAATGTAATAGATGTAACTAATGTAAATAATCTACACCAATGTAAAGATATTTGAAAAATTAAGATGAAATAAAGATATTTCCAGAAGAATAAAAACTGGAGCGATCTGGTATCATCAGCAATGAAGAATCACACTAAACAGTATTCTTAAGGACTGAAGCAGAATGACTCCAGATTCCAGACTGTCTACAGATGTCCCTGTCAATGCCTGGAGGTGGAAGAAGATGAAGGGCAGCAGAGAGGTGATGATCCTTATATGAGTATGTATTGCATAGACTGCACAAACTTTGTGTTCCTTTCTCTTTTTTTTATTGAATACTTTATTTATTTACATTTCAGCTGTTATCCCCTTTCCCCATTTCCCACCCCCAGAAACCTCCTATGTCATTCCCCCTTCTCCTGCTTCTATGAGGGTGTACCCCTACCCACCCACTCACTCACTCCCACCTCCCAACCCTCGAATTCCCCCGCACTGGGGCATACAGCCTTCATAGGATCAAGGACCTCCTCTCCCAACAATGATGGACAAGGCCATCCTCCTCTACATATACAGCTGGAGCCATGGATCCTTCCATGTGTGCTCCCAGGCTGGCGGTTTAGAACCTGGGAGTTCTGCTTGGTTGGTATTGTTGCTCTCCTCATGGGAACACAAACCCCTTCAGCTCCTTCAGTCTTCTAACTCCTCCACTGGGAACCCCATGATTAGTTCAATGGTATATGACAGGCTCTGACAGAGCCTCTCAGGAGACAGCTATATCAGGCTCCCGTCAGCATACACTTCCTGGTATCCACAACAGTGTCTGCAATTTGGTGACTGCACATGGGATGGATCCCCAGGTGGGGCAGTCTCCGGACAGCCCCTTCTTGTCTCTGCTCCACACTGTCTCTATATGTGCTCCCGTTACTCCTTCTAAGAAGGACTGAAGCACCCACACTTTGGTTTTCCTTCTTCACGAGCTTCATGTGGTCTATGAGTTGTATCCTGGGTATTTCAAGCTTCTGGGCTAATATCCAATTATCAGTGAGTGAATACCATGTGTGTTCTTTTGTGATTGGGTTACTTCACTCAGGATGATATTGTCTAGTTCCATCCATTTGCCTAAAAATTTCATGAAGTCAATTGTTTTTAATAGGTGAATAGTACTCCATTGTGTAAATATACCACATTTTCTGTATCCATTCCTCTGTTGAAGGAATAGCCATTTCTGGCTATTATAAATAAGGCTGCTACGAACATAGTGGAGCATGTGTCCTTGTTATATGTTGGAGCATCTTTTGGGTATATACCCAGGAGTAGTATAGCTGGGTCCTCAGGTAATGCTATGTCCAATTTTCTGAGGAACTGCCAGACTGATTTCCCGAGTGGTTGTACCAGCTTGCAACCCCACCAACAATGTAGGAGAGTTCCTCTTTCTCCACATCCTCGCCAGCATCTGCTGTCACCTGAATTTTTTATCTTAGTCATTCTGACTGGTGTGAAGTGGAATCTCAGGGTTGTTTTGATTTGCATTTCCCTGATGACTAAGGATGTTGAACATTTCTTTAGGTGCTTTTCGACCATTCAAGTTTCCTCAGTTGAGAATTCTTTGTTTAGCTCTGTACCTCATTTTTAATAGGATTATTTGACTGTCTGGAGTCTTGATTTCTTGAGTTCTTTGTATATATTGGATATTAACCCTCTACTGGATGTAGGATTGGTAAAGATCTTTTGCCAATCTGTTGGTTGCTATTTTGTCCTATTGACAATGTCCTTTGCCTTACAGAAGCTTTGCAATTTTATGAGGTCCTATTTGTCAATTTTTGATCTTAGAGCATAAGCCATTGGTGTTCTGTTCAGGAACTTTTCCCCTGTGCCCAAGTATTCGAGGCTCTTCCTCACTTTCTCTTCTATTAGTTTCAGTGTATCTGCTTTTACGTGAAGGTCCTTGATCCACTTGGACTTGAACTTGTACAAGGAGATAAGAATGGATCGATTTGCATTCTTCTACATGCTGACCTCCAGTTGAAACACCACCATTTGTTGAAAATGCTGTCGTTTTTCCACTGGATGGTTTTAGCTCCTCTGTCAAAGATCAAGTGACCATAGGTGTGTGGGTTCATTTCTGGGTCTTCAATTCTATTCCACTGATCTTCTTGCCTGTCTCTGTACCAATACCATGCAGTTTTTATCACTATTGCTCTGTAGTACAGCTTTAGGTCAGGGATGTTGATTCTCTCAGAAGTTCTTTTATTGTTGAGAATAGTTCTTGCTATCCTGGGTTTTTTGTTATTCCAAATGAATTTGCAAATTGCTCTTTCTAACTCTATGAAGAATTGAGTTGGAATTTTGATGGGGATTGCATTGAATCTAAGGTTGTGAGTTCAATCTCCTATTCTCTCTTGCACTCTTACAATGAGATGACATGGGAGGAGGCATTTATCAGATGTCAGTCCCTGCTTAGCAGCCAAAACTGTGAACTAACTTCTATTCATTAGAAATTACCTATTTGTTATTCTCCTATACCAGCATAAAACAGACTAAGAAAAGCACTAATAACAAATGACCTGTAACGGCAAAATAGAGGCATTGGTTTTTCACTATCCAAAAAAGGTCAAAGTACCCATTTATGTTAGTTTAAGAAAAGATACTGTAAACTGGTGGTGGTGGCTTATGCCTTTAATCCCAGCACCAGGGAGACAGAGGCAGGTGGATCTCTGGGAGTTCAAGGTCAACTTGGTTTACAGATAGTTCCAGGGAAATCCTATCTTGAATATCACCCCTAATACCTGTATTTTCTAAAGTAAGGTATTAAAACAACTGGAAAAGAATGCATTTTGATACAACTAAAGGAAATGGGAAATTAAAATTGTGAAAAGCAACAAACAACCTAAAGGGCCAGGTATATAGAGCATGCCTACAATCTCAGCATTTGAGAAGGCAGGAAGTTTAAGTTAAAGTTTAAGGCAAGCTTGTGTCTTACTTGACTGTATCCAAGAGACTAAAAACCAGGCAAAAAGAGAACAGAAAAGACAATTAAGATAGGTCCAACAAAGTGAAGCACTAAACTTAAATCTAAAACTGAGGTTGGGATGTAGCTCACCTGCTTACCATATACAAGGATCTGTCTTAGCACAACAAACATAGAACTCCAAAATTACAGGTTATAGTACAGATTAAGTTCTCCAAAAGGATCAGTAACTATCAGACTGTAACAACAATAACAATGTTGTTTACAAGAGACATGACTAAAAGATAATAATAAGACTATTTGAACATAAAGTTGAAGACAGACAAATCACACATTACTACTAGTAATAAATGTAGCTGGCCAAGGCCTCATTAGAGTATGCTGTCAAAGCCTGCATGATTAAAAATCCGGTAAATAACAAAATTCAGTCTACTTTTGACTTCCATTATTACAAATGTTTTTAAATAGTTACAAATCATTTTATGTAAATTGTTCATCTTCTTAGCCTATGATTCAATGAATACTGACACCACTATTTCTACATAAGCATTGTAGTAGGAAACAGATACTGATATCAAGACACAAACACAAATATGCACTCACACGTACACACATACTAAGTAAAATAAAAGAGCTATACCTTCAGAGTAAGGGTAAAAAAATCAAATAAAACATCTAGATTGAAACCTCTTATCTACCAAGCTAGTGGAATGGGTTGGTTTTCTACTTTCAATATGGAATTCACAAGCCACATATACCAATTATGGCTTATCCGCGTTAGATATGTTAAGATGCAAAAGGCGCATTGAGTTTCAAATGCAAAATATGAAAGAAGTTAGCCAAAATGGTCTAAATTATTTTAAAGTTTGATATGTTCAAGGTATTTTTGAGAGATCAGGTTAAATAAAATACTTTTAAAAAATTAATGCACTGGATGAAAAACAAAGTCTCTTTGGAAAACTAACCCTGACCCAATCTTCTGGTCTATATAACACTGCACTCACTTCAACAAAGGCAAAATCCTCAGCACGTACTTTAGAGGCCCTGTCTTATGAAGGTCTCCTTGATAGCAAATTCTTGCTTCAACTTTAATCTATGCCCCCTAAAATTCAACAGAAACCTCAAAGAATATGAATTTAAAAATAAATAATGATAAGCAAAACAATAACTTGGAAAAAGGTACCCTGGTTTAGACTGGGCTCAAGTAGCAGAATCAGACACTGCCTATGATTTAAATATCAACTATGAGAGAAAGGATTTACAGCAATTATGAAGAGATATCCAAGACTAAGTTGACCTTTCTAAAAAGGAAAGCATACAAACTCAATGGAATGGTTTCATCACAGCTGACTTGCTGTTGAAGAATTTAAATTATTTACACTTTAGTCCAAAAGCAAAATATTTAATTGCAGTTATAGACCTACAACACCATGATCTACCATGTAACAATTCTGTGAGAAGGTAGAGAAGTAGCAGCATTTGAAGAAACAAATGCTTAAGAAATTCCCAAATTACTGAAAAACACCCATCTACAGGTATAGAAAGTCCAAAGAAAGTTTCAGAACACCAAATGTAGAAAACCTAGAAAAGAGCCAGCAAAACAACTGACTTTTCAACTGCAACAAAACAGATAGAAAATAAAATAAACCTTAATGTGCTACACTAGTGTTAAACAAAACAAAACACAACACCCTAGGGTGAACTAAAGACTAACAGATAATCAAAAGCTCAAAGTTCACTGTGATCAGTCTCCTAACTAAGCCATATTCTGGTATTCTAAATACATGTCAGATAGAAAGAAAATGATAATAAAGAGAAGCTTCAAGAATGAAAACAGATAGAGCAAATGTCTCCTGATTGTGGGGCTTGAACTAGAGAACCACAGTTAGATGTAAACACTCACATGGCTGGAGGGCTCAAGGCATTAGCATAGCAAAATCATATCTACCATAAGGAGAAAACTATTGAAAATAAGGCTCTAGGTTCAATCCCGAGTACTTCTATATCCCTAAAAGAAAATAATTAAATACATTTGACTTAAGACAGATACATATGCCAAAATATATGAGATAGCTGGGTCATAGTAGCACAGGCCTGTAATCCAGCACTCAGGAGGCAGAGGCAAATGAATCTTGGGGAGTTTCAGGCCAGCCTGGTCTACATAGTGAGTTCTGGGACAGCTACAGCTATAGAGAGATAGTATCTCAACAAAACAAAAACAAAACAAAATCTGAGTTAAGTTCAGATGGAACACAGTTTAACTTTCAAACAAGTAAAATGAAGTGACAAAGAGCATACAATATAAAAAAGCAATTGGAGTCCACCTCCCTCTAAAGACCCCCCAAATTTAGAGAAAACAAGGTATTCTTTACATAAAATCCATAAAGATGTTAAACTCAACCTTACAGGAAGGAGTAACAACTTAATCTGAAAAGTCTTTGTTATTCTCAAATACTCTATATCAGTTTTAAGACAAAGTACTTACCTCCACAAATACTAAGATTTAAAGACTGAGAAAATATAATGAGATCAATGACTTTCCTATGTGATAGTTATTAGAAATGCCTAGGTCTCAGAGTGCCTACTGGTCATATTTTCTAACTCAAAAATAGAAAATACTTGCCTTTTTATCTTCAGGGTTTAGTTGGTTCATTAACATATTGACATTATCAGTATTCCAAACCCAAGAGTTACTTGTAAAATATTCAAGAAATACCATGGCTTTGTGAAGACGAGTGATTGTTTTCATCATCCTGTGTTTCAAGAAAAATCAAGAGATTCATATAGTATATAGAATGGGTAGAATCCCATTACCACACAGGTTCCAACCACATAATCCCAACTGAAATTCAGTAAATGTACCAAACCAGCAGAGAATCAGAATATTTCTGCATCTTGGGAGAATAATTTATAATTCCAAAATGGAAAAACAAATTAGAAGCAGTAGCAAAGGGAATTTAAAATTTAATATTGCCCGCACAAGGTTCTACTGACACAGAATTCTCAAATGATATGCAAAGCAACACTAAAGTTTAAATTCAAATTTTCTAAATATCACACTACACAAAAGGTTCAGTTTATTCTCCCTTTGCTTTTGAGCTATTTTGTATTTAGTGAAAATCCATAACATGGATTCTACAACTATATTATAATCCCAGCACTTCAGTATCACTGAAGCAGATATACAGAAATATTCTTTTGCCATTTAGTCAACTCTATTAGAAAAATACAAGAACTTTCTCTTCAACAGTGATTGGCACCACTCCTGATTATCTGGATGTGCTGTGAAATCAATGACTAATGCTGAGGGCTTTTAGAAATATTCTTCTCCTCAGGCCTCACCTATGTTCTTCCTTAGAGAAACAAAACAATAGAATACTTCTTTGTTTCTTTGTAAGGGCAAGGAACCTTAATCTTATCTGAAATTTATTTATTATCACTTGCCACAAGTCATTGATATCAAAGCACTAACCAAGCAATAATTAAGAGCTTTCTGAATCAAATATATACCAAAACACCAGAAAAATAATCAAGAAATATAAGAATTCCATTTATATTCCCACAAGAATGAGCTTGAAGTATATGAAATTTAGAAAGACCCCAAATTAAGGGCTTTATAAATGGGAGACACAGGAGAAAATCAGAATATGAAAAATAATGAAGAAAATAAATGCAGCACCATTAGCTAAGAGACAACAGTAACACATTCAATACATTTATAAAGAAACCCCAAAACCAAAATACTTAAAGAAAATGAGGCAATATGATGTACAGAAAAACTATTTCATTCACTAAAGAATTCCAAAGTAAATTCTCCATTAAACATGAAAAAGAATTATCCAATACCCAAAGCTATTATCTTGAAATAAACCATATAGATTAGGGAAAGTTGTTTTAATAAACAAGACTTTTCGCCGGGCGGTGGTGGCGCACCCCTTTAATCCCAGCACTTGGGAGGCAGAGGCAGGCGGATTTCTGAGTTCGAGGCCAGCCTGGTCTACCGAGTGAGTTCCAGGACAGCCGGGACTACACAGAGAAACCCTGTCTCGAAAAAACCAAAAAAAAACCAAGACTTTTCTATAAAATTTTCTTTACAGATGTAAAAATCTGTAACAATACAGTATCATAGGTAGTATAATATACATTAATTTTATCCCAAACACACACAGTTCACATATTTTTTTCAACGAATATGGAGTTAGTCTGATTTACAACTCAACTCTGTCTCCAAAAAAAGACAAGGAAGAGGATGGAAGATTTGAAAATTCATATACATGAGAAATTTACAGACAATATTATCAGGAAACGAAAGTACACTTTTAAGACTGCACCATCACTCTGGCCCAACATGCCAGAGTGGATGCTTGTCACTTCTCTGTCCTGTACCTGCTCAGGATCTATTTAGTCTTTACTACAATAACTTCTAAAGTATAATCACACTTAACAGCAAGGCCAGACAGATCTTAATAATTATCTACTCTAAGGTTTCTCAACCTTAGCTATCCCAAATAAAAGCATCTATGTACTAAGATACTTGGTAGCACACATGGCCTTAGCACACTGGGGGTTGAGGGGAAGCACATCCTTCCCCATTGTGATGACGAACTCCAAACACTGTCAAATGTCGTCAAGCTGAGAATCGTATGGATGAAAAACATCAGGTTCAGTGATGCTAAACTAAACAACAACAACAAAAACATGAAACAACTTTTCAAAAGATGTTGTTTGTAACAATGATGTAAAATGGATAATAATTTAATGATGACTTTAGATATGTACTCTGGTCTCTCTATAAGCAAGAATCCATATATTATGAAATAGAACTTACAAAAAAATTATTTCAAAATATACAGCAAGTCAGATTTTTATCTAGCTTACACTCAAAATCATGTAAATAAGTAAACTAGATGCCATGAATTACATCAGTTTAATGTAGAATGAGGTATTATATTAGGGTTCTATAACTTGTAACATTTACTTACTCTTGACTAAGTAAACATCCAGAGAATAAACTGAGACATTAGCTAACGTGTACATTACCTAAGGAAACTTTTATATCTCTTCATGCTTTTATTTACTTAATTTTGTTTTTTGAGACAGAGTTTTAATTATTCTATGCTGACCTGGAACTATGTCACCCAGGCTGGCCTCAAACTCGTGGAAATCCTTCTGCTTCAGCTTCCTGAGTGCTCAAATTACAGTCTGCAGCACCATACCCTACTCCTTGCTTGCTTTTATACACTTACAGAGGTCTCAGTTATTCCTGCTCTGATACAGGTAAGATTATTATCGCCCATCCTGTAAGGTATACTGTTACCTAGACTAACATCCCATCACAAGGGGAAATATCTGTTAAGCATTAGAAATGAGGTAGTGACTTCACAAGCAGGTAAGAAAGGTATTAAGGGTAGTCTGCCTTGCTCATTATCATACTCACCCTTGAAGACTTCACTTTGCATGTTGTTCAATGACCCCTGAGGCTGTCATGCTGCAAAGAAGCTCAAACCAGTCCATGTGCAGACAACACATGGAGAATCTAATTCTAATTCTTACAAGAAGAAAGCTGCCTATCTACACACCCTTCCTCTCCCATAACAACTCTCTCTAGTATTCATGTCTTGGTCCATCTGACAAAGCTTAAAGGCCTTTAGCCAAAGCCACTCACACCAATCTTTCTAGAATTCCTTAGTAACAGAAATTGTGACACATTAAAAAAAATAACTTGCTTTAAGCAATTATGGTTGTGGTGACTTGTGCAACAGAATAGTACATCTTAATACTGGGAAGAACTGGCAATAATAATAAATCTAAAGTTTGTGGCATTTTAGAATTAAGTAGAAGACTCTATTATGACCTTTCAGTTCATTTACTGAAATCTGAAAGGGCCATGAAAAGAAAGTCAGAGGAAGTTTTATAGAACTTGAAGCTATGTAACATGAAAGATAATAAAAGCTAGACCTATAGTCCTAAAATTTAATTTACTCAAGATTTCTTGAATGAAGAAGACAAAGCTGATCTTAGAAAATGAACTGTCTGAATGAAATTTGAAGAAAATGTAGAAGGCTACTCAAAAGTAATTTCTTACTGCAGGGTATCTCTCTCATGGATGTACACACATGCTAGTATGGCTAATATGCATGCAAGTCCTGCTCTGTAGGCTTACAATGGCAGAACAGTGCTAGGCAGAGGAAACACAGCTGTATTGCCTTGGGAGCTGAGAAGCATGCAGCATATTTCACTGCACAGGAACTGCTGTACACAGTAAGCTGGGATAAAGGCATGTATGGGAAAGCTATAAATTCCCTAGATTCTTACACTGAAAGCTGAGTGGACCACTCCAGTGATAGCATCCTTGCAATTAACAGCTAACCAGTTTGCTAAGAATGTATTAAAAAGAAGACAGTAGGTTATCCCTTAGGAAAGTAAAAAGCAGCAAAAGACTTGAAAGGACAGGAGAAGACAGATGCTAACCTACTGTAAGACTATTACCAAGTCTGTGAATAGTAAGTAGCAGATCAAATGTTCAAAAAGTCTAATTTTTATATCTGGAATTCAGAAATTCTAGGTTGTATCACATCAATTATTTAATAAATAAAAACAAAAGGGGAAAAGATTGTTTCTGAGCATATATCAAATTCAGGGTAGAGATATAAGATTCTTTAAAACTACATCGTGGTACCTTTCAGACAGAAAGACAAAAACAAAAAAACAAAACAAATGAAAAAAACTTCTCCAGATTGTAAAGACATGTGTCCCATTGTCTAATGTTTGGATGGCAGGTTTTATGGAGAAAAGATTTCATATCTATAGGTGCTGCTCCAAAGCATCCTAACGAGCCCCAAAGGCTTGTCTCAAAAAGAGTTATGAATAGGCTCTGAGCTATCTGACCTGAGTCCATCTCTTCAGATTATCTATAGAATACACAGTAGACTTTTAAAAGCCACATGAATTTATATAAAAAGAGAAAGTATACCAATAAAAATGTCTCTGTAACATACATAAGTCAGCAAACAAGAGCCCACACAACCAGTCCACTTTATTACTATCCTGTGAATAAAGTTTTATTGAAGCAATCATGTTCATTATTTATAAACTGTCTGTGACTGCTTTCCTTCTTTAACACCAAGGCAGAGAGGTAGCAACAGAACTATGTGCTTACAAGGTCTAAATGTTTACAACACGGCCCTCTATAAGAAAGGTTTTCTAATCCTTTTCCTGGAGTCTAACTTTATGGGCAGGAAGTAGAAATAGTAGTCTGTTCAGTTTCACAAGGACCCTTTTTTAACCAGGGGACAGGGTGAGGGGTCAGGATGTTGAAGATTACTCAGAGAGCAGGAATGAGTCCAGCTGTCAACATATACCTAGACTTCATATACCTGGAATTGAATTCAATTCATATACTTCAATTGAAAACTGTTTATAGAACAGTGTTTGCTGTGTGCCTTCCATTTTTCTCATGTTGAAAACAGTCTGAAGTCATTATCTTATACTTCTCTCAACAAATGTAGAATATATGGGCAGCTGCTAACTTGCTTTGTTTCATAGGTTTTCATATGAGGAGTATCATCTGCAATAAACAATCGTATCTGTGACTGGATCAGGTTTAAACGGTAAAACCCTGACATCCCGCTGATACCATAGGGGTTTGTAGAAGAAAAAAATTAACTGCACTGTTCAGGCAAAAGAACATGAATTCTCTGGGCCAGAAGGGTAACTGTTACAGACTGTACTTTCCAAAAATGGCCTAAAGCCATTCCCTCTCAACTTGCTCATTTCCAGGATCTCTCTGACTGCTCTCCAGAACACCTGCTTTCCTTATATCTAAGAGGATTTGTGATTTGCTTGTAACTAAAAAAATAAAAAAGAGGTAAGCCAGACATGACATTTGCTTATGATTCTGGCTCTCAATCTGAGGCCAGCCTGGGCTACATGAGATCCTATCTCAAAGAACAAACAAGGCAAAAGTGACAATGCAGTATTTTCTAGCTTCCATGTTACTTGCTCAACCACTTCAGCTGCCGTGCAAAAGTTAATTCTTAGAGGCAACCACTAGGCCTTGAAAAGATCCTACAAAAAGCAATCCTGATGAGAAAGAGAATAATACCTGGCCCCTGGCTGATCTAATACCCCATCCTCCATCAGACTTCAGTTCTTTTAGCTCCATCTGATCACATGAAAAGTCTTAAACTAAAACCACACATGCCAATTCCTCTGCAAATTCTTGATCCCAAGATTAATGAGAATGAGAGAGAGAGAGAAGAGAGAGAGAGAGAGAGAGAGAAGAGAGAAGAGAGAGAGAGAGAATATGAAATGATGACTGTTTTAATCACTAAATCTGAGATGACTTGTTAAACAGCAGTATCATCTCTGTACTCTTAGTAACTATGGGTTTTTTTGTTCTTTTTATTATAAATATTTTTAAGTTTACGGAGCTCCCAGCTGTGGCTACCTTCACTAGACCTGAACAAGATAAAGTCAGTTAACATCCAAAAGGGACGGGGAGAGTCTCATGTATCCCCACCACTAGCTAAGAAGCTCAGTTGATAGTTGACAGCTATCAGTGGAAGGAGAGTCAGTTTTCTTCAGCCATGTAGCACTGGGTAGGTTCAACATATTCCAGTGGAATGGCCCACACCCACACTATAAGTAGACAACAGGTTATTTAAAAAAAAAAAAAAAAAAAAAAGCCTGGTGGTGGTGGCACACACCTTTAATCCCAGCACTTGGAAAGCAGAGGCAGGCAAATCTTTGAGTTCAAAACCAGCCTGGTCTACAAAGTGAGTTCCAGGGCAGCCAAGACTGTTACACAGAGAAACCCTGTCTCAAAAAAGCCAACAACCCTCCCTCCCCTCCAAAACAATATAAAAGTGGGTACAGAGAGTGTGTGGGGGAGTGAATATGATCAAAATATATCGATTACTGTACAAAAATTCTCAAGGAATTAATAAAAATGAATTAACTTTTAATTAATAGGAATTAACCCATTCTCTTTTTAAGGTACTTTAAGGTGTTAAATCTATTTTATGTTTTCGAACCAATTTTGCCTTTTCTGCCCTAATTATATCAACTTTACTAACATAAATATACATTAGCAAATCATTAATTTCATCTGATTTTTAGCCATGAAAAAAACTATTTTTGCAATCCTTCTAGAAAACATAAATCCTTCTAGAAAACATAAAATGTTTGTTCTGAAGTTGTTATATTCAATACTCCCTTTTATTTCAATAGTGAATATATAGTTAGAAACATCTTAAACTATTCAATATACTGAAAGGTCCTATGGTTACTCCAATTCTGAGATACTTCAACTGACAAATACCTAACTTATTTTTTTCAGCAGCTGATGGAAGTCCTGGAATCATCATCTTCTTTGAACATAAATACTCAAATCCTGAACTTTCCAATCAAAGATATTAATATAGTTTTAAACATTTTGTAGTACATTTCACTAACTATGTGGTTAAAACAGTAGGAGAACTTTGTAGGGTTTCAATGAAAAAGAGAAAAGAAAGGATATTACAACTATATATGAAAATAGCAAGATTTCTGTGTTTAAACTTTTAAAAGCTAGAACATTAGTCAAAAACTGTAATTACCATATTATAAGCTGAATAGGTAGCTAAGATGTTTCAAGTAATTTTCTAGAAGCAACCTATATTTTTCATATAAACTAAACCATCTACTTTAAAGCAAAATATTTTACTTTGAATCCCCTGTAAAAACTCACCCCTAGATTTTTAAGGAAGAGGGGAAAGAGATTCAATTTCAGCTTATAATAACAATGACAATCCTGAAGTAAGACATTTCCTATTATAATGAGATTTTGGAGAATCAATGACCCAATAAGATGAAGTCCATTCTTGGTCTCCAAACATCTCCAATTTCTAGGAAATGTCCTGGCATCTTGATTGTGATTGCACTTAATCAGGTTAGTAATTCTAAAAGTAAGCTCATGCTAGCGACATGGTGTCTTTCCAGCAAGCTTCCGCCACCTTACCAATACACAGTGTATTACTGCTATTCTTCTTACCACGGTTTCTGACCTGTCAACCTGAGTGCAAGATCGAGCAATAATGCAGGTACTGTATGTTTGACACCCTTCCAATAATGAAGCATTAGGTTGTTGGAACAGAACTTAACATAGGGGTGCCTGAATACTTGGTTTAAAGGATTCATCTTGAAGTAATGATTTAGATAATCTCCTGTAGGAAAAATAAGTGTTAAAGCATTTTAAATATTATTTGTTATTCAGAAAAAGCACCTAAAGTTAGACCTAAAACTCAACATATGAAGTAATCTATCACCCAAATTTTAGAATAAATAATGTGACTTACAACACTACCTTTGCTTTTCTGACAATGTCTTATTCAAGAGTCTTCTCATTCACAAATGGCCCTTAAGCCTTATCATAGGCACGAACAGATACAGAGTTAATACGCATTTCAGTGTTAAGCATGGGTTGTTTATTAACAGTCAGAGGAACAGAAAAGACAGAGCTAGTCACCATTACCTTGGGCTTCTTCCAGTCATCCTGAGGTAGATATCATACAGGAATGCTGGGGCCTTATGGCTTACAGCAATCCAGTAATGATATAAAAGGTGATTGGAGGTTAGATTTACATTGGGCCGTCTGAAGGCCTGTTCGAGAGGATTCCTCTTGAAAGTGGAAATTACATGGTATTCTGGGGAAGAAAAGTTGTGTAACAGCTTTGATAATAACCATGTAATGAAGTTTTGAAAAAAAAATCATGTTTGTACAATGCAAAATATTTTACCAGAGTCAGAGTTCATTCATTAAAAAAACAAGCTTTTCTACTCTTCACAGCTAAGAGAAGATTGTATTAAACTGCTGGTTCCAAGGAGCTAAAATACTTCCAGTGTTTTAATTAAATGAATGAATTTTCACTAAAATTCACTCTGAAAATCTTAATGTTTTACCTAGGTCAATTTACAATGTCACTTTCTATATTTCACCTCTCACGATAGCTTCTTTCTTTCTGTTCCTCTTTCCAGATTCTTAATACTGTACTTACTTTAAAAAGAAAAGGAAAATCATCATTCTTTGCTTATGAATGATTTAGTTACTCAAATCAACATACATCATACAAGCTTAAAACAACCCAAAATTAACCTCTGCTGTATCTTATTTACGTTATTCAACATCAACACAATCAAACTTGGTATCTTCTATTTTAATGCTTTAATGGAAATGTATACTTAGGCATTCACCAAAGAATAATGTTGAATTTGATTTTTCACAAAACTGTACAGAACAACAAAAGTCTATAAAAACCTCACACACTTAAGATGGATGCTTCAATATCCCTGAAGGAACATGACTTAAAATACTGTGAAATCACTCTAGAGCTTTTTTTCTTACTTACTTCAACAGTCATTCTTTAAATTTAAATACAAATGCCACAGGAAAACCCTAGGACAATGTTACATAAAATTATGTTAAGGTAGCTAGGTGTGGTGGTGTATGCCTGTAATTCTAGCACTTGGGAGGCTGAGGCAGGACAGATGGTTTGAAGCCAGCCTGGGGTATACTTCAAGTTCCAGGCCAGTGTGAGCTACTTAGTGAGACTTTATCTCAAAAAAATGACAAGGCAGAACAAGGGCTAGAAATGTAGCAGTACAGTGTGTGTCTAGCTAGCATTCACAAGACCTAGTGGGTGGGTGAGGAAAGGGGCAGGCTGATTCCCAGCACCAATCTACTTTAAAACAAATTATTCTGTAAAGATAGCAAAATTTCAACTACAGATACAATGAGCTATTGCACAAAGCAATGCCATAAATACATTCATATTTGGCTCAATTAATAATCTAAAATGAGCACGCTTCAAGTTATACTAGCCCTACATTAGAGCTAGTTAACAAATGTACTACCTGCTATGGATCTTTGACTTTAGAAGAATGCACCTTGGCCAAATGTCTCCTACTTTCTAACTCCTTCACTTGTAACTCTAGGGACCAACTGATATACCTACTCTTACAGGTGCAAATACTACTAGCTACAGACTGGCAACATCAGGCCTGAGTGTGCTCATTAGTTAGGAAAAAAAGACCTGCTCTCAAGCTACAAGTAGTCTATGAGGGTGCTGCAGATAACAAGAGAACAACTAGGCCTGACTAGGTAAGTGGACACATACATCAAGCTATTCTTATGTTGGGCCAACGTTAAAGATGGACCACAGGCAGGACTGGTAGTTAATCTCAATCAGCAACTGAAATAGGGATACCTTTGTAACTCACTGGTCCTAATACCTTATGGGTATTCTAACATTAAAAAGTCAGTGAACACTTTATGTTCTAACATTCAAAAACATAGATAAAATCATACCAACTTCCCCCCAGTGGAAAGGATTAGTGCTGCCTGTTGTGCAATTATACACCATGATGTTTCTTGGTCTGCAAAGATAAAGATGAAAGCAAAGAAACATAAGAGGAAGTCAAAAGTGTCTAAGCTAAGTCTTACGTACTATCAAAGTAGGAAGACATGATGATAATGAGTACCTTTTCTTTATTATATAAAAGGTACCCTTAAGGGGTTATTTTTTTAAATGTTTAGGCTTTAACTATAAATGCTACTATTTACCATCTAAAAGGATGCTCACAGGTTAATTATGACTGCTCTAGTGTGCCATGGTTGACATAGATGTAGCATTTCTTGTGAATTTCAACTTGAGTTTATACTAAGTTTGACTTTGGCTTAAATCATCCTTCATGAGGATTCCTCCCAACCCCCATTTTTAGTTCCTAACAAACCTATAAATTTTGTAAATACATGAGATTAAACATTATTTATTCATTACCACAGATGGGTCCACATGGTATCGTGTCCACTGTACAAGCTCTTAGAATGAGCACTGGTATTTCCTACATCCTAAAGGCACTTTACCAATAACATAACCAGGACTAGGATTAAACTCCTTTTCCCTCTCAGTTACTACAGTTAGTAAGCAACATCGCTGTCTCATATACCTATTAACTCCGGAATACCAGGCTGCAGCAAGGCTCGTGTTGACAACTACATCTACAGGAACGAGATCTGCAAGGGCATTGTTGGAGGCACGCATTGTTCGAAGAATTCCTTTCCCTGCCTTTGTTGAAATTAAAAACAACACCTTAAAATACATAGCCAAAACATGTATACATGCACATATGTATAAAGATAAAGGAAAATTTATAAAAGTAGTAAATCATAAAAAGTTTATTTACCGCAATGAAGAGACCACTTGGTCCATTAAAGTTATCAATCCATCCCTGATGCCAAAAAATTAAAGGAAAAAAAGGAAGAGATTAAAATTAGCATTGAAGTAGATTTATTATTTGAAAGTACTAACTCCAACTGTACACTTTGTAGTTTTCTCCCAAAACCTAAGAAAGATCTACATTCCATGCAGAATATTGTTCTTAGTTCCCAAGAATGTCCCAAAAAGTTTCCTCTTGAGTCATAAATGACTAAATGGAAGTATTTTTAAAGGATTACCTAGCTCTGCTAAGTTTCTGCAAAGGGAAAAAAAGTATATTCTTTGCATCACTTTCCTAAATTAACCCTGTTCATCACTGACTTTACACTATTTATTAGTGCAGCATCTTAAGGGAAAAATGATATACATACTCCCCAAATTTAGTGAGTAAATCAGAAGAAAACAGGATAATTATCAAAACAAAAAAGGAGAAGCTATCACTTACTGCTAATTATACAGACCTTGGGGGTTTTTTTGTTCTTGCTTTTTTTTTTTTCCCTCCTGTATCAGTTTACTTACTGGCTTTTGTTTCTGTCTTCTCTTATCTGGAGGATTTAAAAGTATCCCAACATCTATTTTTTCTTTTTAGTAGACAATTACAAAAAAAATCTCTTGTAACTTTCTTAGCTTTGTAATCTACACATGGAAAAATACACTTCTTGCAGGACTTGCTTTTGGCAATGAAAACAGATGAAACCATGGTCTTCTTTACTGAATACTTCTGATTTTTCAATTAAAACTTAAAAACTGTTAATCTGCATTTCATATACTCAAGAAGCACCTTAGAAATATAAGTAATATTACCTCTTTCTATGCTCATTAGCTCTGCCATGGTAAAAAACATTCAGCATGTTAACACCTGCTCTTAAATTACATCCCAACTCTTTACACAGTTATAACTTAAAACTCTAAATCCCAAGTGCTTAACAATTTTAAAGAGCTTACTGGAAAAGGTTCTTTCCAACTGGCACCAACAATGGACGGCCTTACAATTGCAACATTTAGCTTTGCTCCTTCTTGTTGCACAACATATTCTGCCAATGCCTTGGTGTATATGTACGTATTAGGTCTGTCACCTATCAATTTTGGTGTGATATCATTTACTAGGCCATCATCCATCCATCTGGCAAACAAACAAAAAAAATTACATGTACAAAAATTCCAAATATTTTATCATAGATAAAAACCTACTTAACTGAACTTTGTATGAACCTATGTGTTGCTCTGATTTAAACAGTTTCACAATAACCATTTTCTTTTCTTTCTTTTCTTTTCTTTTCTTTTCTTTTCCTTTTCCTTTCTTTCTTTTCCTTTTTTCCTTTTTTTCCTTTTTTTCCTTTTTCCTTTTTCCTTTTTCCTTTTTCCTTTTTCTTTTCCTTTCCTTTTTCCTTTTTTCCTTCTTTTTCCTTTTTCCTTTCCTTTCCTTTCCTTTCCTTTTTCCTTTTCCTTTCCTTTCCTTTTTCCTTTCCTTTCCTTTCCTTCCTTTCTTTTTTCTTTTCTTTTCTCTCTCTTTTTGTGTGTGTGTTGTTGTAGCTGTTGTTTTTCTAAGACAGGATTTCTCTGTTCTGGACTTTGCTTATAGACCAGGCTCATCTTGAACTCAGATTCCCGTTTCTGCCTCTGAGTGCTGGAATTAAAGGCCTGTGCCACCACATCCAGCTTTCCAAATAACTGAGGAAAAAAGGTAGCATCTTTAAATATCAACCACAGATCCACAGTCTGCAACTCCTATATCAAATAAGAACCAACAGTCCTTTTATAAATCATATGTTAGATAGCAAACTTAACTGACCTAAACCAACCAAAGGTCTTTAGAAAGTTAAACATTTAGTTTAAACATTTAGCATTTCATGTGTCTTTGATCAGGTGATCAGGGATGCTACTGTAAATCAAAATGAAGTAATTTACTATTAAATAGTACTTAAAGTTCCTTTCCAAAGTCCAAATAAATTCCAAAATGTATCAGGCCTCAAATGTTTCATTAGAAATTAAAGATCTGTTTATTACTATCTAATAGAGTAACCAGCTAATAAACACATTTGCTATTCACATATGTTTACATTTAGTATAAAAGGTCTAATAATCTAAATATTTAAAAGGAACCACTGGAATTGTGCATCCTCACAAGTGAGATTAACCAATACTAGGATTAGTAATAAAAGTATTGAAGCATGTTATGAAAATTCAATTAACAACCTACAGTGCAGTCATCTCTTTAATGATCTCAACATCTCTGAAGATCACCTTTAAAAGAACCATAATTAGGTGATGTCACACTCTTTCCTCTTCTCTAAGGTGTTTCGAGACAGGGTTTCTCTGTGTAGCCCGGGCTGTCCTGGAACTCGCTCTGTAGACCAGGCTGGCCTCGAACTCAGAAATCCACCTGCCTCTTCCTCCCAAGTGCTGGAATTAAAGGCCTGCACCACCACCGCCCAGCGATACTTGTCCTTTTTGTCTACTAAGCATACAATTAGATTCTGCATAGTCACAAACTGATGTTAAGTATACTAACAGCTAGGGAAGCTTAAACTGTTTCACATATGGAAGTACTCTGTTTATGTGGAAGAATAAGAACGTTAAACTGCAGGCAAATACATACCCAACTTGAGAAAAACTATAAAGGATGAAGTTTGAAAAGTGAACATGATAGGTAGTTGATATATGGGAAAAGACCACCCACCCACACCCCCCAAAAAAATCTTGCTGAAGAAAGACTTGGGCCAGTAAACCGTATTTCTCTTGAGTTTACAGAGCAAACCCATGAATTATTTTCTAGATAAGATTTCTTTGTAAGAAAGGAAAGGAGAAAAAAAGATTCAGGTCACAAGCTCTTCTCATTTCTTTATATGACTGCATAAACCAAGACTAAGAAGTCAAACAGTAGTACATTTCATTAACCTCAGTTTTCTCCAGAATCATAAATACATCTATTGATCTGTAAGGAAAATGAGGTGTGTGTGTGTGTGTGTGTGTGTGTGTGTGTGTGTGTATGTAGGAACATCTATGAAACTAAGTCATAAAATAAAAGTAGGTAATTCTCACAATAAATGTCTCAGTCATCTCTGGTATTGCTTTTCTTATAACTCATTTCCTCAACATGAAAAGCCTTTCTTAAAAGGTCATGTGTGCTTAATTCTGAAGAAATCAAGGCTTGGTGAGAATCAAAAGTAAGTGGAATTATCTGTGAAGAAAGATGGACCCAAGGAAAAACAAAAACTGTTAAAAAAAAAAAAACCCACAGATATACAGTTTGAAAACAATAAATTATGTAAAGATGTAACAGCTGTTGGAATGCCTCTATAACTGTAGTCCAAAAAGAAAAAAAAAAAGAGCCTATGCTTTATGTAGTAAGAAAGCACAGACTAAACGGCAAGTGATGGCTGTGTTGTATACATTTCATATAATTTTCTATAGCTACCAAATACAAATGTAGTTCATATTAACAATTGCCGATGAGATCCCTGTCCTTAGAAAGATGGTAAGTGAAGCACTGTAATTCCTATGATTCCCTTAACCTGAAAGGCTTCTCTACTGGTATTGTCCACAGCAAGGGAGGAGTCCTTTTAGTAAATTAGAACCTTGTGATTAAGCAGCCATTGGTCTCTGATCCACAGAAGCTAGAATTGACTACCTAAAAAAACAAAGCTTCTAACACGTGGATAAATTATTCAGAGGCCTTTCTCTAATCATTAGTTGACCCAAAGGGAAAACTGTACATTGACCTCACCAACAGACATAACCCTGTACAATATGGCAGAGGATACAGAGATAAATACATGCATGCACATGTGTGTTTATAGCAAAGGGGCTGGGGGGAGTGGAAGGTATATATTTGGACCCAGAGTCTTAGAATTAAAAGAAATGTGTATAAATTTAAACATACTCTAAAGAATCAATCAGCTTCTTGGGATCTACAGGGGGTGGATAAACTACTTCATCAATGTGTTTTCGATTGCAGTAGGCGTACGCTGTTGAGACATGCATGAACACTTCCAGATTCTTCATTTGTTGTGCAAGGAGAATAAGCTGTCGTGTAGCAATCACATTTAACTGAACAGCATCTCTGTAAGAAAAAGAGACAATGAAACTTAGAAACCTTATTTTTTTTCTTTAATCTATTTACAAACCAAATCTGAATTGTATTAAAGAAGTACAGAGAAAAAAAGCATGGTTTTGGGTAATTTGCAATTCTTCCTTTAGCTCTGAGTTGGTGTACTTTATTTTAGTATGAAGACTATTCACTATACCAATTATGTGTAAATTCTCTGAATATAAACTCCAATAAGGGTTTGAAAAAACAAGGCATACACTGTGGTGTAAAAGAAAGTTACGAACAAAGCTATGGAATCAGATTGGACTCAGATCTTGGTGTGGTCTGACCTAAATGTTCACTTAAAATGCTAAGTTGCACAAGTACTCAACACTCAGCTTCCTCATCTGTAATTGGAAACAAGTAACAAAATCTCCTACCAGAATTAGGAAAAGACTAAAAAAGAATAACTTGTATGCATTTAGTATTTGTTATTCTTGTCAGCATCTCAAAACAGGCAGTCAGTGAGTACTAAGGTAAAGACATGGCAGAAAATTCTTTTTCTGTACAATTATTCCTAGCATTTTTAATGGTCCATCAAGACATTTACTGTACAACATAGTAATTATTAGACTTAATAATAATATATCAGACTACTGGAAGTCACTGGTTTTTAAAGTGTTCTCAATACAAGAAAAGTTATGTGCGGTCACACATATTAATTAGTTCAGTTAGCAGCTGCACATGTACTGTACATGATAAACATATAGAGAAAGTCCCAGGCCAGTGAGACATCCTATCATCTTTTCAGTAGCTTTTAATGGCTGAGCCCAAGATATCCTATCTCAAAGAGACAGAGAGACAGACAGACAGACAGAGAACGAAGGAGGGAAGGGGGAGGAGGGGGAGAGGGAGAGAACGAAAACTGAATGGCATCTAAAGAATCCAAGTTGTCCTATGGCTTTCATACACATGCATACATACACTTGCACATACACACACACACACATATATATGTAGAGGGAGTGACAGATTGGAATACTCAACACTACTGAGTGGTAAAACTGGCAGAGCAGTTTTGTTATAACCACAAATTAATATAACTAATCTAAAAGAAACTAGAATAAACTACCAATAATTATAGAAATTATGGATTTATTAATCTAGTAACCTAATTTTCAGAGCAAAAACTCACCCTAAGCTTAATTTTTCAAACAAGAAATAAAGTTTTTATACCAAGTGAAAATTACACATTATGTATCAACATGAAAAAATATCATATAGTCACTAAAATATAACCATGTAAAATATTAGAAACCAGGCAGTGGTGGTAACACCTCAAGTCCCAGCACTGGGAAGTAGAGGCAGGTGGACCTCTTTAAGTTCATGGCCAGCCTCATCTATAGACTGAGTTCCAGAACAGCCAAGGTTACAGAGAGAATCCCTGTCTCAGAAAGAGTGGTGGTGGTGGGAAACAGACATGTAAATTATTTCTACGTTAAATTTAAAAGGTGAAATTATTAAATTAATATTTGTAACTTTGTAAAAATGTTATTGTGATTTGTATATGCTTGACCCATGGAGTAGCACTATTAGGTGTGGCCTTGGAGTAGGTGTGCCCTTTGAGACCTTCCTCCTAGCTTCCTGGAAGTCAGTCTTCTCCTGTTTGCCTTCAGAACAAAATGTAGAACTCTCAGCTCCTCCTACACCATGCTGCCTGGATGCTGCCATGCTCCTGCCTTGATGATAATGGACTGAACCTGTAAGCCAGCCCCAATTAAAAGTCCTTATAAGAGTTGCCTTGGTCATGGTGTCTGCTCACAGTAGTAAAACAGTTATGTTCAAACATAGATTCAAAAAACTTTGAGGTATGTCTTTTTAAGACAGGACATGTGGCCCAGGGCTGGTCTGGAACTACCTATGTTACCTAAGATGACCTCAATTTTATGATCCTCCTACCTCCACCTCTTGAATGCTGAGATTACAAATATGTAGCATCACATCAATTGTGAAATACATTTATAAAAATGAAAATGGCTTTGGGCACTTTGCAAAACTGCTCATTTTGTCAGTATTTAAGAACTATGTCACAGACAATTCAGTCTACTGACTGTATAGCAATACTTTGATATCTATCTGTCTGAAAATAATAGGGACAAGGAGGCTATTGTTTAGGAAGAGGTATACTGAGAAACTGAGAATATTTTATTACAAGCTCCTGAGGACAGGACAAGAAGTTCTGGGTCACCAGAAACAAGGAGTATCTCATAAAAGGAAAATAAATAAGCAAATTACTTTAGACTTTATTTTTTTCTTTTAATTGCACTTGAGATCCTATTGAGAAAAATTAGAAATTAATGAAACTAGGTGGGGTCTTAAAAATCACTTCAAATCTCAACCAAAAAAAAAAAAAAAAAAAAACCCATCTGTTCAAATGGAAATCTAGCAAGAAACCTTTCACAGAGAGGATACTATCCACCAGAGCATTAGAGAATGCACTCTTTTCTTTCTCATTTACAAAACAATGGGGATAAGAGTAATGTTCTGGAGAAAGGACACAAGGGATATTCTGTTGCATTGTCCTGAGAATGGCGACAGAGTTTTTAGGTCACAGAAAATGAAGAATAACTCAAAAGACACACTCCTGTGCCTTGAGTCTCTCCACTCGATCTGTATCTGAGAGCTCAAGCCTGAAGCCATAATAAAATAACATAAGTTACTTTATTATCTGTCAGGTTTGTTAACCTCATTCAATGGAAACCCTAGTTTCTATTCTGTTTAACTTCAGGCTGAGTTCTTTAGACCAGAAAGTAAACAGAAATAAAATTAAGTTCTGTTTTATGAAATTGTAAATGCATCTTAAGACAGGCTTGCTAGAAAGCAAATAAGCTAGTTTAGTGTGGCATTTCCCTAATGTAGTCCTAAAAAATCACTTCAGAAAGAAAAAATTAATAAACAAAAATATTCCATTTCAATGGCTAATAAGCTTTTCCTATTTGTTGCCTATAGATATTCCAAATTATTCAAAATCTATTTGATGTTTTTGTAAACTTTACTCCAGAGCTTATACTAAGCTTAAGATACACTTGGGCGTTACTAAAAATAAAGGTACCTTTTTTTAATGATTGAAATGAGGACCAAGAAACTACATCCTAAGTAAGTTCCCAGGCCATTCTGACACATCTCTTTTCCACTCTTCTCACTTCCCACAAGCCTCAATGAACTTACAATCACTATTGTAAGTCACTTTTAAAAAATAAACTTGATAGAGACAGATAAGTTTAGGGGTCAATGAAATGAAACTTAGAAGTAGGCATCTGTAATTGTAAAGCTGTGTCCAAAGCAATGGTGCTAAGAGAGCAATGTAAGTGCAGCAGCTCTTCAGTACAGCCAATGTTTCTGCTAATCAGGAGGGACAATTCTCCAAACTGTTGGGTCAAGTACACTTAAGAAACCTACATTTTAAAACATGTTTTCCAGTTATTATAGTTTTCTTTTCTTTTTAGAGGTGGAAAAAGGCAGATCTCCCTACAGGAGCACTTATAAAAGGTCACAACCTGAGACTAAGCCAGAGACAGAACTAGAAAAAATATCATCATCACAAAATGCCCAAATAAGCACCAGGATCTACCACAAGTCCTTCCCAGCATTTTCCTAGTCATATTACATTCTTAAAGTCTGAAAATTACACTTAAGGACTCCACCGCTCCTATATCCTAATTGGTGTTTTCACTCCTTTTAGAAATCTACTTCCATACTCATCCCCCTAGAGCCTTATCACCTAGAACTGCTCCATTCCTGATATCTCATATATTTTCCCCAAGCTACTTGCTTGTTCTTCTCTCTCTTCTGTTTTTGACCTCATGATGGCTTCTCACCTCTTAATATTCCTCTCCATACAAGTGATACTGTCCCATCTAGTGAATACAAGACCTCATGACCAACTACTTAAGCAACTACGTATTCCCCTGTTCCTCACCTTTTATTCCTGTCAACTTCTCCCCATTTAATATTTTTAAAATGTCTAAAAATTAATGAGCTTTGCCTCCTCAACTCTCAACATATGCTGTCCAGTAATACTTGCATTTAGTTCTATATCAACAAAATTAGCACATACCCCTGGCTTTGTGAAAGAGTCTATATATAAACTTATCTTGGTTCCTCTCCAAGGCAACAGATTATAGTGAGTCTCCTCCTCCTGCATTCTCTCAATAGTAACAGTTTTATACCATGTGATTTCTGTGGCTTAACAGATGGTGACTGTTATAAGTGGTTTTTCCCTAAATGGCTATTATAGGCTATTTCCAGTATTTCTGAATATCTGGCCCGAGTCTAATGTTCTATCAATATGTAAATGTAAACACCCATTAAATCTGCTTCACAGAAATAATTATGATGTGGTGACTAGGGCTAGGATAGAGGACATTCATGTCTTGACATAGTAGAGAAAAATAATAAATTACCTAGCCTTTCTAACATGGTCTCTCTAGTGTAAGAAATTATAATAATCCAAAGAGAACACAAAAGCAATATACTGTGGTCCTTCCTGTAATGTACTGTGGTTATTTTGGGGGCTGGAGAGATGGCTCAGAGGTTAAGAGCACTGGCTGCTCTTCCGGAGGACCCTGGTTCAATTCCCAGCACCAGATTGGCAGCTCATTACTGTCTCCAACTCCAGTTCCAGGGCATCTAACACTCTCATATAGACACATGCAAGCAAAACACAAATGTATATAAAAACATAAAAAGGAGTCATCAAAAAATGTTAAGGTTATTTTGATGTTTTACCCTAATTAATGTTTTCTGTTAATAAAACTTCCCTTTAAAAGTACCTAATTTCCCCCTTTAAGTGGACAAGAACTATAGTATTTATTATGCACCAGCCCTGAAAACACACTAGATTTAAGGTGGTTATGTAAACACTTTCTTTTGGGTATAAAGAAAATAATGAAAGCATGAACTATGAGGGGAAAATATGTTAAACTTGCCATTTTATAGTAATGAATTCTAAGGAAAAATAAAGGACTCACTAAAAGTCAGCAATAGACAAGCACAGTCGTGTATGCCTATAATCCCAACATTTAGAGGCATATAGGCAGACTAAGGTTAGCCTGATTAAAATAAAAATCAGAGACTATACTCATAATTCTGAAAATATTATTTAAAATGAAATGCTAGATCTATATTCAAATATATATATAAGGGGAAAATCCAAATGTTTTTAAAAAAAATTTTTTTTATGTGCTTAGTCCTAGCTGAACCCATCTACAATCAACTCTTAAAGCTCAAGGAACACTATAGAAGAGAGGCAGAAAACTAAGAGACAGAGGACCAGGAAGTCTAATATGAGACTTTATCTTCTATATATAAGAAAGCTGTACCAACAAAACCTGAACATGTCGACACCAGGTAAACACCAACATGGGCCCGGGGGGATCTTAGAGTCCTGTCATGACAGCTGACACGAGAGAAAATTAGTCTTTCCCAGGACCAACTGGTCAGTCCTAAAAACATATACAATATGAACAACACTAAATGGACTTGGAAAGTTGTGTTTATGTATTTATTCGTGTGTGTGTGTGTGTGTGTGTGTGTATAAAAAGGAAAAAGCTATGAATTTGAGAAGGGGAAGGGGTAATAATATGAGAGAGCTGGAGGGAGGAGAGCAAAGGGTAAATGATATAAATACAGTACACATATATGAAACTTTCAAAAATTAATTCTAAGAAGGAATTTTTTTACTGATAAAGGTGCAAATTCCATTAAAATGCAATGTGTTAATTTAAAGCTAAAAACAATTATCATCAATATAGAAAGACATGTATGCCTAACCCACATGATGCATACATACCTAATAAAACAATATTATACTACATTTATTATGACATTATTTTGTCACTTCTGGATTCTAAACATCTGGATCCTAAGTGTCTCATCTGCTGGCTCACAAGACAGTTAAGTAAAGCAATGGCTTACAGACTCAGAAGTGCCTACTTAGATACGCAAACTCAAATTCAAGGTTAATAATCTGTCCAAACTCTTCAGTTAATATACAATGAGGTCAAGACTAGAACTAAGGTATGTAACTCCAAGGTGTTTTCCCTTTTCTCCATAGTGTTGTCTCAGCCACATCAGGAATAAAATGGATTTGCCTAGGATAAGCTAGGTAAAGTTAGGACAGAAACTGACAAATGAGCAATATTTGAAGGCTGTAAAGCACAAGCCTAAACTGTAAGAGAAATGGTAGCAACTTCACACACCAAAATGTTTGGCATTGCGCTCTCATACACTGTAATCGCTATTAACAGTTACACTTTTATGTTAATTAAATGCCATTATTTGAACTGTATCTTCATTTACTTTCTAAAGAGATTTATTTTTAGTTTATGTGTATAGGTGTTTTACCTGCATATATGTCTGTGAACCAGGTATGTGCTGAGGTCCACAGGGGCCAGAAGAGAGTGGCCAATCCCCTGGAATGAGTTACAGATGGCCGTGAGCCATCATGTAGGTGCTGGATATCAATCCAGGTCCTCTGGAAGAGCAGCCAGTACTCTCCCCTGCTGAGCCATCTCCCCAGCCCTTCATTTTATTTGTAAAATACTTATCACTTGGAATGTCTTTTTTTTTTCTCCCTAGAAGCAGGATGTATTCTGAAGTCCAAAGTATGTTTTAAATTAAACTTTATTTTTGATAGTACCTTATCCCTTAACAATGTCATTAAAGGAGAGTTTTTCAAATATAAACAAAGTGACTATAACATACAAGCCATTTCTTAGTATGCAAAACTTGAACCTAATTTTGATTACAGTTCTGAAATACATAGTGTATATAGAGTGGAAGCATAAAGGATTCTGACACTTCATGAAAAGATGACCAAAACAGCTACTGAATAAACTATTCCTACCTTCTTACCCAAGTACATTCTATTTTCTTCTAGTTCACTGCTTGCCTATATCCTATTTCATAGTCACGGCAAGGTTTTCTAATTGACATATACTAGCAATCATCCATATACTAGCTATCTTCTACGTTTCATTTCAAAACGATAACAACAAGAAAAAGAATTCTGTTCATTGAAAACCACTATTAACATATGACTGTTCCATATCACTCTCAAAACAATTTCAATAAAAAGAGGAATTAACATTACGTCTATAAAGCATGAAATTCAAATGTAAATATCTGTACTTACCTTAAATTTTCATTAAATCTTACAGTGGCTGCACAGTGGAATATGACATTTGTAGAATCTATAATGATCTCTTTATCTTCTTCACTGAGAGCCAGTTTAGGTTGGGTGAGTTCACTGTTGATCGCTATAATTTTCTCTCTAAAATCTGGATTTTCATCTCTCAACCTGTCGAAAAGCTATCAAAATGGGAAGATATTTATTCTATGATAGTTTTTTCTACTTTCCAAAGCCTACTGTAAACCTTTTCCCACCAAAGACAGTTATTTTAACATTTTAGATTTCATGGAGCACAGAAGACTGCTCATCTTACAGACACAAGAGTCAAGACTCTGCGAGTTCAATAAGTGCTGCCAAAAAACAGATGGTAGTCAGCAACACAAACACTAACTGTCCATGCTCTGGCTAAGTAGGCCCACCTTATGCTTTAGGATAGGTTTAAGAAATAACAGGCGTCTGGACAATAATAGTCTCACACTCCGATGCTTCCAACTAACTGCCTTTTAAAATATTTTTCAATGCTGAGTTACATGTGTACATGTCTATACTCCTGAGTGCAGTGCTCACAGAGGCCTGAAAGGATGTGGTATCTCCAGGAGTTAAGAGTTACAGGTAGTTCTTGGAGGAAATGACATTAAACTAGAAACCTAAAGGATCATCAGGACCTATAGGCACATGGGTGAGTGAAAGAGACAAAAGAAAAAGAAAGAAAAGATCCTAAAATTTCAAAGCAGAATAGTGCTACTGCATAAGATGAAAAAAACCATACATTTAAGAAAGTAACATACACTTTAGAAAGTAATAGCAACTAGACTTAGCTATTAACTTTTTGGGGGGGATGCAGGGGATGGATAAATGCTAACTCTGGTAGGGAAAGGACTATACTAGTCTGCACAGTTTACAAACCCTAGAAAGGGTATCTGACAAGATACAATCTCAGTATCTGTTAAGTGAGTAAATACATTAGATTAGAAACACTGAAAAATCAAGAATTTTGAAGATTCAAAATCAGTCACTAGAATGATGACAACACATCACCTACATTATATACCAGAAGACAGGTCTAATACAGGTTTCGTTTTGTGGGTCTGGAGTTCAGGGAGGGAGAAACAGAACCAATATAGATTGTATTTACCACATACAGTTAATATAACTAAGGATGAAAGTCCTGAGAATGGAAAGATCATCCAGATAGCAACAGCAATAAAGAACCCAAATCCAAACTATACAAAACTATTTCCAAGTCTAATTTAAACAACAATCATTTGACTCATAAAAACAGAGGGGTGCTACACAACCACTTCACTGGACCTATACAGATCAGATCAAGGCTTATGGCAGGTATCTTCAGAATATCAATATTCTGAAGGGGCAAGGAAGGAAAGGAGAGGGCCACAAGTTCTTTTTAATACCTCAGTCTAGGTAGGTCATGTTCATGCTGCTTCAATGGTTAAATCTTCCCTTTACCAGCCATTATCTCTTTTTCAATATCATCTTCAGGTAGTTAAGCCCCCTAGTACTATTACTTCCTACTTTAAGTTTACTGATACTGTTTCAATGTTCTAAAACACACTTCATGATCATCTATTTTACTTGCTGAGAGGATACTGAGGATGGAACTCTGGGCCTCTACACATATTCTTGTTAAGCACTGCTCTGAATTATGTATTTACATCCATAGCCCATGATCAACTATTTTCGTTGAATCTCCACCATCCAATCAAGTTTCTTTTCCCTATAAATCAATGGTTCTCAACCTGAGGTAATTTTGGTCCTCAGGAAACATTTGGTGATATGTGAAATACTTGTCAGAACTGGGTCCTAATGTATATAGGCCAGGGGTCCTGTTGATCACCCAATAATACACCAGTATTTTATAACAAAATATTATCCAGGCTAAAATGTTAACTGTGCTGAAGGGTACAAATGTCTTCAGCACAGTTAAATAAGTAATGCCTCCCCCACTCCCAATAATATATATATATTCTATGTTCTTTATTTCTGTTTCAAAATCATGGTGGGCTACAGAGTGTATTTCAGGAAAGTCAAGGCTACACAGTGAAATCCTATCACAAAAAAAAAAAAACCAAAAAAAAAAACCCAACAAAGAGTAGTTTAAGCCATATTAGAAAAATTGGTCTATCATAAAAGAAAGCTGTTTTTCTTTTCCTGACTTTTCACTTTTCCTCACTTTTCTTTTTTTGACTTTTCACTGCATACTGCAGAAACTTACCAATTTTTCCCAAGATTTATTTTTGAATACTGAAGCAATACACTAAGCTAATAATGCTTCACAAAATTCACGCACAAGCATGTACTTTTATCCCCCTTCCAAATGATCAGCTTCCATACTTACCTTGCCACTGAGGATTTCTTCCACTCGTTCTTGGGGTGTCTGTCCAGCTTTTTGCCTCACCAAAACATAGACTGAATTCACCTTGGGACAAGATCTCAGCAACTTTTCCAGAAGCACCTTCCCTAAGAAACCAGTGGCTCCTGTGAGGAGGATATTCTTGCCTTCATAGTATTCTGGGATTGAAACCATTTTGACTGTGAGAGAAACATGAAACATTATTTTACAAATGTATGTTCAATCTTACTAAAAATCTCCAGTTTCCACATAAATATTTTAAAAGACTGGCAAAAATCAAAATTGAATTTTGACAATAGAAGATTCCAACCGTTGGTTGACTATACTACAGTAGAAGCAAGAATAGATTGCAGCTCCCTTAAAAACTTGTTCTTTCCTGGATTATCTCAGACAAGTCACTCACCTTTTCTGGCCCAAGTTTCTTTAGTACAGTTGTATTAAAAAGATCTTTAAAACTTCCTTACAGTAAGAACTCAAATATTTATTCAACCTTTGTTAAACCTTGAATACAACTAAATGATGGTTCTCTGTTCCCAAAGAAATTTCTAACACTGAATGGATGTCAGCAGACTCAAACACTCAGCTTGAATAACACTGCCAGATGTCACATCACCAGTCATCAACCACTGAAACAGGAAGAAGTGACATCAAATCCTTTCTTCTACAACATTCATAATAGTAAGAAAAAAAGTTGTAAAAAAGACACAAGAAAATGGAGTGTGTGTGTGTGAATGGGGTGAGTACAAGAAGATCTATGAAGTATGTTACTATACGAGACTACACTATATTGTAATCCAAGCTCTACGCTATTTAGAAATCCATATGCATAGAATGAAATATTAACACATGCCTGAGGGCATGCAATACAATCAGAGAAGAGAAAAGGCTTCAGTAGTACTTTAGTCTCATTTACTGAAAAGTCTAACAGATGCACGTGTTTTATGTCCCAGGTTCTCCTAACTTTTAAGTGGTTCTAAAGGTGTGAGCCATCTTCCCTAGACAAATGTGGCAACCACTCCTCAAAAAGACTTCTCTTTACAGCAAATGAAGAGCATGATAGAAAACAACTGTACACAGGGATCAACAAACCATGGGGAGCCCAGCCCCAACATATACATATACATCACAGTTCCTCCATCAGGGAACATCACTTAAGGGGAATGATGAGATTTAAAAAGCCAGAATATCAGGAAGTCAGCCACAAAACAGTCTCTCCTGAAAATGGCTACATAAACAAGATTGAAACAACAGTAGTTATCAATGGGCAAGTGAACCTGGGAGGGGGAAATTTAGCAACATCTCAACCCTAGACAAAGAACTACAGGCAACTCCTAAATGCTGGAAGAAGAATTATCCTCTCCTTTATTGGTTGTCCAATGCAGACTGGTCAGCCTTGAAACCATAAAAGCAATGAAAATGGACTCAACAGGCTCCATCTATTTTTGCATACACATATATACATATATGGATGTAACAAATACATTCAAAGAAAAAAAAGGCTATCAACTTTAGAGTTGTGGGGAGTGTGGGAGTAGTTAGAGAGAGGGTAGTCAGAATGGTTAGAGGGAGGAAATGGAGGGGGAAGGGATGTCATTTTATTTCAATTAAAATGTTTTTTTAAATATAGAAATAAAAATCTATAGATAAGCAAAAGGGGGTTGGAATAAAACAGAATAACTTCTAGAAGAACAGATGAGAATGAACTGACAGAGAGGCCATGGTAGAAGAAAAGTACTGTAAGGAGGTCAGAGCTCTATTTATCATCTCCTAACTGTACACAAGGAGAAAACACCAAACTCAGGATCAACAAGTTGGATCAGAGTATGAAGTCATCAAGGTACTCAAAAAGCATGCACACAGAACAGCCAACTACTCCTGTCAGTCTGATTTCCTGTATAAACACTGTTCTAGCCTTAATATTTGTATGTGTTTAAGAAGGGTATCCAGATGAACGCTTGAGACAAAACTGAAATAGGCTAAGCTTTAGGGTCAAGACCTCACAAACAATACAGGTTCTTACCACTCTTGTAGACTGCCCACCAGAACTACTTTAATATGACCCTGCTACTGAAGACACCACATACACTAGTTACTAGAGATAGCTGGAACCAAGTCTGAAGCTTCTTCCGTGCTAGTAAGCTTTCATTGTGCCTGAAGGTACTATGCAGTCTGCTGGAGGAGTAAAGGCATCAACTGTCTTACTCAGCCATGAACCCTAAAATCTGCAATATCAACTCACCAAGCAAGATGTGCTCACCCATGCAATGGTGCATAACTGTTATGGGAGTAACCAAATGCTTTTTATTTTACTGTATTTGAGGACTATTCCACAACAGAAAATTCATATCTGGTACTGTAACTTGATCTAAAACCCCATGGCTACAGAGGTCTTAGACACTAAAGGGCAAACTTACTATTATTGTTCAGGTAAATTATCATGGCACCAAGCTGTTTTCCAAATATCTACATTTATACCAAGACAAATGCTATTCTAAGATTCAGAGAAACTTCTCTTTCCAATATACAGTAGTCAATGTAGAGCTCAATGGCTGCTCAGTGTGCTAGGAGTTAAGTGTTGGTTACATGTACAACCTTCAACAGGACATTTATACCCCTTCTAAGGCTCAGAAAACTTCAAGGAAAAGGGACAAAAAGAAAGTAAGAACTGGAAGACAGGAAGAGGATTGCTGAAATGTTGTCTTCTAGGCATAGCACAGCCAATGCAATAATCATGTCATAACAGCTATGGCTATCTGCCATAGGTCTAAACAAGACAACCTATAAACAGTTAATCACTCTTCCCTGCTGAATTACTGGGTACTAATGGATTCAGGGGAAGAAACAGTGTTGTCTTCAGTTGTGTACCCACTAAGAAGCCCACCACATGATGATGAATAGTCCCAAACTCATGGTCACAGATAATCCTAGTTAAACTCTATGGATCTTTAAAAAAAGAGAGAGAAAGAAAAAAGAAGAGGATTATAGTGGAGGACTAACAGGGTTAGAAAGGAGATAAGGGATTACAGAAAGAACATAAGGGATTACACACATAAAGTTATCAAAACAAATTCATTAAAGGTTTTTAAATATTACACCTACAAAATAAGTACTACAAAAAGGAAAGATATATCATGTTTGAAATCAGCAAGCCAGATAAAGATAGAAAATCCAAGAAATAACTTAAAAAGAATTAGTGGATGAGTTTAGCAAGCTCCTATCATCAATGGACAAGTAGCTAGATACTGTACTCCTAAGAACAGCAAAAAATTATCATTCCCTCCAGGAGAGGGGGAAAACTCTTGGCAATTAGAAGTTTCTCCAAGTGACACTGTATTCTCTGATTCAAAAGTTTGGCAAAAAGAAGTTAAAAGTCTCACAAAGTGCTGTGTACCAAACATTACCACTGCTTTCAAGGAATTCATTCAGGTTTACTTGCCAAAAGTGTTTTCCAACAGCTGTTTTAAAAAAGAATATTTTCATTTAAAATCTCATTAAGAGAAACAGAGCACCACAGAGCTACACTTGAGATATATTCTTAACTAAAAATTCAAATCCAGAGTCTGCCACTTAAGTTAAAGCTACTACTAATCAGAACCTGTTTTATTTGTAAAAGCACACAGCATGCAGATCTTACAGGCAAACAAAACCTAAAGTGACCACATGAAGAATTAGAGAATGACTTACATACAAAATAAACTACTTTTAACTGCATTCACCTAACAAATATCCTAGTATTAATGGAAGAGTAATCAGGTTAATAGTTTTGGAAACTTAAGTATGTAAAATTAAGGTCCTCTTTATTTTTAACTCTAAGAATAAAAGCACAAAAATTTACCACTTTAAAAGAAAGCATATTTTTATCACCAAGAAACAGACATCCCCTTACCCTGTGATGAAACAAAACAAAATGAAACAAAAAATTTGATTAAAGTTTCCAATACAATGTTGTGATGGTTAATTTCAATTTTTAGCTAGATTAGATTAAAAACCCAAGGCATTAATGAGACATTCCTCAAAGTGAGACTTCAAGTAGGATATTTCCAGAAAGCTTTAAACAAGGAAAGGAAGAACCACCTTCCACATGGGTGGCACTATCTCATGGTCTGGCGTCCTGGACTAAGTAATACCTTCAGATTCTACTTCCCATATCATATGCATGGGCAGAATCAATTCTAAACCAGTATCTTTTAACTAAACTCCACAGTTACAAAAAAATTAACAAAATTTCTACATACCTCTCAGTGAGATAAAACACATCAATCATAGAAATAACTGAGCACACAGCACCAGAAGAGACGTTCAAAGGAATTGTAAGCACTGGAGTGGATTACCTTAAAGACTCGATTCAGTTTTAAGGTGTATAATTCAACCACAGAAGGAAAAACATATCCTTTTTTTTAAGGGGATCCTGTCATTTACTGAGTGTATGTAATAGATAACAAACCACTCAGTGAAGAGATGGATGTGAAATAAAGTGAATACTATATGAAAAATCCTTCAAAACTTCAGATCTGTCCACATACAAAGCTGACAGGCCAAAATGCAGTAGTGTGAAAATCTGTTAACTGGTTCAGGCAATTTCACTTTCTAAAGATCTCTCTGAGGGACATTTTCAAATGTAGCCAACCACAGGAAAGAAAATACAAAGAAACCTATTGTCAAACTTAGAACTGGATTTGGAAAATCACCAGCAGGATTTAATTATTGTCATAATCAGTTTTAATAAAAACATATCAAAAACATAACATATCATATCAAGAAGCATAACTAACATCAGTAGATTTATTTCCTGTTCCACCAAATATGATCTACTTCAAGACCTTACCCAGATAAACTCATACACTGGAACACTAGTAACAAAAACAAACCAGGTCAGTAGAGGACATAGATCAATGTACAAGAAGCTCTGAGGTCTTGGTTGATTCACATTTTTACACGTAATCAAGGAAACCCCATGCAGATCACTGATTTTGAAAATGTTTAAATGGACTTAAATGTTTTTGAAAACCAGCAAGCTATGGCTATGAAGAAAACTGTACAGCCACAGCTTCTTGACTGTACCTTGTCCCAAGCTTCTCCATTTAGGTACCAACATAAAGGTCAATAACCCAGTACCTTATTTATACAAATAAACAACCACCACCATATATCAGGAGTAACTTGGTACATTAAATTTACCAAGACACACTAGCGCAAGGCAAGGAAAAAGAATACATGTAAATGGCCCAAAAACATACGACAGAAATGAATCAAAGCAATAACAAGACACATAAGACTGTAGCATGGAGCACGAAAACCATCACTTTCTCAAGGACCTAAGGAAACTAACCCTGTTTCCCTCCAGCCTCTGCCAAGATCACCAGGCAACAAACTACTGTTTTTGTCCTCAGCTCAGCACAATCCTCCTATAATAAACACTGTCCACTTTGACAGTATCCAGACCTTTCACCTTTCTATCAATTGGTTTGTGAGCCTAATACTGGCTACCTGCATTTAATCTATTGTTTTTAGCTCCTTTATATTCTTTAACTTTTTACAATGTTCTGTAATCTAAATATTATGCACTTTTAATGTTGCATTGTTAGCAAATATTTTAATGACTATAAGAGTCACAATTTCAAATAAATCCAAGAATATTGGTGAAGATAAGCTGATAACATTTAAATGACTTGCAAACTTCACGTTCAATATATTTCTGACACTGTGGAAAAATACAAGCCATAGTTTGTGTAACTGTCATAGCTCATCCATGGCAATTGGCATGGTCAGCAGTATTCTGCTCATCAAAGACAGAATGCAATGAACAGAAGTTACTGACAAAATAACTGAAAAATATATGAAAAAAATTCAAGAAAATTAAGCCATCTGATGATACAGGCAAAATTCAGTACCCATACCAGATATATTTGAACTAATAAACAAGTAATTGTTCAAAGAATCATTAACTTTATAGTATAACTGTTAAGCCTTGGTAATAAGATTTAAAAGACAACATTATCTTTTATTGGTTAAATACAACTAATGATATACAAATAATAACAATTGTTAAATAAAATTAATGATTTTAGCAAAACCAGGCTTGTATCAAGTATATGAAGGTTTGGAGAAATAAGCCAGAACTACTCATTTACTGGCTGACAATAATTAACAAGCCCCAAACACTCTTTAAGGGCTCTGGTGCCCCTCTCAGACTACTCTAGTAGATACAATACATACATGTAGCTCTCCCCCACCTTTATTTTCAAGAGAGGGTTTCTGCATATAGCCCTGGCTGTCCTGAAACGCTCTCTGTAGACCAGGAAGGCCTCAAACTCAGAGATCCACCTGCTTCTGCCTCTCAAATTCTGGGATTAAAGGCGTGCCCCACCACCATCCAGCCATACATGCAGCCCCTTTACTCAGGCTAGTCTGAAACCTTTAAACAGAGAAATGGAGATGAACCATACAGTACTAACAGAGTAAAAAATGGGTGTGGTAACTTTGGAAAGCTTCCCAGCAGTCTTTAGGAACATTTTCAAACAAGGACAATAAACAATATTATCTTTAAAAGATCTCAAATGCCCATTGGTAGTAAAATGTAATTACAGCAACATATTTTATACAGCAATGCAGCTGAAAAGAGCTCTCAAATATAGTCAAAAGAATACAGATAAAAAGATATAGTCTGTGAGACTCTCTTTATGTAATGTACACACATGCCCCACACAAGTCAAGGTACCTCAGGGAGAAGGGACACAGAGTAGGCTTTATGGGGATCTAATTATTTCCACTTCCTTGGCACAAGTTGACTACATGAGTGAGCTGGCCTTATGATTATTCACTGATAAAGCTGTACTTGTAAACATCTGCTTAAACTTGAAGAAGTTTTTATACAGCATTTCCTATATCATTCCTAAGCTGCATCATCACTCCTAAGTAGTCCCACATGAGGCCCTCCACATTTAAGTGGATTCTAATGTAAGTGGCATTACCTGGGAATCAAATAACCCTTTCACAAGTGTGGCGCATCAAATATCCTGTATATCAGATATTTACATTACAATTCATAACAGTAGCAAAATTACAGTTATAAAGTAGCAACAAACGTAACTTTATGGTTGAGGTCACCACCATATGAGGTACTGTATTAAAGGCTGAGAACCACTGGTCAAGGCCTCCTTAGGGCGGTGGTGGCACACGCCTTTAATCCCAGCACTTGGGAGGCAGAGGCGGGCGGATTTCTGAGTTCGAGGCCAGCCTGGTCTACAGAGTGAGTTCCAGGACAGCCCGGGCTACACAGAGAAACCCTGTCTCGAAAAACCAAAAAAAAAAAAAAAAAAAAAAAAAAAAAGAAGAAGTAACAGTATTTAAAGCACACTAACTACAAGCAAACTACCCGTGTCCAGTCCAAGAACTCAAAAACTTCAGTCTGAAGGCTAGGTGCCACTTAGGCACTTTTTAACAAGAAAGAAAAGCACAGCTTTACAAAGCCTCAACTCATAAGGAGCCCAAAACCTTAAACCAAAACTCTGTTACTTAGAATATCAACTGTTGCCAGGCGGTAGTGGCGCAAGCCTTTAATCCCAGCACTTGGGGGGCAGAGGCAGGTGGATTTCTGAGTTCGAGGCCAGTCTGGTCTACAGAGTGAGTTCCAGGACAGGCAGGGCTATACAGAGAAACCCTGTCTTGAAAAAACAAAAACAAAAACAAACAAACAAAAAAAAGAATATCAACTGTTAGGGTGTTCACCTATGCACAACACTCTAGTTCATTCCCACATCTCCAAAGACACGAAACAGAGCAACAAACCACCACCCTAAGGCCAAATCTCTCCTATTCCCTGGTTTTGCATATAAATTTTATTGGAATAACCATAAACAACCTAGAATTTCAACCTGCCTATCTTTCATTAGTCCCAAAGAGTTATACAGTCCCAAAGCCTATCTATCTGGCCTTTTATAGAAAAAGCTTAGGGACCTTCATCCTAGACAAAGATACTGACTGAGTTTGTATTCCTGTTCTGGGAATGCATTCAGATTTATCAATGTCCCTTAAACTCTTGACTCAAACACTAACACAACTCACAATATGCCTGGTTCTTATACTACTATCTCCCCAGAACCTAACACTAAAGTAATGGTCTCTACGGAAAATGCTAGTTAGTCCCTAATATTCCAGAGAAAAACAAAACCCTTAAATGAAAGACTTAAGTGGTAAAGCCACATAGACTTCTGCTGTAGTTCCTCTATACACTACAACACCTCAAATGTCTTTACCAGTCCAACTGACAACCAAGTTCAGGATATCCCTCCATGCTACCATTCTTTAGATATATCGTTCATGTGTTCTCCTTGGGAGCCACAGGTGAACACTCCACTAGTACTTTCCAAACATTAACGTACACAGAAATTACCCCCAGGGGCCTGTTAAAATGCTGATTCTAATTCAACTGGCTCTTGCTCCTGAAAGCTGCTAACCGATCATGGGGCCTCTCTCTGAACTGACCCAAGTTTACTACCAGCTGATAGAGGTCCTGTGCCCCTGAGTAGCAAGTCTATTTAATAATTTATAACGATTTGGTCATTTTTGCTGCTGTTGTTTTGTGTGTTTGTTTTATTGTTGTTGTTTGTTTTGGTTTTTTAATATTTTTTAAAATAGTTTTTTCTTATCTATGTTTTTAATGTACAAGTATTCTGTCTGCATATACACCTGCATGCCAGAAAAGGACATCAGATTCCTTTATAGATGGCTGTAAAACACCATGTGGGTGCTGGGAAGTGAACTCAGGACATCTGGAAGAGCAGCCAGTAATCTTCACCTCTGAGCCACCTCACCAGCCCCATAGTGATTAGTTTTAATGAAAAGGAACTGAAGTATCAGAATATTCTCTCTTTTATTCACTCCTCTTGTACAAAAGATACTACTCACTGACATAATATATCCACAGTGACATGAAGCAGTGTTTCAATTTGCTCTAACTGATAGAGCAAGATGCACTTTATCTACCAGATTTCCAATAACTAATAAGGTTTGTTCTTTTTTAAAATAAAGTGTACAAAAGGAACAGAATCTTAATGAGGGGATGTAATTTGACAATGTCTATAAAAATGTAAATGCTTATTACCTCTTGATCTTGAAACTATTTCTAAAAAGTACCCCAGTTCTTCTTTCCATATATGTGAAAATGTTGTACCCACTGCAGCAAAGTGCAAAACCCTAATGTCCACTTTTACAGAGGAGCAGGTAAAACTTAAAATGTTCCTCTGGCGGTATATTCTGTATTTAAGAATAGTGGCTTGGTGTAGGCAGCCGTGTTTACAGTTGCAAAGTCGTATGACTAGCACCTGACAATGTAAGCAGCTGGCTTCCAGAGTGGCCAGCTCAGCTAAACTGGTAAACAAGTCCTTTGTGCATGCGTCAGCCTCGTGCCCCTCCCAAGCGGGCTTATGCTAATGAGGTGTTGGCAGCTTAACCTATCCTGAGAGAACACGTCACTCAGCCCGCCTTGGGCAGTTATATAAGCAGCTCATTTCTGCTGCTTGGGAGCCCAGCCCATCCCCTTCCTGGTCCAGGTCCCCGGCCATACGTCCCCATCCTAGGCCCCCGTCCAGTTCCCTGTCCCTAAGTCAAGAGTTGTTCCTGGAATAAAGCTGACTGAGAAGGATCCGACCTTGTCGTGTCTTACTTGCTGGCCAAGGCGGACGCGACATATGGTGGCCCGTACGGGGAACTGAGGACTTCACCTTCATGGATTCAGAACTCAGCAGCTAGGAACAGCGGTACAGGTATATTTATTGCAGTAGAAAGTGCCCAGTGAGTCACAAGGTCCGCGGAAAAGCTGCGTCATAGAAAGTGCCGGGTGAGTAGGGCCATCAAAAGGTCTGCGGTAAAGCGGCGTCATAGAAAGTGCCCAGTAAGTAGGGCCGTCACAAGGTCCACGGAAAAGCGGCATCATAGAAAGTGCCCAGTGAGTAGGGCCCGCGGAAAAGGGGAGTCATAGAAAGTGCCCGGTGAATAGTGAATAGGGCCGTCACAAGGTCCGGTCACAGAAAGTGCCCGGTGAGTAGGGCCGTCACAAGGTCCGCGGAAAAGCGGCGTCATAGAAAGTGTCCGTGGTCATAGGTCCATGGTAAAGTGGCAATTGAATCACGAGAGACCTTAGAAGTATCATGTTAGTGTTTGCTTTTTGTGTTTGTTTGGTGTGGGTCTGTCTTGGTGTCGTAATTGTGTCTTTTCTGGGGTATTGGCAAGCATCAAATCAGGAAAGTGAAACCAGCCGGGCAGTGGTGGCGCACGCCTTTAATCCCAGCACTTGGGAGGCAGAGGCAGGCGGATTTCTGAGTTCGAGACCAGCCTGGTCTACAGAGTGAGTTCCAGGATAGCCAGGACTTCACAGAGAAACCCTGTCTCGAAAAACCAAAAAAAAAAAAAAAAAAAGGAAAGTGAAACCATGGGGAACTCACCATCGTGCCCCATGAGAAGTGCCTTAAAAGAACTAATGCATGCAAGAGGCATTAAAATAAAAGAGGGATTTGCGTTGGATACCGGGTGACTTTATACCTTTGTGGGCCGTCACACGCACCTGGCCAGTGCCTATGCCGGTCCATTCTAACTCCCCGGTCCTCCCTACCTTTTTCCCTACTTCTTGTGCTCAAAATGCACTTCCTGCTGGCTAGCCTATATAAACTTATTCAGCTCTCTTGCGTCTCCTCTCTCAGGGGACTGTATATTACTCCTTTGGTATATAACTCTTCTCAGTCTCTCAATCAGAGCCGCCTCCTGTCTGAGTACCTGAAAGGAAATTGGTCGAAGGAAGGCAAGGACCTATCCAGGAGGCTCCTGTTGCAGATCGCTACCCTGAATGGCACCCGCCTGGATCCCGTTACTTTGGAGGGGCTCACCGCTTGGGTCAAGGATGCCCTCAATTTCTTTAAAGAATGGGCGGGAGTATTTATCTGGGGAGCCGTTGTTCTCCTGAGATGTGGTTTCTGCCTTTGATTTCTGTGTCATTTGTGCCATGACCATGCAAGACATAAGGCTGTGGTTTACCAGACGCTGACTGCCATGGAGGAAGGCACTCCCCCAGGTATTTGGCTGGCCTCCCTTAGGGAGGCATAGTGGGGAGCTTTCTGGACCCGGTAATGGCCATCCAGGCATATTCCCTAGATCCTGACCATCTTGACCATTGCCAAGGGTGTACACTCATGAGGCTCCTACAGCATCACCTCAATGTTTCTGAAGCGGGGAGTACGAGGAGCGCCTCGACTAGAGATGTTCTCAATCCTGAGATAGATTCTCTGAAAGCATGTCCGAGTGCATAGAGGTTTTGTGCCAAATGTACCTCTCCCTGAAAAAAGGCACGAAGGCGGGTATGGCAGAAATATAAACTTTCCCATCACAATGCCTTCACTTTGCACAAGGGCTCGGACCTCTGTTTTCCACCGCTGACTTGCTGTGCTAGCAGCGACTTTCTAGGTGTGCTTTCAATCGCCTCACGCCAAACACCTAATGAATGAGTTCAAGCATGCTTGGGTGTGGGATGCCTAAGGTCTGAAGGGTCCAGAGTTAACCTATTTCAAATTTAATAAATAAGGGGGAGATGTAGGCAGCCGTGTTGCAAAGTCATATGACTAGCACCTGACAATGTAAGCAGCTGGCTTCCAGAGTGGCCAGCTCAGCTAAACTGGTAAACAAGTCCTTTGTGCATGCGTCAGCCTCGTGCCCCTCCCAAGCGGGCTTATGCTAATGAGGTGTTGGCAGCTTAACCTATCCTGAGAGAACACGTCACTCAGCCCGCCTTGGGCAGTTATATAAGCAGCTCATTTCTGCTGCTTGGGAGCCCAGCCCATCCCCTTCCTGGTCCAGGTCCCCGGCCATACGTCCCCATCCTAGTTCCCCGTCCCTAAGTCAAGAGTCGTTCCTGGAATAAAGCTGACTGAGAAGGATCCGACCGTATTGTGTCTTACTTGCTGGCCAAGGCGGACGCGACAGCTTGGCACTGAATATATTTGTATAAAGCAGTATTAAGATTAAATAATCCAAGATGACATCAACATCACATCCCTTCCCCACATAGTTCAGTGTTTGTTTTGTGTTTTGTTTTTGTGTGGAATATTAGGGACTAGCCAGCATTTTCAGTAGAGACCATTACTTTAGTGTTAGGTTCTGGGGAGAGAGTAGTATAAGAGCCAGGCATATTATCAGAGTGTCAGAAAAGGGATAACAAGTCTTGAAAAGCCAGAGTTCCAGGAGGACCAGACCAAAACAGTGTCACGACAGGACTGCTGCATGTATGAACTCACAGCTGTGCTTACCTGCAAAGATCAAGCCACTTAGCACTAAAGCATGGAAAAGCCCTACCCCTAGCTGAGGAGCTACTGACAGCTGTTGGCTTCTGGGGGAGAAAAAGTAAGCTTTCTTTAATGGTGTGGATCCTAGTAGGCGGACCACACTCAATATATAAAACACCACAAACTGAAATTAGTGAGTTAAGGAGGAAAATCAAGGCATGAATTTGAAAGGGGGTTGGCTGGAGGTGGATCTGGGAACAGTTAGAAGGAGAAGCAGCTTGAGTGAATATGATCAAAATAGACTGTATTCATGTATGAAATTCTAACAAAATTTATAAAAATATTTAATATTTTTAAAAATATTAAAATAATAAATTAAAACATTTAATAATCTCTTAAAAGTTTTTTTTAAATGTGTGTGTGATTTTGACGACATACATATCAGTGGACTGCTTGCATGTAATGCCTATGGAAGTCAGAACAGAGTGCTGGATCCCCAGGAACTGGAGTTACAGATGATCTCGAGATGCCATGTGGGTGCTGAGAATCAAACCCAAGTCCACTGAAAAGCAACCTAGTACTCTTTAACTGCTGAACCATCTCTCCTGCTTCTCCCCAAATATTACTTTAAAACACTAACAATGCAATACATTGATACTACTTAAATTATACATGTTCTTATGGATTATTTCTTGAGGAAGAATCAAAAATTTGGAAATGCTTACTGCTTCTGAAGGAAGGTATCTGTAATTATAAAATGGGAATGCAGGGAATTAGCTTTTCTGTATTTTCCCTTCTACAAATTTAAAAAAATTAAGAACTGAATGTCAATATCTCAAAACGGATGCCTAACTACTACTCAATTCTGCTTTCTATCAATTTCCATCTCCTAAACCTATATCTCAAGGTTGGCTCTATATACTTTTCTTTTAAAACTGACTCCTCTACGCATTTAATATACAAACACATTATTCAAGGCCCACTAGTAGAGACAGTTAGGTGAACAGGTGGACAAAGAAGAAAGTATTTCTGTTCTCATTCATTCACATTCTCTCTGTCTCTGTCTCTCTCACATACATACATACACACAAACACACACACATCTGTATACAACCAAGACCCTGCATATACAGGAAAGGGTTCTATATCCTCACCCCTCTATTTATTTATTTATTTATTTATTTATTTATAGACAGTGTCTCACTAAATTGTCTAGACAGGCTTAAATTTGTTATTCTTGTGCCTCAACCACCCTAGCAGCTGGGATTACAAGTCAACACCATTGACCTGTAATCTGTCTTTACTCATTTTTAAGATCCCAATCTGGTACAATTCTTGTATATAGCATAGTACGTGCAATGCTGGTTTGACGTTAATTCTTTAATTTTGCTTATTTTGTTTTTCTATACCGCAACTGAAAGATCTCTTGTCAGCAACAGATAGGCAAGACAGTTAAGCCTGATGATCTTTTAACATTCCTTAAGTTGTATGACTTAGAAAGTAAGATGTAAGCTAGAGATGACTTAGAAGAGAACATACTGTTAATGCAGAGAACCTGAGATGGGTTCCACCACTAACTGGATAGCTCACAAACCTCTGTAACTCAGCCCCAGGGGATCAAATGCTTTTGGTGCTTGCAGGCACTAGCACTCAGCTGCACATACCCACTACCCACACCCACATTCCCCCACACACAATTAAAAACAAAGTAAATCTAATAAAAAAAACTAAATGAAAAAAAGTTTCAAATATCCTCTGAGAAGAAGAAACCCAGAATGTTCTAAACCATGAGTCAGCAAAGATTTCCATAAAGGACTAAAGAGTAAATTATTTTAAGTTGTGTGACCCACTGCCCAGAAACAACTTTGCAACTTCTATTATAGCATAAAGTGGTTTGTGTTTGAAATTGTTTGTCATCCCATCAAAACTCATGCTGCAGTTTAATCTCCACTGTGAATTATTAAGGGAGTAGAAATCGTATCCAGCTATTATGTTTAGAGGTAGTCTTTGAGAGGTAATGAGGTCATCAATTGGAGCCCCCTCCCTTGACTGAAAACTGATGGCTTTAGGGCGGGCGGGGGGCAAAGGATACAGATACACATCCATTCCCTGTCTCTTGTCATATAATAACCTTGGGACTTTGTGAACAAGGAAGACATCACCATATGCAGCCCCTTGAGCCTTCAACTCTAAGCTAAATAAATTCTTTTTATAAATTATTCAGTCTCAGATATTTCATTACAGTAATGTAACATGGACTAGGCAATAGAGAATAAACAAAATGGCAGGACTATGTTTCAGTAAAACTTAAAGCCACCATTTTCAGACCATGGTTTGCCTAGACATGTTCTAAACAATAATTTCTAGTATTTCACAAGCATTCAGGAAAATGAAGCATGAATGAAAAAAGCATGACAGTTCAAACATACTGTCTAGAAACACACTACTACTAACACAAGAAGAACACCATCTAACAAGGTCAGTAACTGGAGTTATATAGCATCAAGCCAGGCATGGCTCTCCCCACACTTATTTCACACTTCCAGTCTCCAAAACTGTGAGACAATAAATTTCCATTGAACTAAGGAGTCAACTGTATGAAGACTTGTAACCATCACTCTAAGAAACTGAGAGAAGGCCAAATGTCATAGTGACTATAATTAAGGCCCTAGGCAAATGGCCTTCTAAAGATGATTCCTAAGCTTCATGTCAAGATAAATATGCATTCTTTCCAACACACAGGAAGACAGCTTCAGCTACAAAAATACATTCTAAATACTTATGGTTGAAATAGCTTTTCAAACAAGCACAAGAAAGAAGAGGAGAAACAATGTCTTATACAACAAAGATGAAAGCTCACAAGAAGGTTGGGAACACAGAATACATCATCTGGGTACATGTGCTTATAGATTACACATCTGTATGTCACCAATTCTCAGTAAATAGCAGATACAGAAAAAGTAGTATTCTGGTTTTATATCACTATTTAACAAAGTAATTTGTAACAACCACTAAATTCTCTCACAGGAATTTAGAAAAAGTTCCACAAAACAACTGCAAGTGAACAGCCCTGGTTCTTCATCTTAAGTGTCATTGCCTCTTCCAACAAAGTAGCTTGGGTTCTTTTACAGCACAGTAACCTCAGGCTAGTCAGACTGCTTACAGAGCTGCCAATGTGTTTGAACGTCCAGGCAGAAGATCTCTCACCTTTTCTGACAGTCAGAAATCACTACAGTATAACTTTTTATTGACAAGTGATCTAAAAAAAAAGAAACTGGAGAGAGAACACACTAGCAGCTTGACAACACACCTGAAAGCTCTAGAACAAAAAGAAGCAAATACACCCAAGAGGAGTAGACAGCCCAAACTCAAGACATAAGCACTACGGCACGATGGCAAGCATGCTAATGGTTTTTGAATGAGGCTAGAATGGTGCCTCAAGCTATGGCTGTAGCTATAGGATCCCCTCACCCAACCTGGCTAATGGTTTTTGCAGTTCAATGTCCAAGATGAAAATGAATTAAATTCTGAGGACAAGTGTTAAAGATAATATTTAAAATAGCGGCACCTAATCTAGCTTGTTCTTACGGGGCCACCATGTTCCTGACTAGGCAAGACCTGAGGCCACTGGCTCAGGCGGGCCAGAAGCACAGGCACTGGCACCCATGAGATGTCAGCGTGGAAGATGGCTCTGAGAATCTCCCACGCTGTCTCCACAATGCTTGGCTGAGCCCAGACCATCCCGCTATCAACGTGGTACCCGGCAGAAATGAGTCTCTAAAGCTTAATTATTATCCAAAGGCTTTATATATTTAGAAATGCTCAATTAACAATTTGCCCACACAATTAGAGTTGTTTCCCAATATCTAACCTTAAGATAAAATGTGTTACACAGGACTGTCCTTGATGTATCCACAGTTCTCCATGGCTCCTACATCTCTCTCCTTCTCCCTCCTCCTCTTCCTCTCCTCTTCCTTCTCCTTCTTCCGACTCCTCACTCCACCTACCTCTCATATAGTGCAATCGCTGAGCTTTATACACATGTAGTGGGAAGATATCCCACTACAGGCAGACAAGTGTCTCATCCCTTGTAGTACTGCCATTCTCTGAACACTACCTTTAACTATAGCTGAGGGATGAAGATTCGGCTAGGTCAGCAGGTGAGTGAGCAAGCACTTGTCCAGTATGTACAGTCTACACACAGCACAGCACGGTCATGTCTTTTGGGGGACATGTCTAAGACAAGCACTCACAAAGCAAACTAAGTGTGGTATCCCCAAACCAAACCCAATCCTAGGCTCAATACAAAAACAGAGTGTGGTCCAGAGGGATTTATTAGAAACCCTTGGGGGCTTGCTCCGTAAGATAGATAGGGATCCTCAACAGGGCCGACAGTACCTTGCCTTAGTTGTTCAAGGAGTCTCTGGGTCCCTTCCTCAGTCACCAAATCTGTCAAAGGAAAAAATAAGAACAATTTAGTTTAACAATCTGTTTTTGCTCTTCAGTGACAGAGACTGGCTCCAGCTCCATGCAACATGCAGTTTAATAAAATCAAACTATACTTCACTCCATAAGATAAATAAAAAATCCAAGGATCTTTTGTTTGTTTGTTTATTGCATTGAAACAGAATCTTGCTATGTAAGCCAGGCAGGCCTTGTATTCAAGAGCCTCCATCTCCTAAATGGTAAGATTATAAGCATACACCATGTATTATAAAAAGGTTGGTTTTCTATACCAAAACAAACAGACAAAAAGGCTAAAGAAAGAAGAAACAAAACAAAAGGTAGACCACAATTATACCCAGCTTCCTTGTAAACTTAGATACAGATTTAGAACAAAAATATAACCGATTGGTTAATATTAGATTTTTTGTTAAAGATTATCTTTTCTAGATTAAGGAAAAGGAAACTTTTATTGTCATACCAAATGAAAAAATGGGATATTTCACTGTTATAGCTATAATCCTAATATTTCAGGAAGTCAAAAAGTGGCTGAGAGCTTCAGCTTGGTAATACACAACTTTTACATGAATGACTCCATTTTTATTTATACAGGGTATGGTAGAGACTAGTATAGGAACTTTACTACAATGACTTCCTGTAATTTTTATTACCAAATGAGTACAGCAAATAATTGATGTATGTACACATATGTGAGCCCACATATGTGGAAGCCAGAGTTCAACCTCAGGTGCCATTCCTAAGGAACCACCCACTTGGTTTTTTGAAAGCCTCACATTAGCCTAGAGCACACTGAGTAGTCTAGGCTGTGTAACCCAGTGAACCCCAAGATTAAGCCCACCTCCACCTCTACCTCCCCAGAGCTGGGAAAACAGATACACCACAGCAGGACTTTTGTGGGTTCTGGAAATCAAACTCAGGTCCTCATTCTTGAGTGACATGCACTTCACTTACTAAGCTAACATCTTTCTCCCCAGGCCCCCTTCTCACATTATTTTTTAAACTAGCAAAACTTTAAAAAATGTGTTCCTGTGGGCCTCATACTTTCAAACTTTTATACACATTGACACACGCACACACGCACACACACACAGTTCTGAAGGCACATTGGAAGACAAAGATCTAGTTAGTGTCTTTTGTACTCTATTTTGGTAACACAAAAGGTAAATTAATACACTTATTAACAAGGAAATTGTATATATTTATTATATACAACATGTTTTGAACACATGTACATTGTGAATGCAATCTGTATGTAGTCTTCTCATTAAGAAAGTATAATACAGACAACAAATAAACAACCAAAATGGAAACTCAAAATGTACAAACTATGGTCACACAGCAAAGAACAGTGAGTTCTTTTTCCTCTTCTCAAAAATTAAGGCTTATCAGGCAGTTTTCCACAGACAAAAGAATAGCTTTAGCATCTTGGATAACATTTCTTTTTTCAATAAAAGATGCTAGTGTCCAACTCTGTTGTAAGCATCCATTGAAGTAGACATAATAGCCACTCTGTTTGCCTACACAGACACTAATATAGCAATATCTGTATTCTATGTCCCTAATGTCTAAGGCAGTTTGTATTGAAGAATCTCAATGGTGCATTAGATTAGTTCTTGGGCTATTACACGACCATTTTGTACATTGATATCCTTCTAAGCACAGCACTTTCACAAGAACGTGAATGCTTCTAGGATATTATCCTGAAATTTTTAGATGTGGAGACCCTGTCTCAAGAATAAGCAACTTATACTACATCAGAAAGGAAGCACCAATTCTATGACACTAAAATTATACACTTACAAAATATTGTAACATTTTCAATATTATCCATTTTCTTTTGTTCCAGTTTGTAAGCTTAAGGCCTACACTATTAATTACTATAAAACCTATAGAAAATGAATTCTATTATTGTTCATACATAGCATTATTTAAAAATAAAAGAATAGTAAGTAGAAATAAATGACAAAAAAATAATACAAATAATCCTAACAATGAGTTTAGTGGATGGGGGAATGGGAATCATTTCTACCACTTGGAAAAACATATTCAATTCCACTGCAAGGAAAGAATCCTTCAAAGAAACTCGCTATTAAGTCAGTCATATGTGATTTTATTTTAGACAAACTACTTTATAGACAAATGACTAGGCTGTATTTATTCTTTACCTTAATAAAAATGTTTCCATGTTAAGAAATTTTTATCTTAATATTTTTAGCCTCAGAGAAATAGAAAGTGTTTAACACAAAGGTGTTACTACTTCATGTTACCAAAGATGTAATTTTCAAACCTTGCCAAGTCTGCAAAGGAAACTAAAATACTCTCTTTGGCTTATAGAGTCATGAAGATTGACACTGTACACAATATATTTCATGATTAATATTTATTAAAATACTGAGATTAAATTGATGTCAAAGAAAAATGTATACCTTAACCCTAAAATATTATAGATTATATGACCCAAGATGGAATCAAATTATTAATCATGTATCTTGCAGTCTAAAGTTTATTAAATTCTATTTACAAAATTAAACTTTCAAAACAGGGTGACAAAATTGGGTATTTTGCAAAGCACAGTTATGACTCAATATGATTATCACATTGAATGACTTGTATTTAATCCTTAAAGCAGGAAACTGTTCTGACTCCCTGCCTCAGAAGTACACTATATCTCTATTCTTGTATTACTTCTTCATAAGGTTTCTAAATTTAAAGTTAAACCTAAAAACAGGGAAGTTTTGTTGTGAAATGAGGTTGGGAAACTGTAAACTATATTCAATCAGATTAATGAAAGTACATTAACATATCAAAGACTACAAGATATCCAGAAGTAAAGAAAGAAACTTAGTGAACTTCAAGTCAGGCCCTTCACAAATTTCTCAACACACCTAGGAAAACAATGCTCCTTTGTGATCACCAGATCAGCCATCCAAGTAATACTTCTCTAAAAATGGGACAAACCTCTGAATATAAATCACTTAAGAAAGGACAATTGTCCTTTGGTGCATAAGGCTACATATGATTAAAAATGTCAAACTAGTTACCAAGAATAACAAAAACAAAAAATTATCAAAACACTGTATTCAAGAAAGACTTCTATCTGTATTCAAGTACTAACTCTGGTTACTTCAACTAGTAATGCTACCTCATCTGATTCTCAGAAACTATGAGAGTAATTTTCAAGAGATACCATTGCCAGTTAAATTTTGCTGTCTTTACCTAGTTATGGTTTTCAATTATTCATCTTGATTTTTAACTGAAAAAAAAAAAATCACCATTAGTTTAGATTCATTGCCAATTTAGTTATAGTAATTATTAAACTTTTACAATTTCATCATTGGCTTTCTAATTAACCAAGATTCAGTTTTGTAGTTCAATTAGGAACTACCCATATTCCTAATGAAAATTCACCCAAAACATACTTGTATCTTAGTTACAGTTATTATTTCACTAGAAAGTTTAAAGTTTAAAACGCTTCAGAGTCACTCTTACAAATCTTGCTGATTTAGGGGACATGAATGTGGGGGAAAAGACTTCTCTCTGGCCACAGCAAACAAAAGTGATAAAGAATTCAAAATCAAGGCCATCTGCACTTGGATGCCAATGATCCTTCTGGTCTCTAGTTTTGAGTGAGAAGGAGTATTTTCAAGGAGGTCTTTAAAGGACTAAATCGTATAATGTCTTCTCAAAAATCAGTATCTTTTAAGACATATCATGAAGGACAGGCTATGTAAAAGTCATAAGAGTAGTAATATCTAGTGATTTTCTGGATTTCCAGTATGTTTTTAGTTGTATGACTGAAATGAGTTCCTGGCACCCTACCCTAAAATAAGCCTTGTAACAGTTAAGAATGCAGCAGAAATAAATATTTGAGAATATATAAACTCAGGGCTTTCATGGTCAAATTATCAGTCGTAGAGCTAAAATCTCTAGTGCTAAAACATACTGGTCTCTAAATACTAAGACCCATAATGAAAAGATAGGCAAATTAAAAAAAAAAAAAAAAGTTTCTGTATATGAATGTGGGTGCAATGCTGTGGTCCATGAAGTTAGGGGAGAACTTTCTAGAGTTAGTTCCCACAAAGATGTACTGCCCCTGAAAGATCTGCCTATGTCTGCCTCCTGTTGCTTTAGAAGTACTGGGATTACAGATGAGAAGCATCCCACCTAGCTTTTTACATGAGTTCCAGGGATCAAACTTGGGTCACATCTTGCACAACAGTTTTTGGGTTTTTTTTTCCTTAAGTCATCTTTCTGACTCTAGCCAAAAATTTAAAAAGTATAAAAGACTTAAAAAGAATCAGAGTAATCAGTTACTACACTACTGGGACCACCATAACCTTGCTTGGACAAGTTAACTAACATCTCTGGTTCCTTGTTCACTTCACTGAGAGGCCAGATCACTTATCCTCCTCTAGCTCACAATGTCTGTATTTCTAACTACTATCCATTGGAATAAACTGTTTCCTAGTCTTACATTTGATACTTAGGGAATTATTAACTCTAAAAGGTCACCAAGGTTATCGCTTTAAAGCAATTCACCTACTATTTACATCTATCCATCAATTTATCAAATGTCCCATTATCGGCTAATTTACCTGCTTCCTCTCTCCTGAGGATTCTGCTTATGGTAATGACCTAATATTATTATGACCTATACTTTAAGTACAATCCACAAGTTTTTAAAAATCAGATATTTCTAAGAAATATATTAAAAACCATTCTTCATTCTAAGGGGATGATGAGAGATGATGGGCCTGAGAGTTTCACGAACAATCAATCCCACTGGCCATGAATCCTACATTACTTTCAACCCAGATGTGAGCTTCAAAAAACCAAGCTTTTTTTCCCGCCACAGAACTTGTTGTGTAAGAGTAAGTTAAAGAATTTTCTTCTGCTGCAAGAAAAACAAAAGGTATTTATCCATTCTACTATATTCCATTTTCTGTTCATTCAAGCAGACACTGCCCTACATCATGTATACAAAAACACTATACATGCTCCTATTCCAAAATCTTTTGTAGTTACTTCTACACTACTGAATGGCTTATGCCTAAAAATGGTGTCATGTACCTGTACTCCCAGCACTCTGGAAGCTAAAGCAGAAAGTTGGCTAGTCAAGTCAGTACAGCCTACGTAAAAAAACCCAACCTCAAAACAACAGTTAAACAAAAACCTGTCTATGGCATACTTTTCCCCAAGAATCCAATTGAGAATCCAATTAGTCTACATTTAAGCTAGTATTTGCATGGTAAGTTTCATAATTTTACAATTCCTATTAAATCACTTATTTGTTAAAGGTAATCATAATAGATAAAATAGAACAGATTTGAGTTTTTACAATATGTTTTCTGCCTAACATTAAAGAATGAATTATTAACTAAGACTCTATAGTCCGTTGGTAGACAGAGCACTTACCTAGCATAAGCAAAGCCCTAGTTCCAATCTCTAGCACTGCACAAAGAGGTGAGGGATATCAAGCCAGGATTCACAGACCTCAAAGAATTTTTTTTACTAAGCTTTGAAAGGAAAGCTGGGGAACCACTAAGCTACAGCTACAGCTTAGGTTCTGAACATTTTAAGAAGCCACTAAAATTATATCAAAAATTAAATGTAGTGTTTTCTTCTAAAGAGACAAGACAAATCTTTATGAAGATGTTCAGAGAAGTTTATAAACCTTAAGAACGTCTGCATTCTAGGAAATAAGTTATTCTTAGAATACTTCATAAGAAGCCATGATATAAATTCCCTCAACTAAAAGATACCTCATAAAAGTTTATCCCCACATTTCTAAGAATTCCATGAAATGCAATAAACTATAAATTTCAAAATTCTAAGTTTCTAAAGTGGTTAAGACATGTTAACCATGTTAACACAAACAAGCCATTATTTAAAGGCTCCAAGTGATTTATACCTAAAAGCTGGTAGCACACACCCACTTATACTTTAGCCAAAGTACATCAATTATTACATGTTGGTATACACTATTTATAAGATACTGGCACTTTTTAATAGGATGTGCCAAATAATCCACCAGGGACGATGATACATTCACAAAACATTGTGCCTTGATTTTCAGTACAACAAATGGCTTTTTTCAAGAACTGATACAAGATCTTCACTATGCCCATAATATCTTATTTAGGTCTAAAAGATAAAGAGACACAGATTAAAATATTAATTTATACTGTAAAGCCAGTTAGATTTTTTTTTTATCTGTATGTATAAATATATGTAAGTTCCTTTATCACACCGCCTACTATTCCTTCTCTCTCAACCTATCTAAATTTGACTTAATTTCAAATAGTTCAATTCACTACCTGTTTGTAGTGGACAGCCCAGTTTTACTATACTGTTTCTAGAACACATATTTAGGCTCCCTCCTAACACTGTACTTGCCCGAGGGCACCTTACTATATCTGATTTCTCTTGCACAATACAATAGAAAGCAGGTTTTCAAAATACATTTATATGAAAAAATTTCCATTCCACTTCAACTAACATGACTATTAGGCTGTATGGCAATATATTTTTATTTTTTTACTTTGCTTTAAAATTGGAAAAGTGGATGGAGGTACAAGCTATGACGCAATATGGACAAAAAAAAAATCATAACTTTTAAAGCTGTTGGGTAAGGATTCTTAAAGTCAGCTCCATGAGTTTTCTCCTTTGTACATTTGTTAAAAATAGAGCTGTTTTAGTTTTGCTAAACACATTTATTTAGGCAAAGACACCTTTCAATAAAACTCCTCTCTTTTTGTCACACGCATACACACACACACACACACACACACCCCGAAAAGACACACACTGCCCCCAGACATGAGTCTCACTATCTAGCTCTGGTTGTCCTGAAATTCACTAAGTACACTAGGCTGATCTTGAACTTACAGAGATCTACCTGCCTCTGCCTCTCAAAGGGCTGAGATCTGGCATTTTATTGTTGTTGTTTTGCAGTCCTAGGGACTGAACTCTAGGCCTTACACATGCTAAGTACTTTTTCCATCACTAAGCTTCGATGCTAGATTTTCAACAATTTTTAAAAAATTATATATACCAACATGTTCTTACTAACTCAGATAAGAGATGACATTCATCTATTTATTTCTTTACTAGCAATTTAATGAGCATCTGCTATCTAAGATAGCCTGTCTCAGGAAATGTAAGATAACAAGAGGAATTCATCCTTTATAATAATTAAGAACACAACCATATCCTTAGGAATCCATGACAAAAATGACAGGAGGAAAGAAAGGGAGACAAAAAGGGAAAAAGAGGTTAAAAAAAAAAAGCAATAATCGTTTTTAAAGTCCTCCCTGCCACCATGACAGATGAAGAAACTAAAGCCCATTGAGGGGAAGTGACTTGCCTACAGTTAAACATCAAATTGCTGACAAGGTCAAAATTAAAACTCAAACCTGCTGATTCAAAGTTTGATGTGAATATTCTACATTATGACACATTTTCTATACTGTATTAACTCAAGAGAATGAGCAATAATTTAAAGAAAAGTAAATGAATGATAAATAAAAAGGAGGAGACTAGGAAGAAAATGAAGACAATAAATTCTAAAAGCAGTATACATAAAAACTACATGCAACTCCCATACTTCCTCAATTCTCAGGTATATTTGACTTTAAGACACAGTATCCATTTCTAACATTTTAAAGATATACTATCAAATTTATCTTCTTTTCAAACACATATCTCTAAAACAGGAAAATGTAACATAACAGACTCTGTATGAAACAAACTCACTACTATATATTTAGAGGTAGGATCACAGGGCACAAACACTTGCAGCAGGAGTCGCAGCACTCAAAAAGGAAAAGCAGACTACCATTGTGAGTTCAGTACCAGCCTGGTCTACCAAGCTGATATTCCAAGCCAGCCAGGACAATACAAGTAGATAATGTTTCAAAAAAAAATAGGGAGGGGGCTGAGACCTATCTTTTAAGGTATTAAATAGCTATTAAATACTTGAGGCTATATGACACTTTTTTCAATTACAGATACTAATAAGTAAGTCCTTATCTGTGTGACTTTTAGAAACAAAACATGGGATTGGGGTTTTGTATATTTTTCTCTCATACAGGCTCTTGCTATGCAACCCAGGCAGACTTCAAACTCAGAATCCTCCTGCCTCTGCCTCCCCAGTGCTGAGATTACAAGCACATGACACCCTGCCAAGGTAAGGACTATGTTCTAGTTCTGTCACTTAGCTCTCTAACCTAAGTTCTCTGAGCCTCATTCTCCTCATTTGTAAAATGCAGCACGCACATAAGAAAGTAAAAGGTGATTATCTATTTAAGGAACATAATACAGTGTCTAGATGATACTTATTCCACAATCTCTACATGCCAAATGAAGGTTAAAACTAAATGGATTTATAATATTTCTCCCTCTTCATGTATGAAAGTGAACTCAATCTGTACTGACCCTTGGACCTCCTAGTTTGCTTGGGAATAATTACTTGCTAGACAAAGAGCTATTTTATTGATATGCTTCTCTTTGGGACTACAAGAGTGAAGTATGTGTGGTGTTTGTGTGTGCCGTGTCCATTATACAAGTGTGTCTTCTACATGTGGAAGCTAGAGGTTGACATCAGCTATTTTTCCCAATTGCTTCTCCACTTTATCTTTGAGACAAAGTCTCTGATTAGACTAGACTATCAAGCCTACAAGTCCCAAGGATCCCCGCCTCTACCTCCCCAGTACTGAGATTTCAGCCATGTGATGCCCAATAAGGTGCCAGAAATCCAAACTAAGGTTTTCATGCTCGCACAGCAAACACTTTACTGAGTGAACCATCTCACCAGTCCCAGTGGTGAACGGTTAACTGTTTAAATTGATCAGTTAAACATCAATGAAGCACTTTTATACTGTTTACTGAACTGAAATTCTTAGGTCTATATCAAACCCAACAAAGGAAGGAACTAAAGAAACTATGTATGGGAAGAAGGAAGGATGTAAGGCCAAAAGAAAGTTAAAAATGACCTAGTTCTGTGATTCATAGCTTTCTTTTAACCTTAAGTTCTTTTCTTAATCTCTAAGAAAATAAATGTTCAGAAAATCAGGACCCTATCTCTATGATTCAAGGTGCTTTAATAACCTAATCCTTCAGATTAAGCAAATGTCATCTTTTAGGATGTGCCATTTCAACTCACAGCAACTCAGTCATTTCCAACATAAGAACATGCCTTCCAAAATACCTCACATGGAACAGAAGTCAAGTAAGTCCATCTCTGCTCTCACCCCAAGCTTAGACCTACGTTCGTAGTCCCAACTGTCCCATTTCTGTTGAACAGATGTTATCTCTTAATGATAAAAACAACAATACTCATTCTTATCTGGATTTTTTTTTTTAAGTACAAGCATTTTAAACACTCGGATCTTCTTTAATCAAAGACTAAAACATTACAAGGGGCCCTATGATTTTTCCCCATGAATGTGACCATAACTGTGACCATACCAAGCAGGATTGCTGACCCATATCATGATTCACTTCAGCGATCTCGACACTACATTCACATTTCTTTTCTTCTTATTTAACTCAGTGGCTTCTTTTTAGCCATCATTCTTCTCAGTCTCTAGGTCTTTCTTTCAAAAAAGTCAGCTCTAGGCTGCTCTAAATAGCATACTCTTCAGCATCTACAAAATCTTTCCAGCAATCTTTATCCTTCTTAACTAACTTTGTTTTGTTTTTCAAGACATTGTTTCTCTAACAGCCCTGACTGTCCTGGACTCACTTTGTAGATCAAGCTGGCCTAGAACTCAGAGCCCACCACCTCTCTCTGCCTCTTGAGTGCTAGGATTAAAGTCTTGTGCTCCCACCACCAACACCATCTAGCCCTACCCCTCATCCCTACCCTCCTCTAGTGACTTCTTTTATAACAAGTCTTTTCTATAAGAGGCTCAGGTCTGACCTTTGGGTTTTCTGGTAAATCATGAATCTCTAGCATTTACCAGTGTCTTCCATCAAGCAAATACTCAATTAATGTCTATTGTCTGATTCTGCCAATTCTGACTTGTCAATAGCAGGTAGGACCTTAGGCATGTTAAATTTGTCTGAACCTCTCCCTCACCTATGAAATACAATTAAATAATGATACTTCAAAAGCTCAAAACAGTTTCTGGCACAAAGTAGCAACCAATAAATTTCTATCAAAAATAAATATTTCAGGGCATATATGCCCCATCTTCAATCCAACTGTTCTGTTTCCTTCTAGCCATCACAAGGAACCACTATTTACCAATCAAGCTACAGGAAGAAGCTTAACTGATGACTATATATCTAATCATTCTTTCAGACAGATCTGCAATTGCACTTTGAAACTATTTATATTTGTGAGGTTTTTTGGTCCACAGTCTGCTTATACATGATCCAAACTACTGTAATCATTGTGTCTATTAATAACCCACACTCCTTGTGCAAATGATCCAAAATTCACTTTTTCCAAGAAACTTGCCCTTCACTTGAATTATCTCTCTGCTTACAGGTAACTCAGCACTTGGGCACTAGATTATACTAAAGGCAAAATGTAATTACGGTAATGTGTTACCCACAAATACCTTCTCTGTCTTAAAGAATGATCCATTAAGCTAAAATTCTGTGCTGATCTGGAACAAGGAAACATCTATACAACTGCTCTCTTGAATTCTACCCTTCACACTGCAACTCTTCACAGGCCTTTTGTTCTATCTTCAAGCAGAAATTATCTCTCTCATTTAAATCCACTGAAAATGTGGTCCCCTCTTCTCTGTTTGCTAACTCTGTCTCATCCTACAAATAAAAGCTTCAAAGAGGAAAGCAGTAACAGCAACATACATATTAATGTCTTTCTTAAGTGAAAATAATTTTTTGTTTATTTAACTACAAAACTAGTCTCAAATTTGAAAGCAACTGCCCAACAAACATAATACAAATCCCACTACGTTAAAAAGATTGCTCATTCAGAACGGCACAAGTACACTCACACAGTACCCTCACTTTTGTTTCTGTGAGACACCTTTCACCATTTTCATGCCACATTACCCATACCCAACCAGAAAACTGAGAGACGCTTTAAAAGTTGCCCTTAGCACTTTTCTTTAAGAATTAAGCAATGTCCCACTCAAAAAACAAAGAATACTTAACACCCATTACTTCTGTGAGCTAAGTTTGTGTGCGCTGTAGCAAAACAATCAGATGGAACATCTTTATCCAGGATAAAGGTGAGATGGCAAGATAATGATCAGCCTCCGTAGCTGAGTGTTCAGAGCTGTCATCCTGAGATACACTCTCTCAACTCACTCCACTATTCACAGAAGATCTCCACCCTTGAGCAAGCACACAGAAACCCACCTTGACTGTTCCTTGTGTACTTTCCAAGAAACCAAATAACGCCTTCTAGTCAGACATCCTCCATCCACCCCTAATCTAAAATCTCTCACTCCCCGGACACCTTCCGGTTTCTGTGTGTACCTTCTCACACTCCACAAGCCCTGTTCCCATTGGTCCAGAGACCTTAACCTTCAAACCCCAAACCAGTTCTCCATCTCTCAGCTGATTTCTCCGCAACGCCATCGATGCCTACTTCCCAGGGGCCAATCCCACTCCGGACCAGGGGCCTCCTCACTGGACGCCCTCTCCAGAGCATCACCCCTTTCCCATCACTTTCTTCCTCCTCATACCCGGAATCTCTCAATCTCAGGCCGCCACCCTTCTCCGTTAACTCCGGGCCCCACCGTGGCCGCCTCTGCGCGGCCTCCCCCCCAAACCCCGCAGGCGGCGCCCCTGCCTCCCGGGGATGCAGGCCAGGGGCCTCTAGGTTCCCTCGCCGCGGCCCCGGTTGTCGGGAGGGCGGCGGCCCGGCCACGCCGCTCAGGGACAGTCCCGGCAGAGGCGGCGCCCCCGCCTCCAGGCGGCCGCGGCGGGGCGGGGGCGGGGCGGTTCGCAGGCCCCACCTCAGCGCAGCTCGGCCATGGACTCCCGCAAAACGGTGGCCGGGTGCGGAGGGGCCGCGGCCGAGCCTGCGACAGAGCCCGTGCCGCTCACCTCGACGCGGAAGCTCGGGCCTCGCTCTCCCCTCAGCGATGGCTACGCTGCCGTCGCGCTCTCCTCACTCGCTTTTCACCGCCCCCGACCGGCTGCTGAAGAGCGGACAGACAACGGTGCGCCCATTGGCTGGGACGACTATGGCGTCACGGGCCCCGACCGCGCCTCGGGGTCTGACTGGTTGGCGCGGCGCCTCTTTTCCACGTCTGCTCCTGATTGGCTCTTGCTCACTCTCTTCCCGGGAGAACCGCTCACCCTCCACTCTTCTTCAGCCTCCCACCCCAAACCCCCCAGGCGGGACGGCCAATGGGGGAGCGGAGAGATGCCGGGAAGTGGGCAGCTGGGCGGTGTGGTGGGGGAAAGCGCAGCCAATGGGCGCGCGCCGCACATCCCCGCTCAGCAGCGCCGCCCCCGGCCGCCCGCTTCCCGGAGGGTCGCGCCCCGGGCCACGCCCGGCTACCCTGGCGCAGGAGCCCAGCCCAAGTATAAGGTGCGGGGCAAGTGGCAGACGGGAGAGCCCGCCCGGCAGCCATCACGGCGTGCTTGAGTACTGCCAACGTGCACCCTGGCGCGCCCCAGATGGGGCTGGCTACCCTCGGCCATAGCTGAGTGTGGGGATCCTCCCCGAGAACTGCCAGCTTGGTTCCTCAGAATGCCGAGCCCGCGCTGTATGGACCTCCTGAAGGGCACATAGGGAGAATTGGAGCCGGGGTTCATCCTCCCCACGAGACTGTCCACCTAGTCCTTCCTCCTCCAAGACAATCCGGTGCAAGATGTAGGGATAGGGAGAGAAGTTTCAGCGTTGGAAGGTGGGGCGTGTGCTGAGGGATAGGGTGCACGGGAACTTGCTTAGTGTCGCGAGCAAGGTAGATACGTGTAGTTAGTATAACAAGTTTTATTTCGTTATGCTCTGGGTCATCACACAATATAAACACTCTAAATTCCTAACTACGGTCCTAAGCCTATCTTCCCAGGGCTGCTCACCTATGCGCTGTATCTTAGCTGAAGGTCAGATCCAATCTCAAACAGAAATTTCTGATTCCAGGGTCAGGAAGGATCCTGGATGAGATTCTCCAGCCACAGTGCAGATCAAGGTAGCATCTCTCCAGATGTGCAGAGCAGAGCGTTGCTCTAAGTCACTGCTTATATCCTATCCACTGGGCATCATGGATTTCTAGGACTGTATCTTGTTATCTTTGAATGAGTGATGTCACCGAGTTTTGGTTATCAGGTGTAGCCATGGGTGTAGTGGGGATCCTGACTATGCTATTTTTACATGCCTAAAAGACATTTAAAAAAAAAATGTTCATTACAATGTACGAGCTGGGAACCTGTTTTTTCTTGATGTGGTGGTGGTTACCCAGGTGTATGAAGATTCGTGGGGCTGTGTGCTTCATGTACGGTATAACAGTTTTTGAAAAACCGAGATCCTGGTCATAATCAACACCAGGTTTAGCTGTCATTCCCAAACTACAAACCCAGGCTAGGTAGAAGACTCAGTGGTTAAAAGCAGGTACTACTCTTTCAGAAAATTAAGAGTTCAGTCTCCAGGCACCTACAGTTGGCAGTTCACAACCACCTGGCAGTAATGCCCCCTTCTGAACTCCATGGGCACCTGCACTCACATGCACATACCACCCATATACAGACACGCATGCACCTAACTTAAAATAATAAAAATAATACTTGAGAACTACAAACTACTGCAGGTATAAGGGATTGCCCTTTCGTAAACTGTATGCTTTTTTATTTGACAATCTCATGTGTGTCTGAAGCATACTAACAGATACACCCCCATTAATCACCTCACTCTAAAGCCTCCTGCTACTTCCATGTCTTTTTTTTTTTTAACCCACGGAGTTTAATTACAGTTGCTTGCATGAGTGTGTTAGAAGATGGGGGAAGGGTAGGGAGTGGATATTTACCAGAACATGGGCAACATGTTATTATTGAGTCTTGGCTGGGAACACCAAGCCAGGTTGGGCCACTTGTCCTCAAGCCAATTAAAAGTCACTAATAATGGAGAGCAGAATAAAGAGTTTCTGGGCTTCAATCTCATCCCATAACTTGGTCTGGTACATTGTTAAAACTCTGTGAAATCTCTTTCTAGAAAGCTAGTTCCTTCTCTGGCTGGCCTCTGTTGGTTTTTTTGGGGTTTTTTTGTTTTGTTTGTTTGTTTGTTTTGTTTTTTTGTTTTTTTTCCCCAGCATGAGATTTCTAGGGAAATTCCCATTTCTTTAAGGTCCATTGTTTCTGTAGTCTGATTGAGAAACACAAGTATCTCTTTAGAATAACTTCAGAGTAGACTACATGGTGCCAGGTGATTTCCCTTGTGGGCTTGGGGGTTTGTTTTCTGGTTCATCCCTGTTGGTAGTATAAAAGCACTCACCATACTGTACTTCATCCCACAGATCCTGTTCACATTCCTCTGTCCGAAGCTGTGCCTCTGTAGAACTCTAACAGACTGCTTAGTTCTAAGGCTTTACAAAAACAAAATTACCACAACAGAAAATAGTTACCTATAAGATTTTATAAAACCACAACAGTACATCTATTTTGAAAGTGAAATCTAATTGCATATAGATTTACAAATATCTAATACCTGTTAATCTTTTAAAAGGCTTGCATAACTTAAGAAGTATCACATAGACCCGGGGACAATTAATAACACAGCACAGAAGCATATAGAATCTACTTTTAAAGCAAAATTTAAAATCTCTAGCAGAGTAAGTCTATAGGCCTTGACAATCAAATGTTTAAGTCTCTTACAAAATTAGGAAACAGTGCTAGTTATTACAAACAGATAATATACAATTACATCTCATATATATAATATACTTATTTTATCAGAGCAAACAAACATATATGCAGGTTTCAATTAGCCATATTGTCTAGAGAGCAATTTTTCAAATGCAATTTTCAGTCTGTAAGACACTAAGAGGTCAGCATTAGACCATACTTGTAATGAGATCTTTTAACCGAGAGTGGGAGGATTCCAAAGGCCCGTCATTATTTACTTCAAACAGATGTCATTTGGTTTTAGGAGTCAGTAGCTAGGGGACTAGAGAAAAAATAATGTTAGCAAGGTTTCATACAGCATGGAAAGATTCGATTATTTGTATTAGTTGTTCCTTTTTTAAAAAAAAAAAATTGAGATTGGGTACAGCTGTGGTGATTTCCTTAAATGTGCATATCCTTGGCCCTGTGTTTAAACTTTAATCTCAAGACACCAAAAACAGACTTCAGGGCTCACTGGATCTCTTTTTCCCTCTTACCAATGTGACCATATTGAATGAATCACCTTATCCTGCTTTCTACTATTTATTTGACTCTTTTAATTGGCTAATTAATGAAGGTGGCCCACCTGGCTTGGGGCATGGGCTATGACCCTCAAATATAATGATAACATCTGTGGCTATACCACTGAAGAAAACAATACCTAAGAAAATGGATTTCTGAGTAGTAAATTTGAGAAAAGTTCCAAGCTCAGTAAACACCTACTAGCCACAGCTTTCCAGGTCAAGCTGAACGGGGCTGGGAGATTTTTTTCTTGAGGGGTTTGGGGCTTCTTTTAGTGCCCAGCCTGGTTGATAGCATAAAAGCACTCACAGTGCAGTACCCAGTTAGAAACTCAAAGCACTTACTGGGTTGCCTGCTTCATGGCAGCACTAAGTGCCTAGTCCAGAAAATGAATTTGAATCCCACGGCATCTGCCCTAGAGGAATCCACAGTCCAGTTCCAAGTACAGTCATTTCTGAAGGTCACAGGTCATTAGGCTAATAGCAGCGTACCTTCAGGTTTGATGCATATTAGTATTAGAAGCAGGACTGGGGATCAGTTCCAGGGCCTGGGACATGGTAGACAAGTGTTCTGCCACTCAGCCACATTGCCAGCAGTCCCAGCTAGTGGACAAGCCAAGGGAGGAGGAGCACCTGAGCTTAAGAATTCAGTTAGAGAGTAATCAGAGCAACACAGCAGAAGCCTGTCTATACAGAGAGAGAGAGAGAGAGAGAGAGAGAGAGAGAGAGAGAGAGAGAGACCCTCTCTACTGAATAATAAAGTCTGAAAGGACACCAGAATAAGATAAAGATGCTAATATTCATGTTTATTCATTTAGTTTTGTATTTAATTGCCTTTGTTTAAAGTGCTTATCACTAAACGGGGCACATAAAGTCAATGCAGCTGTCTTTCCCACAGAACATGGAAGTAATGAGATAATTCCAATATTACACAGACTGAAGGAATACACAGAGTTTAACCCAGCATAGAGCAATTGGAAGTATCTTCTCAAAAGACATGGAACTAAGTTGATCACTATTCAGGCTTAGCAGTGTACTATATGTGTGCATCCAGGCACTATTTCCAGAAAATACATTGTTCACAAAAAATTTAAGACAGAAATATCTTTAAGGAATATCTGTACATAATTACAAAAGTCCATACTTAGTTCTGAGGAAAACAATGGAATTATTTAAGTAATTGCTTTATGATTACATTATGACTTAACAATATCTTTTGGGGCTAGAGAGTGGTCAGGAGCACCAGCTATTCTTTACAGAGGACCTGGATTTCATTGGCAGCACCTAATAATTGCACATAGACATCTCTAACTCCATGTCCAGGGATTCCAACACACCCTCCTGTGCTCCTCAGACACCAGGCACATGTGTGCTGCATGTACATACTACCAAGCAAATTCTCATAGATATAAAAAATAAAAATAAATCTTAACAATAGCTTAAGGATTGAGACTACAAAGGCATCCCATTTGGCTCAAACACATGTGTATCCATCATGTGTGATACAGCAGAGACTTGCCCACCAATGAGCAAAGAGTTTTCTGGAGTAAAATTTAAAAGATTCAGATCCAAGGATAGTGTGGTGCCCTGGCTGGAATGTGATGTATGTCTGGAAGCCCCTATAATGCACCATCATTCTGAACTCTAATGAAATCTGCTAATTATAAAAGTGATCAATCCCTGGGCGGTGGTGGCACACGCCTTGACTCCCAGCACTTGAGAGGCCGAGGCAGGTGAATCTCTGATTTAGAGGCCAGCCTGGTCTACAGAGTGAGTTCGAGGATAGCCAGAACTACACAGAGAAACCCTGCCCTCCCCCCCAAAAAAACCAAAATAAAACAAACAAATAAAAGACAAGAGTGATCAATAGCTTTCACAGAAGACAATGGAAAATTTTGTCCTAGAAAAAGGAAAGAAAACTGTGATAGTTTGAACCTGGGTTGTCCCTCAAAGGGTTTGCTTTTGAAAGATTTGGCTCTCAGCTTGGTGCCTTTGAAAATGGTACAACCTTTAAGAGGTGGGACCTGGTGGGTGTGTGTGCTTTCAGAAGAGATTGTGGTGCTTCTGTCCTTTCTACTTCCTATCCATCATGAGATCAGAACCTTGCTTCACCACATGCTCCCTGCCATGGTATGCTGTCTTGGCACAGGCAGAAGGAATGTATCCAAAAAGAATGTGTCTGTGGCCTGAAACCTCCAAAATATTTTGCCAAAACAAATGTTCCTTCCCTTGAAGCTGGTTATCTCAGGTCTTTGTTGCTGTAATGGAAATCTAGTTAACAACAAAACACACACACACACACACATACACACACACACACACACACACACACACACACACATATATATATATATATATATATATATACATACACACATACAATTGGGCTGGGAGATGGCTGAGTTGGCAAAGTGCCTGCTACACATGTATGAGGACCTGTTCTCAGAGCCCCAGCACCCACATAAGAAGCCAGGCAAAGCAGGGAGCATCTGCAGCCTTTAAGGAGGGGGTGTGGAGACAGGTGGATACAGGGAGATCATTGACTGCAAAAACCTAACCTAATCAATGGGCTCTCTGTCAAAAAGTCAAGTAGAGGAGCAATTGAGGAAGACAATGGCATTGACCTCTGGCCTCCATACTGCATGCGCACATTCGTACCTTCACACACCACATGCACCAAAACACACATACCAAAAACAAGCAAACAAACAAAACAACATTCAGTGCTGGGGGCGTGTCTTAGTGGTCAAAGCACTTACCAATCAAATAAGGTGACAAGAGTTTGGGAACCCACATAGATACTGGGTACATTTATCAGTTGACTTGTAATTGTGACCTCAGACAGAGGAAAAGGGATCCACAGAGCAAGCTAGCTAGCTTGACCAGCCCTATCAGTGAGCTCTGGGTTTGGTTGAAATACCCTACATCAAAGAATTGTAGAAGAACAATCAGAAAAATTGCCAATGTCCACCTTAGGCCTCCACACATATATGCACATCAGTATGCACATGAATGTGCTTACCTACACCCCAATGTGCACCCCTATACATTCATCTATAGCACAAACATACACATGAAAACAGGTAGCAGGGAACAACATCCTTACTCATCTATGCTAAATAATAACACTGAAAATAATGGTGTTATTTGGGACTCAGCTGCATAGCAGCATTCAAATGTGAAACAGCTACACCCAGAACTAGCATTCTCTAAATGAAGGTAAATTAGACCAAGCCAAAAATGTGATATTATGTTTTATAAAACACACAGAGGAAAAAAAAAACACTCTACAAATAAATAAATGTAGTTAGGGCTGCTTATGAATCCTTGAGAATTCTATAACTTCTTTAGAAAAAAGGGGGCGGCGCTAGAGAGATGGCTCAATGGATAAAGTGAAATCTGGATAAAGTATGAAATCTGGAGTTTGGTTCCCCAGAACACTTGTTTAAAAACAAAACAAAACCACAAGAACAACAACAATAACACTCATCTGCCATGATGCAGCATGGATGTGAAGGTGAGGTCCTCCTCCACCCTCACCCTTACCACCTATGGCAGTTGGGAGATCTGACCCTGGGGTAATGACAGCTGGTGAGCTGGCCCTGTCCCTAGCGGGCTGCTGGAGAATGAGCCTTGCACCTTGCCGGGGCAGCACAGTAAAGCTGGCCCTATTTAGAGGCTGCACAGGTGAGCCAGCCCCAAGGGCAAGAGTGTGGAAGAACTGGCCTTACCACTCATCTACAGTAAGACCACATGAGTGATGCCAGTCTCCTTCCCTTCCCATCACCTTCAGTAGTCAAGAGAGCTGGCCCCTGCCTCTGAGGAACTGAAAAGCTAGCCCTGCCCCTCACTGTCTGTAGCATTAGGGAGAGTGGGCCATGCACCTTGCCTAAGCAACACAGTGGAGCTGGCCCTGAAGGCAAAGGTACAGGTGAGCCAGCCCCAGGGTATGAGAGTGGAAGGCCCATTCCCTCATAAGCTGCAGTACTTGGGAAAGTGGGTCCAGCACCTTGACTAGGCAGCACAGTGGAGCTGTCTCTGGAGACACTGGTAAGGAAGAAACAAGGAATTCCTAGAGCAAGCTAGAAAGATGCACTAGCCAGAATCTGAGAACTTCAATTCAGCAAAGACAACTTCCCTCACTAAATAAAACGGAATACAATCAAGGAAGACACCTTATGTCCACTTAAGCACCACCACCCCTGACATACACAAAGGGGGAGGGGGAGGGGGAGGGGAAGAAGAAGGGGAAGAAAAAGAAGCAAAGAAAGAAAGAAAGATGAAAACTAAACAATTTTATACAGATACTATCCCTGATCCAAGGAAATACCTTTCCTTGACATATATCATTTTCTAACTCATGATATTTTTTCAAAGTCTTACTACACATAGTTGTAATGAGAACTTTACTCTGTTCTCCTCAGCAGCCCTGTGAAAACTTTCATTTGAATTTCTTAGAAGAAATTGAGACTCCATGAAACAAAAAACAAGCCCAAAGTTGCACAGCTGTTAGGTGGCAAAAGGGAGATCGACATTCAAATTTATTTATGGTAACTAGCATAATTGTGTTACTATGCTCCGTGTGCCTTTACCAAGATAAGAGTAAACCAGTGTGTGTGTGTGTGTGTGTGTGTGTGTGTGTGTGTGTGTGTTCACTACATTCTTATACATATCCCTCAGAAAAGTCTTAAGATTCATAATTATTTCCATCATGCTTTAGCAGCAGTTGCCATGCCAACTCAAAAGCAGCTGTTATTCATTAGGAAAAAAAAATAGTTTGTTTGACAAAACTAATGTTACCGTAATGTGCCGTTTCAGCTACCTAAAATACACCAAAGCTTGTCGCTTTCAGTTTCAGGCAACTTTACTAAGGTGAACTAAATTCAGTTATTCTCTGCAGTTCATTTAATAAGACCTTACTTGTCCAGTATCCAATCATGACACTTTAGTGTGTGTGTGTGTGTGTGTGTGTGTTGTGTGTGTTGCTGATGATCACACCCAGGGCCTTTTAGCATGCTAGGCAAATGTTCTACAATTCAACTACATCCTTGTCCTTTTCCTTGAAAAATATTTTAAAGGCAGTTAGCGAAAATACTAAACAACAAGGACATGTTGACAGTTTTCTAAGGTTTCTACTGGTCTACCAATCACCAGTTCGTGCAAGTATACACAGGCCTCCTTGGTCTCATTTCCTCATTTCCTATTATCTGTCTTGGGTATTTCTGCAACTTGTAAAAGAACTTTGGTTTTCACATTCAGGCTTAACCTAGGTGGAGCAGAGATGGAGCTGCAGTGTTCCTGACTCTTGAAAACCCTTTTTGTGTTCTGACCATTGACTCTGGTTCTCAGCTGTCTCCTCTAGCTCCTAGGTCCTTAAACTGAGAGTCATGATAGTACATACAGATAATGCAGCTGTCCTCATAAAGGGAATAAGAGGTCCTTTATCCTGGAAGCATTTTGAGTGGCCATGGCCCAGAAACTCAGATTTACATCACCCAGATTTCACGTTCCAACACAGAAGCAGTTTCGTGAAGTTTTATAATTTTACTATAAAAAATAAAATCATCAATCAAAGCAAGTTTAAAACACAGTGGTGAGTCCATCAGAGAGGTAGGTACAACAGGATGGGAGAAAGCTTCTCAGTAGGTCCAAGGTGCCATCTGTGACATTCTTAGCTTTGAGGTGGTGGAAAACAGTGGTCTGCTATGTTCATAATTTCCAAATGTTTTTTTTAATCTGTTAGTCACTGGATGTTAGTTCTGATCCAGAGGTGGACTTTTGGTGGGTGGGTGGGGAGGCTGAAACTGGAACAAAAGTAAAACATTTCTGAACATGAAACAACCAGAAAGTGTTTCAAAATCAAATCTGTCATGAAACCAAGGTTTCTGGTAGTGCTCACCTGTGTTATGTCTCACAACTTCACTGAAGCCCTAGTTTGAAAACATGCATGCACGTGCGCGCGCACACACACACACCACACACACACACACACACACACTTTGCACTGCATATGTCATCACAACCCACAAGGACAGTGAACCATGCCTGAAATACCAATTCACATTAAAGACCATGGTGTGTTATGAATTTTGCCCTTTTTTACTAAATACACAGAATGTCTGCTCTTATACCAACCTGCTAGTTTAACTGTGGAAGTTAAAAGTTTGATATGTTCATACCATTGCTCTGTAGAAGATAAAGAATTGATATTTTCATACCATGGTTCTTTACCATGTATAAAATTATTATATCTTTGGTTTTTTTTTGTTAAAATATTTGATTTTAACATTTTTGTTTAGGTTGTTTGAATTTCATGAAGAATCATTGAATGAATTTTGACTTTGGATTAAGAAAGGATGTCCAACAATTCCAGGAATAACCCTAAGCAAATAACTGCCATTTTGTACAACATGTTTATGTATAGCGGTATTCTCAGCATTGACAGTTGGAGAGCTTTCACTCAGTGCTGACCAGTGTCAAAGATGCTCTGCATGCGCAGTATCAAATATTCAAGCTCTCATTCATTCATTCATTCATCTTGAGTTTTGGAGGCAGGGTTTCTCTGTGTAGCCCAGACTGTCCTGGAACTTGCTCTGTAAACCAGAGATCCACCTGCCTCTGCCTCCCGAGTGCTGGGATTAAAGGCCTGTATCACCACTGCCTGGCTCAAACTTTAATTCTTTATGTTAGTGTCCATCTCATTAGTGTCATTAAAATATAAGTTTGCTTTTGTCTATGATAAGTGATATATCTCAACACCAAAGAATCGTTTCAAAATAAATATATGATTTATTATCAACATATGTTTGATACATACCTGTTTTATATACTTATGTTGCTAGGGCTGTGTAAAAATGTCCTTGGGTCAAAAATGGCCACATGTTTGAGAAACCCTGTATTAAACTTCGATTGTTGATAAGGTGTGCTGGTGTTAGTCAGTTCACAGGCCTTAGAAAGAAAAACAAAACACAAAACCCTGGGAGATTTTGTTTTTTTTGTTTGTTTGTTTGTAGCTTGTTTTTTTCAGACTGAGTCTCACTGTGTAGTGTAGCCCAGGTTAGACTTACAATCCCTCTGCTTCAGCCTCTCAAGTGCTGAGATGAGTAGGCATCTGTTGTCACACCTAGCTAAACACAGTGCTTGTAATAGTTCTTTAGATGCTATCTGCTATCAATTTTCCAATCATGGTTATGAAATGAAGAAGTCATCCTGTTGGGCAGTTTCTTTGCACATCTGTTCACCCAAGTCCCTCTCTCTCTCTCTCTCTCTCTCTCTCTCTCTCTGTATGTGTGTGTGTGTATTTGTGTGTGTGTGTATGTGTGTGTGTATGTGTGTGTATGTGTGTGTGTATTTGTGTGTGTGTTGTGTAGTGTGTGTGTGTGTATGTGTGTGTATGTGTGTATGTGTATGTGTGTGTATGTGTGTGTGTATTTGTGTGTGTGTGTATGTGTGTGTGTGTGTGTGTGTGTGTGTGTGTGTGTGTGTGTGACTGTTATGGTTTGGATCTCTTATTGGCCCAGCAGCAATGGAACAGTAAAATCCTGAGGTCTGGAAATTTTTTTCTCTCTCTCTTTTTTTTTTTCTTTTCTTTACCTTCATTCTTAGGGACTTGTGTCTACATCAGAATGGAACTGCCTGGAATGGCCAAAGATGAGAGTCACCAATTTGTTATTTTTACTCTGAAATCCCAGGGCTTCCAAGGGATAAACCACGAGTTCTGACCTGCCTGTTTCCTGTTCTTTGGGCAGTGGTTCCTTGTGAGAACAGAACCTGAGTGGCCAAGACTTCACAGGCACACCTTTGAGCCTGTGAGGAAAGGCTGTCTCTTGGGCATATTTGCAAATAAAGGCCCCAAGCTGGAAAAACTTCAAGACGCCAACCACACCTATGTGGGAAAAAAAAAAAAAAAAAAAAAAAAAAGGTGTCTACAAAGGTATGGCTGCTGTTTGAGGAAATAAAACACGTTTGACTCACTTGTAATCTCTTATTATCCTGAGTACTGTGTGCAGATCGGTTTCTCTGGAACATAGTATAATGGAACTGGCAGTGGCTGGCATGAGAAAATGAGGCATACTGAATATGGGTTCTGGCTTGAATATTTGACTCCTGGTATAGAATTGTGGCTCTGCTTCTTACTGCCTGTGTGATCTGGAGCAAGCAAGTTGTTTACCCACTGCCTCTGTTTCTTGAAGCTAAAACAGAGACGGTTTTAATGGTTCCTCCTCATAGGGGTACTATGGAATGTAGACTCTTATATCACTGATGAGTAATTTCTGGCACCTGGCAGACTAAGGCGTCTATGTATTCTTATAGAAGAAATAATGGAGTTAAAATATCTCCTAAACATGAATAATAATGACTATTGTCTTTTTTGTGTGTATGTTGGGTAATTAGTAGGTGCTATTTTTTAAGCCTCACAACGAGATAGGTATTACTAATTCCATTTACTGACAAGGACACAGAACATAGAGGAATTTAATCAAATTCCCCAAGACCGAATAACTGAGTCCAATTTCCCCAAAGCCACATGGCACCAGCTCCTGAGGTTCCCTCTTCACCCAGTGTCCTGATGGCTGCTTTAAGGGATCTACATCTACTTGCAGCCATACTGTCTCAGAACTGGTCTGAAAGTTACTTTGCCCATTCTCTGCCTCATTTCACAAATAAACAAATTGGTACTATGAGAATCTAAATAACTTGCTTTAAACTACATAATTACCTAACAGCTATTTAGTAATGAATACCAGCCAATCATATGCTGACAGGGAAAGAAATAAACACTTCTATTCCTCATCACAGAGCATTTCCCATAGTAGTCATCAATCAATGCTAGCTAGCTGTTTTTATCATTGTTCATACAGTATTTAACCAGTATTTAGATGTGTTGCAACGCTAGTTTCTGGGAAATACAAAAGTAATCAAGATATGATTCCTCCTGAAGCTCACATTAGCTCTCAAATATGAGAGCTACTAAGTGCTTTCCCTAAGGCTGGTCCAGATTATTCTATTTATTTATTAAAATTATTAATATTATTCATTATTAAGATTATTTCTTTAAATATGGAGGAAGTCTTACAAAAACTTTAAAGTGAAATATCTCATTAAAAGTTATATTAGTTTTATATTCAATTCATAATATTGAGTTAATTAAATGTTAAATTATTTTCATCTTTTTATAATTTGACTATTAGAAAAATTGAAATTACAAATGGCTTGCTTTGTATTTCTATTGAACAGCTTGGTGAGTGGCAGGAGACAAATGTAGTAAACTACAACCATAAGAAGAGTCCATAGGAATCCCAGTGGGAGTGTGGAGGAGGAGCAGTGTAAGAGCCTCAAGGAAGGTTTTAGGGAGGGATTAGCATTTGACCTGACTGTCAAGGCTGAGTAGGGATACTGCTGTCAGAGGAGGGTTTTCTGGGCAGTAGAATGTTGCATAAAATGGAAGGAGTAGCCAGAAAGTTAAAGATGCTGAATAACTGGTTCCCTTGGGGATGAGACAAAGGACTGGAATGTTGGTGAGATTAAGAGGTAGATTCGGAAAAAATCAGTTGAAACAAGACTTGGAAAAACCATGTGAGTCACACACTGCTTGGTGTGTTTTAAGTAAAAAGGACTTAAGCTCCAGGCAGATAGCGTCAGTGGCTGCATGGATGTTGGGCTGAAAGAAAAGACGCGGAGTAGGAGGTGGGAAATCAAGGGAGAGATTTAGATAGCCAAAAATGATTTGATAACAGTGGTAATGGGAATGCCAGGAGTCCAGGGAAAGTAAAGATAAGACAGAGAGAACTGATGAGACCTGGCTAAATATGGAAGTGGGGGAGGGGAGGGAGGGAGGGAGGGAGAGAGAGACAGAGACAGACAGACAGACAGACATAGAGAGACACGCGCGCACACACACACACACACACACACACACACAGAGAGAGAGAGAGAGAGAGAGAGAGAGAGAGAGAGAGAACTGAGTGCTGGCTTCCTTCCGATCACCCAGCAAATATTTACTGTGGGCTTACTTCTATTGCATCTAAGGTACTGTATTAGTATATTAGAGCTAAATAGGGTTTTAGTGGCAGTATTTTAACTTTATGTGGTTAAACCATCGACTAGGGTTCAGAGGGGAAAAAGCAGTTAAATACATACCTAATTATGGGTCAGTTGGTGAAAGGGATCAAAGCTCTGTACTATGAAGCGTGTAAGGGTTTCTCATCTAACAGTTAAAGTAAGGACCTGGCTCCTGAGGGGAGAAGTTGCCAGTAAAGACAAGTAACACAAAGGTTCAGGAAGGGTGACGAAACAGGAACTCTTTCGTAAACTTACAGGATAGTATATTGTGCTTTGCAAAGGCACTAATTGCACTCTGCAGAGCAACGTGGCCGTCTGCTGCAAACACTGAAGACATGCATTGACGGATTCAGTTATTGAACTTCTGTGTCTCCAAACTCTGCTATGAAAAGATTCTATTACTACAGCTCATGCATGAGAAGAAAGCTATGAGAGTTTCTAATCTCTAGATTTTTATTTTAAAAACATTTATCATTAAGTAGAAATGAAATTGAGCTTTAATTGACACCAGTAATACAAAACACCTAAAGAGTTAACTTTTTTAAAAGGTAGCCCAGGATATAGCTCAGTGGTAGAGCACTTGCTCAACATATGGTGAAGCGCTGAGTTTGTTCCCCAGTATTACACATAAAAGTTATTTAAGAGAGAAAGCTCATGACTGTGGAAGTTTCAGCTCATGATCACTTTGGTGGTGAGGCAGTACATAATGGTATGAATAGATGGCAGGGGAGGCCATTTGTTTTGCATCACAGTGATAGAAAAGCAAAAGGCAAGTGGAAGATCCACAGTCCCAATATCCCCTTTCAAGGTCATGTCTCCAGTGAGCTTCCTTCTACAAAGCCTCAGCTCTTACAAGGTGTCCCGCCTCCTGAATCACTACAGGCTGGAGATTAAGCCTTTAATGTGTGTGTGTGTGTGTGTGTTTTGTGTGTGTGTGTGTGTGTGTTGATTGAACACAGGCATGCCATAGGCACATGTGTAAGTCAAAGACAACTTTTAGGAGTTGAATTTATTTTACTGTAGGTTCCAAGGGTCAAATTAAGGTTTTCAGGATTGCACTGGGACATAATTTTTTCCACAGAGCTATTCTGCTTGCCCTGGATCAAGTCTTTTAACACACAGACCTTTAACAGGTGTTCAGTATTCAAACTATAGAAATGACAGGTCTGTAGTTCAGTGCTAGAATGTTTGCCTAGCAAACAGAAGTCCCTTGGTTCAATACTCAGTACAATGGTGGGAGGTGACCATAGAGAAGAGAAGAGAAAGAGAAAGAGAGGAGAGAGAGAAAGAGAGAGAGAGAGAAAGAGAGAGAGAGAGAGAGAGAGAGAGAGAGAGAGAGAGAGTTAAATTATAGCACTGGCAGTGCCATTCCATACACATCTCAAATAAATTCTGCCAACTCCAAAATTTAAATATTCAGGCTTATCTTCTCCTTGAACTTTACCTATTAAATATCTTCACTCTGGAATATATTGAAGAGATAGAATGAATAAGAAGCTTGTAGATAATTTACAAATAAAACATGGATCAAATCCAGGCATGGTATCTCATGCTGTCAATCCCAGCACTTGGGGGAGGCAGAGGCAGGCAGATCTCTGTGAATTCAAGGCCATTCTGGTCTATACAGTGAGACCTTAAGAAAACAAAAACTGGAAAAATGCATCAAGAGAAAGCAGTGCATGCCTATTTTAGTATCATCAAGATAAATGACAGAATTATAGCTTGAGGGGTTAAAACATGTCTTTCCTTATTGCCATTCTCTTGCAAATAGCATTTTGTTCCTTCCCTAATGATGATGGTGTGACTCACCCAGAGTCAAGCCACCAGCATTAGTACAAGAGAAAACAGGATGGGTGTGGAGTGATGGAGTGTGGCCAGAGGCTAAACCACAAGACATGAAGTGGGTGAGACAAAGAACTTAACAGAAAGGGCTACAGAGAAAAGGTGATAACCTGGAATTGTTGGATTTGGGTCAGAAATCTTGGAGTGAGTTTTCCTCCCTCACCTTTCTTTTCATATTATCTCAACTTAAAAAAATGTGCATCATGGGTGCTTCCCCAAACCTCACTATCAGGTAACTAAAAAATGCCTGTAGTCTAATTCTCCCCCTTTCTTCTCTCCCCTCCCTTCCTTCCTTCCATTCATTCATTCTTTCTTTTTCTCTTTTATTATTGTTATCATTTGGGTTGGGGGACAATCTTTCATGTGTCATAGTTTGATCTCAAACTCACTATGTAGATGTGGATGACTATGAACTCTTGGTCTTTCTGTCTTTCTATCTCTCCCAAGTACTAGGATTACAGGTGTGCAGTATGCCTAGTTTCTGGGGTTGCTGAGGACACACTAGAATCTCAAGCAAGACAGTAAAGCACTGCACCAGCTGAGCCACACTCCTAGCTTTAGCCATCCTTTTGGACCACAATGGTAATAGAGAAGTTAGGAGGCATGAAGTGGCTTAGGTAAAGGGCACTTCGGAATAACACTGTGGCATCAGCAATGTGGTCCTTTGCCTTCTCATAGGGCTTTTTTTTTTTTTTTAATTTCTTAGCAGGCTGAGTAGGCCATGGGGAGCAAGCTAGTAAGCAATGTTCTTCCATGACCTCTGCTTTTATCCTTGCCTCCTGGTTCCCACCTTGAGTTCCTGCCCTGACTTTCCTGGGTGATGGACTACAAGTTGTAATATGAAATAAATTTTTGCTCCTTAAGGAAAAAAAATTTATCTTGAATGTGTTTGAGAGTTTACCTATATATATTTACACACACACACACACACACACACACACACACACACACATCATGTGAATGCCTAGTGCGTGCAGAAGCCAAAAGAAGGATCAAATGACCTGGAACAAGAGTTATAAATATGTGTGGGCTGCCATGAAGATAATGGGAACCGCACCCAACTCTTCTGCAAGAGCATCAATGTTCTTAATGGCTGAGTCGTATCTCCAGCTCCTCTGGCTTAGTTTCTCTCTCACCTCTCCTATCTTGAGCAAACCCAGAAAAGGACCAAAATGGTTAGGGAAACTGAGCTAAGGCCTTGGCAGACAGAGATAACAGCTTTTAGAAAACATTTTGAGGAAGGGTTAAGTGGTCATGTACAATGTAAAAGGAATGAATTCTCCACTCTCTACCCAATCCCAGAAGAGAAATAGAAAAAAAAATCAGATATTCATTAGTGTAAGCCTGTCTTTACTAATATACATCCTGTTACTTTGACAGTCCATCTCTTTAAAGCGAAAGTTGCTATAGTTACTACATATACATAGTTACTATAGTAACCACCGAAAGGCTTTGAAAGGGACAGAGGATGCATTTTACCACTCTCAACTCTTATTCCGGCTGTACACTATAGCTGTCAGCAGAGGACTTGTGCTTTTGTGTGTGGTAAACTTCCCAATGACAATTGTTTAGTTACTGAAAGAAATTGATCGCCAGGTTAGAGTCATGTTGGCCAAAGGAACTTGAAGCTCAACAGAAAGTCAAAATAAGAATAAAGTTAGATAACAGAAGGAGCCAAGAGTTGAAATACAAACACAATACATGCTTTTTGTTTCAGGTATAAAAAGTAGCAATTCGGGTTCCACTAGGCTTTAAGATACCAACTGATAAGGGAAAGGTCAGGAAAACAAATGGAACTTGAAGAACGATTAGTTCTTCAATTAGATTGAGACTTCCGTTAATGTGCTGAGGAGCTGGTCTAGCTGAGATGGAGTCAGCGTTGTGCTTTATATATTTATGATTTTGAGAATATGCCATGGCTTTTACTTAATAAAAACATCAAAGGGGTGTCCTTCTAAAATGGTGAAAATAGATAAAATTATTTTTAAAAAGTAATAGTGGTACCAACATATCAGAGATTGGTTTTGTTGTCTCTGGCATGTTTCTGGAGATCCTTGTGAACGAGCTGGTGGCCAAAAAGACCAATGGACTAGAGCAACAGTGGAGGGGAAAAGGTGAAGGAGTGGAGCTAGGAATGCAGATCTCATTTTGAACCTTGGCCTAGAGGGTTGACTTTGGGCCCTAGAATAATAATCCAGTTCTCAGTGAAAGACGAAATATCTCAAAATTTGAGATTGCTACAATTGGTCCAAATGCCATCTGATTTGATTTACAATTAGAGAATATCTCTTCCTAGAAAGCAGATTCTCGGGAGCCCCCTTCAAGGACTTCCTAATCCCAAAACCACACCTTAAAAGCTGAATTCCAAAGGTTGCTGGGTAAGCTGAGAATTGCTTCTGAGGGGGAAAATTAGTCTCCAGGCATTTTTCAGTTACCTGATAGTGAGGCTTGGAGATGTACCCAGGGCATATAGAAAAAATATTTTCCTTACACAACACTGCCCAAAATTGCTTTTCTGAACATACTTAAAAATTTTAATTACTTTTGGAGTAACTTTAGATCAACTGTAAAGTTGCAAATGTAGTAGTAAGTTGCTCTATACTTTTCACCCAGTATCTTATAGATTTACATCCCACACAATCACCATTGTGACAACTGACAGTCATTGTCAAAACAAAGAAATTAGAAATTAGTAACTCAGCTGAGGACTTAGATTTGATCCCAGGAACCCACATAAGAAGTGCCAGATGTCACATGTTTGTAATCCTAGGACTGGTGAGGTGGAAACAGCTTATCTCTGGGGTCATAACCTAACCAGCCTAGCTTACTTAGCAAGCTCCAGGTCACTGCAATACTCTGTCTCAAAAAACAGGTGGATGACACCTGAGGAATGACACCTGAGGTCATACTCTGGTCTCTACACACTCTGTGCACACACGAATCATAAGAAAATAACATTAGTTTAATGCAACTAATTAAGGGCATTATCTAGATTTAGTCCATTTTTCCACTAACAGCCATTCTTTGATCTAGAAGTCAGTCTATGATCCCATGTGTGTTTAAGGCATTATGTTTTCATAATCTTCTCCCGTCTTGACAGTTTTTAACTCTTGCTTTTATGATTTTGATAGTATGGGGTGTATTAGTCGGTCATTGGTAGAGTACTCTTCAGTTTGTCTCTTTCTAGTATTTTGCTCATAATTATACAATCGCTGCACTTTGAGGACTGAGTGCATTTTTGTCCATAGCTGCTGTTAGAGCACACACATTGTCCATATGACGTGGCCATGATGGTGTTGACCTTACCTCCTGGTTAAGGTGGTGCTTGCCTGGCTTTTCCACTGTGACACCATTTTTCCTCCCTATATTCTGTTCTTTGGAAGCAAGTCGCTAAGTCCAGCCCAAGTTCAGAGGGGAAAAAGAATAAATTCTACTTATATGATTTTAAATGTTCTGTAAGTTCATTTCCTTACATACCTGTTGGGGTTCATCCAAGGGGCAGCTTATAAAGGCAAACACCATAAAAGCTCATACACAGGTGCAGGAACTGCTGCTGGGTGGTTGGTTCCAGTCCAAGCTTATTGAGGCTAACTATAACAAAGCAGTTCTAACTGACTTCTGTAGTGATTGGTTTCCAAAAGCACAGAATATAGCACTTTATTTCTCCCTGCTCTATGAACTAGGAAGCTTGAGATGAAGATGGCACTGTATTTGGTTGACACATTTAGCACCTTGTTACTATGTCCTACATGGTAACACTGAGAGGATGACAAAAAGGACTTACCTACCCAGAAGGCCCTTTCTTAATCTCTGGTCCCCATGTGCACATTGGTGGTGTAGCCCTTACTGTCCCAACACTTCCTGACAGTTGCTATTGCACTAGAGAGTCAGTGTCAATGGAATTGAAGCAGGTGTTCGGGTCATAGTGATGCCCGGCTAGGTCTGACCTCTGTTTGGATCTGGTTCCTATTCTCTCATGCCCTTGCAGTTATTCAAATTGGGTAAGCATCCTTCTGTGACTCACTCTCTTCTGACTCAGTGTTAGTCTGTGCCTGGATGCTCTGTTTCTGCTGTCACAGATTAACAGGAGCTCAGTGACCTAAAACAACACACATTTTTAAAAGAATGGTTCTAGAGGTCAAGTCTACAATGGCATCAGTAGGGCTACATTGCCTTTGGAGCTCTAGGAAATGATCCCAATAGATGTCAGTAAATGCTTTAGCTGCTCACAAGTTTAATGACCAAAGGCGTTGCCAGATGCTGTAAAATTCCCCTTGTGAGGTAAAGTTGCTCTCAAATGAAATTCCCATCATCAAGGAATCATGACAGTCCAGTTTTTCTTTATCAGTGACTTAGAATCCAGCTCTAGCAGTGCTAAAGTTGTTGTATAAGCACTGAATTATGCAGCTGTAAAAAGAAATATTCTGAAGATATTTCCTTCTTCAAAATTGAAGATTGAAAAGGGACAAGGTCCTCCTGGTCTCTTCCTTGCTGCCAGGAGTGCTGCAGTACAGACTTGACTTCCTTTTTCTTTTCTTTTCTTTCTTTTTTTTTTTATCTCTCTAGCCATCTCTTTATTGGTTCATTGTGAATGTCACATCATGCACCCCAATCCCACTCATCTCTCCCTCCCATTGTATAGGCCCTCCACCCTTGTAATAGTCCTCTCAACAGAAGAAAAAAAATCTCTTTGTGGAAGCTGCAGTGTGTCACACTGTGTCCCACTCTGTGTTTACCTTTGTCCACACTTCTTTGCTTGCAAATGCACTGCAATGAGTCATTGGTCTGGTACGAGGCCTCTGGCTTCTGATACTCCATCAGTACTGCGTCCTCACTGGGAGTCCTCTCAGGTATTGTCCTTATTTGCCGTGGTCGGGCCTGTTTGCCATGCTACAGCCTGTGCTTGCCATGCTTGGGCCTGTGCTTGTCCTGCTGGGACCTGTGCTTGCCATGCTCCCACCTGTTCTTGCCATGCTCCAGCCTGTTCCTGCCATGCTTCAACCTGTGCTTTCCATGCTCCCACCTGTGTTTCCATACTCGGGCCTGTGGTTGCCTTGCTCTAGCCTGTGCTTGCCATGCTCCCACCTGTGCTTTCCATGCTCTCGAGTGTGCTTTGCATTCTCCTCTCGGCCATGTCTTGCCATGCTCGGGCCTGTGCTTGCCATGCTCGGGCCTGTGCTTGCCTTGCTCGGGCCTGTGCTTACCATGCTTCAGCCTGTTCTTACCATGCTCCGGTCTGTTCTTACCATGCTCAGGCCTCTGCTTGCCATGCTCCGGCCTCTGTTTGCATTGCTCGGGTCTGTGTTTGGTGTGCTCATGCTTGTGCTTGCTGTGCTCGAACCTCTGCTTGCCATTCTACAGCCTGTGCTTGCCTGCTCGAGCCTGTGTTTGCTATTCCCTTGACTTCCTTTTTCAATGGTGAAGTCTGCTTTATTGGCAGCAGCTAGGACAAGTCAATGCTATTGATCCTCAAGGAAGATCTCAGTTATTTATCAGATTACAGGTTCACTGAGAGCCCAGCAAAATGGGAGAAAGTAATCTCTGAGTTGAATGAAGTCAGTGCTGCTTCTTGGGCAACAAAGATCTAGCCAGTTAGAGCTAGCTTCTTCGTGAACTGTGCTGGATCACCAAAGGAAGCATGCTGGAGTTGGGATACAGAGGGTATCACCCTTTAGATGTACTGGAATCCCACTACCCTCAAAGCTGTGCTTCTTTGTAATCTTCTTAAAGTATCTGCATGAAGTAGGCCAGATGGTCCTCCAGTCAGTCTGATGAAGAACCAGCAGACACTGCACCATCTTGGCTCAGTTGCTCTACTTCTTGACTCTTCAACCTAAAGTATGAAAGAGGAAAATGATGAGAAGAGCCTGGGTTCTTGATGATGTAGGTAAACAGCTCAGTCAGCCTTGAAACTGACTATACCTGCTAACTAATTTGCTGAGACTGTCTTTGCTATTTAAGAAAACAAACATTTCATTTTATTTGTTTATTTTAAAATATATTAAATGTTTTTTTTTTCCCCATGCCATGCCCAAATGGTACAAGTTTAGAGATTTTTAAAATGGTCTCTTTTTAGAATATTTAAAATAAACCCAGTTAAGTCTATAAAATACTAGGCACAGTCAGTATTGAAGAACTGAAGAAAATGCACATAGATGCTTTTTGCATAAGGAAAATTAAGTTATAGTAATTTAACAAAGCAAGGTCTCAGATACCAGGTAAAACAACATCAGTAGATGGGGAGAAAAGAGAACTTAGAGTTAAGAAAACAATCAGAGGACCAACCATCAACTATCTTTTAATAGATACTGTGAAACGAGAACAAGATAGCACAACTGAAGAAAGAGAGTGTCCTTCTTCCCTCTCTTCTTCTTTCTTTCCCACCTTCCTTCCTTTCCACCTGTCTATCTTTCCTTCCTTCCTTCCTTCCTTCTTTCTTTCTTTCTTTTTTTTTTTTTGTGTGTGTGTGGTGTGGGTGGGTGGGTGATTATTTAAGCAAGTGTCTCATTCGGTAGCATAGGCTAGCCTAGAACTCCCTACATAGCCCAGACTGACCTTAAACTCGTGGTTATCCTTTGCTCATCTCAGCCTTCTGAATGCAGGAGATTACTTACAGGCATGGTCCATGAGGGAACAGAACCCAAGGTGTGGTGATTTCAATGCCCCATAGTGTGTGGCATTTGACTACTTGGTCCCCAGGTAGTAATGTTTATACAAGAATTATTCTCTGGGGAACAATGCAATGTCTTTAAAAGTGTGGCCTTAGTGAAGAAAATACACTATTGGAGATGGTCTTTGAGAGTTTAAAGACTGGCATATTCCCAGTTGTCTCTTTGCTTCTTGCTTGAAATTCAGGCTGTCAGCTCTCAGCTTACTACTTTAGCTGAGAGTTATCATACCTGCTTCCATATTTGCTACTTCCTACCATGATTGATTCTTACACTTCTGGACTCAAAAGCCCAAGTAAACCCTTCCCTTTATAAGTTGCCTTTGTCATGGTGTTTCATTACAGCAATAGAAAAGAAACTAATGCATAGAGTATCATGCATTCTAGGTATGCACTCTACCAACTGAGTACAATCCCAGCCTTGAAATGAGATTTGTAACATTATAGTGACCAGAAAAGAATATAGAGTCAAAACAATTAGAAACTAGAACAAACATAGAACATAAGATTAGCTATTGTCTTGAAAGAACAAACTTTAAAAAATAAAAGATAAAAAATGCTTTAAAAGGAGTTATACCTGAAAATTAAAGGGTCAGTCTTAATCCAGAAAAAAAAAAAAAAGTTGATTGAATGCAAATGAGACCAAATTATGGTAAATTTTGAGGGTGAAAAAAATATTCTTCATGGCTGTTTGGGCAAGCAATCACATCCAGAGACTTTTTAGCTCTGTGTGATCCAGCTAGAATATATAGACACAGCTTTACTCCTTCTGCTTAGAATACAGATACACCCTTAGTACACACCTTTAATCTCAAACATTGTAGGTAAGGTGAGTTTGTAGAAGGAAGGAACCATGTTTGAAAGTGAAGTCTAATTGAGGGTCAGACAAAGGGATGAATCAGAGAAAGATTTTACAGAATGAGTCAGAGATAGGATATGCCCAACTCTCACATGAACAGCACAAAAAAGAGAAGCTATATAAGAACACTTCAGGGAGAGAGAGTGAGTCAGTTGGGAGTCAGGGCAGTAAGTACCATGCAGTGGAGTTGAGGTAGTTGAAGCCAGAGAATAAGAAAGATCCAGAAGATCAGAGCAGATTGACAGAGTTAGTTTAAGGACAAGCAGAAAAATTCAGTGAGAATCTGAGAGAAACCAGATTAAATTAGTCAAACAGGAGAGGAGTTTGAGCCAGAACAGCTGAGTTGAACCAGTCAGCCAGAGTTCAGAAAGAACGAGAAAGAGTGAGTTTATTCAACAGTAAATCTCTGAGATGACAATTACATCAGGTAAATAAAAGTTACATTAACATGTAAGTGTGTTCATGAGTGCATGCATGTATATATGAGAGAGAATGGCCATAGAATGCTAGGTATCTTCCTCTACTGTTTTTACTATCCCTTTGAGGCAGGGTCTCTCACTGAATATGAAGCTCACTGTTTTCACCTAGGTTAGTGTGATGGTTTGAATATGCTTGGCCCAGGGAGTGGCACAATTAGAAGGTGTGGCCTTGTTGGGGTAGATGTGGCCTTGTTGGAGGAAGTGTGTCATTATGAGCTTGAGCTTTAAGACCCTCATCCTAGCACCCTGGAAGCCAGTCTTCTGGTTGCCTTTGAAAGAAGATGTAGAACTCTCAGATCTTCCTACATCATGCCTGCCTGAATGCTGCCATGCTCCCACCTTGATGATAGTGGACTGAACCTCTGAACCTATAAGCCAGCCACAATTAAATATTGTCCTTATAAGAGTTGCCTTGTGGTGTCTGTTCACAGCAGGAAAACCCTAACTAAGACAGTTAGCAAGCCCCAGCAATCCTCTCGTCTCCACCCTCACATCTGTAGTTCTGGGGTCACAGATATGCATAGATATACTCCACTTCTGTGGGTGCTCAGCATCAGAACTCAGGTTCTTATACTTACACAGTGGACACTTTTACCAACAGAAAACTATCTCTCCAGCTTCTTTACTTGATTTGTATCTTTTAAATATGTAGTGTCTTTTCCCATAAAAACTTTGTATATAATAAGTTTTACCTTTGCATATAATAATGTTTTTGAGATGGAGCCTCACTACATGGCCTATGCAAGCTTTGAACTTAAAGTGCCATGCCTCAGCCTCCCAAGTACTAGGATTAGTCCTGGACACCATATCTCACAACACTTTCATATACACACAGCGATTTCTAGACAACTGGAATTACTCAACAAAAAGTTGAATCTCTACAGCATCAATGCTCAGTAGAGCAGCATTCTTGAAATTCATAAGCTCACTATGTAATGTTAAAACATCCAGAGACACTACAAGTGTCTTTAAACTTCTTCCTAATTATAATGACTACCACTGTAAATTTTAGAACTAACATGAATCCATTGATAATGCTGCTCTGCTGAGCACTGATGTGGTAGATACTGCAGATAAAATTACCCATGGTCTGAGGTCAGTATTTCCATTTTGGTCAAGCTTCAAGAATGGCATATATAGCTTGATCATGCTAGTCCTTTTTGTCTTGGGTATACTTTTATTCCTGCCCATCATGTTAAAGCTTGTCTTTAACAACATCAACATATTGGCAGCCAAAGTGCCTGGCTTGAACCTGAAAATGGACCCTGAGACAGAGTTATTAAATTAATAGGCTGGCAAGCCAAGGACTGGTAAGATTCTGCACAGAGTCTTACCAACCTAAGACAGAAATGCATTGCTTTGGATAATGCATATTCCACGATGGGTAAAAAAGGCATTCTTGTCAGAACAACCTAAGACAGGGTCAGTCTTGTTAATGAAATAAAAAAGGGGGAGAGGTGGAGAGCCTTTGGGGCTGCTTGGCGAGAATCTGACATGGGCCAAGGACAAGAAAATGGGCTGCTAGGCAGGATTATGACATTGGCCAAGGACAAGAAAGTAGGTTTCAGGCAGGAGTCTGACATTAGGCTAAAACAAAGAAGTAATTTCAGGTAGGAATCTAAATCTTAGGCTAGAACAAAGAAGTAATTCAGGCAGGAATCTAAATATTAGGCTAAAACAAAGAAGTAATTTCAGATAGGAATCTAAATTTAGGCTAGAACAAGGAAGTAGGCATCATATATGAAAATGACTTGGGCTAGGCCAAGGAAGAAGGCTCAGATATTTTGGTCATCCTGATAAGCCCTTAGAAACAGTGATCATGGGAGTTGTTCGTGTAGTTGGGTTTAATGCCTTGCAATTAAACACAAAAAAATTAACACAAAAAAATGACTATTGTGGTTTATTGTATTGCTTGTTCCTTGTTATTTGCATCTGTTATATTGCAGACTCTCAACTAAGAACTGACCTTAATACATGCATGCAATTAAAATGGTATAAAAAAAAAGAAGGGGGGTGGATGATGGGGGTTCTAGGAACGGGAAAATGGGGAAAGGGGATAACATCTGAAATGTAAATAAATAAAATATCCAAAAAAATGCCTAGCAAAAAAATTTTGAATCTTTGTTTTCACAACTTTAGTAATAATTTAAAGTCTTTCCAAATAATTTGAAAAGAACAAGGGGAGGAAAGACTTCTTAAGTTATTCTAGGAAGCTGATTCTAACCTGATATCAAAACTAGAAAGAGGGGATTCCAAGAGTGAAAGCTCCAGACCAGCACTCTTCATAAGATAGTCACAGAAATTCTCACTGAGTCTCAACTGGATGTCATAGAACATTTAATACAGCAGTTCATACAAGAATTATACTCTGTGGACAAGTAGGATTTGTTACATGAATGCAGGGTTGGTTTAACATACTAAGATGAAGCAATTCAATAATTTTTTTTGTTGTAGGAAAGTTAAGAAGTTATGATCATCTCAGTGTTTCTTATAAAAAGCATTCAGTAAACTAGGAATTTAAGGAAATTCTCTGAATGTGATAAAGGGCACCTTTAAGAAAAACTACAGTGCAGTGACTATCATACTTACTGAAAGACTTTAAGATGTCCCTTTAAATGCCAAACAAGGATAAATAGCTGGCTTCTGCAACTTACACTCAACATTATGCTGTAAGTATAGTCAGGACAAATAAGCAAGGAACACATATAAGTAACACATGGATTAATAAGAACTAATAAAACTAACTCTGTTAATAACATAATCTTCTCTGTGGAAAATCCCAAGCAATGCTTTTAAAAACCACTAAAACAAATTAATTAATTTGTCATGGATGCTAGATACTAGGTAAGTACACAAGTGCCAATTACATTTTTATACACCAGTAACAGATGGTCTGAAAATGGAACAATGAGAACAGTGTGTTTGTAATAACACCCTGACTAAAAGTACTTAGAAAGACTTTATTTTAAAAATGTCAATGGAGAGGATTCCCTGGCTTGGTGGTGCTGTGGTCCTCCACCCTGAGTTCAGGAGACTCAGGCCATCTCCATCATGGGTGCAGCTACCTGGCAAAGGCAGGGATGTAGTAAAAGAAGTGTACTAGTGAATGGGAGGCCTTCCTGGCCCAGAAGACATCTGCTCTCTTCCTTGAGCTCCAGAGACTATTCAGGGAGACCTCAAAGATGTATTTTAACAATCTAAAGACAATGGGACACCTATGTAAAGTAACAAGAAAGGTCAGGAAACATCAGCAAAATAGAAGAGTGGAGCCTGGTAAGCAAGATGAGCATCTCAGAAGCAGTTGTGGAAGCCCTAACTCTGCATATGCATCCAATGACATCAAGGAACTCTGGACAAAATGAAGAGTATCATGATACAAGTACAAGAGAAAAAACAACATTTATTCTAAGAATCTAAAATCTGTACAACAAATACTGAACTTCAGAAAACATCTACACAGAATTTTATTTTCCTCCCTAATATGTTAAGAATCTAACAAGAAAACAAAAATACACATGACCCTTTAAACAGTGCTGTGCAGTCTGACTGGTTATGTGGTTCAGAGTTCTGATGTTCTACTGACCTATGGCCTGCACACTTTTGTACAAAGTAAAACAAAAACCAAACAAAGAAAACAAGCAAATGCTATCTTCCTTTGTACACTCTGTAACTACAAAAGAAATTCTTTGAGAAACCATTCATCCCATTTAAAAAACAAAAAATAGAAACAAACCTTTGTAATCTTCTCAGTTGGTGAGTTAAAACAGAGAAAACAAACAAACAAACAAACAACAACAACAAAAACCTGAAACTATCTGTCATTACACCTCACACCTCAAACCTCCACAACACCCATCCAGTGCCCAGATTGTTCCCAGGCTCCTGCGGCCAGCATCCTCAACAGCTCAGGGCTGAGGAGCATGAGGCCAGCCTCAGAGAGAAGCAAGAAGCTGAAGGAACTTGGGCACCTTCTGCTTGGTTGGTCCTCTGGACTGCAGGCCACATCTGAGTCCTGCTGAGATAATGTCAGCTATGTCCCAGAGGCACCTATGAGAAAACCTACGTGGTTATATAAGTTCTATGGTCATCTATGATGAGACCAGGGCTGAGGCTACCCCAGGGCCTTTGTCCAGTTCTTCTCTGAAGCTCTGAGGGACTGAACAAAGCACTGAGGGCTGCCAAGAAAGTGTGTCTAGCCTTTTCAAAGAGGATTGCAAGAAGATTGTTCTAGGCAGCTGGATGGGGGTTAGGAACTCCTGACAACCTGACCTTGAGGTCTGGTACGGGGTTGAACAGTTTCTTCCTCCATCTGCGTGGCCTGCTGCTACCTAAGGCCGTGGTGATGTCTGGGTCCGTGCTGCATCAGAGGGTCATGTCAGAGTTAGTGGTCTTACTGTGCCAGTCTGTGATGATGTCTGTTGTCCCTGTTGCCACCAAAGGCTGAGTGGATGTCGGAGATCTAGGTTGCAGCCTGAAGTCATGTTGATGTCAGTGATGCTAGCTGCATCGGTGGGCCTTATTTGATTCTGTGGCCCTACTACAACTGAGACCCTGTTCATGGTCTGTGCAGAGGCCAGAAACCATGTGAAAGCCCTTGATCTATGTTTCCATGAACCCTACAGACCAGATAAGCTACTTTGGCAGTGATATCGATGACTACAGATACACAGTTGATAAAGAGAGACATGGAAGACTTCTGTGACAACCCTTACCTCCACCCCAACCTGCCCTCTCTCCAAAATAGTAATAGCCTAGACAGGAAGCCATGGAAAATAACTCTTAAAACTGTGATAGGGTGCTGAAGTGTTGCTCTCCACAATAGATGACTTCCAGCAAGAGTGAGAGAGGGGAAGGACTCAGCTCTATTTAAGGAGCAGGCCACTGAGCGTTTGTCCATGCTCCAATGAGTATATAGATAGCACAAATTGGACTTTTTTTTTCTGCTGAGGGAGGTCACAAAGGGCGGGGGATGATGTGAAATCTCCAAAGAATCAATAAATATATTACATTGGAAAAAAAGAAAAGAAAAAGAATGAGCAGGTTTCCCCTCACCATTTCTTAAGAATAAACTGTAAGTTTTATATATAGAAGAAGAGAAGAGGAGAGAGGAGGAGGAGGAGGAGGAGGAGGAGGAGGAGGAGGAGGACGAGGACGAGGAGGACGAGAGGAGGAGGAGGAGGAGGAAAGGAGGAAGAGGAAGAGGAGGAAGAGGAGGAAGAGGAAAAGGAAGAGGAAGAGGAGGAAGGAAGAGGAGGAGGGAAGAGGAAAAGGAAGAGGAAGAGGAGGAAGAGGAAGAGAGGAAAAGGAAAGAGGAAGAGGAGGAAGAAGAGAAAAACTGAAAAACAGACATCAACTTGCCATGCAAATTCACCTCTAGTGACCTGACTTCCCAACCTGTAATCTATTTTTATAAGTTGTTTTTATTAAAATCATCTATTGTTTTCTCTGAGATCTTTATAAAATATTTTCAGAGATTCTATGTCCACCAAGTGGTACCATCCTTCTTCGTGTGGTATTACTATTTAATGAAGACAGCATTTCTAATTGCTCCATCCTATTGGATGCTCTGGACACTTATTTCAGGTGTCAACAGGCTACACACATTAGACTGTTATCACTGCTACCTCATGCAAGCAATTTTTACATAAATTATGAAAAATGATACATACTTGTCCATTCTTACATATCTTGTTTCTTTATGTGGTACCAAATTTCTTGTCTATATTGTTTTTCCACTGCATAAACATATACTGTCAAAACTTATTTCAAGGAAGATTTACTGGCAATAACTTTGCTCAGAATTCTTTCCTATACTTGTTCTTTCATTTTTTAACATCCTGATTGGGGTATAATTCATGTCAAATTCAGTCTTTAAATGCATAATTTCCAGGATATTTTTGGTAAAGTATTTTACATCCATTACCAATGGTGAAATACAGCATATTTTTATTACATCACATGCACACACACAAGCCTCTATGTCATCTCTGAATGAAATTTTATCTACAAAGATTTGTAACAAGAGTTTTTAACCCCCAAAATATCTTAGTTCCATTTTCTTTTGATTGAATGACTTCTTTTTGAAAGAGAGGACTGAATAAAAGATGAATTTTAAATGTTCTTCATTCCTGTAAGATTACACATATTTTGGGGTTTGATATGAACTTTCTATACATGAATGCCTTGTGTAATGATCACATCGGAGTGACTGGCATGCTTATCATCTCAGCTATTTATACTGTACCCAGTTATAAACCCTTTCCTTGCAGAACGTTACGTTATTTCCTTCTCAGTACCTGAGAACCTACTATTCTAATTGCATGCTCCGTGATACTGACTCTTCACATTCCACATACAAGAGATGACATACCACACGTGCATTTACTAGAGTGGATTATTTAGGCAGTATTATAGCCTCCAGTTCTATCCATGGTGAGTATGTGTGTATTTTAATCTTGTTCCTTTTTTGATTCAAGTATCAATTTATTTCAAATAGTCTCCCCCAGACTCATAAAGAAGCAAGTACAGTGAAGGTCTCACATGCTATTAATCCCCTGCCAAAACATCAGCTGAACATAGATCTAATGCCTCCTTTCAGTATAATGGATTATAGCTGAGGTAGTGTGATGTCAGATGTTACCAGTGTGTAATTTATGTTCAAGGAATTACATATGACTGAAAAAAAGTTTAATGGATCCAGCCACAGTGGCACACGTACACCTTTACTCTTAGCACTTGGGAGGCAGAGGCAAGGGGTCTCTGTGAGTTTGAGGTCAGCCTTGTTACTTAGTGAGTTTCAGGACAGCCAGAGCTACATAGTAAGACCCTGTCTTGAAAAACAACAAAACCTCAATGGAAAGTAAAGTTGGAGCCAAATAAGATCTTCTGTTTGCAGACCAGGAGATGTAATGGTACTACGATGGCGTTACTCCTCAAAGCAGCCTGCACCTTCAACGTGCTGGCTGCACTTCCCATCAGAACACCAGCTGCTCTACTTCTGCAGAAACTGGAAAGCGGTACTCAAATGCACATGAAATAACACAAAGTGAAGGATACCACAAACAGTTGTGAAAAGAATAAAATTCTGTTGAAGCCATTACAGTTTTAAATTATTTTATTTTATATGTATGAGTGTTTTACCTGCATACACATCTGTGCGCAATGTACATGCCTGGTGCCCAGGGAAACCAGAAGAACGCTTTAGATGCCCTAGAACTGGCATTATAGCCAACTGTGAGCCACCATGAGGGTGTTGGTATAATGCCACCAAAGTCCAACCTGGATGAACAATGTAAGAATGGAATTTACTTACACAGCACAGATAAGAGGCTACTTACAGGAGCATGGGTGGCACTGAAGCAGCCTGCACAGCTGCAAAGTGTCACCCTAGCATGAATGACTTCCCCATAGCTTCACAGATGGAATTCCACCTTTTACTAACCTTCCACAGTCTGTACACCCAGGCACCTCCCAAGACCACCAGGCCACAGGTTGTGAGGCTACATCATAGAAATTAGGGCAGAATTACATACAAACGAGTAGGATCTGCAGGAAAGAGTGGCTGGAATCTGTGATGAGAGTCCAGTGACGCTCCTCACCCTCTCCTTCTATGAGAGAAGGTCAACATTCTTCCTGACCTTGGGCGTCTCTTGCAAGTCATAGCCTCTCAGATGAAGGTGAGAGCTGTCTGCTCAGGGCACAATGCTCTACAACAATATCAGTAGTTGTGCACATTTATGAATATAATCATGGCCACCTCTTTTAAAGGTGAACTGTATGGTATGTGAATTACATCTGAGGGCCCATATATTGCCTCTGTCTGAACTGTTCCTCTGAGCCACACCCAGCTAAAACATTAACTGAGAAAGCAATAGGTGCATTATGAGCCCTCCCTTCCCACATGGAAAGTGCCCCAAGAGAAAAGTGAGAGAAAAGACCAATAAATCTAATAAATCCAAGTGTGGTGGCACATGACCGTAGTACAGCGTTTGAAGGCTGAGGCAGCAGAAGTTCAAGGTCAGTCTGGTGCATTCAAGGCCAGGCTAGACAAGATTATGTAGCAATGCTGTCTTGATTTCAAAATTAAGAAAAGCATTCATTAAAACTAAATACCACTCAAGAAAACTATTTGAGGGAGGGACTTGTTAATAATTACTTTAAAAACACAACAAAGTAAGCAAACAAAACATGCCTTGTTCCTTGGCAATTTTATTCAGCATTTTTTTTTTTTTTGGGCAGGGGTGGTACAAAAACCAAAATCATCCAAGTAACAGAGAATAACTGTAGTATGGACACTTACAGAAACCAAAAGATAAGAATTTCATTCACATGGGAATGCCTATGAAAACACAGAAAAGGACCTAAAGCTACAATCCTCAGTTGTGTGGTCAGTCTTAGTTTAGCTTACTGATAGTGAAGGTCTCCCACTTCTCAGTTCATGCAGAATCAGGAGCAGCAGTAAAGGCTAGAGAGATGTCTCAGCACTTAAGAGTGAGTACTGAGGGCCAGGAAAGATGACTCAGTGGTTAGGAGTGTTGGCTGCTTTTCCAATGGACATAGGTTCAATTCTTAGCTCATAACTGGCCATAACTCCAGTCTCAGGGGATCTGATGAACTCTACTGGTCTTCTTGGGTACGAGGCACAGATGTGCATAGACATGCAGGCACAGCATCTATACACATAAAATACATTGCAAATTTCTTAAAGAGTACATATTGTTCTTGTAGAAGAGTCAAATACCATGCCCAGTAGCCACATGAGGTGGTTCACAAAGCCTGTAACTCTACCTCCAGAACATCTGATTCCCTCTTTTGGACTCATAGATTCACATAGCCACACATAGAGGTGCTCACTGTGTACGTGTATGCTCAGACACACAGCTGATAAAATCTATTTATTTATATAAGCAGCAGAAACTCAAGAATCATTCCATGTATCTGCTGTTCTGTGTCTCTTTTTCTATTATCAGTTTACTTCCTTCACTTTGTCTTTTTTTTTTTTTTTTTTTTTGTTTACAGTCTCTGAGCATCAGACTTTCAGTGACTTTAACATACTCACAGAGAGAAAACATTCCTGAATGTTCTTAGGTGCTGAGAATTAAACAGACATAAAAACAAACTAATAGGAGAAACGTATACACATTTTATTAATACTTTTAAATATATATACGTGGACTTTAAAAAAAAGACTCAAAGAAGCAGAATCAACAGCTTGTCTGAAATGCCTTGTTCAGGCAAATGCACAGATACACAAACAGCTCAGTGGTGACCTGAGGCTGGGATGGATGGGAGGGTGTGGAAAGGATGCCTAATGAATACAGGGTTGCATATTTGCATGGTGAAATGTTCTGGAGTAAGCTGATGGTTTCCTTGTGAAACTACTAAAATCCATGAATTGTATAACTTTAAAATAGTTGGGAGTGACTTATTGTGCAATATGCATTTTACCTAAGGGAAAAGATAATAAAATAACATCTGGACACTATGGTGAATGCCTGTCATCCCGAGCACAGGAGGTTGAACAGGAAGATGGAAAGCACAAGGCCACCTGAAGCCACACTGTGAGATTATTTAAACACATGCATGACAATTTATAAACTGATTTCATCAATATATAAAACCTATTTCCCCGCCAAAAAGACCATTTACGAGAGTGATATAAACAAACAACTCACACAGATCTTATAAATAGCCCACGGAGATGTGAAAGGATATCCAACCTCCCAACTGATCAGAAAAGGACAAGTCATATTAGTGAAATGACGACTAAACTCAGATTTGTGGAAGTGAAAGAGCTTAAAAATACCAAGAATGGGGACGGGAGGGGCTGCTCAGTGGTTAAGAGCATGTGCTCCTTCCAGAGGACCTGGGTAAAGTTCCCAGCACCCATATTAGGCAGCTCACAACCACCTGAATTCCAGCTTCCAGGGATCCAAAGCCCCTTTCTCCATAGGCACTGCAAGTGTGTGCGTGTTGCCAGTATGCATATGCATAAATTAGAGAAAACACTCTGGAAGACCAGCAACGAGTAATTGGTGGTTGTTTGTATGGGAAGGGAACAAGAGAGAAACTATCAAGGAATAATTAAGATAAAGATTCCAGATGTGTTGGACTTGGTTTAAGGTGAAACTTCATACCAAAATGGGTAAGTAACTTTGGGAAAATTACTTCTCCATGTTTCAGTAAAATGGATGGAGAATGCCCTTCGTATGCAGAACTGAAAAAAAAACAAACAGTAACAAATGTTAAATTTTAAAGATACCATTTAGTATATACTAACCAATCAAAGGTGTTAGCTCTTTATTAATCTGCTAGCTTCTTTATCTTCTTGGGTCAACTAGAGGCCAAGTGGATCCTTTCTGCATCTTGATTAAAGAAATTTATTTCTCAGCTCTTATGGATGAACACCATTTAGACTTTCACGTCATTTAAAGAGTGGGGGAAGCTAGCTTAGTCAAATAGTGACGGCTGCACAAGCATGAGCACCGAGTTTAATTCCCGAAGCCAGGTGAAAAATGCCATGTGTCCTCTCATGGTTACAATCCCAGGATACAGAACATAAGGATCTTGAAGCTGTTGGCCAGGTGACCTCACCAAATCAGGGAGTTCCAGGCCAATGAGAGACACTGTCTCAAAACACAAGGTGAGCAGCTTCCTGAGGAATGACATTTGAAGTTGACCTATAGCCTCTGAACACATGTGCATGACACATAAGTGCACCCAAACACACACACACACAGAGATGCAGACACACACACACACACACACACACACACACACACACACAGAGAGAGAGAGAGAGAGAGAGAGAGAGAGAGAGACAGAGAGAGAGAGAGACAGAGACAGAGAGACAGAGAGACAGAGAGAGAGGCAGACACACATACACACAGAGAGAGACAGACACACACATACACACACACAGAGCCAGACACAGACAGAGAGATAGACTGACAGATACACACACACACAGGCAGACACACAAAGAGACAAATAGAGACACAGACACACACAGAGAGAGAGAGAAACAGACAGACACAGAAAGTGAGACAGACACACACAGAGAGACAGACAGACACACATACTTGCAAACACACAGAGAGACAAACAGAGACACAGACACACACAGAGAGACAGAGAGAGAGCCAAACATAGACAGACACACAGACAGATAGACAGACAGACCCACCCCCCCCACACACACAAAAGTAAAACATCCAGCCTCCTCATTCCTCCTAGAGGCAGTCAGACTCTTCAGCATCTTTAAGCTCAGGTATCCCTGGCTTCCTCCAAGGTAAGTTGAAGCCTGAGTATAATATCCATGTCAGCAACAATCCCGAGCTAGTCTTAGCATACTCACCTACCATTTACACAGTCTCATAAAATGATGATAATGACTTTGACCACAGCCATACTTTAGTAGATATGATTAGGCAAAGCATTAACCACATACTAGGGGTAATTACAGTGCTTTTTATGTGAGCTCACACAATCATAAAAAATAGTTATGTAAGGAAACTGAGCTGAAGAGAAGTTGAATAATTTCAGCAAGACTCACACACCGCTATTCAATAATAGCTTCTGCATTCCTAATCTCACACTGTCTCCAAACAATTTAAACCTCTTTTATAGGAATGTTACATCTTTTAGAAATCAAATAACAAGCATGATCATCAAAAATATCAAGTTAAAAGTACTTCAGCTACAATATGCCATTGCTTGGGGGCAGAACATAAGTATTTTGGAAAGGATCCAGCATTATCTATTAAAGTTGAGTCTAATACATTCTCCTGTAGTATAGTAAATTTGTAAGGTTTCAGTCACCATAATGAAGCATTAAAGGTAATTAAGCTGTAAGGGGGGAAGCATATTTTTCCTCATGGGTTTAGGTTCTAGAGTACAATTGTTGGACCCATTACTTTTAAGCCCCTGGTAGAACCAGATAACCATGTCCAGAAGGTGGATTCTGGCATCCCAATAAGGTACTCTCAGTCACCCATCTTCAATAGGCCAATTAAACAAACAAGTTAATAGTGAAAATCAACAAATGCAGATTTCTTCAAGGTAAAAACATTGGGAGGAGAAATGGAAAGGTTTGCTGTCACCCCCGAGTTATCCTTAGGGTCCTGGCATGAAGTTTAACATAGAAGGGGAAAGGTATGGGTTACTAAGTAGTGCCTGTCAAAGTGAGCCCCCTCCCATCATCATTTTCTTGGGTCCAGTCTCTCTTGAAAGTTGATCTGGCAATTGTCAGAACTGTGTGTGACCTCTTTTTGCAGAGGCGTTTGCCTTGCTGGTTGACACTGGACCTTTCCATTCCCACAGCATGAGAGTCTTGGAGAAATTCCAACTTTTTGAGCATTCATTGTTTCAATAGTGTGATATTCAAAGGGAGAGGATAGTGCCTGTCACAGTTTCCTCTAAGATAAAACCATCTCTCTTGGAGGGAAGTGCCTTAAGACATAGGGTGTCCTGAAGGGTTGTAAAACAGCAAGATACTCTAAGGAGAGATGGCACACTCCGTCCTGCAGGGAAGCTCCCTAAGCATAGGAAGTTACCAACACAAGGCTTCATGGTGTCCCCCAGACCGACCATACTCCCTAGATCCATTTCTGAAGCAGCAAGGACTGCTGACAGACACTCTCATACAAGCTGAGAGTTATTTCTGCTCCAGTAAGTAACCTCTTGCCCATATTCCTGTAAGTAATCCCAATAAAACATATTGGTTCTCCAAGTTGGGTTTTTGTGGTATCCACACTTTGGTCTGTTGTTACTTTCCTGCCTGGGGTGAGTAGACATTTATTCATGTCTCCCCAGGAATGATGTCACATAACATAACTGGATCCCGAAACCTGGACAGAGAGAGAACTAAAGAGGAGTTAGGGCAGAGTGAGTGTGTGATGCTATGGGACGTAAGGCAAGAAACTGAGGCCAAGCAGCCTGAGGGTGGAGCATCTGAGAGGCTGGGGGTGGATGATCCTGATGTGGCCATCTTTCTCTATAGTCTCTAAAAGAATGGTTGTGTTTGTTTTGTTTAGCTTGGTTTGGGGGTTTTTTTGTTTTGTTTTTGTTTTTTGTTTTGTTTTGTTTTTTGTTTTGTTTTTGGTTTTTGATTTGGTTTGGTTATGTCAGCAGTTTCACAGACACAGGCTGAGTCCTCTACTGAGAAGGAAAGACTGGGTGGGGAGTCCATGAGAGAAATGTTAATATACTACCTGTCCCTACATGATACAAGAGAGTGTCCGCAGATTGACACAAAGTTACATGGTCTCTACTAAGTACAGTAGGTGATGCCTCTAAGGCTAAGACAGCTGCTCAGTGGGTGTTTTCTTATATATGAGAAAATGAGACAAAATTTCTGTCTTGCTGTTTCTTAAAACTAGCAAGATAAAAAAAGAAAGAGGTGCATTTATCAGGAACCTTGGGACAGGGCTGGAGCCTTAGTGGTTTTGGTGAGTTCCACGTTGGGCCCTGATCTTTGTAAAGTATAAGAGCCTTTGGCAGACTGAAGTTATTTAGGACAGTGTGTAAGCCAGATGTGTAAGGTGTTAAAACAAGTAAAAACAGATACAAAGAAAAAAAGCCAAACAAGGGGGCTGCACCATATCACCTGGAGGCAAATATGGGTAGATTTATATCAAGCCAGAGTCCTTAGCAGGAGGTGGGTTGGGTTGTGGGGAGTGCTGATAAAAGAACAGGTTCAGTGCGGGTGAGCCTTGGAAAGGCTTTCAGTCCTGACCCCCAGCTTCTCAGCAAGCTCAAACAGCACGTGACAATTGACTGACGTTATAATGTACCTTACAGGTTTCTCACTCTCTGGGCAATGCTTCAGTTCCTGTTATACTATGTTTTTCCTTTGCCATTGTACTAGTTAGCTTCTAGACAGTATGTTAAATACTGGTGACAAACAGCCTAAGAGAAGAAAGACTGAGTTGTGCCCATGGTTTCAGAGACTAAGCTTTGGGCCTGGGATAAGGCAGAGCATCCTGACATGAACATCCTGGAGGAAGAGGTATGGGCTGCTCACTTCCATGGCAACCAGGAAGCAAGAGAACAGGGTCTACTCCCAAAGTGCCCTTCAGAATCTACTTCCAAGTAGGCCCCATCTCCAAAGATTTCAAACAACTCCATTAATGTTATGAAATAGAATTACTCCATTGACATAGTCAGAGCCCTCATGATTCAGTTGCTTTCTCAAAGGTCCACCTCTGCAGTCTGCTACCTGGGCACCAAGCCTTCCACACATAAGCCCTTTTCAGGGACATGTCATCATTCAGCCCGTAATAGTGATCGTAATGGTCCACCTCTACCAGTGCTAGTCTCTGGGTTGGATTATATCTTACTTGCTTTCTTATTGCTTCCATCGCCTGTTTAACTAATTATTGTATTAAATTCCACTTGTTCTGTGACTGGCAAAGCCTGTTCACACTCAGCTCCATGTATATTGGAACCCAGGGATACTTTAACCACTGGGCCACTGGAAGTATCTACAGTACAGCCTAGCTACACAGGAAGAGAAATAGTATCTGAGACAGTCCTTCAGTTCCTAGCAGGAGGAGTCCACTGATCCTCACATTAGCATTCAGCACTCAATTACTCTTTGCATATGACTGTTTCCTTGTGGATGATTGTCTATTGTTATATGTCTTTGGTCCACCTTCTCACGTTGGCTCATTCACAGTTGTTGCTGTTTTTTTTTAAATCACTTTGACTTCATTTATTCGTAATTATGTCTCTGATAACTTCTGTAACTCCTTTAGTTCTCACTGACAATATAAGACCTTGGTTCAAATAGTAAGAGTGGAAATCTTGATATTGAAGCTTATATTTTCATAACAGATTGTGTTACCTGTTATATTTTATGTATTGCCCATGGTAGTGTTATTTATAGTGACTCTTTAAAACTGCTTTATTTATCTTCTGTGTCTCTGTGCTATGGTTTTGATTTGAAATGTCCCTCGGAAGCTCATGTGTTGAAGGCTTTAATCCCTAGTGCAGCATTGTCCTAAGGCAAAGCTCTTGAAAGATGGACAATATGGATTAATCTAGTGATAGATCATTAAGGTAATGAGCTGTTTGCAGGTATTAGCAACTTGAGGAGGCAGGGCCTAAGTGGAACAAGTAGGACATTCTCCTCTCTATTTCTTTGCTTCCTGGCTTGTCTCCACACACGTGTCATGACATGCTCACCATAGGTCTAAAAGCCACCAAAGCAGGTGACTATGAACACAAAGTTCTGAAATCATGCCAGAATAAATCTGTTCTTGTTTCTGTTGATTCCTGTCAGGCAGTTTGTCACAGTGACAGAAAGCTGACTAATGTGTTTAATGGCATAGAAAGTCTGTCATCATGTCCAGAAGATGCTTTTATGGCATAGAAAGTCTGTCATCATGTCCAGAAGACATCTTTTTGTTGTGTGTACACTTTCCCAACCTCTGACTCATACATTCTCTCTGCCTTCTTTTCCATGATTTCTCTGAGCCTTGGAGGAGGTGATTCAGTTGTCCTAGTTAGGGCCAAGCAGTCCAGCATTACTGCCTCTCATCACGGTGGCCAGTCATGTTCCTGCACTAACACCTGCCCACTGCAGCAAGAAGCTTCCTTGAGAAATGCTGGGTGCAACACCAATCTCAAATGCCCCTCCCTCCAAGCTCTGACTCTATTCTTCAGTCTCAGTCTTGTTAATTGATGTACCCATATGTATTCTCATGTCATAATTGCTTTTGATGGGCTGAGTGGTGGCACATGCCTTTAATCCTAACACTCAGAAGTCAAGGCAACTAGATATATTTGAGATCCAGGCCATCCTGGTCTCCATAGTAAGACCCTCAGTCAAAATGAAACAGTTGTTTTATGTTAATACTGTAACTATAGAGATGTTTCAAAATTGCAAATTTGAACACACTAAGAAAATAATCATTGAGCTACATAACCATTGCTAGTCTTTATTTCTTCATGCCCATTTGAATACTTTGAAATAATTTTAGTTAAAAAAGAAATAATAGTGAAAATGTTATGTTAAAATTCTGACAGTTACTCCAAAAATGGTGGTTAGAGGGAAATAGATTGTCTTAGACACATCTTTTGCAAGAAAAAGAAAAGTTGGATATACTGAACTATGCAGCCATCACACCAAAAAAAAATGAGTGAAATTCACTCAGAAAGAAGAGAAATTCATAAAATAAACATACAAACACCAACAAATTACAAATTATAGTGTAGAGAATCCTCAAGGCAAAAGTGTTTGTTTGACATATGATACATTTTCCAAATTTGTCATTATTTCAATCAATTTCTAAAAATATGAGAAAACATAAAATACCCATATCAGAGAATAAAAATATAGACACTAAGTGATTTCAAGAGGATAGTGGGAACATCATTATGACACATTTTGATTTGTGTGTGTGTGTGTGTGAGAGAGAGAGAGAGAGAGAGAGAGGTTCTTACTTTTGTAGCCTCCATTAGCCCCAAACAAGATCTTCCTGATTTAGCTTCCTAAATTTTGAGAGTACCAGATTTGCCAATATTTTTTACATTTAAGTAAGAATGACAAATTCATAGAAAAAATATTTAATAGTTCTAGAAATCTGAAAAGTGGCATATCTATTAAAGAAATTGAACTTATAATGTAAACCCTTCCTAAGTGAACTCACTAATGAAGTCTTTTAAATATTTAAGGAAGAAATTATACCAATCCTGCACAAATATTTAGATAATATAATATGGAAAGAGGAAGAATGTCTCAAGTCATTTATAAATCTAAGAGTATCTTAATATCAAGGACATCACATGGAAGAATATGCAGATTTCTGTCATCCATCACCATGTAGGTAATCTTCCTAAGTAAACAATTAGAAAACCTGATCTAGAGATATTAGTATGAACCAGTAATAAACAAGTAGAAAATGAAAATTCTATGTCATATATATATATTTTAATTAGAGCCACACTATACCTAAATCTAGCAAAAGAGGCACTACAGCACTCTGTCACAAACCACAAAACACTGAGAACAGTTAACTAAGGCCGAATTACTCAGTGCTGGGGATGCAGATCAGTAGTAGAGCATTTGTCTTGTATGTGCAAGATCCTAGGTTGAATCCCCAGTACCTCAAAAACAAATAAAACCCTTAATTATGTGCAGATTGCTATACAAAGCATTTAAAAATATCATTTTCTCCTAAATGCAATTAATTCAATTGTAATTAATATGCCAGCACATATATGTGTCCTTGCAGATATTGACTAGATGATTTAAATTTATATTAAAAAGTATAAAATCACACATTACACATATAAAATAAAACTCTTATTCTGAAGGGTAGCATACCTCCTTATAAAGCTACAATAGTTCATACCATGTTGAACTATTACAAAAATAGACAAATAAATCAAAAGAATAGGATGAAGACCCAGGCAGACACACAAAAAATGCAGATATTTGCTGTGAAAAGATTTTACTGTGGTCAATTAAAAACAGATCAATTAAATGTCAGTATCTAATATGTATATGTATTTTGATCTCTAATTTCATATAAAATAAATTCCAAGTGGCCTGATGTTCTGTCTACATGTAGCAAGTAACTCTATAAAGTTTACAGGAAAGCATATTTTTATTATTTTGGAGTATGGCAACATGTTTGATTAATTGGATTAAAGTTTAAAAAAAAAAAGGCCACAATAGAACAATTAAGATAAAAGGCCTAGAGAAGGTATTCATAGGTTGTGAAACCCAGAAGCAAGGATTAAGATATTCTAGAGCACGCCCTGGGAGAGTGTGGTGGAGAGAGGCCAGTACTGAATTTATCCCAAGCCAGGTGGCCAAGTGTGGGCTAAGATGAAGACAATAGAATCCCAGAGAAGCTCCAAAAGTCTGACTTCTCAATGTGGGCAGTAGACTGCTCTGCCTGAGGAAGCACAGAGCTGAAATGAGGTAAAGGAGAAATGGATCACTGGATGTGGCAACTCGGATGTCCTTGGCAAAAAACAAGAGGAGTAGTGGGCAAGGGAGCTACCTTTCAACGATTAAGAAATACTTTATCAGGGTTAGATAAAAGCGATTAGTGCAGATGCTTAAAACCTTTCACAATGAAGAAGAGCTGAATAGACAAGGAGTGCTCAGAATCTGTTTTATACTTTGAAAGAGGTCTAGTAGATTCTTATAGGGGTGTGGGAGAAGGGTGAGAGCTCCTCAATTGGACTTTACTATCTGTGTCACGGGAGTTGAGAAAGACGGTCAATTCTGACTGGTGAGATGGCTCTGCAGATAAGAGTACCTCCTACTCAAGCCTGATGACTTCAGAACCCACGCAAAAGTCACATACAGTAGCTTGAGCATCTGTAATCCAGGGCCACCTACAGGAAATGGAGGTGGAGAAAGGTAAATCTCCAGAGGCATATGCAGCTGTGAAGACCCTGTCTTAAACAAGGTGAAAAGGCAGGGACTGACACCCAAAGGTTGTCCTCTGATCTCCACACACAAGCTATGGCACCAACACTCCTGGACCACAGGTTTTTTGTTGTTGTTGTTTTGTTTTTTAAAGAACATATTTTATTGAATATTATTATCTGAAATGTATAAGCTTCAGAAATTAGAAATTTCCACTGAGGATTTCATGTGTCATAGTCTGAGTATCAATGTCATAGTGTCACAGCACACATTAAGAATACTTATAAAACAAGTATGTGGACCAGGTGTGCTGCCACATGTATTTAGTCCCATCACTTAGGAGACAGAGGCAAGGCTGGTTTCTGAGTTCCAGGCCATTCTAGTCCACAGAGTGAGTTGCAATACAGTCAGTGCTACACAGAGAAACCCTGTCTTGAAGAACAAAACAAAGCAAAAAAAACCAAGTGTATGACTCCCAACATTCATGTCCAGATGGTGTTCACCATGCTTGCCTGGAGTGTGTTACAAGTAATCCACTATAATGAGAAGTTAAGCTCCAAATTTAACCATGGAATTCAAGGAATCCAAAACAGTCGATCCAAAATGATCACTGAAAGGAGAATAGATCTGTAGAACACAAGCTTGTTGAATTTTGAGTGCTGGGTATTGAACCCAGGGCCTTGCACATGCTAGACAAGCTCTCTACAACTAAGCTATAGCACAGCCCTACCCTTGACAGTTTTAAAATTTTCTAAAACACTATGATGATAAAGACTGTATGATAGTGATGTAAAGTGGCATTATACAAATGCATAGGTCAGCAGAGTAGATCTGAATCTAAAAGTACCCCCCATATTTTACAGTTAATATATTTTCTTAGAAATACTTTTTTGACTTACTTGTTTTATATGTGTATTTTCCCTGCATATATGTATATGCACTACATGAGTGCCTGTTGCCTCAGAGTTGAATAGATGGTGTTAGATCCTCTGGAATTGAGGTTACCAATGGCTGGAAGCCACCACGTGAGTGCTGAAAACCAAGTCTGGGTTCTCAGTGCTTAACTGCTGAGTCATCTCTAACTCTCAGTCAATATCTTTTTTGCCAAGTCAAACTGGTTAGAAAAGAGTAGTCTTTTCAACAAATGGTGCTGTGATGCCATGTGCAAAAAAAAAAAAAAAAAAAAAATGAATTTGGAAGGCCACTTATGCTGGATAAGAGACTAGACTCTGTGATGAATGAAGAACTCTTTCGATTCAATTATAAAAGGACAAATAACTCAATTAAATATAGGCAAAGGATCTAAATAATCATTTCTCCTTAAAAACATAAAAGATGTCAACAAAATAATAGAATATGTGAAGTGACCAAGAAGAGGTGACTGATCAAGACAAGGAAATCCACAGTCTAGAATAATCTCCAGTGGCCTCCTCTGTCATCAAGGAGTCTGGGAAACCTTTCTATAGAATGCAACAAGCTATGGAGCCAAGAACTGGCTGATGGGACTAAGATTGAGGATTGCTACTAAGAACAGGGAATTAATTTCATGTCTAAATGTAGGAGCAAAGGTGACTGGAAACATATTACCTAACAGCTCCAGTGTGACTTGAATTGTTCCGGAGTCAGGGTCAGGGGTGGTGGTGAATCTTTTCTAAATTATCTTACTTCCTGGGAGCAGCTTCTGCAGCCTATGTTCTTTGTGCTCTGGGCATATGCTCTCGCCCAGCCAGCAGCTCCCAAGTTAAAGTGCTTCCTGCTCTATCTCATCTTGTACAGAGTAACCTGGGAGCATCTAGGAAAATCTCAGCAATCAGAAACACCTGGGGGGAATGTCTCACCATACCCAGGACAATTGCCAAGCCATTTTACATAGTTCTTTAGAGTGTCTCAAGAGAGGTTAACTATCTTTGCCCATCTAGCTTAATGATACACATTCACTACCAGCTAATTTTTCTCCAACTTCTACTCCTGTTCCCTAGGATTCTCTTCTGCCTCCAAGACCTTGTTTCAGACATTGTTCTATGAGAATCTTAAGGGACATAAAACAACCTTGCCTTCTCAGTTAATTAACTCTTGCACAAGCTATGTGCAATGTTTAACAACAATTGAAGCAGATCTAGTTAAAAAGTTAACTGTCCAGGTGGTCTCAAGTGAATTGATACATGCAGGTTTCTATTATCAGGTACCACTAAGGAAACATTTTTATTTAGTTTTTCCTGTGTCAAATTGAATCTTGTGCCAAGGTCAGCGATAAGTTTGTTATCAGTCATTCTTCCCACTGTCCTTATCTTTCTTTATCTGGAGCTTATTGACTCCAAGATAAATAGCGTCTACCACAGTTACTGCTAGGGACAAGCTCCAGACTGATCTTTTCAGCCCATGAATGGCCACAGAACCACCTGTCTTTAGACTTTGTTATAGAGAGAACTTGGCTGTGTCCATCAATCATAGCAACCTTTGCCTTAGATACCAAACCACAACCCTCAGGAGTCTGCCCTGCATTCATGCAAGCTACCTTAATCCCTGGGCATGCACTGCATTGGATAGTTTTCTATCCAATCATTTCTATCCTTCTTCCCATCACTTCCCAGATCTGCTTTACTTTCATGTCTCTCTCTCTCTCTCTCTTTTTTTTTTCTATTTACTATAACCTGTTGAGTTTTGCTGGCATGTGTGTGGGCATGGGGCTATTTACTGGTTCGTGAGCAATTTAATAGTGATCACACCCTTAAAGAAAAAAGACTCTCTTCTCACAGTAGCCATCAATTGCCAGTAGTTCCTCAGCTAGGGGCTGAAATTTTGACAGCTCAACCGTGTGCAGGTCTTTTGTGGACAGCTCCAACGGCTGAGAGTTCATAGGTACAGCTGCGGTGTCAAGTCCAGAACAGGGTTTCACAGCACTGCCCCTCCCCATTCTCCAGCTCTCACATTCTTCGCACCTCATTTCCCATGATGCTCCCTGAGTTTTGAGAACTGGGAAGGGATATAGATATGTCCCACATGGGGTGAGTCCTCAGTGTCTCATTCTCAGCACATTGACCAAACATGAGTCTCTGCACTGACTTCTATCCACTCCAAAAAACAAAAACCAAAACAAAGTAAGACAAAAAATCTCTGATCAAAGCTGAGAGCTGTGCCTAATCTATGGGTATAAACATAAATACTTAGAAGGCAGCTTAGCAATGTGCTAAGTTAGCAAAAAGCTGTTCGACCTAGACGCTAAGACCTCCGAGCTGTGAGATCTGACCAGGTTCACAGTATCAGGTATGACCTCCCTGCTAATTAATTATCTTACAAAGTAGTGGGTTTCCATGAGGCTTTCCACACATCCTTAGTTATGGTTATCATCCCCCGCCCTCTGCTCTCCACCGTCTTCTTACATATTTCTACTGCCGTGTCATGTGTTCGACTCTTCCCTTCCCTCCTTCAGTCTCTTCCCTTCCTCCATCTCATGGTCTCTTTCTAGTTTCCTGATCTCTACAAACGTAATAACTAAAAGCTAGAATCCACATATAAGAGGAGAGCATGTACATTTGTTTATGAATCTGGGTTGCCTTATTTAATACATTTTCCAATTCCAATAATTTGTTATTTTTCCCTCAATTTTAATTATTTACTTATTTGGTGTGAGGGAGTCAGAGATCAACTTTCAGTGTTGATTCTCTTACTATTTTGGTTCCAGAGACTTTAGTTATCAGTCTTGGCAGCATAAGTTATATCAGCCCAGTCCACCCATTTCCCTAAGCGTTTCATAATCATTTTCTTTACAAATAAATGAAATTGCATTTTTTTTGTTTTTTTTTTTAATTTTTTATTGGATATTTTATTTACTTACATTTCAGATATTATCCCCTTACCCCATTTCTCCTTCTTCTGCCAGGAACCCTCTATAACATAACCCTCCTCCTGCTTCTATGAGGATGTGCCCTCTCCTACCCCCTAAGTCCCACCTCCCCATACCTGAATTCCCCCATACACAGGCGTCCAGCCTTCATGGGACCAAGGATCTCCTCTCCCCCTATGTCTGATAAGGCCATCCTCCCCTATATATACAGCTGGAGCCATGGGTCCCTCCCTATGTGCTCCCAGGCTGGTGGTTTAGACCATGGGAGCTCTGGTTGGTTGGTATTGTTGCTCTCCTCATGGGGACACAAATCCTTTTGGCTCCTTTAGTCTTCTCTCTAACTCCTCCATTGGGAACACCTTGATCAGTTCAATGGTTAGATGTGAAAACCGCCTCTAAATATGTCAGACTTTGCAGACCTCTAAGGAGAAGCTATATCAGGCTCCTGTCAGCATGCATTTCCTGGCATCCACATCAGTGACTACTTTGGTGACTGCACATGGGATGGATACCCAGGTGGAATGGTCTCCAGACAGCCACTCCTTCAGTTTCTGTCCCACACTTTGTTTCCATATTTGCTCCCTTGAGTATTTTGTTACTCCTTCTAAGAAGGGCCGAAGGACCCACAGTTGGTCTTCCTTCTTCATGAGCTTCATGTGGTCTGTGAGTTGAATCTTGGGTATTTCAAGCTTCTGGCTAATATCCAGTTATCAGTGAGTGAATACCATGTGTGTTCTTTTGTGATTGGGTTACCTAACTCAGGATGATATTTTTTAGTTCCATCCATTTACCTAAGAATTTCTTGAATTTATTGTTTTTAATAGCTGAGTAATGTTCCATTGTGTAAATGTACCACATTTTTTGTATCCATTCCTCTGTTGAAGAACATCTGGGTTCTTTCCAGCTTCTGGCTATTATAAATAAGGTTGCTATAAACACAGTGGAGCATGTGACCTTGTTATATGTTGCAGCATCTTCTGGGTATATGCTCAGGAGTGGTATAGCTGGGTCCTCAGGTAATGCTATGTCCAATTTTCTGAGGAACCGCCAGACTGATTTCCGAGTGGTTGCACCAGCTTGCAATCCCACCAACAATGGAGGAGTGTTCCTCTTTCTCCACATCCTGCCAGCATCTACTATCACCTGAGTTTTTGATCTTGGCCATTCTGACTGGTGTGAGGTGGAATCTCAGGGTAGTTTTGATTTGCATTTCCCTGATGACTAAGGATGCTGAACATTTCTTTAGGTGCTTCTGGCCATTCAGTTTCCTCAGTTGAGAATTCTTTGTTTAGCTCTATACCCATTTTTATAGAGTTATTTGATTCTCTGGAGTCTAATTTCTTGAGTTCTTTGTATATATGGATATTAGTCCTCTATTGGATGTGGGATTGGTAAAGATCTTTTCCCAATCTGTTGGTGCCATTTTGTCCTATTGACAGTGTCCTTTGCCTTACAGAAACTTTGCAATTTTATGAGGCCCCATTTGTCAATTCTTGATCTTAGAGCATAAGCCATTGGTTTCTGTTCAGGAACTTTTCCCTGTGCCTTGTATTGAGTGTTCTTTCCCACTTCTCTTCTATTAGTTTCAGTGTTTCTAGTTTTATGTGGAAGCCCTTTATCCACTTGGACTTGAGCTGTGAACAAGGAAATAAGAATGGATCTATTTTCATTCTTCTACATGTTGTCCTCCAGTTGAACCAGCACCATCTTCCTGCCTGTCTCTGTACCAATACCAGCAGTTTTTTATCACTATTACTCTGTAGTACAGCTTGAGGTCAGGGATGGTGATTCCTCCAACAGTTCTTTTATTGTTGAGAATAGTTCTTGCTATCCTGGGTTTTTTGTTATTCCTAATGAATTTGAGAATTTCTCTTTATAACTCTGTGTAGAATTGAGTTGGGATTTTAATGGGGATTGCATTGAATCTGTAGATTGCTTTTGGCAAAATGGCCATTTTTACTACATTAATCCTGCCAATCCATGAGCATGGAAATCTTTCCATCTTCTGAGATCTGCTTTGATTTCTTTCTTCAAGAACTTGAAGTTCTTGTCATACAGATCTTTCACTTGCTTGGTTAGATTCACACCAAGGTATTTTATATTATTTGTGACTATTGTGAAGGGTGTCATTTCTCTAATTTCTTTCTCAGCCTGTTTATCTTTTGAGTAGAGGAAGGCAACTGATTTGTTTGAGTTGATTTTATATCCAGCCAATTTGCTGAAGTTGTTTATCAGGTTTAGGAGTTCTCTGGTGGAAGTTTTGGGCTCACTTAAGTATACTATCATCTACAAATAGTGAAATTTTTGAGTTCTTCCTTTCTAATTTGTATCCGTTTGACCTCCTTTTGTTGTCTAATTGCTCTGGCTAGGACTTCCAGTACTATATTGAATAGGTAAGGAGAGAGTGGGCAGCCTTGTCTAGTCCCTGAAGTTAGTGAGATTGCTTCAAGTTTCTCTCCATTTAGTTTGATGTTGGCTACTGGTTTGTTGTATATTGCTTTATAACAACAACAACATATAGACTGGAGAAATGGCTCTGGTGGGAAAGTGCTTGCTATGTAAGCATAAGGACCTTAATTCAGATCCCGTCATCCATGGAAACTCAGAAGTGTTTTGGGGGCATTTATAACCCTAGTATTTGGGATGGGGCAGGGTAGGTGTCTTAGTCAGGGTTACTCTGCAGTGATGAAACACTGTGACCAAATGCAAGTAGAGAAGGAAAGGGTATTTTTGGCTTTCACAGCATTGTTCATCATCAAAAAATTTCAGAATAGGAGCCCCAGTAGGGCAGGAACCTGGAGGCAGGAGCTGGTGCAGAGGCCATGGAGGAATGCTGCTTATTGGCTTGCTTTCTATGGCTTGCTCAGTCTGCTTTCTTAGAACCTCAGACTACCAGTCCGGGTGGTACACCCACAATGGACTGGGCCCTCCTCCATCAATCACTAATTAAAGAATGCCTTAATTAGTTGGATCTTGTAGAGGCATTTTCTCAATTGAGGTTCCCTCCTTTCAGATAATTCTGGGTTGTGTCAGGTTGATATTAAACTATCCCACACAAGTAGGCAGATACTAGAGAACTCATTGGCCAGCCAGGCTTTCCAATTAGTGAGCTCTGGACTCACTGAGAAACTTTGTCTCAAAAATAAGGCAGAGAACAATAGAAGAAGACATCTGAAGTTGACTTCTGGTCTTCTGGTGCACACACATTCACACACATGTCCACACACACATACACACAAACACACAAAGATGTGGTCCTACTGCCATGACATTGGTCATGTACAAAAAAAAAAAAAAAAAGGAAGGAAGGGTGTGGGGAATGACTCCAGGCAACCTAGTGGATCAAGAAATCTAAGAAACAAAACCCAACAAAAATTATAGTAACCATAAATGAAGAAAGCAAGATTTTTTTTTCAGAATACTTTTTTAAAAAATTTAAACTTCACAGACATCCAGCTGAACTACCTGGTGTAGGTATATTTCATGCTACACAAAATATGATCCCAAGTGCTTATATCTGCACTTCATATTTTTCTACTGTCTGTTTAGCAAAGTAAGAATTGGGTTTCTAATATATATACACACACGTTTGATGCTTCAAACTGAAATGGAGAGCAATGATCGTTCTTGGTCATCATCCTCTTCAACTTCCCCTTCTCCACATTCTGGAGAAGAATTGAAGAACAAATGTAGGAGGAGAAGAATTTAAAACTCACCACTGAGACAAAAACTTCTCAGGCTTTATTCAAGTTAGCAAACCACGAGAAACCTTTCATGGTTGTAGAGAGCATGTGAATGACTGAGACAAAGGGTAAGAACGTTGTGGTCCTTTCAACATTGTGGCACAGGGGTTTTAATCAAAAAAGTAATTAATTTATTAATAATAAATCAGGTATCAGCTCAGCATGTCTACATTACAGATACCAAGGGGATGAAGTCGTTGACTGTGGAGACCGTGGAGAATAAGGAAGAACAGACACAGGTAAAGAAAGAAATGAACAGTAACCTGAAGGAAGACTGCAACGGAAACAGAAAGAACTTCCATCCACTATTTTCTTTAGTTGATTTTTTAAAAGTAAGAATATATAAGAATATAAATGTGTTATTAAAACTTACTATTTGCAGGTAGTCTTAGAAGGTTTAAGTCATCAAATGTCTTTAAAAAATAATTTACTGGGCTGGAGAGATGGCTCAGTGGTTAAGACCTAGGGACCTAGGTTCAAGTTCAGCACTCACAGGGCATCTCACAACCATCTATAACTCCAGTTCCAAGGACTCCCTCTTCTGACTCACGCAGGCATCAGGCACACATGTGGTGCATAGACATACGTGCAGGCAGGCAAAAAATTCATATATGCAAAAGGTAAAACAAATAATTTTTAAAATAAAAATAATCCACTTTATGTTAAAATTATACTAAAATAAACTAGGAAATTATGATACACCATATTTGTAACTCTCAACTTTATATATATATTAGGAGATGGTCAAGTACAGCTCTGTGAATGTTTTAATTCTTCCCTCATTTTTGTTGTTGTTTTATTATAAAAATAAATGTTAGATCTACACATACAAATATAGATACATGCAAGAATCAAATATTAATTAATACCTGGATAAATATGTTCAATTAGTATCATAAACAAAGAATTAATACCCCTAGTATGGAGAGGTTCCAAGACATTTCAAAAAATCAGTAACCACTGTAATAGATGGACAAAGAGAGAAATGGCCAAACTCAGCAACATATAAAAGAAATACAAATTGCCTTTAACCCTTTAAAAATATGTTCAACATATTTCACAATGAGGTAAGCACAAAATAAAATTACTTATTAGACTGCAAAGTATTCCAAGATGCGATAGCATTTTTTTGTCATGGAGGCAAACAGGAAAAGCCCAGCCTCAAATTCCCTTTGGAGAGCAAAGTAATACAAACCCTATAGAAGGCAGTTTGCCTGTGACTGTCAAGATCAAAACATTATCCAGAAAAGTCACTTCTCTGGGCGGCTGAAGGAATTGGTCAGTGATGGAGTGCTTACCCAGCTTACACAAATTCCAGGGTTCATTCAATCCCTAGCACCATATGGAGAGAGAAGGAAAACGGGGTGAGGAGGATGCAACTATACAACTATACACCAACAGCAGTATCAAATTAAAATTCAGACGAAGATCCAAAAAGCAGGGAAAGAAACTTGGAAAATGGATCAGTGATTTAGAGCGAAATCTGCTGCAAGATTTTACCCTAAAAATGTATCCATGCATCAATGAATTCTCATTTGTACAAGAGTCAGTGTACAGTAGGAAAGACTGGAAACAGAGGTCCTCTGAGGGCCTATTCTGAAGAGATGCAGGATCTATATAGTTATGGGCAGAAAAGAAAGGCTGTAGGCTGCTTTTGTGTGAGAGAGGAAGAACACAATTTGGATTAATAGTTCAGTATATCTGCTTAAAGATATGTAAAGAAAACGATAAATGGTAATCATATATGGGATGAAGGAAAGGAATACATATACTGAGTAGGGCCTTTTTTGTTGTTGTTTTGCTTATTGTTTGTTTGTTTGTTTTGTTTTTAAGGCAGGCTTTCTCTGTGTAGTCTTGGCTGTCCTGGAACTCACTATGTACACCAGGCAGGCCTCAGACTTACAGAGATGTGCCTGTCTCTGCCTCCTGAGTGCTGGGATCAAAGACATGTGCCACTACCACCACCCAGCTTTGAGTAAGGCTTCTTAATGTGTAACTTTTTAGATCTTTGAACCAAGTGAATATATTACTTTTTCAAAGATCATTAAGCTGGGCTTGGAATGTAGTTCAGTTGATAGAGTGCTCGCCTAGCATGCATGAAGCCCTGGGTTCAATTCCATTACCAAGACATGGTGGTTCATGCCTGTACTCACTGATAGAGGCAGGAGGAGCAGACCCTCAAGATTATGCTCATCTACATACCAGTCTGAAGCTAACCCATAATATATGAGATGTTATCTTAAACTATGCAAGGATCCCACTTGGGTTCCCAGTGCCCACATCAGGGGCTCACAACTGCCTGTAAATTCAGCTCTAGGGGATCTAATGCCCTCTCTGGCTGCCATATGCACTGGACACAAACCTACAAACAATTTTTTAAAAAAATGTTTTTTATAGTCATCACATTAAATTTGGAAAACGTTGCCTGCCAATCCAGGCAGCAACTCCAGCCTGTTACCTGCACCTCGGCCTCACACCCAACGCTCATCTCTTTCCCTTGCTGCACTTGCTCTTATCCTTTCACTGGCACAGTACAATGAACTTCTGCCTGCATTACGTAATCTAGTTGTTCTTACCTTAAGGCTCAGTGACCTCAGCGTTGCTAAATCTGACAATGCTCTTCTTTCATCATACCTCAGCAACATTTGGCAAGTTGCATCTTTTCTGACACATCCTCCTCTTCTGACGTCCTTGTATCCTCAGTTTCCCTTCCACACACTCATTGGTGCCCCATAATTCCTTATCCTTTCCTGCTCACCTTCCCCTCTTCTCCCTGCTCTACCTGAATGTTAAATAGTGGATCTCCCTCAAAACTGTGGCATACACATTGTTTTTCAACAATTTGTTCCAAATACACTCAACACAGAACTACAGATTCAGTTGATAACAGTGACCTCTATGCTTGGATTTCCCAAAATCCTTTACAACTGAGTCATCCATTACCTGGCAGCACTCTCTGGCCAAGCACATTGTGTAGATATTAACTCAACTGCTGAGCCTCTAGCAGTCCAAATTCCGGAGTGTTGTGAGGGGTGGATCTGGAAGGAGCCCCATAATGAGGAGCTGTGTTGTGGATATCTTCTCTCAGTGTGGTATGCACCTGCTCGTTTTCTTTTTTGGTCTCTTAATAATAGTTTAAGTTTTATCAGTGCTAACATTTTTTATGCTTAGTGTTCTTTTCTGTAAAGGTTGAAATTTAGTCTTATTATACGTAGTGAATACGTAAGTTCCATCTGTGATGAACAGCCATTATGGCTAACTTGACTGAAGCAGGATGTAATCAAATTTCTCTCACCTTATGCCCCAGTCTAGGAGCTGCCATGTTGCTTTCTGTGGCAGTAGCCTTGTCAGGTATTCTTACAACAGGTACAGGGTTGCCAATACTACAGGACCCGTGGGTATGCCTATAAGGGTACTTACAGAGATTTAGATGACGGAGGAACGCTCACTCTGAATGTTTCACCGTTCCCTGGGCTGGGGACCCATGATATAAAAGGGACAAAGGAGAAAGTGAACTGGATGCCAGCATCTACTCTTTGCTTTCTGTGGACACAATGTGGCCGGCTGTCTTATTCTCCTGACACTGTAGCTAGAGAGAGCTACTCCCACCACCATGCCTTTCCCTACCATGATAGATTGCATCCTCAAACTGTGAGCTAAGGTAAACTCTTTTTCCCTTGAGTTACTTTTCTCAGGTGTTTTTGTCACAGCAACCAAATAAGGAAGTAATAAATCACTAACCGCAGACACACACCATAAATTACCATCTTAACTTTATTTGGTACAATTGGGGTTTGAGGAAAACACCCCAATTTCTGAAATACTATAAAAAGAACATGTACCTCAGAATTGAGAAAATAAGTCCTTCTTTTGGTTTCTTATAGCCTCTAACACAACATATGTGTGTCACACACAGGGAGTAACATGCAGAGAGCTTTTGAAGTTTAGAGAGGTTGAGCAATTTAACCAAGATCACAATTGAAAAGGGTCAGTGTGACCCCTAAGGCCACATTCCTAATCATAAATTATGCTGCCCAGCCACCTATGGAGCTAAATCGATCTCCATTCAAAGATCTCCAGTGCCGCTTGCACAGGGTCAAATTCATCAGATTATGAGAATCCACACAAACTGAAAACTCATTGTGAGGCCAGACTTTAAACTAGGTGGAGGTGGGCTGGGGAGATGGCTCAGTAGGCAAATGTGCCTGCCCCAAGCCTGACCACCTGAGTTCAGTTCAGAGAATTCACACTCGCCAAGGTTGTCCTCTGACCTCACATTGTTGTGCTAAATGTGCTCACCCACACACATTAAGTAAACAAATAAGTAAATGTCATTTAGTTAAGCAACAAAATATCGGCTTCACTGTACTAATGAGGTGCTGTCTTCACGAACTTGAATTGACATCTTCTATTCCATTTACTGGCATTTCAGGACACAGGAATGCAGGTGTTATTGTGGATGAAAGAATGGAGGTTTAGAGGATCCAAACAGAGATCCAGAATACTCTTGGATACAAGGACCAGGACACTTCACTCAAGGTATTCTACATTAAGCAAAGTCATTCTCCCATGTACCAAATTTACAGGTAGCTTCTGCGTGCTCTAAGCTGATGACCTTATTTAAATTCTGGAATTCAAGGGCACAGGATTGTTTCAGATGAGAAGGCTCCATGGCAAAGGAGATAGGTAACTTTTCCAAATGAAAGATAAGTAATGTTTCTGGCTACAAGTGACAGGAAATGTCACTCAAACTGTATTAAACCAAAGGGAAATGTAGTCTGCCTTTGGGGCAGCACACCAGGGAGGTTGGGGTTGGGGCTGGGGATGGGATGGGGTGAGAGGACTCTGCAATTCTCTTACTTCTTTACTCAGTAGTAGATTGCCTTAAACATAGAGAGGCTAGTGTGGTTCCAGGGGCCCAAGCAAGCAGGACAAAGGAAGGAAGAGAATATTCTGTTTACCTATCAACTTTAACAATCAAAGTTGTTCAGGAGCTCCCTAGATGGTATCTTTTTATGTTCTGTTGCCAGGATTGGCCCAATGATGTGCTGATGACTAGGAAATAGACAGAGATTGGCACATTTGATGAATCACTGTGTTCATGATACCAATACATCATAAAGGAGCTTCAGACATGCTCTATAACTTGTAGAACTTTCCTCACCCTCAAACTGCCTTAAACAAACTGAAGATCCATTCTGTTTCCTACCTGGACCTTTCTGTTTTGTTTTGTGTTGTGCCAGGGACATCTCTCAGATCTGCTTGAATTGAGACGTGGAAATACTAGTTTACAAGACACTATTTCTAAAGGATGAGATTAGCCATAACAAGCATCAGGTTTATTAAATGTTCAGTATTTTTACTTGGCATGTGAGTGTGGGCGTGCACCTGCCATGGCAGTATGAAGGTCAGAGGACAACTGTTAGGAGTCAGTTCTTTCTGCTCACATTGGTTTTTTGTTTCTTTTAAAAATGTTGAATGCTTATTTTTTTTGTTATTATTGTGTGTGTGATATGTGTGTGCATGGACACCGAGTGGGCACACATGAGGCATGACACATATGTGGAGGTCAGAGAACAGTTTTGTGGAGTTGGTTCTTTCCTTTTACCTTATGCAGGTTCTAAAAACAGAACTGGGGTCAGGCTTCTGCAGCAAGCATCTTTATCCACTGTTCTTGCCAGCTGTCCTCGTTTTGTTTCTGTTGCTGTGAGAGAAAACCCAAACAAAGCAATGTAGTGTTTATTTTAGCTCAAAATGGGCAAGAAAGGGTTTATTTTTGCTCACAATTCCAGGTTACAGTCCATCTTTATAGAGAATTATGGCAGGAACTTGAAGCACATAGCTACATCACATTCAGGAGCAGAGATAAGTGAATGTATGCATACTTAGTATTCGGCTTACATTCTCTACTTTATATAGTCCAGGTCCACAAAACAGGAAGCAATGCTTACAGCTTTTTGATCAATGAAGCAATCAAGATAATCATCTACACACATGTCTATAGGTCAACCTGATGTAGACAATTACTCATTGAGACTCTTCTCACAGATGTGCTTGGATGAGAAATATCTTCAATAGACTTATGTGTTGGTTATAGAACATTTAGGAGACAGAAACTTGCAAAAAGAAGTACATCATAGAAGCAGGCTTTGAGGATTTGTAGCACTGCCCCACTACCTGCTTGTTTTCTCAGCTTCCTGTGTGTGGCTAAGATGTGAACAACCAGCTTCCTGCTCCAGCCACCTGCTGCCATAACTTCTCTGCCATTATTGACTCTCTCTCTGGAACCATAAGTCAAAATAAACTCTTCTATAAGTTGGTTTTAGTTATGCTATTTCATCACAGTAACAAAAACATAACTAATACACCAGGGGATTTTAGGCCGTGTCAACTTGACAATTAAAACTGAACATCACACCAGCCATGGTTTTTTTTTTTTTGAGGAAGGGTCTTTCTCAGTTCTACCACTTCACTGCTTACTGTATCTGATGTGAAGATATGGAGTACATAAGGTCAAGATGATGGATAAATGCAAAGATGTGGAGTATATACAGTCAAGAAAATAAAGATCAAATTGCACTGAAGGCATCAGGTATATGATGGCAACTCATAAGGCAAGGGAGACAAAGGTAGACTCAGATTGCACAGGGCCACTGTGCCAGATAGGAAGTCTAGCTTTTTAAAAACATCTTTTATTTTATTAATTTTTATGTGCTTTGGTGTTTTGCCTACATGTGTAAGAATGTCAGATTCCCTGGAACTGGAGTTACAGAGAGTTGTGAGTTACCATGTGGGTGGTGGAAAGTGAGCCTGGCTCCTTTGGAAGAGTAGCCAGTGCTCTTAACCACTGAGCAATCTCTGCGGCTAGGAAGTTTGACTTTTTAATGTCTCTGTTCCATTGCTTGCAAAAGAAATTGAGCAAAGTTTTAAGAAGTAACTCCAGAGCTGATGAAGAAGCCACAGTGGAATAGGTGAGTCACTTGTGAGACTGTTCACCCAGACACAGTGAGGATGAGGTAAAAAAAAAAAAAAAAAAAAAAAGACAGGATGAAGGGCAGTTGTGAGGAGCCCGAGCAGCATGCTCCCACCTCCATGAATCCAACACGCTTTCTCTGCCACAGTAAACTGTACTCTTTCTTTTTTTTTTTTACTGGAAATTTTATTTACATTTCAGATGTAATCACCTTTCCCCATTTCCCCCACAAACCCAGGAACCCTCTATCACATCCCCCATCATCCTGCTTCTATGAGGATATGCCCCCACCCACTCTCCCACTCCCACCTCCCCACCCATGATTTCCCCCACACTGGGGCATCCAGTATTCAATAGACCAAGGGCTTCCTCACCCACCTATGCCTGACTGTCATCCTCCCCTACATATACAGCTGGAGCCATGGGTCCCTCCCTAAGTGTCTCCCAGGCTGGTGGTTTAGACCATGGGAGCTCTGGTTGGTTGGTATTGTTACTCTCCTCATGGGGCCCGCAAACCCTTTCAGCTCCTTCAGTCCTCTCTCTCACTCCTCCAATGGGAACCCTATGATCAGCTCAATAGTTAGCTATGAGCATCTGCTTCTGTATATTTCAGGCTCTGGCAGACCATTAAGGAGACAGCTTTATCAGGCTCCTATCAGCGTGCACTTCCTGGCATCCACATCAGCATCTACTTCGGTGACTACACAAGGGATGGATACCTGGGTGGAGCAGTCTCCAGATGGCCCCTCCTTCAGTTTCTGTCCCACACTTTGTCTCCTATCTGCTCCCATGAGTATTTTGTTACTCCTTTTAAGAAGACCAAAGCACCCATACTTGGTCTTCTTCTTCATGAGCTTCATGTGGTCTGTTTTATTTTGGGATATTGTGAGCTTTGGGCTAATAATCCATTATCATGAGTGCAAACCATGTGTGTTCTTTTGTGAATGGGTTACTAACCCAGGATGACATTTTCTAGTTCTATCCATTTGCCTAAAATTTCTCAAATTTTAAATTTCTCAATTCATTGTTTTTAATAACTAATCTCCATTGTGTAATGTGCCCACATTTTCTGTATCCATTCCTCTGTTGAGAACATTCTGGGTTCTTTCCAGCTTCTTGGCTAATTATAAATAAGGTTGCTATAAACACAGTGGAGCATGTGACCTTGTTATATGTTGCAGCATCTTCTGGGTATATGCTCAGGAGTGGTATAGCTGGGTCCTCAGGTAATGCTATGTCCAATTTTCTGAGGAACCGCCAGACTGATTTCCCGAGTGGTTGCACCAGCTTGCAATCCCACCAACAATGGAGGAGTGTTCCTCTTTCTCCACATCTTCGCCAGCATCTACTATCACCTGAGTTTTTGATCTTGGCCATTCTGACTGGTGTGAGGTGGAATCTCAGGGTTGTTTTGATTTGCATTTCCCTGATGACTAAGGATGCTGAACATTTCTTTAGGTGCTTCTTGGCCATTCGAGTTTCCTCAGTTGAGAATTCTTTGTTTAGCTCTATACCCCATTTTTAATAGAGTTATTTGATTCTCTGGAGTCTAATTTCTTGAGTTCTTTGTATATATTGGATATTAGTCCTCTATTGGATGTGGGATTGGTAAAGATCTTTTCCCAATCTGTTGGTTGCCATTTTGTCCTATTGACAGTGTCCTTTGCCTTACAGAAACTTTGCAATTTTATGAGGTCCCATTTGTCAATTCTTGATCTTAGAGCATAAGCCATTGGTGTTCTGTTCAGGAACTTTTCCCCTGTGCCTTGGTATTTGAGTGTCTTTCCCACCTTCTCTTCTATTAGTTTCAGTGTATCTGGTTTTATGTGAAGGTCCTTTATCCACTTGGACGTGAGCTTTGTACAAGGAGATAAAAATGAATCGATTTGCATTCTTTTGCATTTTTTCCACTGAATGGTTTTAGCTCCTTTGTCAAAGATCAAGTGGCCATAGGTGTGTGGGTTCATTTCTGGATCTTCAATTCTATTCCATTGATCTTCCTGCCTGTCTCTGTACCAATACCAGGCAGTTTTTATCACTATTGTTCTGTAGTACAGCTTGAGGTCAGGGATGGTGATTCCCCCAGGAGTTCTTTTATTATTGAGAATAATTCTTGCTATCCTGGATTTTTTGTTATTCCTAATGAATTTACAAATTGCTCTTTCTATCTCTATGAAGAATTGATTTGGAATTTTGATGGGGATTGCATTAATCTGTAGATTGCTTTTGGCAAAATGGCCATTTTTACTATATTAATCCTGCCAATCCATGAGCATAGGAGATCTTTCCATCTTCTGAGATCTTCTTCAATTTCTTTCTTCAGAGACTTGAAGTTCCTGTCATACAGATCTTTCACTTGCTTGGTTAGATTCACACCAAGGTATTTTATATTATTTGTGACCATTTTGAAGGGTGTCATTTCTCTAATTTCTTCCTCAGCCTGTTTATCCTTTGAGTAGAAGAAGGCTACTGATTTGTTTAAGTTGATTTTATATCCAGCCAATTTGCTGAAGTTGTTTATCAGGTTTAGGAGTTCTCTGGTGGAAGTTTTGCGCTCACTTAAATATACTATCATATCATCTGCATATAGTGATATTTTGACTTCTTCCTTTCCTATTTGTATCCCTTTGACTTCCTTTTGTTGTCTAATTGCTCTGGCTAGGACTTCCAGTACTATATTGAATAGGTAGGGAGAGGTCGGGCAGCCTTGTCTAGTCCCTGAAGTTAGTGGGATTGCTTCAAGTTTCTCTTCATTTAGTTTGATGTTGGCTACTGGCTTGCTGTATATTGGTTTTACTATGTTTAGGTATGAGCCTTGAATTCCTGATCATTCCAAGGGATGTTGAATTTTGTCAATGCTTTCTCAGCATCTAGTGATATGATCATGTGGTTTTTTTCCTTTGAGTTTGTTTATATAGTAGATTACATTGATAGATTTCCGAATATTGAACCATTCCTGCATTCCAGGAATCATAATGCATGATTACTTTGATGTGTTTTGGATTCTTTTTGCCAGAATTTTATTGAGTATTTTTGCATGGATATTCATGAGGGAGATTGGTCTGAAGTTTTCTTTATTTGTTCTGTCTTTGTGTGGTTTAGGTATGAGTGTAATTGTAGCTTCATAAAAACGAATTAGGTAGTTTTCTTTCTGTTTCTATTTTGTGGAATGGTTTGAAGAGAATTGGTATTAGGTCTTCTTAGAAGGTCTGATAGAATTTTGCAGTAAAACCATTCCATCCTGGGCTTTTTTTTTGGTGGGGAGACTGTTAATGACTGCTGCTATTTCTTTAGGGGTTATGGGACTGTTTAGATGGTGTATCTACTCCTGATTTAACTTTGGTACCTGGTATCTGTCTAGAAAGTTGTCCATTTCATCCAGATTTTCCAATTTTGTTGAGTATAGATAGGCTTTTGTAGTAGGATCTGATGATTTTTTTTTGTTTTGTTTTTGTTTTTTTGAGGCAGGGTTTCTTTATGTAGCCCGGGGTGTCCTGGAACTCACTCTGTAGACCAGGCTGGCCTCGAACTCAGAAATCCGTCTGCCTCTGCCTCCCAATGGCTGGGATTAAAGGCGTATGCCATCACCGCCCAGCCTGATGACTTTTTTAATTTCCTCGGTTTCTGTTGTTATGTCACCCTTTTCAGTTCTGATTTTTATTACTTTGGATACTGTCTCTGTGCCCTCTGGTTAATCTGGCTAAGGGTTTATCTATGTTGTTGATTTTCTCAAAGAACCAGCTCCTGGTTTTGTTGATATTTTATATAGTTCTTTTTGTTCCTACTTGGTTGATTTCAGCTCTGAGTTTGATTATTTCCTACTCCTCTTAGGTGTATTTGCTTCTTTTTGTTCTAGAGCTTTCAGGTGTGCTGTCAAGTTGTTAGTGTATGCTCTCTCCAGGTATTTTTTTTAATATTTTTATTTTATTTGTAGGCACTTAGAGCTATGATTTTCCTCTTAGCATGCTTTCATGGAGTCCCACAAGTTTTGGTATGATGTGTCCTCATTTTCATTAAATTCTAAAAAGTCTTTAATTTCTTTCTTTATTTCTTCCTTGACCAAGTCATCATTTAGTAGAGCATTGTTCAGTTTCCATGTGTATGTGGGCTTTCCATTGTTTTTATCATTATTGAAGACCAGCCTTAGTCCATGGTGATAGGATGCAAGGGATTATTTCAATCTTTTTGTATCTGTTGAGACCTATTTTGTGACCAATTATATGGTCTATTTTGGAGAAGGTACCATGAGGTGCTGAGAAAAAGGTATATTCTTTTGTTTTAGGATGAAATGTTCTATAGATATCTGCTAAATCCATTTGGTTCATAACTTCTGTTAATTTCATTGTGTCTCTGTTTAGTTTCTGTTTCCATGATCTGTCCATTGCTGAGGGTGGGGTGTTGAAGTCTCCCACTATTACTGTGTGAGGTGCAATGTGTGCTTTGAGCTTTAGTAAAGTTTCTTTTATGTATGTGGGTGCCCTTGCATTTGAAGCATAGATGTTCAGAATTGAGAGTTCATCTTGGTAGATTTTTCCTTTGATAAGTATGAAGTGTCCTTCCTTATCTTTTTTGATTACTTTTTGGTTGAAAGTCGATTTTAGTTGATATTACAATGACTACTCCAGCTTGTTTCTTGGGACCATTTGCTTGGAAAATTGTTTTCCATCCTTTTACTCTGAGGTAGTGTCTGCCTTTGTCCCTGAGGTGCATTTCTTGTATGCAGCAAAATTCTGGGTCCTGTTTATGTATCCAGTCTGATAGTCTACGTCTTTTTATTGGGGAGTTGAGTCCATTGATGTTAAGAGATATTAAGGAAAAATGATTGTTGCTTCCTGTTATTTTTGTTATTAGAGGTGGAATTATGTTTGTGTAGCTATCTTCTTTTGGGGTTGTTGGAAGATTACTTTCTTGCTTTTTCTCGTTGTAGTTTCCCTCCTTGTGTTGGCGTTTTCCATCAATTATTCTTTGAAGTGCTGGATTTGTGGGACGATATTGTGTAAATTTGGTTTTGTCATGGAATATCTTGGTTTCTCCATCTATGATAATTGAGAGTTTTGCTGGGTATAGTAGTCTGGGCTGGCATTTGTGTTCTCTTAGGGTCTGTATGATATCAGTCCAGGATCTTCAGGCTTTTATAGTCTCTGATGAGAAGTCTAGTGTAATTCTTATAGGTCTGCCTTTATATGTTATTTTACCTTTTTCCCTTACTGCTTTTAGTATTTTTTCTTTGTTTTGTGCATTTGATGTTTTGATTATTATGTGACGGGAGGAATTTCTTTTCTGGTCTAGTCTATTTGGGGTTCTGTAGACTTCTTGTATGTTCATGCACATCTCTTTCTTTAGATTTGGGAACTTTTCCTCTATAACTTTGTTGAAGATATTTACTGGCCCTTTAAATTGGGAATCTTCACTCTCATCTATACCTATTAACCTTAGGTGTTGTCTTCTCATTGTGTCCTGGATTTCCTGGATGTTTTGGGTTATGAGCTTTTTGCATTTTCTTTGACAGTTGTGTCAGTGTTTTCCATGGTATCTTCTGCACATGAGATTCTCTCTTCTATCTCTTGTATTCTGTTAGTGATGCTTGCATCTATGACTCCTGATCTCTTTCCTAGGGTATCTCCAGGGTAGTCTCCCTTTGAGAATTCTTTATTTTTAGATCCTGGATGGTTTTGTTTAATTCCTTCACCTGTTTGGTTGTGTTTACTTGCAATTCTTTTAGGGATTTTTGTGTTTCCTCTTTAAGGGCTTCTACCAGTTTACCTGTGTTCTCCTGTACTTCTTTAAGGGAATTATAGTCCTCTTAAAGTCCTTAAAGTCCTCTATCATCAATGTGAGAAGTTGTTTTAATTCTGAATCCTCTTTTTCAGTGTGATGGTGTGTTCAGGGATTGCTATGGTGGGAGAACTGGGTTCTGATGTCAAGTAACTTTGGTTTCTGTTGCTTATATTCTTGCACTTGCCTTTTGCCATCTGGTTAACTCTAGTGCTACCTGAACTCACTATCTCTGACTGGAGCCTGTCTATCTAGTTAGTTTGCTTGTGTCGAAACTCCTCAGAGTCCAGATGTCTCTGTGATCCTGTGATCCTGAACTCCTGGGTGGAAGAACTACTGGGCCTTAGGCTGCCTCTGGGATTCTGAAATCCTGCTGCTCTGAGTGCACTGGTTCCTCTAGGATGGCTCAGGATATAGTGTCTTCATGGGAGCAGACCAGCTAGGTGTCTGACCCAGCCAAAAGGATCAAGGAAGGGCGGAAGGAGAGTGGTATTCTGAAGGGTGAGGTTTGGGTGGCTATAGGTCCTGAGCGCCCCAGGCTCCCAGTTGTAGCTCTGGGGCATAGGGTAGTGGGAGATGGTTCTTACCCGCTGCTCTGAGTGCAGTGGTTCCTCTAGGATGGCTCAGGATATGGTGTCTTCACTGGAGCAGACCAGCTAGGTGTCTGTCCCAGTCAAAAGGACCAAGCAAGGGGGAATTGTACCCTTTCAAACTCTCTGAAGAGTCTTCGAGCTGGAAAAGCTCTACCACATCACTGCCAAAAAATGAGTTTCAATGAAACTGGCTCAAAAAGAGAACACTGGCCATTTTGAGAATGGAGCAACAGAGAGATGAAGTTTTTTAAAAGTTCCCTGTTAAGTGAGTAGCCATAGACTCCCCATGAACCACATCCATGGGAGTGTCATTAGATCATATACCAGATCTTGGCCAGAAGAATACCTCCAGGCTATGTGGGAGAAACTTTGATTTGGAACTGGACAATATTCAATAAGGCAAAAATGTGGTTAAAGCCAGGCTCTAGGGAAAAATAGACTCACATTCGAGTGTGCAAGACAGCAAGCAGTAAAGTTGAGGCTAACTTTGGCAACCCAGTTCATGAAAACAGGATCAGTATCTGAGATCCAGCCTTGTAAAGTACTTCCCTGAGATAGGGCCAACATACAAGGCCAACTCTTACAAGATTGTCCAGTGACTGTTCAGCATCTCTGACCTGACCTTGCAAAATTACCTAGGGATGTGACAGGCATCTGGAATCCTGGGAAGAAAATCAAAGAAAGCTGAGACTCATATCAGTAAGTAGGTGGGACTATAGTCAGACTCTGCCCCCACCCCTTTCCCCTTAAACATCATTCCTCCATTGACTAATTGACTTCTTCATCCATTGGCTATTTAATAGCCAATGCCAATTGTAGAAATTGACAGCAACAGAAAACACACAAACTCTAGAAGATTAAGTAACACACCACTGGATGATGAATGTATCATGGAAGAAGTCAATAAGGAAAAAATATCCTTAGAATTAAACACAAATCAAAGCACAACATACTAAAACTCATGAGACACAAGGAAAGCAGGCCTAAGAGGATATACAAAAAGCCACAGGTGCCTGTGTTTAAAACATCAGGGTATTCTCAAATAATTAACCTACTGATGCATTTTAGGTCCTTTGAAAAACAAAAATAAGTCAAATCCAAAATCAACTGATAGAAAGAAATAATTAAGGTCAGGACAGAAGTTCATAAAAGTGGAAATTAAAACAATACAAAGAAACAAAGAGTTGGTTCTTTGAAAAGATTAATAAGAATGGCAAAGCCTTAGCCAAACTAAGCAAAAGAAAGAGAACACAAATTAGTAAAATTAGAGATAAAAAAGGAGATATTTACAGTGAATACCAAGGAAGTTCATAAAATTGTCTAGCATAAACAAGGTCCAGGGTTCAATACCCAACAGTCACATACATAAATATAACAATGTAAGAATAAATCCACAACATCTGATGATTTAAAGATTTCAACAAAATTCATAATGCCTACAACTGAATTTACAGGTGCCTGTGACACTTTGCAAATTGACTTTGTTTGTAGTCACATATATTGCCTAATAAATACTGTGAGTTTCCAATGTTCCTCAAGAAGGAGTAGAGTCACAAAATAAGGTGTCTTGTACACACTCATTATGCCAAATACTCGAGCCATTAGTTTCATTATGATGTAAGAACAGTATTTATTTAATGGTAAAAGATAACGCATTACAAAACTACAAAGAGTTCCCTAGAAGATCCAAAGGAAAATCTAGGTATCCTTTCTACAAAATAACAGAACAGAGCAATCTCGCCTGTCTTCTTTTTTTTTTTTTTTTTTTTTTTTTTTTTTTCCGAGACAAGGTTTCTCTGTAAGTCCGGCTGTCTGGAACTCGCTCGTAGACCAGCTGGCCTCGAACTCAGAATCGCCTGCTCTGCCTCCAAGTGCTGGATTAAAGGCGTGCGCCACCACCGCCGCTCCTGTCTTTTAAAGTACATTTTAATACTTTTAAAATTTATTTTTTTTTTATCCCTCTCCCGGTCCATCCTCCAACTGTTTCACATCCATACCTCCTCCCCTTAAATGTATTAATACCAATATTTCATGGTATTAATTGGGCCTTACACAAATTAAGTGTTCCAAGATAGAAGCAGAATTGTAGAAACTAGTTGACACTAATGATTCAAAGTTGATTTAATTTGTTCAGAGGGTTTAAGAAATTTTACCATGAAGCACCTGTTAGAAATGAACAATTATTTAAAACTTTAGATAAGCCAAAGTACTCACTTTTATCACGATATCAAAACTTACTTCTGAAAATAATGTACAGAAACAACACATAGACCAGCTGTGGTAACCCATGCCTGTATCCTGATGGGTCATTCTAAGGCAGGAGGACTGCACACAAGTTTGAGACCAGTCTTCTGGTCTAGACACTGAGTTCGTGGCTATATAGCAAGACTCTGACTCAAAATGATGAAGAAGAATAACAATAGTAATAATAATAATAGTATGTACACATTAATATAAACTAAAAGAAAAATTTCTACATTCAGTGAGTCAAATACAAAGACCTCGGTTACATTTGTAGAGGAACACTATGATTTGGTGTGTTTGATACTACATGACTATGTGCACAAAGAGGCACATCATATAACAATTTCTGAAAGTATTTATAGTGATGCTACAGTTTCTAACATCAAATAGAAGACAAAAATTAAGATTTAATATGAAAATGTTTTCTCTTCTTAAAAGAAAAAAATTTGAAGTAGAAAAAGAAATCTAACATTCTATCTTGCAATATTGACTGAATGCTAAACTATTCAAGGTCAAGAATATTTGGGTTGCAGGGCTGGAAAGGAAGCTTAGTGGCTGTGGTTGGAGTAAGAACAGCACCTACAGGCTCATATATTTGAAAGCTTAGTCATTAGGGAGTGTCGCTGTTTGAGAAAGATTAGGAGGTGTGGCCTTGTTGGAGGAAGTGTGTCTCTGGACGTGGGCCTTGTGGTTTCAAAAGCCCACACTAGGCCCAGTGTTGCTCTGCCTATGAATCAGGATGTAATTCTCAGTTACTGTTCCAGTATCGTGAGTGCTGCCATGCCCCCACCACGCCCCCACTACGCACCCACCACCACGCCCCCACTAACACGCCCCACCACGCCCCCATCACGCCCCACCACGCCCACACCATCCCCCCACCAAGATGATAATGGACTAACCTCTCAAACCGTAAGCAAGCCCACAATTAAACGTTTTATTTTATAAGAGTTGCCTTGGCCATGCTGTCTCTTTGCAGCAACAGAACAGTGGGTTAGACAGTGGTCAAGAGCACCTACTTCTCTTGCAGAGGACCAACTTTAGTTCCTGGTACTCATGTTGGATGGCTCACAAAAAAAAGCCTGTAACTTCAGATCCAGGGGGTTCAACAATCTCTTTTGGATTCTGTAGGCACCTGCACTCATATGCACATACCCACACATAGACATAACATATATACATAATTAAAAATAATAAAAATAAATCCAGATTTAAAAAGAATGCTTCAGGTTGTTTCTCAGTGGAACAGAGGGCTTTCTATTGAGAAAAATCTAACTTTCTCCAACGCTTTCTCTTTAAAACTCTTTTCCAAGATATGAAGTAGCCACATTCATTAATTCTTTCTGGTGTAACCATACCAGCTGGGACCTTGCAGTATTACACACATGGAAATTACCTTAACCATTTTGCTCCAAAAGAACAGGGAACACAAAGGCAGTTATCACTTCACTGGACAGAAAATGAGGCCTAACAGAATATTCTTTTTGTTTTGTTTGTTTTGTTTTTCAAGACAGGATTTCTCTTTGTAGCCCTGGCTATCCTGAAACTCACTCCAGACCAGGCTGGCCTCAAACTCACAGAGATCCATCCACCTGCCTTTGCTTCTGAAGTGCTGGGATTAAAGGCCAATTGAATAGAAGATTCATAATTTAGCTCTACAAGGTTTCAGTGTCCTATTGAAACTTCCTGACTCAAACACTCAATGGCTCTATCTCCATCAATGTGATTCAACCAATGCAGGCCAATTATTAGTTTATTTGTCACATTCTTCGCTGGCCAGAAGTCACATGACAAGATAATTGTTCCACAGAAATAATAAAATCACTGCTGGACAGTCATCAAATCCCTCTGACTACACAGAGATAAATGGAAAAGTATTCCACTGGGTGTCTGACTTTAGACATTTGGGTCTATTAGTGCTCCTCTTTGGTATCAAATAATAAGATGTCTTCACTGTTACTACTCTCCTACAGCGACAGGGCAACCTAGCCCCTTTCCATTGCTCTCTTGGCTTCCTTCCTTTTGTGTTATAATTATTTTACACATTTATAGTGAACAATACAATTCTCGACCTTGTCTCTGATTTTTAAAGATTGATTTATTTTCTATGCATTGTTGTTTTACCCACATATATGTCTGTGTGAGGGTGCCAGATCCCCTGGAACTGGAGTTACACACAGTTGTAAGCTGCCATGTGGGTGCTGGGAATTGAACCTGGTCCTCTGGAAGAGTAGCCAGTGATCTTAAGCACTGAGCCACCTCTCCAGCCCCATTTCTGATCCCCTACCCCCATTTCTGCTTTTTAAATTTGGTGAAAGGTGCTTTATAAAAAGCAGCTTGGGAAATTTTTGCATTTCTGAGTCTATGTTTACTCATCTTTCAGATGATAATGATATCTACTTATAAATCAAACTGAATATTCTGTATAAAAACCCCTGCAAGTCTCAGAGTAAAGTAACATTTATTTTTTTTTAATTCGAGAAACCTGTTTTCAAATACCAGCTCTTATGTGTTATCCTAGCATCCAGAAAACAACGGACTCTCGAGAATGTTCGTTAAATTCCATTCAACCCAAACATATTTTTATTACACAACCTAGTCACTGTGCTAAACACAAAAAGTCAGGGCATTTAAATAGACAAAGCATCAAAACAGTCCTTTTGTCACTTCTTCCAGAAGGTTCTCTTTTGTCCACTTGGTGGCAGCATTGCCTGAGTCACTAACAAGAAGCCACACAGGACACTCCCTTGTCCTTTCCAAAGGGTATCTTCAAGAACCAGAACACTTCCATATTGAAGTACTCATTTTCTTATAGAACAAAGCCCGGAGCATCTTCCATTTCTATCAATTCACTGTCTGAAGCTATTCTTTTAGTCCTTTAATTTTTTTTAAGAGAAATTATCAACTTTCTTGTACTAGAGATTTAAAACTAGAAGACACCATCAGTCAACTGAGGATTCATTATCGATGACGAAGAGGTTAAGCTAAGCAGAGGACAAACTTGAGAAGGTAAAAATCTAATTACCATGTTCCTAAGAAGATCCTAAAAATACTAGAGGAGAGAAAAATCTAACTTAAAAAAAAAAAAAAAAGTATATTCGATGCTTTCATTTCTGAGATAATCAGCTACAATTCCGATTCAGAGGACCGAGGGTCCAGAGTCAAAGGCTGGTTCCATCGAGGGCAGACTTAACAGACCCTGCTATTTGTGGGACCACTCACTCATGCACTTCGGCTTCTTCACTACAGTTAAGTTCAGGATGGTGTGCTTAAATCCAGCCTTGGGCTACTCTTTGCTGCTTGTGACCAGATGCTGTTGTGGCTTGTGTCTTCCAAAAGGCTCAAAAGAAAAAAAAAAAAAAAAGGCAGCCTTAATGGGATACCCTTAACATCTATCAACTAACAGTAATTTGAGAAGTTCTGAAAATTACACAGTCCTTTGACTAGTACCATTGTTTGTATTTTTGTTTTGTTTTGGTTTGGTTTGGTTTGGTTTGGTTTTTGGTTTTTCAAGACAGGGTTTCTCTGTGTAGCCCGGGCTGTCCTGGAACTCACTCTGTAGACCAGGCTGGCCTCGAACTCAGAAATCCGCCTGCCTCTGCCTCCCAAGTGCTGGATTAAAGGCGTGACACCACCCCGGTGACTAGTACCATTGTTAAACAGAATTTTTCATCATCTTTTCTTCTAAGAGCTTCTAGGTATGGTTTGTTAGGTTTTGGATCTTCGGGATAGAACATGGAGCCTTGTGTTGCCGGGCTAACAATCACCGTTGAGCTCTATCTCTTCTTAGAAAGTGAACATTCTTTATGTAAGTATTTAAGTACTAGAATTAATCTGTTTAGTTAGCTCTTCTGTCCTGAATAACAGTGTTTTATTTGTTAAGGAGATTTTCCATTGATTAATTTTTGTTCTATATTTTAGATGGCCCTTTGTACTCAGCTCCAACTAGTATGACTCCACCAACTAATTTTTATTTAGCACTTATGATCTAAGCACAGTTTTATTGTGTTAAATGAATTCTTTTATTGGATGTTTATAGGTTGTTTCTTCAAGCTCAAGTAAGCTAAGTTAGCTACAGAAGTGCATGAAACATCCGGTTCGCACAGTTCATGAAGACCCACTGAGGAATACTCAGGAAGGAATAGCTAAGAAGCTGAAACAGCTTGGACAATAATCACTTGCAGCCAAAGTTACAACTTGGATTAACCGGAACTTATGTGGCAGAAGAAGGACATAACATATCAGTTCTCTTTGAACCTCTCATGTACTACACCATTTCAGTATACATACACACACCACACACCACACACACACACACACACGCACGCACACACACGCACAGCACGACACACCACACCTCAAATAAAAAATAAAATAGAATTGTTATTACACTGAAAATGCTTGTCCTTAATCACAAACGCCATTACCTTGTTGTAGACACAGTGATCCATTCATTCGCTTTCACCAGTTTTTAGCCTCTCTTTGAAGACCCAAACTGCAGGGGTGTCATGTTCATCTGTTTCCTAGCTGGGTATGAGACTGTATTTTTGGTGTTGTTTCTTATTAAAAGAGACATTTCTTTTCTTCTCCTTGCTGTATCTACTGTTTGTTTATAAACACTGGTTTATCTACTCTACTCTTACGGGATATGACTTAGGACTTATAATGTTTCTGTTACAGATATGACCAGGAGACATCTGTGCACATATTTCCATGCACATAGGCTACATTCTTCAGCATATATACCCAGAAATTTCTTGACAGATGTTTTTAATTTTCAGAAGCAATGCTAAACTGTTCACAATGCTACTGAGCAAGGTCTTGCTTGGACCCACAGTTAATACGGTTCCTTCTTCATCTCTGTACCTCCACATTCGAAAACATTGTCATTTCCCCAGGTTTTGAGTGTTTATCATTAACTTACTAGGTTTTTTTGGTGGTGAAGTTGAGTACCACTCTTGAACATTAGATAGTTTGTGCTGATGGAATTTTATCCATGCCAGCAAGCACTCTCCCAATGAGCTACATCTCTTGCCCCATGTCCTCATCTCAAAAATACTTGTTTAAATATTTTTGCCACCATTTAATGGCTTGTTTGCTCTGCTGAATAGCAGTAGTGTGTGTTGGTGTGTGTGTGTGTTGTGTGTGTGTGTGTGTGTGTGTGTGTGGTGAGAGGAGAGGAGAAGAGAGAGAGAAGAGAGGAGAGAGAGAGAGATTTTACACTCTGTCTCCCTTTCAGTTTGTATTTGCCTTTGTTGAAGTTCTGTATTGTGAAGTTATAAAGTCTCCTTTGTATGGCCAGTGTTGTTTTAAGAAATGTTCTTCTACTTTGGGATAATGAAAGTTTTCTTCTGTGCTCTCTGCCAGATCTCTACTCCACCCTGAACATTTGATTCTTTGTATTACCTGGATTGATTTCCACTGGAAGGATTGTTTCATTTTTATTTTTCTGCCATGGCACAGCCTTTTGTTTCAGTCAGGTTTATTCATTAATCTGCTTAATCCCCAGTTTGTGTAGTTACTGTTTTTAGCCACCTTGGTTCTGGATCGTTTCCTTGGTTGAACTGACCATAGGTCACTTCCTTCTGAATTCTCCTTAGTGAGTTTAAGCCCTTGGTGAATTTAAATGACAACAGGCTAGCACAACCACTTTCAGCTCTGCTGGTACATTGTGAGCATCCATCACAGACGTATTTACTATGATTTTTGATTTTAAGAGTTTGCTGTATCTGAGTGAACCTTCAATGCCAACCAGAAAGAGCCCTTGCCAAACATTATTTGTGACTGATGAAAACCACGGTCCTGTAGGGACCTAGACCTGTCCCAGACAAGGTACATTGTATATTCAAGCACAGTCTGAACACTCATACCTCTTGAATTACAGACAGAAATGCAGCCACAGGTCAACAGGTGACATCTCCCCACTCTGTGGAGACAAGTCACCTTTCCATCACCTGCGAGTCTTTTTTCATGAAAGTTGTAACAGAGAGTGCATCAATTGCTACCTTGATGGATCACAAAAATGATCCCCTGACAGCTTTTCAAAACACAAGGAACACAAAGTAATGAGTAGACTGCATCTTTCTGCAGCCAACATTGTTGTCTCAAGCACTATTTTTTAGTTTTTAGGTTTTTTTTTTTTTAAACAAAAATCTTGCTATGTAGCTCAAGTGGGCCTCGAACTCTCAGTCTTCATACCTGTAGGAATCCCTAAATGAGAGTGAAGTCTAGAGTGAATGTGTGTTGTTAACACGTATATGGCCATGTCAGGGACTCCAACACCTCTGCCCCATGGGAGTGGCAAAGCCTTACCTGAAGAGACACAAGAAAAATGGCAAAGCTTTTCAGGAGTCTGAGTGCCAGTACAAATGAACGGCCAGTGTGTGGAAAGATGAACAGCTACAACTTCTTCCTCCCTTGAATGTTCATAACCTGAGACTGTTCAGTTACAGAGACCTTCTACCAAAATTACTAATGCCTACCACCAACCCGTGCTGTACCTAATGAACATGCTGACGTTCTGGGTTGCTGGTGGTCGTAGTTGTGGCTCAACAGAGTGCTCACTCCTATCTGACCTCAATTTTTCTGTACATGTGTGTGTCCTCTCTTCAGTCCCTCACGCCCTAGTAAGGGTTCCAAGGACTCAAGTCAGCGGTAGCTCCTGATTACAGGTTTGTCTCACCATGCATCACCTCTACTTTATCTTTTGAACTTGGATATCCCAACATCATCTACCGCAAATACCATCATTCTCCATTGAACTGTCTGGGCAACTTCAAAAGACCATCCATGTTAGGGTGTATTTCTCAACAGTCCTCTGTTGTCTGAATATCTACTTCATGCCAGCACTGTACTTGTCTTGATAGTTAACAGCATTGAAGCAGGTACTAAAATCACAAAATGGAAGTCCCCAGGTCTGTCCTTCCTCAGCATTGCTTTGAATAGAGACTGTTGTTTTGCCTGGCTGCAAGTTCTTCCAGGAGAACCTTGGCAAGCATATGCTATACAAAAAACAAACAAACAAAAAACCCATATGTGTTTATTGTTTTGTCATCTTAAAAAGCCCAAGGTGATGTTGTGGTTTTATGCATTAAATGATCATACTTTTTTTTAGCATCTGTATGTTCCAGCTATCAGGGATGCAACAGGGCTCTTGTTTCCTCACAAGTAGGAAATAAGGATCAGAAAGTTAGGCAACATCCTCCAACATGAAGTGGATTCAGATACAGTTCTGTTAACTCCTGCCTTAGAGTTTCCCTACAAGGAGACTAACATGTTGACTCTTGTGGAACAGTTCTCAACCTGCCACTACAGGTTGTGTCTGACCTTGGGGAAGTGTAATACTCCTAGGTAGAATGAGGAGAAGATAAATACTGGGTTCTACAGCCTCAGTTAGATGGCAGATTACTTAACAATTCATTCTTTTAAAATGTACAGATTTATTTTTTAAATTTGTGCGTGTAGGTTACAGAAGGTTGTAAGCAGCCACCTGACATGGGTGATGGGAATCAAACTTTGGTCCTCTGCAAGAGCAGTCCATGTTCTTAACCACTGAGTCATCTCCCAACCATCCATCATTATTCTTTAAACAATCATTTACAGAGAGCGTGCTTACCATGCACCAATAGCTACAACATAATCAAGACTAGATAATGTTATGGTACAGAAGACATGAAATAAGAAATTTCTCTCTCCCTCTCCCTTTCCCTCCTCCTCCCTTTTTCTACCCCCCTCGTCTTCAAACACACACACACACACACACACACACACACACCACACACACACACACAGAAGCAGCTGCCTTAGATGGCGTCTTGGAAGTGGTAAAATTTAATCAAGATATAAATAACGAAAAGCTAATCCTTATCAAAGTATTCCTAAGTATAAATCCGAGACCCTGAAGCAGAAAAGGACTGTATATCTAGCCCTAGATCTGAGAGAAAGCTGGTATGACCTGAGTGTCCTGAAAGAAAGGGCAGATAAGCAAGAGCCAGCTTCCAGAATCTGAAAAGATTTATCCAAAATACAATGAGCAGTCTTCAAAAGATGTTAAACCAAAGAGTGCAATGATCCAATTTATAGTACATATAGCTCACTCATGCCGATGTGTGCAGGACAGACAAAGAAGCAGAAAACTCATGTAGGAACTGTTGCCCCAAACCAAAGAAAGATGTTTTAGGCTGGGCAGACATCAGTGGAGATAAACAGACAAACAGAACATGGACTTTTTTGGAAGTGAAATTAACAGGTTGACAGTCAAGTTTCTGGCTTTAGTAACTCATTGACTGCTGGCACCACATTGGCAGAAAAGGAAGAATGGGGGAGGACCAGAGAATGCACAGTTAAAGAGATCATTGAGAATACTAATTAGACACCTTAAATTTGGACATTCAATTGGCAGCGTAACTAGCATTTGGGATAGGAGGCAGATGCTTCAGCAAGAAATACAGCTGAAGAAGAGAGTTTATTGTCAAGGGAAACCTGGCTGCCTGGTGGTGGGTGAATAAGCATCCGCTGAAGGCTGTTATTCGGAGGAGCACAGAAAGACAAGAAGCAAGAACAAATGCTGCCACACAGGAAATATTTGCTGAGTGCTCACAAGGGTCATGTAAGGCTATTCTCACGCATCAGGGGCTGGAAGGTTGGCTCAGTGGTTAAGGATGTATACTACCCTTGCAGAGAACCAAAATTTGGTTTCCAGCAGGCAGCTCACAGCCATTTGTTACCCTGGCCCCAGGAGATCAGACTTGTCGGACTCCTGAAGCACTGCAAATCCTGAAGCACACACACACACAGACACACACACACACACACACACACACCCTTGAAAAATAATAAAAACAATTATTTTAAAAATAAAAAGATAAAACTTGAAGAAAAAAAGAAAGAAAGAAAAATATGGGTTGAAGTCCAGCAACTTTGATCAGGTTGAACCTTGTTAGGTAGTTGTAAAGACTACATATAATAATAAGTCACGTAGGCCTGTTTGTACTGCACATTTGGGGAATGTTGTAAGTGATGGAGTGAATGGTACTACATAATACTGCATTACTGGTAATTCGGAATAAATATGGTTTCTCCTGCAGAGGCCAGATCTTGCACTGCTCAGGTAAAGCTGATCAAAACAAAATGATACAGGGGATAGTGGCATGTATTCACCGAGCTCCTGTGTGGGTGAAACGACGTTCCTCAGAAACCCTGAGTCTCAGCAGATCTTACCCTGATTATATGTCTGAATCCAATAGCCACCACTTGGTTGCACTGGCTGAGACTTCTCTGCCATTGAATCCCAATCATATCCACACCATCGCACAGCTTGTACCTTCCTTCAGAAACCACTTGTCAGCATTAACCTGAAACCTCAGCAATCTACACCAGGGTTGCTTTGTGTTCTCTCCCACGTTGTCACATAGACTTGCTGTGTCAACAGGATCAGCATTTTTTTCATTGCTTCACTGCCCCTTTTAGGACAACTCAAATTTTCTCAAGTATCATGTACTTTTGTATTATCAAACTTTTGTTCCTACAAAGGGTCCTTTGGTCTAGGGCATCCCTTCTACCTACTTTTCTACTTACTATTATTTATATTATAGGTGCAAATAAATATAAAATTTCGTTTATCAACACTAGCTAGAATTCATTCCATCCTCACATACATTTCCATTTTACTCTATGTACAAATCAATATACTTACTCAACAAACACAGAATGACACTGGTTATCTAGACCCTTGTATGCAATTGACAGAAGCTCAAGTCCAAGCAGGAGAAACAAACTAATTCACCTAAAAAATTAAAATTAAGATATGATAAAATTAGGCATTTCAAGACTGCTATTAGCAGTCATTGCTCTTATATAGGCTAGTTAGGTCGGATTCCCTAGAAATACAGCCAAGGGCAGAGATTCTAATGACAGGGATTTATTGATTCTGAAAAAGGCACATGGCCGAAACAGGACATGGGGACAAGACAGGGGAAGAAAACTAAACATTATTTTAGAGCCTTTACAGTGGCCAACATGAAGTAGCCCAACTTTTCCTCTCATTAAGCCTCATCCACATTGGCCTGCCTGCTGCTTTCTACACAATAAAGAGGGAGGGCCTTCACACCCGGGCCTTCCCTGTTTACTCTGCTGTTTCCACCCCCATGCTCACCATTGCCCTAAATGACATATCTTTAGAAGAGAATCGCCTTGGTGCACTATACAGAGCATCATGGTTTTCTCAAATTGCCTTTGTTCCTATCAAAACTCCAAATTTAACTCCTTTGAGGTTCATATTATAGTTTGCAATGACTCTATTTTTCTTTCAAGAGATGATCCTTTATTTGTTACTCTTAAAGACTTACTTTTGACTGAACTCAGACTTCCAAGTAGAAGCTCTCAGGGAGAACAGCCTAAGTCTCTTGGCATTCTATCCCTGGTGTTTTTTCTTTGGCTTCCTTTATTCTCTCAGCCAAAAGCTTAGCCATGTTCTGCAGCCTCCTCGTTTTGCTTAGTGCGTTGTTTCTTCAGAGCAATATGCCAGTGCTAGCTTTTCAGGACACATGAAATCTTACTTGGTGCTGTGTTTTAGGCTTCTTACCTTCTTTGTTTAAGAGCTTTCTGACCACAGCTATCATCTTCTTTAGAGAGATTGAAGTTTTGGGGTTCTGCTAGTTCTTTTGAGCTCCAACTTTCAAAGCCGCATAGTACTTGTCAGTTCAGAAATGGCCTTCTTTATTTTTTTTATTACATTAATTAAGTCAAGACCACTCAGATTGACATGGGAACAAACTTGTGCTTCCTCACTCCAGTTTTCCTTGGTGTATAAGAACTCCCCTTACTCGACAGCAGGTACACTGTGCAATGGGTTAAGACATCTTACTTCATGGGAAAACCTTGTCATTCTCACCTCTGATCTGTACCACTTGTCCCTTCCACTTGTCCCCTAGAGAATCATCAGCTACTTCCATGGCAGTGTATTTCTCATAGAAAGTACAAAGTTCACATTCAGCATTCACTTCAGTGAGTTTCTGGCAGCTGGTGGCAGGGAAGGAATTATACAATCTCATCTTGATAGAGCCAGTTTCCCAGTAGGTGTTAGGTACTGTGTTATCACCAACCAGCCCTTTCCACCTGAACTCCTAAGAGCTCTTATATACCCTACCCCTGGAACAATAAGATAGAGCTGTCTCACTGAAGCTGTCTCTGGAAGTCCTTCTGGCATACTCAGTGCAGTCGACAACCTGCTCACAGTCTCTCTTCCCTCTACTCTCGATGGCCAGTGGACAGTGACCCCTCAGGAGAAGGGAGACCCACAGCCAACCACTTTATCTGGAGCTGCAGAAAGGGAGAGAAAATAAAAGAGAAAATTAGACTAAATTGAACTGGGTTACATAGCAAGATTCTACCTCAAAAACAAATCAGATTCAGCAACATATTAGAATAACTGAAGAAGCTGAGAGCTGAGGCTTCAAGGATCAGAGGTGAGAAGTGTTAGATCCCAGACAGTTCATATGTCCTGAAATGGCAGTTTGGGCTCAATTCAAGCTGGAATATAGAAGGATTTCTGGTGGTTAGATAAAAGACATCATTCCTCAGGAACTTGGGAAACAGGTTTTCTGTCCTCCAAAAGAAACAACTTCCCTTGCCTCTGGCAGTTCTCCATGGACATATATCCGTGGTGCCTGTCAACATATCAAAGCCCATGCTAGCTTCCAGGCACCTACAGTCCCTAGTCACAAGTACTCACCACACACTACAAGTACTCATCATACACTTCAAGTATCCCTTGCTAGCATCTTGGACCCTCTTATTCTCTCACATCTACCTCAAACTCCCAGGCCTGTTCCAGATCACCGGGCTTCTTTCCCCCCAGCTACTCATCCTTCTTTTAACATGCTATTCTCTGCTACCCTGCTTCACCAGCCCTGGCCATGTCCAGTCTGTTTCTTTTTCTCTCTGCTCTGGTCTTCCAATGCCTCTGAATATTTTTCTCTACTTTATTCACAATAAAAAAAAAAAAAAAAAAAAAAAAAAAACCTCTCCCCTAATGCAATGACCAGTTTTGCAGTTTCTTTACTTAACCCATTCACATACAAGTCTTATTAGAAAGTACAACAGATTAAACTTTTCTCTAAGAAGACATGCAGAATTCCTAATCTAAGAAACTGTGAGCACCATTTAAAAAAAAAAAAAGAACTATGAAGATGAAGTCAAATTAATATGATTGGTTACATGAGAAGAGGAGAAGGGGCATGGTGGCACACATCTTTAATCCCAGCACTCAGAGGCAGAGCCAGATGAATGTCCGTGGATTTGAGGCCAGCTTGGTCCACATGAGTTACAGGACAGACAGGGATATATAAAAAAGACCCTGTCTCAAAGTACAGACAGGGAGACAGAGAGACAGAGACAGAGGAAGACACACACACACACACACACACAAGAGAGAGAGAGAGAGAGAGAGAGAGAGAGAGAGAGAAGAGAGAAAGATATGACACTATAGGCAAAAGATGGATGTGATGTCTATTAACTGGAAGAACATTAAAGATGGCCTGTAACCACTGGAAGCTAGGATATGGCAAAGAAGCATCTTTCCTGATAGTCCTCCAAAGGACCACGGTCTTGTAGTTGCCTTGACTTCTTACTTCTAGTCTACCAGCCTGTCTTAGGGCTTCTATTGCTATGATGAACACCATGACAAATAAGCAAGCTGGAGAGGAAAGGGTTTATTTTGCTTACACTTCCACATCACTGTTCATCACAAAAGGAAGTCAGGACAGGAATTCAAACAGGGCAGGGACCCGGAGGCAGAAGCTGATGCAGAGGCCATGGTGGAATGCTGCTAATGGCTTGCTCAGCCTGCTTTCTTATAGAACCCAGGACCACCAGCCCAGGGATGGACCCACTATCAATGGACTGGGCCCTCCCACAACAATTATTAATTAAGAAACTGCCTAACAGCCAGGTCTTATGGACACATTTTCTGAATTGAGTTTCCCTCCTTTCAGATAACTCTAGCCTCTGTCAAGTTGACACACAAAACCAGCCAGTATATGACCTGTGATAAAAGTAAAGCCACCGAGTTTGGCACTTAATTTGGCACCTAGAAAACTGATACATGTGGCACACTAATAGAAACTGGAGGAGCTGGGCCAGAAGAGAGGACTTGGGTAAATGGAGCTACCTGAGGTGTGTTTGTTTTTGAGACACATAGTCCAGGCTGGCCTCCATCTCACCATCCCCCTACCCCAACCTCCCAGTTGTTGGGTCAAAAGTATGTACTCCTATACTTAGCTTTCTTCTCATTTAAAACAATATTAAAATGGAGGTGCTTAGATACTACTGTCACAGTCTTGTTAACAGTCTAACTTTCTTGGCTTGCTTAGTCTAGTAGTCATCTCAGGATGGCTAACTTGTCTCCTCTCTGAGAGCATCAAGGTAATCTTGGTATTTCTCACTAAATATTCATAAAATTTTTCTATTCTTTTCAATACATTTTAATGGATTCTTTGGGAATTTCACAACAATACATCTCTATCACACTCATATCCCAGCCCTTCCATGTCTGCACCCCCAACAAAACAACAACAAAGGAAAAAACAAGTCCAATTTATGTTATCTATATACTCGCTGGAGTGTGGTTGTCTTAGTTAGGGTTTCATTGCTATGAAAAAACACTATGACCAAGGGCTGGCTTACAGTTTCAGAGGTTCAATCCATTATCATCATGGCTGGAAGCATGGCAGTGTCCAGGTAGACATGGTGTTGGAGAAGAAGCTGAGAGTTCTACATCTTGATCTAAAGGCAGTCAAGAGAGGACTGGCTCTACTGCACTTGGCAGAACTTGAACACTAGGAGCCCTCAAAGCCTACCTACACAGTGACATATTTCTTCCAACAAGACCACACCCACTCCAACAAAGCCAAACCTCCTAATGGTGCCACTTCACATAGGCCAAGCATATTCAAACCACCTCAGTGGTCAAGCTCTCAGAGGCCTCCCCTTAAATAGAACTGAATTTCCCCCGCTCCATTCCCTGCCTCAACCATCAGTTGTGGAGAGCTGCACTTCAGCACCCTTATCACACATTTTTTAAGAGTTCACTTTGAGGGTAGAGGTTGCGATAGGGTAGGGGTTGTCACAGATGTCCCTCTTTCTTCAGTGTGTATTTGCAGTCATCAACATCACTACCAAAGTAGCTTCTTTTCTCTTTACAGTCAGTGGGACTATGGATCATGGGCCTTCACATGGTGACAGCACAGACCACGAACACTGTCCCCTGTTGCAGTAGGACCATGGCTGCTGACAAGGCCCTAAGTGGCAACCCTGACCACAAACATCAACATGGCAAGTGGCAATGCAGGCCACTCACATCAAGATGGTACCCAGCAGCAGCGTGGCCTGCACTCATCAGTATGACCTCAGGTTTCAGCACAGAACATGGACATCTGCTTGGCCTTCGGTGGTGACATGAACCACGGACATCAACATAGACTTCAGCTGCAATAGGACCATGGACTCAGACATTGCCCTTAGTGACAACATAGGCCTGGACGTTGCCACAGCCTCAGACCACTAAGATTGATATGACCCCCAGCTGCAGCATGACCCATAAACATCAATATGAATTCAGACTGCAGCACAGACCATGAACAGCCTCATGGCCCTCAGTGCTACCACAGGCCATAGACATCAACAGAGACTCCAGCCACAGAAGGATCACAGGACGTTTCTATTTCTGAAGCTTGTTTCCTATTTCCACAGTTGCCGCTCACATGCTATCAACTGCTGTGGCTGAGCCTGCTCCTCCTCCCTCTGTCATGTCTGAGCTGGTTTTATTACAGGTTTATCACTTCCTGTTCCTTGTGCTCGTGACCGTTTTCATTCAGTTTCATACATAGAACTTGAGCTTCATAAAGATATAACTCATCAAAAGTCTTTAAATTAGAATTTAAAAAGTCATCTCACAGATGGTTTATTTTCAATGTAGTATTAAGCAATTTTACATATGTAAAGTAAATAGACTAGTATACACAATCCAACACATACACATGATCACACACATATGTATAATAGTTAGCAAGATTCTGTCGTGCTTACATCAACCTGTCCTCTACACTCAAAGATATACTTAATTATTTAAAAATAAATCTAGACATTTGCCAATTTATGTCTGTGTACTTTATTGTGCAACTTTAAAAAAAAATATAGCATTTGTCTTACATAACCATGAGGCCTTCATAGCAACATATACTCAGAGAATTTCAGAGTCTATCCTTATCCTTTCCACCCCCTTCTTCCCTATCCTTAGTAACTAACCTTTAAGGGTTTTTTTTTTTTTTTTTTTTTTGAAAGCTTGATTTATTCCTGTGTCTTTTAGAGCCTATAAGAAAATATGCATGAACATCCTTATGTAGACTGCTTTCACACATGAAATTTATATTTTAATTTTCTGTGCCTAATTTTTTCATTTAACAATATATTATAGACTTTCCTTAATATTGGTAAAGAGTCTTCCTTCTTTGCTGTTACTGTTACCTAATATCTTTTGATTTAATCAGCCAATGTTCTATTAGTATACATCTTGGTGCTATTACAAATAAAGCTACATATTAATAATAATGTATGCTATGGTATACATGACTCAGTTTGTTCTTTGCCAGTATGTCCTTTGAAAAAATTCCTATGGGGCCAGTGAGATGGCTCAGCAGGTAAGGGTATTTACTGTCAAGCCTCATGATCTGAATTTACTTCCCAAGCCCTACATCATGGAAGGAGAGAATTTATACTCTCAAGTTGTCTTCTGACCTCGACATATGTACCATGGTACAGGCACACACACAGATAACATACACTAAATAAATATATAATTTAAATTCTAGAAATAAGATTAATGGCTCAGAAAATAGCCAAACCCCTTTGTCTTAGTTAGGGTTTTACTGCTGTGAACAGACACCATGACCACAGCAACTCTTATAACATTTAATTGGAGCTAGCTTACAGATTCAGAAGTTCAATCCATTATTATCAAGGTGGGAGCATGGCAGCATCCAGGCAGGCATAGTGTAAGAGGAGTTGAGAGTTCTACACCTTATTCTGAAAGCAAACAGGAGAATACTGGCTTCCAGGAAGCTAGGATGAAGGTTTTAAAGCCCATGCCCACAGTGACACACCTACTCCAAGGCACACCTCCTAATAGTACCACTCCCTAGACCAAGCATATACAAATCATCACACCCTTCTTCATAATCAATTTTGGACCCTAAGTCCTGTTTCTCTGATAAAGCTAAAAAGAGATGAATCAGTTTGGTCCTTTAAAATCTAAAATATCGGGGCTGTAGAAATGGCTCAGCATGGACTGCTCTTCTGGAGGTCATGAGTTCAAATCCCAGCAACCACATGGTGGCTCACAACCATCTGTAATGAGATCTGATGCCCTCATATGAGCAAGCTGGGGCCAGGAGTGAGCAGGGCTGAAGCAAGAGGGAGAGGGAAAGGGGGAAAAATCTAAAATATCATGTGAAAAGGTAGAGTTTTCAGGGCTTTGTTGAGGCTGATTAAGAAAAAGTTATTTTTTTTCTGGTTTAAAGATCAGAGTCTGAGTTGTACTTCAGTCCCTGTAAGGACATGTGACAGTCTAAGCTACTTCAATCATTACAAATTATTGTATCTGTCTTAAAAAACTAGTCCAACTGGGCCTGTCAATCGCCTATTCAGGAGGCCACTCCTCAGAAAATGCAAACTATCTGAAAACATACAAAAGATATGGAAAGAATAATCATCCCTCACTGAGGTGATGTACTTACTCACCCAGTAAATAAAACAGAAATAAAAAGGAAAGGGAAGAACATGACTGCTCCTAGGTATGGTGAGAAAGTTTATTGTAGATAAAATGGAGAGCATAGTCAGAAGCAGGGACATCTGGAGGAGTCCAGAGTGGACAAACCCTGAGCCATGAGAGAGAATGGCGAGGGAAAGGGAGAGGGGAGAGAGGGGAACCAGGTGTAGCAGACAGGAGGCCAAAGGAGCAAAAGGGGCAGGTAACTAAAATGTCTGGGTTATACAGGGAGGAACCTCTGGGGAAGAGCAGCGCAGCCCCTGGGATGGAGAGTTCAGAGAAGATGGTGGGGTATGCCAGCCATTCCCTTTAACAGGTAGGGACTAGGGGATGCTGAGGGAACCTGGAGGCCAGGTCTACTTCAATATATTAAATAGGCACCTCAGCTGTTTGTCTGGGATTGGAACTCAATATCCCAGCTATTTTATTGATAATGAATTATAGGGGTTGGTATAATCTTCTATGACTACTTCCTGCTGACATTGGGGAGTCATTGTTGAGGACCTAAAAAGCTGAAAGGAGCAGAGTCTGTGAGGCGCAGGCTGTTTCACTTGCTGTCCAGGCTCTGCAGGACCACCTGGGGCTGGGGACATGGAGGCAGCAGTTGGAGCAGTTTGCAGCCTTTAATTAATTAGAAGTCTGCTGACATGCGCGCGCGCGCGCGCGCGCGCGACACACACACACACACACACAGGGAAGAAGGTAAAAGTTAAGGAGTTTAGGAAAAATTTTTTTCTTAAGTGTACATTTGAAACTTTTAGACTCCTGGTCCTAGTAGTTGGGGGAGGGGACTCAGTCTCAAGACCAGGAAAAAGGAAGAGAGCCCACCCTCAGGAATTGCCAGATGGGTAAACAAGCTATTGATTGGCAGATCTTATCTGAAGTCCATTTGACTTATGAGGAGTGGATCCAAGTTGATTCCATGAAACTTACAATAATTTTTTTATGTTTACAAAAAGATAATATTAGATATGTTAGCATTATGTTATTTGTAATCTGTATTCTGAAATTCTCATTGTAGAAAGAGCAGTAGAGTCACATGTTTGAGCCACAGTAAAAAGCCACAGTAAAAGCTTGAGAACCCAAAAATGATTTTGGTTAAAAGCATGATCAGTCTTTCCTCTATCCAGAAGAACTGGGTGTATAGATTAGACAGATGCTTTACAACAATGAGAAGCACTTTTAAGTCTATCCTTAAAAGACAGCCAAAGGGAACTTAAAATCTTGAGCTTGTGACTATGATAATAGTCAGTGTTTACCAGATCTAGATTAATAATGAATAATTAATAGCTTATCCAAACTCCATTGATTAATGTTAAAACTCTGAACTTTTGAAGTCTTACTATACTAAAAGCATTTTCAAAGGAAAGAAATCTGAAGAATTTTTCATTTTTTATATACTTTAAATCACCTTTTTCCAGTTATTTACTAGGAGATATAGATGATTGATTACTAACAGCAATCACTGTAAAGCAAGCTTCTTTAAATAAAGGAATAGTAAAAAGTTATTTTGAAACCTGTTTTGTGAGTCTATCCCTTTTCTGAGCCTGGTAACAAGGTAAACTGTGTCCAGGAAAGTGAGGCCTGTGGCCCTGGTTTTTACATATGAAGAGAACCAAGAAGGCCCCTGAAGCCTTGGTCTTTGCTGTTAAATGACAAAGTCATCACCGGTCATCAACCCCAGCAGATATCTGAGATGGATACATTTCACCTGAGTAAGCAGAAGTACAGACCAAGCAGCTTCCAAAACTATTAAAAATGACAGAACCTTACTGAATACCTGGACAAGCACCCTAGCTTCACTCCTCCATAATCATTGCCAGCAGAGGTCCCAGGGCAGAATCAGTGTTTGGTCGCCAGGCCCAGAAGATCTGACAGACTTTTTGTGAAGTGGGAACTTGGGGGAACTGGACTACTTGGTCTAGGCAAAGAAGGGCAAGCAACTCCTCGGCGTACTGCTGTCCACAGCTCAGAAAGGGTGACAGGTGAGGTGAAGGGCAGATTTTTACCCAGTAGCTGACTTCACCACATTACAGAAAAACTCTAGATGAAATTCTTCTATGCCCCCATCTTCTTTAGAGGAGATCCTAGGGGTGCTGCCAGGAGCTGGTATTTCTATCACACACATCCCCCCTTTAATTAAACATGTTAAATGCCATATTCAGCAGATCTCTGATTTTGAGGACCATCTATTCATTAAGCATACTTGATTTAGTTATTTGCTTTAAGCTTAACTTTGCAACCATATACAGGAAGCTAAATAAAGCTAATTCCTGTAATTAATTACATTAGTTCTTTGCATGACTACAAGTATAGTCATTCTGAACACAGTAAAGAAATTGATCATTTATAAGGAGACTATTAACTTGCATGTCTTAATTATCTTTAACAGTTTATACGTTAATAGCTTTTGATAAATAATTTCTCCACCAGTGAAATGAGCCAGTTCAAACAAGATTAGAGTATATTAAATGGTTTATTGGGTAGCTGTTCTCTGGACCCAGGGAAAGAGGCCAGGGAAATTACCATGGGATGGTGAGGTGAAGGGGAAGAGAAAGGGAGAAGAGAGCTTATACAGAGAAAGAAAGAGAAGAGGAGAGAGAGAGAGAGGAGACCATGGGAGACCAAAATGTCTGGATTAAATAGGGAAGAGCCTCTGGAGGAAGGACAGCCCAGCCATTGGCCTAGAAAGTTCAGGGTTGGGGCCAGTGTATACCAGGTAGGGACTGAGGGATGCAGGGAGAACCTGGAGGCCAGATCTGCTTTGATATGTAAAATATGCATCTCGGTTCCTTGTCCCTAGGTCTGAAACCAAACAGCCTTTGTAAAATTAGGATTTTATTGCTTTATCTCTGTTATATTTGAACCTTAAAAATATCAATTTTATATTGTAGCTCTTTTATTATCAAAATAAAAATTTTAATCATGGATATAGTCCATAGGGAGACTGACAACTTTGCTGACCATTTTATAGTGTGCACCATTATAGAATACTGCAGGGTTTTTTTCTTTTTTGTTTTTGGTGGGAGGTATGGCTTTATCCAAAAAGCTAAAGTTTAAAGTGAGGAAGATAAGGAAACTAGACAAATATTACTGTAAACCTGATTAGAACTTAGGAATTTATAAATCTTCTTTATCAAATATACCTTATTTATTAAACATATGTTGTTAACTAAATTTCCTAGCAGCTTGGTGTTAAACAGTTAGCAAGGACAAAAGTAGTTAGATATACATCTTAAATCAGCCTGAGACCTTTATAATCTTTAATTTTTTATCATCATATACAGTGTATTCCAAAGTAGAGTTGAATCACATATATAGTATGTTGTAGCAAATATAACCTTAAATTTTTGTCATCATATAAAAATCCATATTTTGGAGATTTGCTACTTCTTAGAGAAGAAATGCAATAATAAACTAAGGGCTCCATAGGACTGAGACATTTTATAATTGTTGCTTTATACAATGTGGTCATCTTAAATGATGAAGACACAAGGCATGTACTCTTTAACCTTAATAAAGAATGGCTATCAGTCATGTGGCTGCTTACATCTCGAAGATCATCAGCGGAGGTGGAGAAAAGCCACATGGTTGCTGTTATGTTTTTCAAAACAGTGACATGAGGGGATGCCCTGGTGGGCCCTGCCAAGGTGTCTCCCTGAACAACCAAGCATTTGACAGTCCTAATATAAAAGGAAGTTTATTTGGAACATGGAGAAAGGGTAGAGGCTGTTGTGCTCGTTCAGGAAATGTTCGAAAACCCCAAAAGACCACCAAGGAGCCGATTCTGATGCAATCTCACTAGGGTCTTTATTCAAGTTCAAGCTTGGGCTCACCGCCTTCACTGACGCAGCAGGACAGGAGGGCGAATCCCTGAGCCCTCCGAGGGACTCGGTTTTATAGGAAATGGCGAGCAAAGGAGGAGACTTCTAGCCTGGCAAACATCTAATTGAATGACTACTGTAAGCAACAGGTGGGTGATCTGAAACAAAACCATGAACAATCACGGTCTGAAAGTACATCTGGAACTACCAGACTAATCCTGATTGGCTGTTGCTAGGGTGTAGTTAGGGAGTTACTCTGAGGTATGGCCACAGACAAGCGATGTGGTTCTTCCTAGAACTTGGGTGCAGCATGGGTTCAACCATCACACAATGTGCATTGCAGCTATAATCCGGCGGGGGCTGTCCCAGAGTTGTTCTAGAGAAGGGTACTCCCCTTTTCTAGATGAATAACCTGGAAGCCCTTCAATAAGGACCTCATCACCACGACTAGGTTCAATACCTGAGGTGGGGAGGAATGCAATCCTCTTATAGGATTCACAGATGATGGTAGGGAGGCTGACTGGACTGGCAGTAAGACTTGGGGACTGAGACTTTGTTACTGGTAGAGAGCCTGGAGTCTTGTTCACTATCTGACTCTATGTTCAGAAACACATCCCTTTGTTCTTGGCCCCAATGTCCTGCTGGCTAGACTCCTACCTACACCACCTCTGTGGGCTCAGATGCCAATCCAACCCTAGGGCTCACTCCTTTCTTCCCCTAACAAGGCCCCCAACCCAAGCCACAAGGACACCAGGAAGACTGAGTAATGATAGCCCTGACCCCCTCTAGAACATGATGGTAACCAATACAACCAGACCCAAGTTAACTGAGTCATGCTGGCTATGCTAGGAGATAAAACCACCCCACTTTGAAGGTATAGCCCTGATTTGAAACTTTACTGAAACTGAGAACCCCAATGGGTACAGATGGCAACAAGGTAAGGTTAGGCTGACCTTACAGTTCACAGAAGGTCAGGGTACCTGTATAGGGACAGTCCCTGAGGCCTATAGCCATCTTTGTATCCCAACTCACCAGATAAATCCAGATAATGATAAATACCAATTACCAGTCACCAATGCCTGGTGGGCATACACTGCAGGGATCAGCTCATGCATCCACAGGGAAATAATACATCAGAATAAGGATTCATGTATTTGTCCAGTTACTACTTAGGACCATCTATCACACAGATGACCAAGTCCTAGATTTCCTAAATGGAACCTTGGGTTTAGTCCCCAGAAGAGCCAAGGGAAAACCAACTTCAGCTGTAACCCTGACAGTTCTCGTAGGATTGGGCATGGCTGGCACAGGAACCAGGGTAGCTTCCTTGATGTTACAAAACAAACATTATGACAGTCTAAAAGAGGCCATAGATGTTGATGTAGAGAGATTAGAAAAAGGAATCTCTCACCTCCAAGATTCTCTGGGCTCTGTGGCAGAGGGAGTACTAGGAGGGGACTGGATCTACTGTTTATGCAACAGGGAGGGTTATGTGTAGTTCTCATAGAAAAATGCTGTATTTATGTTGACCACTCTGGTGTAGTCACAGGAAATGATGACCAAATTTAGAGAAATCCTGACCAAGAGAAAAAGAGACAAGGAACAGGCACAAGGATGGTTTGAGTCACGGTTCAACAGCTCCCTGTGGCTGACCACCCTGATAGCCACTCTACTGAGCCCCCTGCTCATTTTACTTCTGTTCTTCACCTTTGGCCCCTGCATTCTGAACAGATCGGTCCAGTTCGTGAAAGACAGACTCAGGACTCTTTAGCTTATGCTCATGAGGAGTCACTATCTGTCCCTCTAAAACCTAGACAAGGAAGCCTTTGAGCTCCAGGAAGCCCCAGATTGTGCATTCTAGTTGCCAGAGAAAGGGGGAATGAGAGACCAGATGTTGGGTTCAGACTCCATCTTAGAGAACCTGACCTAAGTTTGAACTTGAGTTAACTAACAAGCTGGTACCTAGCACCAGTTTCTAGGTTACTCCCCAACAAATCTGCACCTCCAGGTTACAAGTCTGTTCCTGGTACTTTACTTCCTAATAACTACCAATCAGGAGGGAGGCAGAAGTTAAGTTGATGGTTTGGCTCCCAGCACCAGCCAATTATATTAAAGGGCAACAAAATTCTGTAATGGTCCCACAATCAGATGTGTGTCAGTCTGATTGACTGAACCCCCCCTCATTTATTTACCATTTCCTATAAAACCTTGTCCAGCTAAGAACTCAGGGTTTCAACTTCCTGCTCTGCTGTATCAGAGATGGTGGCATGGCCCAAACTCTAGCTTCAAAGAAAGAGACCCTAGTGCAATTGCACCAGGGTCAACTCCTTGGTTGTCTTTGGGGGCTTGAAAGTGAGGCACAACAAAGCCAACCATTATTTTGATAGCTTTGCTTCTGTTATTGTGTTGATATTTTTCTCATGTATCTTTAAATATTATTTTGTGCTTTGACATTTTGACTATAATATATCATGGTGAGATTTCTCTCTATCCATGTCTAATTGAATTTCTAAATGTCTCATGGTTGAATGGCTTTTTCTTTCCTTAGATGTAAGAAATTTTCTGCTGTAACTTCATTTAATAGATTTCTATTTGTTTAGTATTTTAGCATTTCACTTTTGAATTAATTTAGTGAGTATGAATGTTTTGTCTGCATATGCTTGTGCACCCCGTGTATGCCTGGTGCCAGAAGAGGGCACTGGCTACCCCAGGAATGGAGTTACAGGCAGCTGTGCATTGCCATTGGGTGTTGGAAACTGAACCCAGCACTCTTAACTGCTGAGTCATCCCGAGAGCCTCTGGTTTTAGCTGTTGTTTAACCTCGGCTTCTTCTACCCCATGACTTCTCAGATTTGGTCTCTTGATAATCTTCTCAAGTTTTTGGTGGGCAATAAAACCCCAACTAAGACATATTTTCCAGTCATTTTAAAAATTTGAGTTTTTTCATTTTCAACATTTTATTTGGTTTTTCCTTAAGGTTCATGTTCTTTGCTATATTTCTCATGTATACTGATCACGTTTTCTATCTCGTTGACCTCCCTATTCACATCCTGAATTGATTTCCTTACTTCACCGTCTGATTGCTTCATCTTTGAAGACACTGGTGATTTTTAGAAGTATCCTTTTAAAATCTCTGTGCTGCATTCCGACCATTTCAGTCTTGTACGCAGTAACACAGGAGTCACTTACCAGGACGGTGGCAGGTTTCACGCAGCTCCTTGACTTGTAGTTGCTCTTGGTTATTGGGTCTTAAGAACATCTTGGTCTTAAATTGCATACCTTCTTAAAATGATGCCTGTACAACCACTCAAGTGGGAATGATTGCTGACTCAACACAACAGAGGAGTCACTCTCTCGTAGAATGCCCAAGTGGACTTAAGTCTTGCAGATGTGAGTTTGTCCTCATTGGATTTTTCACCATGGCCTCTAATGGATCCTTGAGATGAGGTGGTCGCTTGTCTCCCCTGCTGTGCAACCACATGAATAGAACTGTATGTCATTTGCTTTATTGGTCATGTTACTCTATTGTTTCATCTATTATAAAGAATATATTTATAAGGCTGGAGAGAGGGGTGAGCAGTGAAGAAGACATAGGGCTCTTGCAGCACTCATGCTGGGAAGCTCACAACTGCCTGGAATTCCAGCTCCAGAGGATCCAAAGCCCTCTTCTGGACTTTATGAGCACCTGCACTAACATGTGAGCATCACCGCCTCCTAACACACTTACACATAATTTAATACATAGATGTACAATCTTTAAATTAAACTATGTTTTTATGTCAAACCCAAGCAGAGAAAGTTTCTGTGAAATTACTTATTTCTAACATGTGACCCCTAAAGTTAATAATGTAAAACTTAGCCAACAAGAAGGCTCAGTGGGTAATGATACTTGTCGTTGAGCCTGACAACCTGAGTTACATCCTCAGCACCCACATGGTAACATGACAGAATAAGTTTCTTTTTTTTTTTGGACAAACATCTCTTTTTTTTTTAAATTTTTATTTTTAATTTTTTTTTCAGCAGAATAAGTTTCTGAAGGCTGTCCTCTAACATTCATAAATGCACTGGAGCAAAAATATGCATACAAACAAAAATATAAAATAATTTTATAGTGGAAAATTGATTGTTTATCTATATATACATCAGAAGGCTAAAGTAGAAGAGACCTAAAATGCTGTTTGTTGGTCTAAGAAACTGATATCTTGGAGTAGAGATTAAAAGAAAATGAAAGCAATTGCAATTTGGATGAATGGAATTTGGTATGGATGAGCTAAAAGAAATCTACATAATACTTGGTTCAGGGAAACAAAATATTGTCCATTACTCTTTATGCCCATAGACTCCAACCATTTATATATTTGATTACTTTCTTGTATCTCAGATAATTTTATGACTATATAAAACCACTTACGGTAAATAAAAGGTTTCAAATATGAATACACATGACCACAGCTCTCAAAATCATTTTGGACAATGCTGTGCCTCCCTGAAAAGATAATCTCTAAGCCTCTACTAGCTTCCTGCTTTAAATTATACTGGTCAGTTAACTTGCAAGTTCCATAGCTTAGAGATTAATGTGAGAGGAACTTATAGGTTGATGTAGAGAGCCTTAGACGTAAGTTCTGTCCTTCACCTAAAAATGGCAGCCATGTTGAATCAATGACACAAACACATGAAGGGTGACATTTTTGTGATAATATCAATGTGCTTTGATAGAGATTATAAAGCACTTTGGGAGTATCAGTTGTTGCTAGCCAGGAATCACACAGAAGATTCTAGTTGGCCCGTATCATAGACATGATTACGAATTTGCCAAGTGGTCAAGAGAGAAATTGACTCTTAGAGGTTTGATTTATGTAAAATTATACAGTAGTAGATGTAAACTGCTTTTTAATGGTGTAAAATTTTTAACATGACATGTTGATTTTCTAGAAAATTAAGATGTAAGATTCTTGCTGAGTCTTACAAGAGTCTCAAAAAATAACCTTTAAAGTGCTTCTAAATCTAGGAAGCCATGGATTCCACAATAGTAAATGGAATTCTCAGTATAGGTCAGTATTATTCTAAAAAAAATTATAGGAGTGAACTTGGTTTTTCCAGATGGCTGAAAGGTAATTCGTTTTGAGAGTGATTCTAACAAAATGACCCACTGCCAGCTAGTGTGAATCCTGGTTGGAATAAAGCAACTCAGAAAGGTTTTCTCTGCTATGCTCCACACACCCCCAAACTACCTACTCCTGTTCCCTGACTTCCTCATGCACAGCTCCTGAATATTTTCCATTCTTTGTTAAAAGGCTATATTTCCTTCTTGTAAAAAAAAAGAAGCAGTTTCATATAAAAATAATTTTATCAAAATGTGTGACCTTGTTGACACTGCTTGTAATCCTACCGAGTGGGCGGTTGAGCCATGGGGATTAAGAATTCAAACTCAGCTCAGTTTGAGGACAGGCTTGGCTCTATGAGACCCTGCCTAAAGTGGGCAGGGCAGTTAATTTCAACCAACTAACACACAAAATATGCTTTTAGGGTTGGGAGTGGTAGTGCACATCTTTAATTCCAGCACTTGGGAGGCAGAAACAGTCGGATCTCCAAGTTTGAGGTCGGCCTGGTATACAGAGCAAGTTCTAGGACAACTAGATATACAAGGAGAAACCCTGTCTCAAACAACAAAACAGAAATAAAGAGAGAGAGAGAGAGAGAAAGAGAGAGAGAGAGAGAGAGAGAGAGAGAGAGAGAGAGAGAGAGAGAGAGAGGAAGGGAGGCAAGGAGGGAGGGAGGGAAAGGAAGGAAGGAGGGAAGAAATGGAAGAGTGTAATCTTTGGTAGAGGCAAATCACTTTAATTTCTTTTTCCCATTAATATCTATTTTACATGAGCTTCTGAGGAGCAGTGTTACTTCCTTTAGTGGTTTCTCAAATGAGGTAGCGTATTAGATGTCTTTGGATTTTATTTGAAGTAGACAGGAAAATGTGGTGGGAGTTTAAATAGATGGAGGACATTTCCTGCTTCTGTTTCTAAGCAACCACTCTGTTATGTGAAGAATAGATTATCTGGAGAATTTTTAGTGTCATTGTCCAGATGTAGAGTATTTAGAGTGTGGTGAGGGCAGAATTAGGATACAAATATTTTAAAACAATGACACAAGGTGGCTTTTCAGTGTGAACTTGTGTTCTACACTTCTGGAAGTATAGCATTCTGTACCTCAACATCATATCCTTGGAATAGATTAAGACTTGACACAGAGAAAAAGAAGTAATACCCAGAAATTTTGACCACTGAATATGATGGGGTTTGATATTTGGCTTTCATTGTATCAAGGTAATTAGTTTTCTTCTAATCCTAGTTTTTAAAAAATGTTTTTAAAGTGAAAAGATTTTTCAAATTGTTCCTCCTTATCAATTGAAATGGTCACACTAACCCGATTTCTTGCTATTATTTAGCTAATAATGGGTATTTCATTCTTTGATTTTTGTATGCTGAATCAATCATGCATACTAGCAACAAATACTGATGGCTGTATTTAATTGAACTAATTTTAAGTAAATCAAATAAGAGACTATTTTTAATGCCCCTGCCAACTAGCAGTTGGGATGCTTAAGAAAGTGAAAGTAATTTTTAAAATTAGATAAGCTACATGCCTTCAAGATAAATTATGGTATAAACAAACATACTTTAGGAGGCAAGTGAATAGGACACTTAATGGTTCTATGTGTAGGTTCTAGAATTGTACCGCCTCTGTTCCAATCATGTTTCTGCCATCTCAAATTGGGTAGTCCTGGTTAAATTTTAAACTTTTTAAATGAAAGTTTAAACTTCTTTACACTCGGTTTCCTTAGTTGTAAATTTTAAGTTAAAATAAATCTAAATTAGAGTTGTTATGTAAAGATACACTACTTGTAAAATACTTAGAATAGCATCTGGCATATGGTATTTTTCTAGTGCAACTATCATTATATAATTAATTACATTTTAATAAATGGAATTTTTTGGAATCCAAGTTTAAAGTCAAATTGTGAACTATTTGCTGACAAGGAAAATACTTACAGTTGAAAAACTAGTTTTTTTTTTTTTTTTTTTTTTTTTTGGTTGTTTTGCTTTTTTTTTTTTTTAACTAGATACAAGATTGTCAGCTTTATCATCTGTGTATGTCATCTTATTTTACATCTGGAAAGAAACCAAGATGCGTATCCATAGATGTTGCCTCAAGTAAAAGGAACCAATCTTCCAATCTGCAGTGACTGCAATTAAGTGTAGGGGTATGACCTTGAAACAGCTTACCACCTACAGTAATCTATGTAGGAAATTCTAGATCTGACCCTCTCTCTCAGTCCAATGGATGGATCCAGTATTATAACGAATTGTATTAGTGTAACTTCCCAATTACAGTACACATTCTTGAAAGCCAGAGCCCATGATGAACCTTCTCCAAAACCACATAGTCTACCAAAAGAAGACTCTGTGACCTCAGAAAATATGTCCTTGATAGAATTCTTTACTTCCATTCTAGTCAGCCTTAATCTCTGCAGGACATTAGGACAGAGCTATGGCATAAATACAAAGTCACAGATTTAAATGATGCCTTCTGACTATTGGTGAAGTAAGTTCTATTCAGTAATATATCAAGTCCAAATTTAAGCTTCCCACTTCTAAGACAGGAATAATATTATATCAAAGATATTACCTATGATGATCACATAGGCACTGTATACTGTAAAGTATTGTGTAAAGACTCCATAGGGGATAAGACAAGTCACCCACCTCTAAAAATTTTTTCCATGCTGAGAGTTCATTTGCTTATCTTTTCTTGTCTATCATATCTATGCTTTTTAAAAAAAAATAAATTTTATATATGGGTGTGTATGCCTGAAATACAAGAACACAGGAGGCAGAGGCAGGAATATTGCTGCAAGTTGGAAGGCCAGCCTACTCTACACCCTAAGTAGCAGAATAGTTAAGCTATATAAGACCTTGCCTCATAAGCAAACAAATTTAAAACACACACACTAAAAAAATGCCTTTTACTTTTTCAAAAATGTTTATGTCACAGGGTATCTGAGCAGATGGTGTAGAGTTCCTGCACACCTACCCCTATCACAGACTGCAAAGGTTCCTATATTATTAACATTTTATCTGAGGAATCAATATTGACACCTTAACTGAAGACCATCATTTGTTCAGGTCTTACTTTTTACAAGTGTTCTTTTTCACATTCTAGGATCCCATCTTAGTTGTCATTAACTTATAGTCATCATGTGGTTAGGTTAGGTAGTGTGCTACTTTGCTTTCCATTACTGTAGTGGACAGTGACACCAAGCAACTTGCGGAAGGAATTTATTTGTCTTACAGGTTGTTTCTAAAGCAAAGTCCTGCATAGGCTGGCCACAAGCACACAACCTTCCTGCCTCAGCCTCCCAAATGGTAAGATTATAGGTATGTGTCACTAGACCTAGTGAGGATCTTTTTAATGAAGAAGACATAACTTATGAATAGGAAAAGAAATTCTAACTTGGTATGGACAATTATTAAATGAAAACTGTCACAGCTTTTTGTTTTGGGTTTTTTTTTTTGTTGTTGTTGTTGTTGTTGTTGTTGTTGTTGTTGTTTGACTCTTTGCTTTTTTGAAAGAGGGCTTCTTATGTTGACCATGCTAGCTTTGAATTCCCAATCCTGCTCAGTAGTAGAGATTACCAATGAGTGTATGTACATTCCTTTAATTGCAGGCAGAGGCAGGCTGATCTCTGTGAGGTCCAGGCCAGCCAGGATTATACAGTGAAGCTTGTCTCAAAAAACAAAAACAAAACAAATAGCTGCGGCCATCTTTTCAAATGTCTTTCACCCCTTAATAAAGATGATTCTTTTAATTAGTTATTACTAAATGCCGATCCAGCAAAAGAACAACTAGGACCTCCATGTGTCACATTGCAGTACCAAAACTGATGTCTGGACTGGAGGCAGAGAGCATTGTCAGAGCACCTGCTTAGCATACAAAGCCTTGGGGACGATCCCAAAACTATGAGGGGAAGAAGGAGAAAAAGAAATTAGAATATTCCTTTTGTTGGAGGACAGATAGCAATTTAAGAGTTTGCCAATCAAAAGATGAAAAATTGGGGCTAGGTAGGTGGTTCAGCACTCAAAATCTCATCTGGTTTGTTACTAAGGATCTGGGTTCTCACTAGAGTGCATATAGCTGTCTCCTCCAAATACACATGCATAATTAAAAATACATTGCTTTTTGTTTTAAAAAAGGAAATGAAATTCTGAGAAACAAAAAGGCAATTTGTACCATTACATGTGGGACTGCATGCTTCCTTAAGTCAGTTTCAAGGACCAGTTCTCTGCATTGTTAATTTTGTACCAGTTCTAGTTCAGAAACTCAACTCATACTGACAATGTTGATCCTATTTTCTCACTGGTGACTGTTCAGTGACTAGGAAAGGAATAAGTTGAGTGTGACCACTATAGAAGCCATGTTATACAGTTGGAAAACAGCATATAACTATAAGGATTATTAAGACCAAATTCTATAAAATAAGAACTGTTAAGAAGAGCAACATCATTAAGAAAATTGGAAGAGGCATATAGTGTAGATATTTATGACTTGTTTCAGGTAAAGAATTAGAATTTATACAGATAGATCCCATCCAAACTTTTCTCATGTTTCAGTATACATGTGTATAGACTATTTCAAAAATAGTTCAAGGGGCCATCTTGGCGGCTGGTCTTGGTTGGGGGCTGTCTTGCACCTAAGGCAGGAAGATGGTGGCCGCAAAGAAGACGAAAAAGTCTCTGGAGTCGATCAACTCTAGGCTCCAGCTTGTTATGAAAAGTGGAAAGTACGTGCTGGGGTACAAACAGACTCTGAAGATGATCAGACAAGGCAAAGCGAAGTTGGTTATCCTCACCAACAACTGCCCAGCTTTGAGGAAATCTGAAATAGAATACTATGCTATGTTGGGTAAAACTGGTGTCCATCACTAGAGTGGCAATAATATTGAATTGGGCACAGCGTGTGGAAAATACTACCAAGTATGCACACTGGCTATCATTGACCCAGGTGATTCCGATATTATTAGAAGCATGCCAGAGCAGACTGGTGAGAAGTGAACAAGAAAGTTTTCCTTTAATAAAACTTTGCCAGAGCTCCTTTTGGAAAAAAAAAAAAAAAAAGTCCAAGGTTGACTGGACGCACTGAGCTATTTTGTGAAATAATGCATTTATGTCAAGATCTGAACTAAGGCCATCTGATTCCAACTTGTATTAATTACTTCCATGTCACCACGATGAAATGCCTGACAGACGCAATTAAGAGAAGGAAGACCTATGTGGCTCTCAGTTTCAGAGAGCTTCAGTCCGTCAAGGTAGTGATGACACGGCAGGCTGGAATGAGCACCTACTGGAGATCATGCATACCACGATGAGCCAGGAAACAAACAGCAAAGCCAAGGGCAGGGTTTGAGCTAGCAACTCCAAAGGCCGCCCCTAGTGGACCACTCTGTCATCTAGTGAAAGGAGCCTAAATCATGAGCCTGTGGGGGACATTTTGGATTCAAACCACAGCACAAGTCTACTGCTCTTTTTACTCGGATCTTCCCTTAGTTGGTTTCATAAAATGCCCAACCAGCAACTATATTTTGTAATTAGGTTCACAGCAACTTTCATATGTTTTTGTGGGCTCTAGATGTTTAGAAAATGTCCCTAGCAGGGAACTACAGACTCAATTTCATGCTCTCTTTTTCTCCAATCACAAGCATCTTCTGGACAGTTTTGTTGAGTTTGATGATTTTAAAGATTCTTTTCATTTTAGAAAATGAAGTCAAGAGCCGGGCAGTGGTGGCGCACTCCTTTAATCCCAGCACTTGGGAGGCAGAGGCAGGCAGATTTCTGGGTTTGAGGTCAGCCTGGTCTACAAAGTGAGTTCCAGGACAGCCAGGGCTACACAGAGAAACCCTGTCTCAAAAAACCAGAAAAAAAGAGAAAGAAAAGAAAAAAGAAAGAAAATGAAGTCAATAATGTTCTAGAATTAGCCTTTAGAACAGCTGTGAAATATCTGAAATGACACGCAGTCAATAAAAGTAACACACAAAACTAGGAATCAATTGAGCATAAACAACTTATTTTTCTTATCTGAACAATATCATCTTTACAGGAGGAGTATTACTCTTATTCAAAAAATGAGTGTCATTATTGTGATTCTAATCAATATTAAATCAGTATTAATCCCAGCACTCAGGAGGAAGAGCAAGCAGATCTCTGTGAGTCCAGGACAGCCAGAGCTATGTTACACAAAGAAACCCTGTCTCCAAAAACCAAAAATAAATAATACAATTTAAAAATATTAAATCAGTCCACAAAGTAGTTTCATATACAATATTTTAATGATTCTTTCAATAAGCCTATGGGATAACTTTCTATCTATTCTTCTGTGGAAATTACCAATTTGTGTAAGTTGACTTATCCTAGAACATTCAGTTAATAAGTGGCAGAGCTATGAAGTTGACTCACATTCCAACCAGATTCTGTGTTTCCACTGAATGGTACTGTCAGGTGTATTTGAGAACATATTTCTAGGGCTATCAACTTCAGGAGGAGTCCTCTCTCCTGTCACAATGAACATATTGCTACTGACAACTCAAGGATGTATTTGGTTTCATCTAAGTTTTATAACTCAGCCAGGCTCAGAGCTGGACTGGCAAATGTGGAAGAGAACAGATGAGGCTCCATTCTCTCTGTTCACTACTGAGAATCACGGGGCAAGGTAAACTTATCTGAGATAAACAGCGAGTCATTTTTTTCCTCAAGTTTAGATTCAACATACATTTGGGAGAGTGCATGTGTTGGGTATGCATGTGTGTGCATATACATATGTGTATGTGTGCCTGTGGCGGTCAGGGGTGAACCTCAGGAGTAATAACGAGGGAGCCATCTATCTTAGTTTTGTTTGTTTGTTTTTGAGAGAAGTCTCTCATTGTCCAGGGCTTGCTGATTAGGCCAGACCAGTGAGCCTGATCCATGTGTCTCCACCTCACCAAGACCAGAATGATAAGCCATTATTGGCTTTTAAATATATATTTACAGGGTTCTAGGACTTGACTTCAGGTTCTTATGTTTGACTGGTAAGTACTTTACAGATTAAGTATCTCTGTGGTCCCCAGGTCCACCATACATTTTCAAGTGCCAGTTACACCCAGAAGTACTCACACATATGACTTCCATTTGAAAGCTCATAACTCAAAGCAGGAAAGGGAGCATTCTACTTGGAGATATGGTATTTGAAATATTAAAAAGCTAGGATGTTATACTTAAAAAAAAAAAACTATTGAAAATAAAATTTGGGAAGAACATGAGCAGGTAGATAGCTTCTATACCATTCCCGGCTGGTACCAAATGCTCACCAAATCTCTACCTGACCTGAAAACACAGTTTAAATTGCACGGTTGGCAATCCTGAGCCAAGTCTGTTTCTCCAGTGCTTCAAGCACATGAAGGAAAGAGGCAGAATCCACAACCCATCAACTCCAGTTGCTAGGTGGTGATGGTGTCCACCTTTAATTCCAGCACTCGAGAAGTGGAGGCAGAGGCAGGTGGATCTCTGAGTTCAACGCCAGCCAGAATACACAGTGAATTCCAGGACAGCCAAGGCTACAAAGAAAAACCCTGTCTAGAAAAACAAAACAAAGCAAAAAAAAAAAAAAAAAAAAAAAAAAAAAAAAAAAAAAAAGAAAAGATAATTGGAAAGGGATGTGAAAGACCGTGTTTTAATTATGTCACGTGGTGATATTCTATCAAAGGTCAAGCATTCTGCACAGGGCTTCTATGGCACATCAGCTGGGAAGGCCACGTTATCTCCACTTCACATGGCACACTTACAACTGCATTTTCAGGAAGCTGAAAGACTCTAGACTCTACTGCAGAGAATCTAGAGTGGCTAGGTATGATGATGGCACATGCCTTTCTTTAATCCCATCATTCAGGAAGCAAGGCAGGCAGACCTACTGTGACTTTGTGGCCATCCTGGTCTACATAGAGATTTCCAGGATTAAACAGTGAGACCCCATCTCAACAAACAAACAAACAACAACCTATAGCACTGGCTTCAGAAATCTGTTCAGCTGGTTTCAAAGAAACTGAAAACCTGAGGCTTTCTCTCACAAAAAGGTTACTTTGGTTGTCTGGCGTCTTTATGGTTACCAAATACACAAGTAAATACTAAGGCTCTAATTGAGGTTATGTCTTTGCTTCATCTCCTTAAAAAACAAAAAAGAAAAAAAAAAGAAAGTAGGGTAGATGGAGTCTGAGAGAATTTTGAAGTAGGAAACATGGAGGGCGTGTTCCATTCTTTCTCTGGTCACAGAGGTTGCTGTGAGAAGTATCTGAACAACTAAGTCTCATTCTTCCAATAAAGACTTTGCCAAGTGAATCCCAATTTAAAATGTGAAAAGACAAAGAGGGTCCTTGCTGTAACAGGAGCGTCTCATCTCTGGCATCCCAGTTTCTCACCATGCCACTCAGTCCCTGCTGCTAGAGAAACTTCAGTGCAAGCAGGGTAGCATCTTACCACTCTTTTGGTCCACACAAGCGTGCACGTAGAAAGCTAAACACCTGGGCAGAACTGAATGTTCACCAACAGAATGGGTGAAAGCCACAGGAGGGCTTTTATTCATGAAGATGCCTGTGTTATCTTGAAATGACTCTCTGAGTGTAGTGGATACCAGAATTTATATGTTTCATGAATTTGAAAAAGGATGTATGATTTATGAAATGCTACTTGCTAGTGAGACATAGTGACAACAACCATCAACAAAAGTTTATAGTGCTGATGAATGTCATCTATGAATTTCTGTGAGTTTGAGGACAGACTGGGCTACATAGCAAGAGCCTACCTCAAGTGAAAACTGTGGGGCAAAGGGAACACTAGGAAGACTGTAGTGGTAACCATGCTTGTGTGTCCATGTCTAAACTCATCAAACTGTCTATATTAAGTATATGCAGCTCTTTGCATGTAGCAGTTCTTTTACACCCAACCAATCCTTTCTTTAAAAAATTAGATGTGATACAATCTATTCACAAAGCATGGTGTTAGTGAAGTTGCTGCTCTGTTTTTCCAGTCCTGGAAGCTCTGTTTGTGCTAAGTCTCATAGCCACAGTAATTCCTAGTGAGTGAACAGAAGGAAAAACAATTCTCAACCTGGATATCCCTGAAGGTGAAAGAACAGAACACAGTCCTTTAATTTTTTTCCTAAATGTAGGAACTACACTAGACCAGGTAAACCTGACTTCAGAGAATATTTTTTTAAAAAGCTGAGGTTTTCAAAGCAAAAACATTATGCTCAGCTTTTCTCTGCTACCATGTCATTAGCTTCCTGTACCCACATAGCCCTTAGCCTTCGAATCCCTCAATGATGTCCTTCTCCCTTCTGCCTGAGATACCACAGCCTGATGGGTTAGATAAACGATGTGTTGAATCTTGGCAGCCATCTCTCTTATTTGTAAGAAGATCAAGTTATTCTTTGAAAAACATCTGAAGGACAAAAAATATTGCAGTGCTCACAAGTTTGCAGTGTAGAGAGCCCTGGATGACAAAACTCAGCACATGCAGCACCCAGCAAACTTTTGTAGAGCCACCGTCCGTGTCCTTTCCCCGTCTACTACCATCTGTTCAGTCATCTCCATGGCTTCCGTGCCTCTGCACATGGCCTTCTAGCATTTCTCACTCTGTCTGATGGGAAAATCCATCATCAGCCTTGAAGATACTGCTATGTAAAACAGCCTCCAGAAGTTAGTCACCCCCTTCTTAGAACCTTTATAAGCCTTGTTCTTATCTCTAAGGGAACACCTGTCACATCATGTCACATCTATATGGTGAATTTAAGGTCAGGGCTACTGCCTTAATCATCTTTTGATTAGCATAGCCCCTAGAAGGGAGTATATATTCAACGTATTTTGAATGAGGAGTGAGAGTCACTGTCAAAATTGCCTTATGTTTCTGTAAAAATACCTTAATAATATTGTTCTTTTAGTATGACTTCCTTTTCTATAAATAAGTTAGATAGCAGAAAGATTAAGAGCGTGATATGTCAATTACCACAAATTTACCCAAAGAACTGGAGAAAAATCTTAAAATCAGAATGTTAACTAAGCGTGGCTTTAGCAACAAGTGTTTCCTTAAGTATGTGCCTTTTAAATTCTCTTTTCTGTTACCAGAGAATAACAGAAACATAAGCATGTACACTTTGTGTCAAGAGAATTTTTGTTTGTTTGCAGAACTTGGGGAGGGTAAATCTAGGACCCTCACGCATGGTGGCCCAGAAGGGTCATTTTAAAAGAGGGTTGAGGCTACAGTGGAGCAACTTGCCTAGCACCACAGTGATCTTGGTTTGATCTCCGGCATAACAAAACAAAAAGAAAAACAGAAGGATTTTACAGTTGAAAGGGACTCTTGGTTATCGTATGAATCTCTATATCGTATATATCGTTGAATCTCTTACGATGCCTGATAAATGCTCAGCTAGCTTTCGCTGGAAACTCCATCGTTAAGAACCACATTACTCAAGAAGATCCCTGTTCTGATGGTTATGATTTCCAAACTGACCCCAAATCATTAGCCATTAACTGAGTCTGTCCATCTTTCTTAATTTTTATCTATCTATCATCTATCTATCTATCTATCTATCTATCTATCTATCTATCTTTGGGATAGGGGTTCAAGAAGGATTTCTCTAACAGCTTAGCTGTCCTAGAACTCTCTTTGTAGACCAGACTGGCCTCAAACTCACAGAGATCCACCTGCCTCTGCCTCCTGAGTGCTGGGATTAAATGCATGAACTACCTTACATGTTTCCTAATTTCTTTTAAATTTCAGTCTTTGTTTCTTTTTCTCTCCTACTTCTGAAGACAGGTTTCTCTGTGTAGCCCTTGCTGTCTTGGAAATCACTCTGTAATTAGGCTAGCCACAAACTCAGAGATCCACCCAGTCTTTGCTTCTTAAACACCAGGGCTTAGACTCCTTCCTTATAGAACTCTATAAAGAACAATATACAGCTATATAATTATCTCAGGACCTTTTCAGTTTTACTCAACTACTTTTCACATTGTTCAACCTTTCCACCAAACTAATTTGTGCCCTCAGAATACATTCCAATTTGTCTCTAATATTTCAAAAGTGAAGCCTGAAACATACTCCAAGGATTTGTAGACAATTTTCCAGAACAGCACTAACATATGTTTAACGTACCTCTCATCCATTATTCCATACTGTTCAAACTCATACTGAGTGCAGTTGTACCTCGGCAATGGTTAGCAGTCAAAGGATGGATGTAGCCTGGGCGTGATCAGAGATAAGAGAACTGATTTAATTCCAAGAATGGCTCTCTAGCTGAGAGACAAGCTGCCTGAATAAGCCTTGCTATGTCAAGGACATGGAAGGGTTCTAGTCAGCCAAAGAGCAACATTTGATATGAGGCAAGTGGAAGTATAGCGTGCCTGTTAGGTTTTGGAGCAGGATCTCAATCGTTGCAGAGCATGAGACTCAGGCCTGAATCCCCAGGAAGAGAGTTTGTGAAGCATGAGCAAACTCAGTAAGGAGGAATAAGGTAGAAAGGTCTACATTTTAAGAGAAAACGGAGGTGATAAGAATTAAAGAGGACTGGGGGGATCAGAAAGTCATTTAATTCCATAATTTCCACATTTATAAGCATAAGATGCTTGTGTAAAAATAGGGATAACACATCCTCTCAAGAATTATTGTAATACTTATCAGGATAATGTGTGCAAATTAAGAAATGTAGTTAGTGTTTATTAAATGCTATTACCGGACCTCGAAAACCCAAGTTCAATGAATTTAAAAATAGTTTCTGTTTGGATACTGTTAAAATCATGTATCAAAACACTCTAAATATATTTTTTATGTCCACTGTTTTCCTTTGTGTGTGTGTGTGTGTGTGTGTGTGTGTGTGTGTGTGTGTGTGTATGTGTGTGTGTGTGTGTGTAGTCAGAGGCCAAGGTTGGGTATCTTCCTCTAGTTTTGCTCTTTTTCTTGTCTTTGAATATGGTACCTCCGTGAACTTAATGACTGTTGTTTGGCTAAACTGTCTAGCCAGCCCTGGGGATTTGTCCGTATCCACTTCCTTCTCCGAAGCTCTGGTTTTACAAGTGTTCCCCACCATGTTTGGCTTGTAGATGGGCTCTAGGAACTGAACTCAGGTCCTCACATTTGCACTTTATTGACTGAGCCATCTGCCCAGCTCCCTAGCCTTATACACATTAAACATATATAAAATATATTTTTGGAAAGCAGATCAAAGGTGATATGAAGTGGTTGCAAATGGCTTATAAAAAAAAGCATGTTACATTACTTCTTAAGAACACAAGTATATTTATCTATAATGTGACTATGACAAATAGCAAATATACTTCAGGCTTTAATTTTAAATACTAGAATAGCTTTATCATAAATATTTGGAATCAAAACTTTGTAAGTGGGAAGGCTCAGTGGCAAATGTCTTTAACCTCAGCACTCATGAACCAGAGGCAAGTGGATCTCTTGAGTTTTAGGCCAGCCTGGTCTACGTATTGAGTTCCAGGCCAGTCAGAGTTACATGGTGAGACTTTGTCTCAAAGATTTTTTAAATATAAACTCAATATCATCGATTATGTCAGCATTTTTCTAGGTGGATACTAAGTATTTGCTGCAACTTCTTTTGCGCTTTCTTTACCAGCACCTTGCTCATTTTCATCTATTATCTAGTTATCTGAAACTTTAGAGGGGCAGGCGCCACCCAATGAGGGTATGTGGCTGTTCTGATCCTGTGATTAAGAGCCAGAGAACCAGGAGTGACATCATCCTTAACAATAAAATACTCCTCTTGGTGAGCAAAAGGCCTGCATATGAAACTCAGGCTTGAAGAACTGCATTCCAGTTCATCAGTTGTGTGGTTTACTCCAGCTTAATACAGCATCAGTTGGAACACTCCTGAAGGATCCTCTAAGAGTCATTGTATGGTAAGGAATCTCTCAATTGCCCTTTTTAAGTTCTGTGAGATTTAGAAAATTGTGCTAGTTTTTAAAACATACCATTTTCTACCAATATCATGGCGATTTTTAAAATTGAAAATGTTAAAGGAAGGTGAATTTTTGTTAAATAGAAAAATGTAGCAATAAAATAAATTTATGGTAAGAAAGTCATGAAGCATCTATTTTGATGGCTAAAGCTTCTTGGGATACCTTATTTTTAAAACCACCTAAAAGTACAGAAACTGATGAACATTGGCATGATAGGTTTTATTGATCTCCTTATCAGAAATTTGGAATAAAGAACAGGCTGGTGGTGGGACAATAATTCTGATGTAAAAAGTCAAGAATTATTTATCATGTGGAATATATATCTATTTTCTTGTAGGGTATTCTTATCTACAGTTTATTTCTTGTGGCTTCTCAGTTTAGCCTGAGTACTAAGGTTGCAAAATTTTTTCCTTTCACTGTTGAATATTCATTCCTTTTACATAAAAAAAAGAGCATTTTCTTATCTTTAAAATAATGTATGCATTTTAAGGATGCTTGATGATTAATTAAGCTCTTCTCATGGCATTCCTAAGTAAGAAGTCCATCTTCCACAAAAGAACAAGGAGATAAGGCAGAGATGTCACCAGGTCACTGGAGCTGAGCTAGAATTAGACGCCAATGCTGCTGTCGGCCTGCTACAGCGCCTGTGACCAGGCACAGCCTAGTAGACTTTTCTTTGTTATTCCACCCATAGCTCTGCAGGGCACAATGAAGAGAAATGGTGCAGGCTGTAAGGTCTCTTATTAACTAAGGATACAATTTCCTTTTAGAACAGAAACATAATTCCTATTGTGTGTGTCACTTAGAAAGGAGAATAGTGCGTATTTTTTTTAAGTACTACTATAATAAAGTCTGCAACCATGGAGCTGTGGATTAAGCCAATGTATGTATATTGATTTATGAGCAAGAAGAAAGAACTAGAAGTTATATTAAACTGTTACTGTAAAGTTGAAGCTGTAAGATGTACACTCATTTTATTAAGGGTCAAAGCTCCAAGAACACAAGAAATTAATGTCATTGTTGTTGTTGTTTTGGTTTTTCAATACAGGGTTTTTCTGTGTAGCCTTGGTTATCCTGGAGCAGGCTTGCCTTGAACTCACAGAGATCTACCTGTCCCCACCTCCCAGGACCTGGGGTGAAAGGCGTGCACCACCACTGCCTGGCTCTGATTTTTAAATATGTGTAATAAATATGTAAATATGTGGCCAGAGGTCAACGCTGGATTTTTTTTTTTTTTTTTTGAAACCTTCCCAATGCTAGGATTACAGATGCACTGCTGCTGTGCCCAACATATTTTAGGGTTGGGAGGGATCTGAAGTCAGGTCCGTGTTTGTACATCAAGCATTTATTAACTGAGCCATCTTCCTAGCCTAAGACTTTTTTGTTGTTGTTGGAAGAGGTGCTGCATTATTAATTCGGTAAAGGTATCAGTATTAACCTTAGAGCTAGACATGGTGGTGAATGCCTGAACTCCCAATGTGCCAGAAACCGAGGCAGGAGGATCATAAGCTCAAGGCTAGCCTGGTCTCCACAGCAAACTCTTATCTCAAAAATAAAAATAAAATCCTACAAATTTGGCATTTATGGCTATTATGCTAGTATCTGAAATCAAGTGTAGTCACGGAAACAGTATTTGCTCAATGAATAGTTATTGTTTAGAAGTTAGTGAATCTCAAGGCTATTTTAAGCATGTAGATATAGCCAACATAGATATGAGAGAAAATTTGTACAAGAAACCTCAGAAAGCTACCTAAGAAAGTCATGCATCCAATTTCTCTAAGTTATGTGTACATGTTATATTACTTACTAATGTATTTGTTATTTAAAGATTCTCAATTAATTACTGTGACCTCAGCTAATGACTGCTTGCTTCGGTGGTTGTGCATAACAACTACTAGGACTGTATTAACGTACTTTAGAACACTGACGGTATCTTAAAATATCTCTATGTTGTTTCTCCTCCTAGTAAAGATGATGTCTGCAAATGTCATGACTAAAGTAATGATCATCATGCTGGCAGTTTGTCTTCTTACCCAAACAGACGGGAAACCTGTCAAGTAAGCACTGCAGCCCATTGTGCACAGGGAAGTGTGGCTTTGTAGTAGGTGCTAATGTTGTGGACATGGGGAGCTAATGGAGTGGTCTTCTCTTTCTGTTCTTTCTAGGAAGAGAGCTGTCAGTGAGATACAGCTTATGCACAACCTGGGCAAACACCTGGCCTCCGTGGAGAGGATGCAGTGGCTGAGGAAGAAGCTTCAAGACGTACACAATTTTGTTAGTCTTGGAGTCCAAATGGCTGCCAGAGAAGGCAGTTACCAGAGGCCCATCAAGAAGGAGGAAAATGTCCTTGTTGATGGCAGTCCAAAAAGTCTTGGTGAGGGGGACAAAGCTGATGTGGATGTATTAGTTAAGGCTAAATCTCAGTAAATTTTGATTTATTCTAGACAGTGCAGGGCAATGACATATGCTGCTACCCTTTCAAACTCTATGACAATCACCAAGTGCTAATATTCTACTAATTTTCTACTAAATTTTCTAATGAAAATTGGAATATTTTTTATTCCACTTTTGCTCATTTAAGGTCTCTTTCAATGATTCCATTTCAGTATGTTCTTTTAAAAGTAGTAAACCTTTCCACTTCTCTCCTTAACTATAAATAAAGTTTTAATGATCATGAATCAAATAAGCAGTGTTTCTTGCTTGTTAATACTCTGTCTCAGTGTTGGAGGGCTGGCTCAGAAGTTGAGAGTGTATACTGCTGCCTCAAATGACGGGTTCCCAGGACCACAATCAGTGGCTCACAACCACCTGTAAGTCCAATTCCAGGAAGATCCAATGCCCTGGCCCTGCCAGTACTTGCACTCACGTGCACATACCCACACACTTATATGTAATTTAAGATAACAAAAAAATCCAAAATAAATCCCATGTCTTTTGTCACGACGCATACCCAAATGCTTTATTGACATGAATATATAAAACAACACAAGAAAAAATTTCTTTACTTCGTTTACCTCAGTTGATGTTTTGAACACTGTGTGCTTTTAATTCCAGAGTACTAGATCCTCAGATTCACATTAGCTGGTTATTACTCTCCCCTTCTTTTTAGGAAGCCCAATGGAAATGGGGCAGAAAGTGGTCTAAGACAGGACTGCAAAGCATTTGCCATTACATAAACTCACAGAGTATATCTATACTCTGAACTCCACACTGCAAAGAATAGAAATAGAGTATTTATCTATTATTTGCAAGTCCTTATTTAGGTTCCATCACAGATAATATATTCATTTATCTTGTTTTGCACAGACATGGTTCTTGTCTTCATGGAACCCCCAAATTTTGGCATTAATTCATAATAACTTTGAGGAATTCTAAGTATGAAAAACACATATACTACAGGGGTGCAAAATACAGACCTTTTGGTATTTACAACAGATACACAACAAAATATTACACAGTAATAGAAATATTCCATACCCTATGATTCCTGTAATGCTAGTCACATTCATGTTCATCTAAAACATGGCTAATATAGCTGTGAAAACTGAATTAAATTTTGTTTAAATTAATTTAAGTAGCAGCTTGTGGTCAGTATTGTGCTTCCAAACTGTAGATCCTTCAAACACCTAAAGGTTTTCACTTCCAGTCACTTATTGCCATAAATTAGATATTATATACTTATTGTTCAGGCTATGCAGGAGAATTCTTTTGTCAGTTCCTCTTTGGTCACATAACCTACTTATTGGGCTCATTTATTAGTTAAAATTATTTATCTTTGGATAAAGCTTTTTATACTGTTGATCATCAAAATAATGGCACATTTACCTTATTACCTTATCTTACTGCACATCTTTGTTTCTTATAGTTTTATCCAGCACCTGTATTTTTTTAATCTTTAAATTATGAGGGTTGCTACTGTTCTTTCTTAATCTATGCTTGACTTTAAAAGCAGTGTGCCAATAATTTCTCCAGAAAATAAGGCTCTTAACATACTATCATATTATCTTTCAGAACTGGTCTGCAAAAGGCTCTTTGGAAATATAAAATAAAAATAAAATATATAAATAAAGCACTGGACTTTAAAAAAAATACTTTCCTTATAAATACATATAATCTTCACTTCCAGGATGTTAATTTCATAAAATCATTTGTCTAACTACAATTAAATGTCCATAACACAAATTAGTTTTTTTAGATTTATAACTTTATTTATTTATTTATTTATTTATTTATTTATTTATTTATTTTTGGTTTTTCGAGACAGGGTTTCTCTGTGTAGAACAATGGGCTGTCCTGGAACTCACTCTGTAGACCAGGCTGGCCTCAAACTCAGAAATCTGCCTGTCTCTGCCTCCCAAGTGCTGGGATTAAAGGCATGAGCCACCACCGCCCGGCCCCTATTTTGTTTCTTTTAAGATAGGTTTTTCTCTGTAGCCCTAGCTGTACTAGGAACTCACTCTGTAGCCCAGGCTGGCCTTGATCTCAGATCTGCCTGACTCTGCCTTCTGAATGCTATGATTACAAGTGGTGTACCACCATCACAGGGCTTATATCCATTCTATTATAGAATCCTTGAAAATAATATAAATTTTATATTTTATTTTTTAATTTTAAGCCAGCAAAGAATGAAATCATGACTTTTGCAGGAAAGTAGATAGAACTGGAGATTGTGTTAAGGAAAATAAAATAGACTCCATCTCACATGCAAGATGTAGAAATGTGTATTTGTAGGACATTAGAGGAGAAATGGATTGTGAGAGGGCAAGAAGAGATCTGTGCGGGGGAAGTGGGGTGAATAAGAGAAAATAATGGCTAGGCAGGTAGTGGCAGTGCACACCTTTATTCCCAGCACTCAGGAGGCAGGGGCAGAGGGGCAGAGGGGCAGAGGGGCAGAGGGGCAGAGGGGCAGAGGGGCAGAGGGGCAGAGGGGCAGAGGGGCAGAGGGGCAGAGGGGCAGAGGGGCAGAGGGCAGAGGGCCGCAGAGGGGCAGAGGGCCAGAGGGGCAGAGGGGCAGAGGGGCAGAGACAGAGGCAAGTGGAGCTCTGTGAGGTCAGCCTGGTCTACAAGCAAGTTTCATGACAGCCAGGCTACACAGAAAACTCTGTCTAAAACACACACACACAACCTCCACACACACACACACACACACAAGGGGGGGGGAGAGGAAGGGAAGGAGGAGAGGGGGAAGAAGGAAATACAATAGTTTTTCTTTATAAATAGTGAAGTTTATCGTATATTACAATCTTGTATAAAATATATGGCTTGTTTAAACTATTCTGTGTATAAGGGTGTGTAAGGCTAGAGTTAGAGTTATAAGCAGTGGTGAGCTGCCTGCTGTGGGTGCTGGGGTCAGAACTCAGGTCCTCTTGAAGGAAAGCAGCAAGTGCTCTTAACTCTAAACTATCTTTCCAGCCCTACTTTTTTTTTTTCTCTTAAGAGAACATTCACTTTCCACCCTTGAGGTTATGTAATAGCATGCCGTCAGTATTTTAGGATTTCCACTTGGCATCTTCTTTGATTTTTTTTTAACCATATTCTTTTTGTTTGTTTAACTTTTGCTTTAATTTTTCTTTTTTATTATTATTAAGTTATTTTATTCATTTACATTCCAGTCATTGCCTCCCATCAGTCCCTCCTCCCACAGTACCTCCTCCCATTCCTCCTCCCCCTTGCCTCCAAGAGGGTGCTCCCCTCATCAGGTCTCTCCCTTCCCTGGGGCCTCAAGTCTCTTGAGGATTAGATTCATCTTGTCCCACTGTGGCCAGACCAGGCAGACCTCTGTTATATATGCGCCAGGAGCTTTGGACTGGCCTATGTTCACTCCTGGTTGGTTGCTCAGTCTCTGGGAGCTCCCTGGGTCTGAGTTAGTTGAGTCTGCTGGTCTTCTTATGGGATCGCTCTCCCTTTCAGCTTCTTCAGTCCTTCCCCTAACTCAACCTTAGGGGTCCCCGGCTTCAGTCCACTGGTTGGGTGTAAGTATCTGAGTCAGTCTCAGTCAGCTGCTGGCAGGGCCTCTCGGAGGACAGCCATGTTCCTGTCTGTAAGCACACTATAGCATCAGTAATAGTGCCAGGCCTTGGTGCCCCCCAACCCCCGCCCCAGTGAGATGAATTCCAAGTTGGGCCAGTCATTGGACTGCCTTTCCTTCAATCTCTATTTTGTCCCTTCAGTTCTTTTAGACAGGAACAATTCTGGGTCAGAAATTTTGACTGTGGGAAATGTTCATTAGGAACAGTTCACATTCTGACCATAAACAAATTTTGAAATTGGAGAAAATCCTTTCCATTTGATCCTCTATTTCCTGTTCTTCCCTCATCCATCTGTAATAAAATTGTTTTCCCTTCCTAAAGAGATACTACCTCTCTCCCCCATTCCCTTACTTTATCCCTAATTTCTGTGGCTGTATGGATTATAGCTTGCATATCAAGAACTTAATAGCTAACATCAGATATAAGCAAATATATACCATACTTGTCTTTCTGGGTTTGGGTTACCTCATTCAGGATGAATTTCCCCTAGTTCCATTCATTTGCCTGCTGTTTTCTTGAATTCATTTTCTTTTTCTTTCTTTTTTTTTTTTTTTTTTGGTCTTTTTCTTTATTATTATTAATCATTCCATTCGTTTACATCTCAAATGATATCCTGCTTCCTGATATCCTATTCCCTCAATCAACCCCCCATCCCATGATATTCCACTTCCCGGTTACTCCTCGCCACCCCCCATCCCACATCTGCCCACCCCCTCCCTTTTGCCTGTATGATGGTGCTCACTCACCCACCCACACTATCCCACCCCACCGCTCCAGCATCCCCTACTCTGGGGCATGAAACCTCCGCGGGACCAAGGGCCTTCTGTCCCATTGCGGTCGGACAAGGCTATCCTCTGCTACATATATATCTGGAGCTAAAGATCCCTCTAGGTACACACCTTGGTTGGTGGTCTAGTCTCTGGGAGAACTGGGTGGTCAGACCACCCTATGTTGTTCATCCAATGGGTTGCAATCCGCCTCCGCTCCTCCAGTTCTTCTGCCAGCTCCCCCACCAGATTCCCTGAATTCAACCTGATGGTTGGCTCCAAGCATCTGCCTCTGCTTTGATCAGTTACTGGCCTGACCTCCCCAGGAACTGCCACATTTGGTTCCTTTCCACAGTGCCTCTGTCCACGGCAATAGTGTTGGGTTTGGTGTTCGCAGTTACGATGTGTCCCTAGGTGGGGCAGTTCCCCAGTTGGCCCTTCCTTCAGTCTCTGTTCCATTTTTTGTCCCTGTTCTTTCTTTGGACAGGAACATTTCTGGGTTAAAAAAAACCTTTGAGGTGGGTGGGTGGCTCCATTCCTCAACCAGGGGCTGTGCCTATCTACTGGAGATGGTCTCCACAGGTTCTGTCTTTCCCTTCTCTGCACATTACGGCTAAAGTCATCCCATTGAGTCCTGGGAGCCTCATGTTTCTCTGATGTCTGGAACCCTCCAGTGACTATCCCCAGTTCCTCATCCTCCCTCCCCTCCCCACCCCCACCCCCACCCGCTACCTATTTTTATTCAATTTCCTGACCCTCTGTACCTTTCTCACATCTCTTCCAGATTCTGACACTGCCACCCTTATTTCCTCCTCTTCCTTTCCCCATCCCTTGTCCCCATCTCCTTCCATCTCCCACAATCATCCAGTTCCCTCCTCAATGCAGGACTGAAGCATCCACCCCCTGATCTTCCTTCCTTTTACTCTCCATATGGTCTGTAGGTTGAATCATAGGCATTGTGAGCTTTTGGGTTAGTATCCACTTAGTGAGTACATACCATGTGTGTTCTTTTATGACTGGGTTACCTCACGCAGGATGATATTTTCTGGTTCCATCCATTTGCCTGCAAATTAATGAAGTTGTTGTTTTTAATCACTGAGTAGCACTTCATTGTGTATATGTACTACATTTTCTGTATCCATTCTCTGTTGAGGAACATCTGGGTTCTTTCCAGCTTCTGGCTATTATAAATAAGACTGCTATGAACATAGTGGGTAATGCGTCCTTGTTATATGTTAGAGCATCTTTAAGGTATATACCCAAGGGTGGTATAGCTGGGTCTTCAGGTAGTAAATACTATATCCAATTGTCTGAGGAACCCCCAACTGATTTCCAGAGTGGTCATAACAGTTTGCAATCCCACCAACAATGGAAGAGTGTTCCTCTTTCTCCACATCCTTGCCACTATCTGCTGTCACCTGAGTTTTTGATCTTAGCCATTCTGACTGGTGTGAGGTGAAATCTCAGGGTTGTTTTGATTTGCATTTCCCTGATGACAAAGGATGTTGAACATTTCTTTGTTTCTCAATCACTCGAGATTCTCAGTTGAGAATTCTCTATTTAGCTCTGTACTTCACTTTTTTTTTTTTTTTTAAATAGGGCTATTTGGCTCTCTGGAGGCTGCCTTCTTGAGTTCTTTGTATACTTTGGATATTAGCCCTCTATTGGATGTACTGTTGACAAATATTTTTTCCCAATCTGTGGGTTGATGATTTGTCTTGATAGTGTTCCTTCCTTTACAGAAGCTATGCAATTTTATGAGGTCCTGTTTGTCAATTCTTGATCTTAGAGCATAAGCCATTGGTGTTCTGTTCAGGAACTTTTCCCCTGTGCCCAAGTATTCGAAGTTCTTCCCCACCTTCTCTTCTATTAGTTTTCAGTGTATCTGGTTTTCTTTCTTTTTTTTTTTTTTTTTTCCAGACAGGGTTTCTCTGTGTAGCCCGGCTATCTGGAACTCACTCTGTAGACCAGGCTGGCCTCGAACTCAGAAATCCGCCTGCCTCTGCCTCCCAAGTGCTGGATTAAAGGCGTGCGCCACCACCGCCGCTAGTGTATCTGGTTTTATGTGGAGATTCTTGATCCACTTGACTTGAGCTTTATGTAAGGAGATAGATATGGATCAGTTTGAGTTCTTCTACATGCTGACCACCAGTTGAAATTTGTTGAAAATGCTGTCTTTTTTCCACTGAATGGTTTTAACTCCTTTGTCAAAGATCAAATGACCATAGGTGTGTGGGTTCATTTCTGGGTCTTCAATTCTATTCTATTGATCTTCCTGCCTGTCTCTGTACCAATACCATGCAGTTTTTATCACTATTGCTCTGTTGTACAGTTTGAGGTCAGGGATGGTGATTCCCCCAGAAGTTCTTTTATTGTTGAGAATAGTTGTTGCTATCCTGGTTTCTGTTATTCCAAATGAATTTGCAAATTGCTCCTTCTATCCCTATGAAGAATTGAGTTGGGATTTTAATGGGGATTGCATTGAATCTGTAGATTGCTTTTGACAAGATGGCCATTTTTACTATATTGATCCTGCCAATTCATGAGCATAGGAGATCTTTTCCTCTTCTGAGGTCTTAAATTTCTTTCTTCGATACTTGAAGTACTTGTTATACAGATCTTTCACTTGCTCAGTTAGAGTCACACGAAGATATTTTATATTGTTTGTGACTATTGTGAAGGGTGCTGTTTCCCTAATTTCTTTCTCATCCCTTTTATCCTTGAGTAGAGGAAGGCTGTAAAGACCCAGTCTGTTCGGGTCAGTCAACAGGTTCTCCAGCGCAGGAGTGAGGATGCACGCTTCCAATTCCCGCAGTGTCCTTCACTGTATCCTGCTTATTGGAGCTCCAATGTTGAGGCACCACTTTGTCTCGGCCCGTTCTGCTGCTCCAGTCCGCAGGTCAGGGTCTAGCAAGAGAGAGAGTGAGGAGGGGCAAGAGACATGAAGAATGAAGACAAGACAGTGTCTGATCAAGTCTCATTTATTGAAAGGAAATCCTGGGTATTTATACCCTTTATCATGTGCCTTACCTTCATGGACAAGCACAGCTGAAGGCACTACGTCATGTGCCTTTCAGCAAGGAGACCAGTGCACCTAGCTAGCAGTGTGGGGACCACGTGTGCCTTGCAACTGGGGGCACTAAGCAGCAAAACAAGATATGTGAGAAAAACAAGATGTTTATCAGAGTGTGCTCAGCTGTTGTGGGCTGTTGAAAACAAGTCTCTTGTCAGGGTATATGGCTCGGGATGGCTGTAAAGATGATAGCCGCTTTCTGTTAGAAGTCGGCTCCCAACAGAAGGCTACTGATTTGTTTGAGTTAATTTTATATCCAGCCACTTTGCTGAAGTTGTTTATTGGCTGTAGGAGCTCTCTGGTAGAATTTTTGAGGTCACTTATGTATACTATCATATCATCTGTGAACAGTGATAACTTGACTTCCTCTTTTCCAATTTGTATCCCTTCGATCTCTTTTTGTTGTAGCTCTGGCTAGAACTTCGAGTACTATATTGAATAGATAGGGAGAGTGGGCAGCCTTGTCTAGTGCCTGATTTTAATGGGATTGTTTTGAGTTTCTCCCATTTAGTTTGATGTTGGCTATTGGTTTGCTGTATATTGCTTTTATTATATTTAGGTATGAACCTTGAACTCCTGATCTCTCAATACTCTTAACATGAGTGGGTGTTGTATTTCATCAAAGGCTTTTTCCACATCTAATGAGATAATCATGTGTTTTTTTCTTTGAGTTTGTTTGTATATTGGAATACATTGATGGATTTCCATATATTAAACCATCCCTGCATCCCTGGGATGAAGCCTACTTAATCACAGTGGATGATCATTTTTATGTGTTCTTGGATCAGTTTGTGAGAATTTTATTGAGTATTTTTGCATCATATTCATAAGGGAAATTGGTCTGTAGTCCTCTTTTTGTTTGTCTTTTTTTTTTTTTTTTTTTGCTAGTTACTATCCAATATAATATAAATTGAATTATTTTGGATAATGAGTTGCTGTAAGAATAAATCTCAGGTTAGAATGGGAGATGCTACACGCTGATAGATGCTCTCCACCAGTTCGGTTACCTTGTCTACCTCTTAGTCCCCCACTCCCTATCCCCAGGAGGGAATCTAAAATTCTGCCAACTCAGTTTAAGCCTTCCTTCTTTGGAGAAGGCTGGATTCCTCCTTGTACAGAGGCAGCTTGGATGGACCCTTGAAGGACAAATTCTGTTAGGCACCTGGAAGCCACCTTTTTTTACTTGTGTTTCCCAACTGCTGTGTCTTGGGGCCACAAATATACTAACTGTGCTCTCTAAACACTGAGCTACACCTCAGGCAAGACCCATTATCTTGATCTCAGGAAGCTTATGAAGCAAGACATTTGGATTTTCAGAGTAAGGTGGTAGATTAGAAGCTACCTCTGTGTGAATCTCTGACTGTGAAGAAAAACAAGTCACAGACCTTCTTTTAAAGAAAGAGAAAGAGGGGGACTCCCAGAGACATCCTACAAGTATTAAGGTGGGAAAGGCCACGAGAAAGTCATGGACAAGAGCATGGCCAGATGAGAGCACACTAAGGAATTTAGACAGCAGGGAAGTGAAGCAGGCTGTGAAGGCTCAATGTGTCTATTCTTTGAACCAAGGAACAAACTTGGTAATGTGAGGATAACAATAGAGAATTATAAGCCGAAGTCTGTGGTCAGCAAACTGCTCATTGAAGGCTCTGAACCCAAGCACACTGGCTCACTTGATTTCTGCAGCCTCCACCCTCCCACAGAGTGTTTGCAGCCTCCACCATCCCACAGGGTGTTTGACTGCTGGGCATAATCTGAAACTACTAAACTTGAGTGCTGGCTTCTCTCTCTGTTCTCCCCTGTAGTAGAGAGCTTAGATCTCTACTTCACCTGCTCTCTTAGACATGTAGGAGATACCACTTGGCTTACACATAGACACCCCTACATACACAAATCAAGAATTCTCTGATGCAAGTAAAAACCTCTTTTACAGGTTGCAAAGCTCAGTGTGGTCAGCATGTGCTTCTGGTGCACACAAAAAGGGAAGTTTCTAAAATGAATGTAGTATCAAAGCAATCCTGAGGCCAGCCCAGCACTCTGCTGGTTTACAGCACCAGGCTGAACACTAGGAAACACAAGCGACTCCACCTGGCAGATTCCAGAGAGGCTTCTCCAATTCATTGTTTTTAAAATAGTTTCTTTTTCTCACCTTTTGACTTTTTGCTATATTTTACAAAACATTTATTTATTATATTTTTTGTAATTTCATACATGAATTTAGATCATACTCATCCCCCCTTCACCCCCTAACTACTCTGGGACACCCCACCCCACCTCACCTTTTTTTGCAATGTCATGACTACCTCTTCCTCTTTTATTCCACCAAGTTTAATTAGTACTGCTGGTAGGCACATGGATAGAAGGTGCCATCTACTGGACAATGGGTAAACTACCGTGGGCTATGCCACTGAAAAAGGAATCAACTTTTCCAGAAGCATCTAATGCTAACAGCATCTCAGCTAGGATTGGGGTGGCATCTCATGAGTCTCCTCCCTCTTTACTCTGGAGCACTGACTGGCTTAATCTTGTACCATTTTCTATGCTGGCAACCAAAGGTTCTATGAATCCATGACTGGAATAGTCATGTTTAGAAGACATTTTTCAACAATCTTCCCATGCCTCTAGCTTTTCCAACCTTTCTTCTTCCTCTTCTGCAAGGTTCCCTGACCTTTTGAAGTGAGAAGATGAGATACAAATGTCATGTTCAGGGCCAAGCATGCCACAGTCAATTATCTCTGCAGTCTGGTTTGTTGTGATTTTCTATATAACCACCATTGCATTGAGGCGTTTCTCTGATTAGTAAGAGCTGCATTATGGTACAAATATTTAGAGGGCAGTTTGACATTGTGCCCCTTCAATAAAATAGTGGGAGTAGGGCCTATGCCCTCTCCAACCACATGTTCTTGGCTAGATGTACTATGCAATAGTTCCCTCATCTGGAGTGAGACTTAAATCCAATTAGGAAGCTGTTGGTTACTCTATAACATTCATGTCACTATTGAGCCAATGGGCATGTCTTGTCAGGCCACAGATTATTGGAGCTTGTAGGAATCATGGTTGAGTAAGACTGTTAATCTTTTTCTCTCCTAGGAACCTGCAAAACACATTCCAGCACTGTGAAAGCTAGCCCGCAAGGACGATGCTTCCAGATCTTTATCAATTTGATTTTTCTATGTTCTATGAGCAAACTATTGGGGTCTACAGCAATAGGGTCTTACCATCAAGCTCCAGTGAGTAACCAAGAACAACGGCAATAGCCTGTACTCTTTGGATGGACTGTTTTAACTTGTAAAGAACTATTTTTTCTTTGTCTTTAATTTTAATCACATTTTCTTTTCATTGTTAAAGTATTTTTTTTTATCTTGTGCTCTTTTCTTTCCTGACATTCCTTTTTGAAAAAAAAAATTTATTTTTTAGTTGGTCTTGGTGGGACACACTTTTAGTCCAAGCATTGGGGGGCAAAACCAGGCAGATTTCTGTGGGTTCAAGACCAGTCTGGCCTATAGATCGAGATATAGAATCTCAACTCTCATCAAAGAAACATCTCTTTCCAACAGATGGAGATCATTACAGAAAACCACAACCAAACTGCAGAGAACAAGTGACTATATTGTTGTCCAGCTCCAATGGGTAGATTACAACTCAATTGTAGATACATCTACAACATCTAGACCTAGTTAAGATTGTATGGAGGCTAGAAGCTTCCAAGACTAGGCCTAGGTTAGCAGACAGGCAGTAAGCCTCAGAGACAATTAATACAGGAGAATGAAAGATATTTTACAACTCTCTGAACTGCTGATAATAATACTAAGAAAATAAATTTATTAGATTGATAAGATAAGTACTAAGCCATTGATACTGAGGCTGATACTGTAACTGAACTTGCTTTTGTCTCTTTTACAGGGATCTTGGTGAGGCTCCCTCCAAAATTCTGAAAGCTAGGCCTTTAGTGGCATGCTTTGAAGCTGGATTCTCTTTAACTTGGCAGGAGCCTGTGGGAAAGTTCTACAACCCTTTAGCATTAAAGAAGTCTAGAAATGGCTGTCAGCACACTGGGAAGACTGTAAAACTGGTTAGCTGCTCAGTACAGCAGGCTGGATGCCTCAGCAATACCAACATGATGCTGATGCTGTATAGGATTCTTGGAGACTGCAGGCCTCTCATCCATGTTAGAGGGTTGAAAATTTCCTATGTCAATTAAGGATGGCAGCAGTAACAGGAGAAGTAACTATAGGTACACTAACAAGAAGCAAAGATGAGCACAGTACTGCTTTCCTCTCAGACAGCCTTTATATCCAGCCTGCTGCAGGAAGGAACTGCCCAAGTGGACAGGTCTTCTCTCTTCAGTTAATCTTCTCAGGAAATGTCCTCTCAGGCCAACTTACAGATAAGTCTTTTTTAGTTGGCAGTCAAGATTCACCATCACACCTCCTTCTTCCTGTCCCAGAAGACAAATCCTTTTATCAGACCCATCTTCCTTTCCTGGACAGAGGTTCCTCTCCACTAGACAAGAAAGATCTGGCCTGTGAGGCTGGAGTTAAAAGGGGATGGGTGACCTTTCAGCATAGAGATCTCTGGAGTTGAACTCACAGCAGCTATGTTTACATGTACACAATGTGGTCTGTCACATTCTATTACAGAGGATGGAGGGGCTATGAGAAATTACTAAATGGTTGCTAGGGAAAGTAAGTAATTTTCTTCAGTGATCTAGTAAGCTTCCCTTCTTTTCCTATCCTCCTCACCATTTTGTTTTGAGATTCTGTATATGCTACACAACACACTTCCACCAATCTAATCCTTAGCCCTAGAAGTAATCTTTCATAGCTCTGACCTCTCAATAGCCATTACTTGTTCATATAATCCAACTTGTTTGTCCTTTGTTTATACACTTCATTTTTATCAGTGTGTATTAGTGTATCAGTGTCTCTTAGCGTTCTTACAAAGGGGTTTGAACAATAAAAACACAATGTTTGCTGAATATGGTTAGAATTCCTTCCATATTTGTTGTATTTTTCTGCTCTGTCATTAGGTATCAAGTGCACAAAATTAGTAACATAAAGAAGTCTCAGGCTTTTAGTTTTTTAAAAAAATTTTAATTTTTTTAAATGATACTAGAGAGTGAACAAAGAGTCACCAAACTACACCTCTAACCTCAAATCCCAGGTTTTAAAATCTAAATAGTATGCTGAGGATATACCTTAGTTTTAGAGGGCATGAAGCCTTGGGTTGGATCTTTAGAAATTCATAAAGCTGACTGTGTTGGCAAAGCTTGTGGGATGGAGGTAGAGCGATCAGAAGTTCAACGTTATCCTTGGATACACAGAGATCAAGGCCAGCATGGGATATGTAAGACCCTGTCTCAAAACCAACTTAAAAACAATAAAATAGACTCTAAGTCTATGGTTCATCATTAATTTGCCACACAAGTAAACAGGTAGCTTTATCTTCTGCTTTGAAACAGTTTTGGCTTAGCAGGATGTTATAAAGGCAACTGTGGAGATCAGGGTATACCCTAAGTTACTCCATATTAATGGGAGTAATTTCCCCCGGCCTTAAGCAGGCCTGAAAGACCTTGTTTACCACAACGGACTAAGAGATAGGATCTAGGTGGAGTTGCCCACCTTAGCTGCACAGAACTTAGAAGAACTGCCCCTGGGCTTGCCTTGAAATATCTCTGGCCATGACCAAGAACCAATTATCTCACCCATCTTCGGCTTAAACCAGAAAGGGTTTTGGTGGGGCCTTTCCCTTTAAATTTAGAGCTGAACATTAAAGCATTGAGCCTTGATCAGAATACTTTGTTTTTGGCTTCATTTCCTCTCACCCTCCGTTCTTCTTTTCATTTCCAGCCCCCTTTTCAGGTGAACCCAGTTAATCCGTGGCTGCAGGCAGCTACAGGTGGCGCCTGCAACGAGGGTCCTGAAAACAGGAGACCAGCTGAGGAATGCTGTCTTAGGTGGAGCTCCATGGAAACTGGAACAAGAAGGAGAGTATCCACACACTTGGTAAGCAATGAACAGTATTGATACTAGCACTAGTTATTTTTTGGAGGCTGTGTTTGCAGGAAGTGTGTTTAAGGGGATTTGGTCTAGATTAATAGGTGTTGACCCAAAGCGACCTCACCTAGGTGGTGACAGCGAATTATGGGACAGGAGAATTCCAAACAGGCATTTTCCCACAGCCTGCAAGAGCTGCTCCAGGCAGAAGGAGCAGGGTTTTCAAATCATATGTTAGAAAATTTCTTGGCAGAAATAAATTCATGCTGCCCATGGTTCCCACAAGAAGGAACTTTGAATAAACCTGGGAAACAGAGAAGTTTTGAGAACCACCCAGGCAGACCTAACACCCTCTGCCTCTGGGAGCTTATAAAAGATGCTATTGATAATAAAATAGATAAAGAGACCTTGCAAACATTAGCTGCTGCCCAGGCACAGCTTGAAGTGATTCAAGAACGCGTATCAGAGAGCGCTGTTACAAAAAAGGCCCTCTCAACTCTAAATCAGAGAAGTATAGACCTAGTACACCTTTTACAGTTCAGATAAAAGAAATTGGAGATTCTGATAATGAATTAGATCCAGAGGAAGGAGTGGTGTAAATGAAAGGGCTGCCAAATATCACAATGAGGATTGGCCTCCCTATGCACCTTCCACTCCACCTATAGTCTTTGATGCAGCAGAAGCTGCCCAGATGGACATGAAGGTATATAAATTAGAGATGGAAATTAAAATGCAGAAATTGACTAACAAGCTATAGGAGTTAAAGTGTCTGTCAGGTGCAAAAAAGAGCAATGATTTTGAGATGCACCAATAGCCTTTAGAAAGAGCTGTGAATCAGGCTTGCAGGGATGGGCAAGATACATCTGACTATTAGCTTTTCCTGTAGTTGATGTGATTGACCAGCAGAACAGAAGAATCAGACAATATCAGGCACTGGAGTTCAGAGTGATAAAGGAGTTAAAAACAGTTGTGGCACAGTATGGACCTACTGCCCCTTCACACAAGCTTTATTGGATACTGTGGTAGAAGCAAATTTAACGCCCTAAGATTGGAAAACTCTATGTAAAGCTACTTTGTCAGGAGGAGATTACTTGATTTGGAGCTCAGAATGGCGTGATGCAAATAAGAGAACCGCCATGATGAATGCTCAGGCAGACAATGCAGACTGGGATCTTAACATGCTTCTAGGAGAAGGTCAATATGAAGGTAATGCTAATCAGGTTGAACTGCCTGCAGGAGTGTACGCACAGATTGCAATGGCTGCCCACCATGCTTGGAATCAATTACCTACTAAAGGGGATCTTAGTGGGAATTTATCTGGCATTAAACAAGGCCCTGATTAACTGTTTCAGGAATTTGTAGACATGCTGCTGAAAGTAGCTGGTAGAATTTTTGGATATCCTTAAGTAGGAATTCCTTTTGTTACACAATTGGCTTATGAAAATGCTAATGCATCCTGCCGTGCAGCTATTAGGCCATACAAAGCAAAGACAGACTTACATGGGTACATTCGTCTTTGCGCTGAAATTGGGCCCTCAAACAATCAGGGTCTGGCCATAGCCGCTGCCTTACAAGGGACCACTGTACAAGCAATGCTTGCACAGAACCATAAAGATAAAAGATGTTTTAAATGTGGAAAATTAGGTCATTTTAAAAATGAATGTCCCAGAAACATAGGCATGAGCAAACAATCAGGTCACATGACAGAAATTTTTCCTCGGTGCAAGAAGGGTTATCATTGGGCCAAGGAATATAGATCTAAAACAGATATTCAGGGCTGTTCCTTGTCGGGAAATGAGTAGCAGGGCCAGCCCTAGGCCACCAGAAATCCATAGCCAACAGCTTATGGGGCCATGAAGCTGTTGCCAAGCCAGGGAAATCCATTTCAGAACTTAGAGCAACCCCAGGAAGTGCAGGACTGGACCTCAGTTCCACTATTTATGTGGTACTTACACCAGAAATGGGAGTTCAGACACTGCCTACAGGAATTTTTGGGTCCTTGCCTTCAGAGACATGGGATTACTTCTGGGCCAAAGCAGTAGTATTGTAAAAGGATTACAAGTTTATCCAGGTATCATAGATAGTGATTATGAGGGAGAAATTAAAATTATGGCTGCATCCCCAAATGGCATTGTAACTGTACCTGCTGGCAAAAGAATTGCTCAACTTGTTTTAGTTCCTTTGCATCTGCTTCCTTCCAAATTTGTTAAGAATGAGAGAGGATAAGATGGCTTTAGTTCCTCTGATGTGTATTGGGTTCAATCTATTACCAGCAAGAGACCTAATTTTAAGCTAATAATTGAAGGAAAAGGTTTTGAAGAATTAATAGATACTGGGGCTGATATAACAATTATTAGAGGACAAGAGTGGCCTTCAGCCTGGCCTTTATCTGATACTCTCACTCACCTTCAGGGGATTGGTTATGCCAATAACCCGAAACAGAGTTCTAAACTTCTAACTTGGAGAGATGAAGAAGGCAATTCAGGATAAATTCAACCCTATGTCATGCCGAATTTGCTTATAACCCTCTGGGGAAGAGATCTCTTGTCACAGATGGGTCTTCCTCTACATGATGCTTTTTTAATCTTTACTGATGGCTCCTCTAAAGGATGAGCAGTGTATCTCATAATCAACAAGTAATCATAGAGACTCCTGGACTCTCTGCTCAGTTAGCAGAACTGACAGCAGTTCTGAATGTTTTTCAGTCTGTAAATGATTCTGTTAATCTTTTTATTGATAGCCTATAATCTGGCTCAGTCTGTCCCCTTATTGGAAACTTGTGGTGTATTTCAGTTCAATACACCAGCCGGATCTCTGTTTTCACAACTACAAAACCTCATTCTTACCAGAAAAAATTCCTTTTATATTGGCCATATAAGAGCTCATTCTGGTCTTCCTGGAACTCTAGCTACAGGCAATGATCCTATTGACAGAGCTTTAATAGGAGAAGCCTTAATTTTGGATCCTGTCGCATTGGCTAGACGAGATCATAATAAATTTCATCTCTCTACTCACACCTTAAGGCTCTGACATAAGATCACTAAGGAGCAGGCTAGAATGATTGTAAAGCAATGCCCTAACTGTCTTACTTTATTTCCAGTCCCCCATTTAGGCGTTAATCCAAGAGGCCTTATGCCCAATCATATTTGACAAATGGATGTAACTCATTATGCAGAACTTAGAAAATTGAATTATATACATGTCTGTATTGACACTTGCTCAGGATTCCTTTTTGCGTCTCTACACACTGGAGAAGCCTCTAGAAATGTAATTGATCATTGCTTACAAGCCTTTAATGCTATGGGATTACCTAAAGTCATCAAGACAGACAATGGGCCAGCCTATACTGGAAACAACTTTACATCGTTTTGTAATTTGGTATTGAACATAAAACTGGAATTCCTTATAACCCAATGATGACAAGGAATTGTTGAACATGCACATCACACTCTAAAAAAATGACTCCTTAAAACTAAAGGGGGTGGGGGAATTATACCCTTCAAGGTCACCAAAAGCACATCTTGCTTTTGTGTTATTTGTTTTAAATTTTCTGCAAATGGATGTTAAATGTTAGTCTGCAGCAGATCCTGCCATCACTGCGGCAATAGCCTCCAACTATCTAGTCCTGAGCCTTAATTTGGGTCGGGGGCCAAATGGAGTAGGTCCAGACAGCTCTATACCCTTTAACTCACATTGAGACATGGCTCCTGAAACCCTGTTTGTAATTGTGGGTTAGGCGTGCGCAAGTCGGATATTTTCTCAGAAAAAGAAAATGGAGCCCAATGGCTGCCTGAAAGATTGCATCAAGTGGACACAGATCTTGAGCCTAATAATTATGACTCTGATGGTGAAGTTGGCTTGAAATCCTTATCAGCCAGCTGATTTAACCTGGCATGTAGTCTCCATCAATACTTAAAGCCACCCACTATATACCTGGTGGCCAGACTTTGTGTCTGATCCCTGTCAACCAGCAGTTGGATTAGATACTAGAACATTTCTGCTTTCAACCGTTATTTTCTACATTGCTTGGATTATCATGTTGCTTTTAACCTTTGAACCTTGTGTCTCAAACAGATTGATTGCCTTCACACAGGATCGCTCTCAGCAAGCTCAGCTATTCACCATGGCAGTTATCCATCACTATAAAGAATTATATTGAGTGCATGCTCACAGGTCCTTTGGTCTGAATGTGGCTTTGGTCTGTATGGGAAAAGAGTGTGCCAAGATGGCCAGTTAGTCAAATATGGGTAAGAGTTTCTTGAGCTCCTATAAACCTAAGGCAAAGGCATACATCAATATGCTATGTATGTTTTCCTCAAGGACGGGTAATATAGGAGCAATATAGATGCCAACCTAAGCCAGGCACAGTTGGGGAAGTGGAAGTCAATGTTGTGAAGGAAAAAGTGGGATGGAAAGCAAGGCTCCCCAGGCTCCTGCAACTGCTCAAAGAGTCTTGATCTGCCATACATGGCATTAGATCTAAGATGGCTCCTGGAACACCAATGAGACAGCAAAAAGGAACCAGGCCAGGGTAGTGGCCACTCCCCCATCCTCACAGATGTCCTAACAGATGACAGCGCTCCCCCCACTCTTTCTGGGTAACCTCATTAGGCAGGGCTTTCATTAGAGGTGGTGATGGTGTGTCAAGGATTTAGGGGCTTGGGATTGGTTCAAACATGTATACAAGTTTATATGCTGGGCAAGAAACTCAAATCTTTACCCTGATGCTGGGTGACACTCCAGAGTCAGATTGCCCAAGATTTGTCATGTGACTCCATCATCTCTAACCCCTATCCTTGGTCCTATAATTTTATAAAGCAGCAGTTTACTCAATTTTGAGGCAGAATGGCTTTGCATTTTGTTTGTCCAAGTAAGCAAGCATTACACTGATAAATTAATGCAAATAAAAATTATATTTGTGGGCTGGAAAGATGTTATTAAGAACACTTGTTGCTCTTGCAGAGGACATAGGTTCAATTCCTAGCACCCACAGGGTAGTTCACAACCATCCAATTCCAGGGAATCTGATGCCTTCTTCTGATATTTGTGGGCAATAGCCATGCATGCAAAACACTCATACACATACATACATCTTTAAAATAAAATAACCACCACTTTTGAACTCACTAAACTAAACCAGGGACACATAGAAACCTAGGTATATAAGAATCATTATCAGAGAAACCAACCAAGTTTGTGAGTTTATCAAACACGCCAGACCAAGGAATTTTGCAATCTCTGGGTTATATGAATTGACAAGTATTAACAAAATGCAGACTGTCTCCATCATAGTTTATCTCTCTGTTGGACTAAATCCAGTTGAACTTGCATTCATCTGGATCCATCTAAGCCAGCTGTGAGCCTTGAACCAAGGTTGGGCAGCCTTGCCACAGAACAGCTCTGGGATTGGGCTCTTTGTATTACTATTTTATCTATTATAATGATTCTCTTTTGCATTTGGATCAGCCTTCTGCTTGGTTGCCTTAAGTGAAGGTCCTTAGAGTTCTGTGTGTTAGCATTCCTTCTAGGCTCGCCCCACAGGTATGCCAACTCACTATAAAAGGGGCTGTTTGCCCCTCCTCACTCTCTTATCTTCTTACCTCTGCTACTTCTTTCTCTCTCCCCCTCTTCCTCCCTTCTTCTTCTCCCTCCCCTTTCTCTCCATGTATTCCCTGCTGGCCTCTCTCTCTCTCCTCTTTCTCTGCCATTCTCTGCCTCTACTCCCTCAACTCCCTCCCCATGCCTTAAACTCTATTCCATACTATATCTATATATACCATACTATGGTTGGCACCTCAGGGAGAAGGGCCCACATATTCCTGGTTCTTTCTTTTTAATAAACTACAACACTGTGGACACTTTTGTTCTGCTGTGGTTTTTTTTTTTTTTTCTGTTGTGTAGTTCATATTTTGTTGTGTGGTGTGATTTGAGATTTAATATTAGCAATTAAGGTTGAGTGTAATGAAAGAACCTTGATTTTGGGCAGATTTAGGTTGGTCATGCCTATAATCCCAGCACTCAGGAGGATGAGGCAGAGTGACTACTTCAAATTGGAAGCTAGCCTGAGCTATATAGTGCATTTCAGGATTGTACCTTTCCCCTTGGCCTCAAGGAGGCCTAAGAGACCTTGTTTACCACAACATACCAAGTGATAAAGATCTAGGTGGAGTTATACACCTTGGCTGCACGAACTTAGAAGAACTGCCTCTGGGCTTGCCTTAAGATATCTCCATGACCAAGAACGGATCACCCCACCCATCTCTCCGGCTGAAACTAGGAAGGGTTCAGGCAGCATCTTTCCCTTTAAATTGAGAAGCCGAACATTAAAGTATTGAGCCTTGATCAGAGAACTTTGTCTTGGCTTCATCTTTTCTCGCCCTCCGTCCCACTTTTGTTTCCAGCCCCCTTTCAGGTAAACCTGGTTGATTCGTGGCTGCAGGTGGCTACACAGGAAAGCCTAGGCTAGAAGTATTTGAGACTGCCTCAAAAACAACCAACCAACCAACCAACCAAGCAAACAAACAAAAAACCTTGAGTACCAAGTAAAATCAATTAATTTAGGTGACTTGGGCTGTAAGATTACACAACTGGTGGAGTGCTTGCCACACAGTTCCTAGTACTCAGCTAAACAGTACTAGTGAAACAGAGACAAGAGGATCCCTGGAGTTGGCTGGCTAGCCAGCCTAGCAGAATTTAAGAGCTCCAAATTCAGTGAGAGACACTGTCCCCAAAAATACATTGGAGGATTACTGGGAAATGCCAACATCTGCCTGCCTCTGCCTCTTGAGTGCTGGAATTATATCGTATCATCACCTGGTCAAAACCTTTCATTAGAAAAATGACAGCTTCAATTTAGACATAAGGAAATGAATGAATCCTGTTTGACTGATCTTTACCTCTAACTTATGCTATAGTTACTTCATTTGAGATAAATTCAAGAAAACTTTATCAAGGTTGGTGAGGACTTTGCTGTTGTTGAGGGTTTTCTTGAGGCTTCTTTGAACACTATTCATATGACAAGCCTCATTAGCTTGCTCTTCTTATAAGTTTTGAAGATTTCAGGCAACTTCCAAGTATGTAGAATGTTGGCTATAAAAACCGTGTTATGCTATGTAACAATAATCTTTGTCTTCCTTTGGTCTCTGATATTTAAGTATTTTCAGGAGAAAACTATGCCTACTACCAGTTTTCCACCTCAAATGCTAATTTTCTTAGCATAATATGTTGGTTTGAAAAACACTGGTAGCTGGGCAGTGGTGGCACACGCCTTTAATCCTAGCACTTGGGAGGCAGAGGCAGAGGCAGAGGCAGGCGGATTTCTGAGTTCGAGGCCAGCCTGGTCTACAGAGTGAGTTCCAGGACAGCTAGGGCTACACAGAGAAACCCTGTCTCGAAAAACCAAAAAAAAAAAAAAAAAAAAAAAAACGTGGTATCACATACGGGACCCAAGGAATTTTTTCTTACAGTGACTAGATTTTAAACAAAGTTCTTTTCACAAATCAGTTTTCATACCAAAATACTGAAATCAGAATTAGGTTTTGTTTATGCCCTTCCCACTCTTCTCAAAGTGAGGGAATTTCTACTGATCTTTAAAATTGGCTCAAATGCCTCCCTAGTGGAGGATTGTTGTTTGAGATGAGATCTTATTTTAGCCCAGACACACCTGGAACTCAGTCTTTCAGCTTCTGCCACCCTCAGGAATCCTAAAACCAGAGATGTGAGCAACTCACTGAGGGGTTCTCAACAAGATTGTCTCAGCTCAGCTCCTGCAGCTCACTCAGTATGGGGAGCATGTTCCGTAGCAAGCACAAAGAGGATTATCTGTTCCTCTGTGGGTCTGAATCCCCGGGAGAGTTTTGAGCGCCAGGGAAGCGTCTTTGTCACTTTTTCATCTCTTTTAGAGCCTCACACCAGGCACGCGGTGGGGTCGGTGACACTGAACGACCGGAACGCTACTTTGGCGAGCTTTTGCCCGCCAGGAACGCATCCCATTCAGGTGATTCTCCACGTCCCAGAGGTGGCGCCACGCAGGCGTGTCAGCAGGTGCACCGGTTCCCGCCAACAGCAGAGCGTTTCAAACCAAGCGGCAGCCGCAGGGAGCGGCGACCTCGGGACCACCGCCTGCCAACGCCTCGTGCAGCCTGTACCAGCTCGCCCACCCCGCGGAGGGAAGCGACCGGGCGTTCGCTCTGCTGACAGAAATGCTCTTAGGCACTGCTTTTACTGGCCCGGAGACGCTGTTCGGTTTTGCCTAACGGTGACAGGAAACGTGGAGTGAGAGTGCGCTCAAAGGTGTGGAGGTGGCCTGAGACCGGTCCTGGCTGACAGCGCTGCAAAGAGTTCACAGGGAAGTTACCGTACAGCAGTGCCAGCGGAGACCCTGAGACTCTACTCAACCGCCCCGTGCCCCGGCGCCACGCCCACCGCGGGAGGAGCTCCGTCCTTCGCGCGAGAACTCGCCTCGCTTCGCCTCTTCCTAGTGCGAAGTCTCGCGAGAAGCAGCTAAGGAGCCGGCCTGTAACCTGCCGGGGCGGCTCTGGTAGGCGCAGCTGGCGGAGCGGCCGCCTCACACCTAGCACCGGAGGGATCCGGTTAGTAGGCGGAGGAAGGGGAGCGTCGCTCGCTTTCGTAGCTTTTCTCCTCGACCCTCGGTGGACGTCTCAGAGGCCGGCAGGTTGGAGCGGGCCGGGTGCGGGCGGCTGGGTTTGCAGTGGAAGCCGAGGGCGAGGCTAGCTGCTGTGACCGGGGTCTGGGGACCGGAGTCCGTGGCTCCAGGAGCGTGGGGCGCGGTGCTCGGGGCTGTCGGCTCGGGCACCGGGTCCGGAGAGGCGGAGAAGGGTGCTGCTTTTTGGGTTAGGAGTCTGGAGGCCTTTCCCCAGGGGAAAAGGGCTATTTTCTCACACCTCCTTTCCAACCTCCTTTCCAGGGCAGAGTAGCCCAGTGCCCCGCCCCTTTCCTGTCATCTTTGGGTCACCGCAGCGACAACCCTAAGAAGGCGCATCACAACTAGGGCGGTGAGTAAGGATCCCAGTTTGGGGATAAGGAGATGGGGGAGTCGCCCTTTGGGTGGAGGATGAGACACCTGTAATGTGCTGTGTGGTTTTTTCCTGTAACCGTGTCAACAATGGTAAAGCTTTGTTTCCCCCTAACTTGCCCAGAAAAGGTTCTGATTTATTCTCTGTAAGTCACAAGCCCGCTGACATCCCTTATTTTGGGGTACGGGCTTGAGGGGAGCTGAGATTTCACTTAGTTTGTTAATGCGGGCTAGTGTGCCTAACCGCGGCCTTTCCCAGATGCCCATTTCTTTTTTTTTTTTTCTCTTTAAAATTTTGAGTCTTGGCCTCTCATTGGTATTTGGAGTTCACGACATGTTAAAAAGTTTTCCACTTTGTGCACTTAGTATATGAAATAATTTTATAGCCATGTAAGAGTCTGCATGCTTTTTATTTAAGCTAACACTCTGAATGAAGCAGTACAACGTATTGATTGGCAGTTGGGTTTCTTTCTGTTCTTGCCTGCCTCCCAGTCTTTTCTAGCACCGCTAGCCAAATTGTATCAAAACTTTTTAGAGAGAGATTTAGGGATGAATTTTGAATGAAATAGACTGTAGAAATTGGATGAAAAGATATTATAAGGCCGGGCGATGGTGGCGCACGCCTTTAATCCCAGCACTTGGGAGGCAGAGGCAGGCGGATTTCTGAGTTCGAGGCCAGCCTGATCTACAGAGTGAGTTCCAGGACAGCCAGGGCTACACAGAGAAACCCTGTCTCGAAAACAAAAAACAAACAAACAAACAAACAAAGATATAATAAAACATGTGAATGTAAAGGCTGAAAAGTTTCTGTACTGAGAACTCAACGCTGGGCATTGAACCAAGGATTTGATATTGAATATTTAAGCAGAAAGCAGTAGAAAGTACTTGGAAAATTACTTAATGAGAGATAAAGATGAGTTAATATAGTTTTTAAGGACAGTTAATTTTGAAGAGTTTAGGCTTAATAATTTTCTCTAATGTAGGGCTTAGTATTCAGGGTTTATTATAGGTGGAGAGAAGGTAAGATGGGAGCTTCAGAAACATGGAGCGTGGTTAGGACCCAGAGCAACGGAGTTCAGAAAGTTCCAAGCAGTGGTTTAGACATTTTTTTCACACTATTCAAACTTCCAGGTGGGCTTTTTACATTCTTTTTGTTCTTCAAAGACTTGTGTAATTTTTTTTTTTTTTTTTTTACCATTAAGTGAAATTACAAAGAACTGTGGTCTGCTTTGTGACCTTTTACATTTAAATGGTCTCATGAAGTATACAAGTGATCTGGAAATACTATGTATCTCTCAGAGAGATAAGAATGAGTCACATTCACTTGCCTTCAGGTACTAGACAGATAATGACCATGTCAGTGCACTAGAGAGCTTCTGTTCCCGAGAGGCATCAGGATTCAAGTCCATCTAATTCACTGTATTTATGAATGTGGAATCAGTCCTCAGCCTTCTTAAAAGAATATAGGAACTCTAGAATTTTAAGTGTGATTTCCTGATTTTTGAAATACTGACAGGTAAAACAAAAATACCTTCATGTGACCCAACCAAACCTAGTTGTATTTTAATGTAAGAGAGTATTTTAGAGTTATGTTTTGTATTCTGGTTTAGGAGCTGTGTTTAGGTCAGAGTTAATTTCATAACTAGAAACAAGCTTAAGTCAACTGTCAGTTAGTTTGGAATTTAAATTTTTAGAATTGTGAAAAAATGTCAACACTTATTATTAAAATCAATAGATGGTTTAGTGCCCTTTATGTATAGGCCTACAAATTAAACAGATAATTTCTAAAGTAGTCTTTCATTGTCTACACTTTTGGTTTTTGTAGTTTATTACTGGTTTGAAATCATTAAATGGAAAAAATCCATAAGTAAGAAGCTCATAAGTTTTAAATTGCATACTATTCCAAATTCAATGAAGAAATCATGTTTCTCACAGGACCCTGCCTGGAATATAAACCACTTCTTTCTCCAGTGAATCTGACCAGGATATGCTACCTATCCATCTGCCACTTTAGTAGTAATTTGTTTATCATACTGACTGATAATTTTACAGTGTGTACAAGAACTCTTATTTTATTTAATGATGGCCCACAGTACAAAAGTAGTGCTGTTATTAATTCGTCTATGTCAACAAGAAGCCATAATGTGCTGCTTGTATGTGAGAAAAGTGAACGTTCCTAACTTCATAGGGAAAGAAAAAAGTCATACCAAGGTTGCTAAGATGTGTAACTCTGGTCACAGAAACATCATACTAAGGTATATTATAATTTTTCTATCTTACTGTTAATTATTGTTACTCTGCGTAACCAGTAAAGTTTTCCATAGGTATGTATAAATAAGGATTCATTTGGTACTCATCACAGTTTCAGTCATCTACTGATAAACTTGGAATATATACTTTGAGGGACTATATTAACATTTTACTATGAGAATAACTGATGAAAACTTTATTGATTTGTGTTTATTATTTAATTTATAAGTATCTTAAGAGTATACTGGTTTATTTAGAAGGTCTTTATTATACTTGTACCTAATATGTAAAAGTAAGTCCAGGATATAGTCCATTTCAGGATTTGAATACTTATTATTTGCTATACCTTTCCACAATGTGTCCCTGGGTATTGACTTTTACCAGAGGAAATAACGGATCCCTGCTGCATGGGGAGATCGAAAAGCTTGGGAATGGGCTAAAGAAAGTGTGATGTGAAACAGACATTCTTGTGCCTCTTCTTTACAGAAACCATTGATTTAAATTCTTTTTTTCTAGTAAGAAGAATGGGCACTTTGATTAAATTTTGTGTCTAATGCGTAGTATGACTTAATGGCATTTGTGGAATTGAACCTTGTGGAGTAAAGCTCATTTATGCACTAGTAGGGAGTATTTTAATCACTTAATCTGCTTCAAGCTTTGTTGGGTTGTGAGGAATGAGAGTTTATAGGTCAAACTCAAGTCCCAAGAGGTGGATCAGGGTCTTTATTTTAGTGGTAAAGTTATGAAAGCCAGGTAAGGAACAGAGTTTCAAAAAGGAAGAAGGAATAGCTAAATACCCCTTTGTTACCATACAGTTGTACAAAGAGGACAGGACTGACTTACAACTGAGTTTACTATAGCTTGTATGAAGACTGCAAAGGATATTGGGGGATGAGTCGTTATATATTAGATTTTCTTATGTTTAGCCCAGTCTTTTTAAGCTCAGTGAGGCTAATATCTCTTCATTAGTTTCCTGTTTCTCTCTAGAGCAAGAGGTGAAAAGAGAAGATGCGTTATGTTTATAAAATGTTCCTATCTGAGAGTTTTAAAAACATTTTTTATTTTTATTATTTTCATTTATTACATCCTCACTGGTTTCCCCTCACTGCTCTCCTAGTTCCTTTGCCCCAACCTCCACTCTCCCGAGATCCACTCCTCCTCCGTTTCCCTTCAGAAAAGGCAAGCTGGAACAACTGACTGGCATGTCAAGACTAGGTACATACCTCATATTAAGCTGAAAAAAGCAACCCAGTAGGAGCAAAAGGGGCCCAAAAGGAGGCAAAAGAAAAGAGTCAGAGACAGCCCCTGCACCCACTGTTAGTAGTCCTACATAAGCCCAAGCATATATACATACGGAGGACCTAGGTTAGACCATACAGGCTCCCTTATTGTCAGTTCAGTTTCTGTGAGCTCCTGGGTACCCAGGTTACTTTTTGATTTAGGGATTTGTCATATATTTGTGTGGATTGTCTTGCTGTTGGGGTTGGGACATCATTTTCCCCCATGTTTCTTTGTTGACTTATAAAGAAGGAAATGCTTGTTTGTAAGTAGCTTTCACCACCCCCCACCCTCCACTCTCTGAAGTTATTTTTCCAATGAGGATTGGAAGAAGGGTTGAATGTACTTTCCTCAGTGCCTTTGGTTCTGTTTTTGGGTCTCCTGTTTCTTAGACCATACATTTTCAATATATTCATCTGTATGGTAGGTTTATCTGAGCAGGCTGGACCTCTGTGAGGGAGAAGGAAATGGAACACCTACATTTCTAACTGGGTAAGTGTAATAATTTACAATTGAAGTGATTTACAGTTTGGCCAGTGGTTTGGATTATATTTTTAATCTTCATCTATCTAACTCCTTTATTGTTTCTTTGTTGGTCTGAAGTAAAATTATGGCAGAGCTCAACTGTGGGGAAAGAGATAGTTACAGATCTTTGTTGTAGAGGAAGAGTTACAGGTTAGGCATCCCTAATCCCAAGTTTGAATTCTGAAATGCTGCAAAATCTGAATCCTTCTGAGCATCCACCTATTCACCAATCTAAAGGTTTGTTTCATGTATAAAATTACCATTAGAGTATGTGTATAGGCTGTTTATAAATGTAAATGAGTTTGTGTTTAGTCTTGGTTGGGTCCAAAATAATTCAATTCATATATGCAAACATTCCAAAACTTTAGAAAAAAAAATCCACAAATAATCTGGAATCTGAAATACTTTTGGTCCCAGGCATTTCAGATAAGGGATACTCAACCTGTTTGAGAGTTTTGTTTTTCTCTCCTTAATTGAATGTTTAATAGGTTCAAGCTAATGTTGCAGTTTCCTTACTATTTCCTCCTGGTTTACTTTGTGGTCCTTGAAACTGATACCTCTTTGCAAAGAAGGCAGCAAGCTAGAACTCAGAAGTAGAAGGTGAACAGTTAGAACTCAGAGATGCTCTCTAGAGAAAGATTAAAAGGGTGGTGAGTTTACAGGTGGTGGAAATGTAGTGAGTTAAATACAATTGTAGAGTATTTGGATGCCAGATTTTTTGGATTAGAATAGGTAGGATCTGTGATCGCCTTGTGAAATCTGAACAACTTCAGAATTTGGAACATTTATTATCCCAAGCATTTTGGTTAATAGCTACTTTCCCTGTATCTGAAATAGTAAAATATGAAGAGGAAGGAGTTTGTTACATATGCAGCCTTATGTCACAGATTTCTGAAGATTGTGAGGTATTGTTGCTTTATCTTTGCCAGTAAAAGCAAAGATACCTTTCTTTATTAATAATTATATTCTGTTTAAAAGTGTAATGTACCTGATTATATGTCCTTAAAGTCCAAGGAGGATTAGTACTAAGTATCCCATGAATATAAAGTCCTTAGCTGCTTAAGCTCTTTCTATAAAATAAAGTAATATTTCTGTATAACCTACACACAATAAATCCTTTATATACTTTTAACTCATCTTGAGATTATTTAATGCTTAACTCAATGTAAATTCTATGTAAATAGTTGTTCTATATTTAGAGAATGATGACAGCCGGGCGGTGGTGGCGCATGCCTTTAATCCTAGCACTTGGGAGGTAGAGGCAGGCGGATTTCTGAGTTCGAGGCCAGCCTGGTCTACAGAGTGAGTTCTAGGACAGCCAGGACCAGAGAAACCCTGTCTCGAAAAACCAAAAAAAAAAACAAAAAAAAAAGAGAATGATGACAAAAACTGTACAATCTTGAGTTGGTTAAATCTGTGGGTGTTGAACATGAGAATACATAAGGTTAACTACTCAGTTTTATTGTTGTAGATGAAAGAAAGGATATATTAGTACTTAGGGACATAAAAGATTAACATTTTGTATTTGGCTGGGTATGAGAGTCTGTCATAGTGAATGATTAAAATACTATTTGACTAGACACTATGAATAATAATTTTCTAAGGTAATTTAAAATTGTCATATTTTTTTCTTGAGTTATTTGGAATCATTTAGATTTGAGTTTAAAGGTCACTGTTAGAACTTTGATGCTAAAATTAATCTCTTTAATAATTTGTTTCCTCACATGAAAATATGTATAGAACATAATAGGGATTTAAAGATAGAGTATTTTAAAATGTGTAAGTAATAGAACAATATATCAATATAAATTTTTAGCACTTTGTTTTTTTTTTTTTTTTATGCCCAGAAGATAGTATATTAGCATTATTTGTCCTACTCCCCTGCCTATCTACCAGTTTTCTTGAAACACATCCACCAGTTAACTTACATACATATTTGCCGATCTCACTTAGAAAGGACATGTTCAAAATTTTATCTATAGCTTTTGACAGTATAATTCTTCTACTGCAATTACAAAAGTTTTCTTTTTCTTTATTCTGATAAACATTGGACAGTAGGAAACCCTACTTGTTTTCAGTATTGGTATTCATTGTCTAGTATTTGTTAGTCTATATAATTTGAATGCCAGGTAGAAAAGAAGAGGGGTGAGTATTAAATTGTCTATTAGAATTGTTTTAAATAAAACATTTATTAATTAAATTATTTTATTTTCTACTTTAAGATATTTGATTATTATTACTTGTCATGAGTAGAACATTCTGGATTTTTTGTTTGCAGACTATATTAAATGTCAATCTAAAAGTAATTTTAAAATTGCTGTTATTGTGGGTGGGTGGTAGGTAATGGGTTATAGAGGATGAACATACCACAGAGCATATGTGAAGATCAGAGGATAGTATATGAAATTAGTACTCTTCTTCCTCTTTCACATGGGTCCTGGGGGTTGGACTCAGGTCATCAGAACTTGCAGTACAAGCACCTTTGTCTACTGAGCCACTCTGCCCTCTATCCCCCTTAAAAATAAACTTTAAAGCTCAGTTACCTAAGAAAGAATTGCAGGTAAAAGTTTTTGCAACAAATTTTTATGATTTTCTCATTTTTGGATGGGCATACAAAGTGCTGACTTATTTTTAAAGTAATTAATTCATTCAAGGCAGTTTGTTTTACAGAGTATGGGCTTGAATTTAGTTTTCTAATATCTAGAAAGCAAATGGTGGTGTCTGCTTCTTTAAACTCTTCATTTATTCATTTAGAAGTTATATGTGTGTTTGTATATGTGTGCTTTTTCAGTGCTGAGGATCAAACCCAGGGCCTTGTGCTTTGACATGCTAGCAGGCTCTATTGCTGAGCTGCATCCCTTAGCCATGTACAACTGCTTATAGAATCCTGGAACTTCCCTATGATAGTTAACTGTAGGATACTTTTCAGTCTTTTTATTAAGTTCTCCTACATCGCTAATTTCTCCTTTAAAAGAGACTGTTTAGTTGTTAGAGACTAGCAGGACCATCAAACTATAATAGACAAAAGTACTTTAATTAATACTCTTAAAAAACTGGAAGAGAAAACTGAAGCAAACATGGATCAAAACCTTTTAACTGATTAAAGTAGTAAGTTATACGTAGAAATTGGAAGGCTGAGCCAATAATTTAGATTGAAAATTTGCTGAGTGTTCCAGTGCCCTCTATGGTGGGCTACATGTACTACTTTATGAGGTATGTGAAAAATGTTTATCATGCAGTAGGATGGAGACATTAAAACTTCTGTTTATATTGGACTTTTACTGCATGATTTTTTTCATTTTCCTTTTTTTTGTAAATTACTATATATTTAATACTGCTATGATAGGATATATGAGTTATACATATGATTTATGTTAGTTGAACTCAAAACGAATTAAAAGGTAAAAGCTGCTGTATTTTAGATATCTATGCATCCCTAGTGAATGCATTTGAAAGAATTGCAGGTAAAAGTTTTTGCAACAAATTTTTATGATTTTCTCATTTTTGGATGGGCATACAAAGTGCTGACTTATTTTTAAAGTAACTTATTTAACAGTAGCCTTAAATAGCGGTTAATTTTGAAATTGTTTTATGATGAGAACTTTGAAACATTTCTTATAAAATGCTTTCATGAAAAATTTATTCTACAAGCTTTGAATAATTGTGTTAGAATATATATAACTACTTTAAAAGTTTATCTCATAAACTTGAGTATCCATTTTCCTAATACTTCAGTTACTTGATTTTTTTTAATGTTCTATTTGGTTATCATTCAAACATTTTGGTTATTGTCAAAATAATTGAAAAGTTAAACAGCTGATTTAAAATTCTTCTCTTCCCACTTTTGGCCATTTTGGGTGTGGGTGTGTAAATTATATGTTTAAAACTAACTCTTTATTTTATGTTATAAAATTTATAGTTTGCCACCTATCTTTTTATGTCATCTAATCGCATGATTCTTGGAAGTCTGTAGTCTCAGTTCCAGTTCCTGATTTCTTTGGTGGGTTTTTGCTAAAAACTTTAGCATATGGCTATTGATTGTACATTCTTGTTTCTTACACTACAATTCTTTGCCTTGAAAGATTGTTTGTTAGCCTTTTTAAAAAAAAGATTTACTTTAATTGTGTGTGTCTGCATGTTTCTGTGTCTCTGAGTGTATGTACACATGTCTGTGCACTGGTACACATATATGCACATGGAGGACAGAAGAGAGCACCTCGTTCTTTTGAGCTGGACTTAAGGTGTTTGTTGGATGCCTGGCTTATGTGAGTGCTGGGATCCAAACTCTGGTTCTCATGATTGTATAGTTGAGTACTTTTAACCAGGGAGCCATCTCTTTAGCTCCCAAGGCTCACAAGTTTTTCGTTTGTTTCTTTGTTTGTTTGTTTTTTATTTTATTTTTTAGAGATTTATTTTATTTATATGAATACACTGTAACTGTCTTCAGAAACACCAGAAGAGGGCATCTGATCCCATTACAGGTGGCTGTGAGCCACCATGTGGTTGCTGGGAATTGAACTCAGGACCTCTGGAAGAACAGTCAGTGCTCTTAAGCACTGAGCCATCTCTCCAGCCCTGTTTTTTATTTTAAATGTGAATCTTAGTGATTTTGTTTTTTATTCTGAAAATTAGTGTTTACCCATTGTTTTACCTTGATTTTTATTTTATTTTATTTTTTTATTTTTATTTATTTATTTATTTATTTTTAATGTTCTATCTGAACTTTTTTGATTTCTGGAATTTTAGGAAAGCAAGTCCTTTGCTCTGTTTTAGAATCTTATCTGTCATCTTTTTATCTCTTACTGTTTTGAAATGTCACTACTTTGTATTAGCTAAGTCTGACATTTTGATGAGTTGTATATTAAATCTGAGAGACACCATAGTATAATTGAAAAAATACCAAATTTGACTGTAGAGATATAGATCATAGCTTTAATTGACTATGTAATAGATGCTAAAGCAAGTTACTGAACTCAATTCTTAATTTAAAGGTCTTTGAATATAAAAAAATTGTTTATTCTCAAAATGGAACACTGCACAGATTCCTAAGTTACAAAGATATCTAGAGAGTGTTTTTCTGTCATCAAGTATTTTGTTCTAAGGCAACTTTTCAATTGTTTAAAATGAAGAGGGAAAAATAACTTTTATGGAAAAGGCTGTAATATTTTGCTTCTGACCTGGCACCTCCAGTAGCTACCAGCCTGCATGGTCATTACAGCTACTCAACTTCAAGAACATGATGGCCATATCAAACTCCAAAGAAATAGCTTTATAGGCACATGTGGCTATTTAAATTAATTTTAAGAGAGAGTTAAAAGTCCACTTCATTTTGGTATGGTGGCATAGGTCTGGAATCTATGAGTACCCAAGAGACTGAGACAGGCCAATCACTGAGACCGATGGTAGCCTGAGCTACATATAGTAAGTTTAAAGCTAGCCTAGACTACATGGTGACACTTTGTCTAGAGAAACCAAACCAAATTCTTCAGTTGAAGTAGACACTATCTTTTTGAGCTAGGTGTGGTACCACACAGCCTTAGTCTCATCACTGAAGAGGCAGATGTAAGAGCATCTTTGTGAGTTCAAGGCCAGTCTAGTCTACATGGACTAGTTTCGTAGAGACCCTGTCTCAAAAACGAAACAAAGCAAAAAGAAAATAAACAGACATACTGGGCAGTGTTGATGCACACCCTTCGTCCCAGGGCTGGGAAAGCAGAGGCAGGAGGATCTCTGTGAGTTCAAGGCTAACCTGATGAGTTCCAGGACAGCCAGAGCTGTCTCAAAACCTTTCTCCAAAAATCAAAAACTAAAAATAAATTTAAAAAATTTAAAATTAAAAAAAATTTAAAATCAGATACTGTCTTTCCCCTTTTTAATTTTTTTTATTTTTTTAAAATTATTTTATGCATGAATGTTTTGCCTGGATATATATAAGTGCACTGTATGTGTGCTTACTATTAATGGATGCCAGGAAAGGGTGCTGGATCTCCTGGAACTGAAGTTAACAGATTGTTGTGAGCTGCTGTATGACTGTTGGGAATGGAAACCAGGTTTTCTGAAAAACCAGCAAGTAAGTGCTCTTAGCCACTAAACTATTTCTTCAGCACTTATTTCAATAATATTCAGCACTTTATAATATATATATATATATATATATATATTATATATATATATATATATATAATTATATACACACACACACACACACTCACTCACACATTTATATATATCATAAACTGTACATTGAGCAGATATTCTCCATACCCTACCTGCCCTTGTTTTTCTTGGCTTTCCCTCCTTCCAGTCACTTTTGTTCCCTTAGACAATTTCACTTCTATTTTAATGTCAAATATCTATACATAATTTTATGTATCTCTATAAAATCTAGGAACCACAAATGAGAGAAAACATATTCGTCCTCAAGTTGCATCCATTTTTCTGAAAACCACACAACTCCTTTATGACCATGTATGTGTGTGTGTGTGTGTGTGTATACACATTGTGTATAAGTAGATCACATTTTCTTCATCTTTTTTTTCTGTTGTTGGACACTGGGTTGATTCTATAACTTAATTATTATGTACACATTAATATATAAGTATTGTAATACTTGGAGTCTTTTGAGTAAATGCTCAGGAATGGTCTGACTGGATCATCTGGTAGGTCTATTTTTAGTTGTTGTTTTTTTTTTTTTAAGGAACCTTCATTGTGCCTTCCATGGTGACTGAACTAGTTTACATTTCTAATAGCAGTAAGAATTCCTGTTTGTCAGTATCCTCACCGCATTTGGTGGTCTCTGTTTTCTTTATGACTGTCATTCTGACTGGAGTAGACAGACTCTTAGTGTGGTTTGGATTTGCATTCCTGTCATGGCTAGTGAACTATCTGTACATTTCATTAGCCAGGTTGTTGTATTTCTTGCTTAGGCTTCTTTCTTCTTTTATATATTCTAGATACTAACCTTCTGTCAGATATATAGGTAGCAGAGATTTTCTTCATTCTGTAGACTGTGTCCACTGGATTGACTGTTTCCATTCTTTGCAGAAGTTTTTTAATTTTATGAGCTCCCAATTGTCAGTTGGCATTATTTCCTGAGTGACTGGAATCATAATTAGAACTGAGTACTTGCCTATACTTTTATCTTAGACCATTTTTTCCTATACTTCTCTCTAATAGTTTCAGAATTCCAGGTCTTCATTAAGGTCTGACTCCAGATGAAGCACAGAAGTCTATTTTCCTTCTTCTACATATGGATATCTAGTTTTCCCAGCATCATTTGTTGAAGAGACTGTTTTTTTTGTTGTTGTTGTTGTTGTTGTTGTTTTTGCTTTTGTTTTTTCCAATGTATGTTTTTGGCATCCTTGTCTAAATTGGGTGGCAGTAGCTGTGGGTTTAAATCTCTGTCTTTCTTCTCTTTTCCATTGATCAGTATGCATGTTTTGGTGCTGGTACTGTTTTTGTTTTGTTGCGATGGCTCTGTATATAACTTGATCAGGTATAATGATACTTCCAGCATTATTTTTGCTCAGGATTGTTTGGCTATCTGGGATCTTTTGTGCTTCCATATGATCTTTAAGGATTTATTATTGTCGCCTTTTCTGTTTCTGTGTAGGATAACATTGACGTTTTATGGGGAATACATTGAATCTGTAAATTGCTTTTCTAATATTCTTCCAATCCATGACTATGGGAAATCTATCTTCCAGTGTGTATTAGTTACTTTTTCATTACTGGTCAAGGCAATTTACAGAAAGAAGGGTTTGTTTGGGTTTATGGTTCCTGAGGGATAAGAATCCAGCAGTGGCAGGACAAGGAAGTCAGGCAGCAGGTAGGCAGAGTGGCTGGAACAGCAAGTTGAGAGTTCACATCTTAAAGCACAGAGAGAGCAAACTGAAATGGCAAAAGAGGTTTTTAGCTCTCAGTGTCCACTTCCATAGTATACTTCCTCTATACCTTAACTTCCCCAAACAGTACCACCAAGTGGGGGCCAAGTATTCAAGCATCTGAACCTATATGAAAGACACCTCATTCAAACTACCACATAGTGTGCTCTTTAAGTTTTTAATGTAAGAATGTCTTCTATTTCCTTGGCTAGTTTTATTCCAAGGTATTTTATTCATGTCTTTTTTTTGGAGCAATTGCAAATGAGATTGTTTACCTGTTTTATTCCCAGTTTGTTACTAGTATATAGGAAGGTTATAGTAGCCACATTTCATAATAGCTCCATGACTACTTTTTAGACATCACAGATTAAAACATTTTTGTTTTCATAAAGTTTTTTCTGTTGTAGAGCACTATAATCTAGAACTCAAGTCATGAGAAACTTTCTAGACAAGCAAGAAATACAAAAAGAATGAAAGTTGTGAAGGAAATAATAAATAGGTCAAAATGAAGCTGCATTAATAAAGACTGAAAAATACATAGCATTGGAAAAGCATGAAAGAAAACAATGTGTAAGTTATTTAGAGGCTACTTCTTAGAGTTGAATATAATGTAATATTTCGTTAGCTTCTAGGAATTTTGTCTGTTACTCACATGTCAAGCTAGTTTGGTTTAATTTTAAAATATTTCTGGCTTTGAAGGTGTAACTCTTTGGACATAATAAAAAGAGAAAATAGAATCATATAGAAAACAAAGTGATATTTTAACTTAAAATTGTATCTTTTAGTGAGTTAAAGAACTTATAAATAACTACATAGGATTTGTTGTTTATATAAACATGCTAAACATGTTAAGCAGATGTTTGGAAATACTTGGAATTCAGAAAGAACTTTAAACATTTATTGTGCTGTTCAAAACAGGAAAGGAACAATTTTTTTTTTAATATTTATTATTTATTCTATTTATATGAGTACAGTATAGCTGTCTTCAGACACACCAGAAGAATGAGGCACTAGCTCAACAAGTGAATGGAGCCACGTGGCTGGGAATTAGAAAACTCAGCATCTGAAGATGAGGCATGATTCCTAACTGCTTGACCATTCTAGCCAAATGTATATTAAAAGTAAATACTTAAGAATGTGGAGGAGGAGACAGAGGGGTAGCTAACACACAGAGAAAGGAGCAGGGCCAATGAGGAATAGATAAAGTCTCAGCAGTTTGAAGATTGAGGAATGATTTCCAGTACGAGGCTTGCCTGGGATTCATAGCAAAACCCTGTGAAGAAAAAAAGCAAAATAAAGGGATGGGGAGGAAGGAAGGAAAGGAGAGAAGGGGGATGCAGATGAGACACGGGAGGAAATGAGGCAGAGGATGAGAGATAATTGAACAAAGTAATTTTAGTACAAAATCTATGAAGTTGTACTTTGGGTGCTGGGAAAATAACCTAGTTGGTAAAGTGCTTACCATTCAGGCCTGAGGATCTGAATTCAATCCCCAAAACCCCATTTAAAAAAAAAATCACTTGTTTATACTCTTAGTGCAGGGAAATTGAAGACACAGAGCTCTCTGGAGCTTGCTGGCTAACTGAGAGAGATTGTATTAAAAAAAAAAAAGGTGAGCTGTGTCCTGTGGAGTGACACCCAACTTTGAACTCCATCTTCCACATACATAGTGCACGCACACACAGAAAGTATAGCTTGGAGGCTGAGGGGTAGAAATCAGTGTCAGAGCATTTCCTGTCATGCATAAAACCCTAGTTTTGATCCCTAGCACTGTAAAAATAAACTTATTTTGATTGTAACAATTCAGAAAAGAATAAATTTTTCTTATTTGAATTGAAATTGAATAAATTCTCAATTTGACATTTAAAAGGGCTTCTGTGTGAAGTAAACAATCATCTTTGAGGGATATTGGAGAAGCCTACGGCTATTTGATATCCTTAAAAATATTTTTAGAGGATTTATACTTAACTTTCCACCCTACATATATATCTCTCTCCCTCTGTCCCTCTCCCCCCACCGTGTGTGTGTGTGTGTGTGTCTGTCTGTCTGTCTGTCTGTCTGTCTATGTGTATTTGAAGATAGAACCCAGACAAGAATGAGCTATATCCAAAGCCCTATTTTTTTTTCCTTTCTTGGTTTATGTTGCTTATGAGCGGTTATTGTCATTAGATTTAAATTGAATTATGATTTTTTTCCATCAGTGCTCTTTGCCATGACTGAACTGTAGGTTCAGTTATATGATAATTCTCTTTTAAGACAAGCCACTAGCTGGGCGGTGGTGGCGCACGCCTTTAATCCCAGCATTGGGAGGCAGAGGCAGACGGATTTCTGAGTTCAAGGACAGCCTGGTCTACAGAGTGAGTTCCAAGACAACCAGGGCTATACAGAGAAACCCTGTCTCGAAAAACCAAAAAAAAAAAAAAAAAAAAGACAAGCCACTATAAAGACATCTTATTAATATTTATACTTTGCATTTCCTCTGTATTAGTAGATCATAATACATTCCCTTCAGATTCTTTCATCTTAACTACTTAATTAGAACATTTTATAAAAGCTTATATTTAAGTTATAGTAAACTGTACTAAGCCATGGGGACATAAACATAAATTATACTTTGTTTTTGTTTTCAAGGATCTTGTAGTATTTGAGGAACATATGGCAGAAAGAGTTAGTCTATATGTGTTGATCATTGTACATAACCAGAACAGAATTATACTTAGGCGGTTATTAAAGAAGAAAAATTCTGTTAAAAAATTTCTATGACAAAGCCACTTCTAAATACTTTATTTACCAGTATGTTGTTAATCATTATACATACCATAATTAGAAAATTCAAATAATATTGGAAAGAATACAATGGAAAATAAATTTCCCCTTTATTTCTACTTGATATTTCCAGACATTCTTTTAAATTTGGCTTCTCTAAAGCTTTTAATAATAGTTCATGTTGCGTGTCAGTAGTGGCTTTAAATACTTTAATGTGTTATGTGTGTTATTAGATGTACTCCAGCTCTTTGCAGCTCTGCTCATTTCTCTTTACCATATGCTCTTATACGGTCTAATTTCTCATTTTAGTGTTCCTTTTAGCTCAACCTGATTTTTTTGTTTTACTTTTTGATACTTGTCATTTACCTACTGAGATTTCTTTTTGTTACTTATCAAGATTCTTTTCTTCTTTCAGATCTTTGGGTCTATGGGCCTTTGTTTGAATAGATTCATAAAGAGTTCTTTCAAGTTTGGTAACTCAACATCTGGGTCCACATGGAGTCAGTTTTTATCAGATCCTCTTTATTGTCATGTTTCTTTTTTTTTTTTTTTTGGTTTTGGTTTTTTGAGACAGGGTTTCTGTGTGTAGCCCTGGCTGTCCTGGAACTCACTCTGTAGACCAGGCTGTCCTTGAACTCAGAAATCCGCCTGCCTCTGCCTCCCAAGTGCTGGATTAAAGGCGTGCGCCACCACCGCCCAGCTATTGTTTCTTAACATGCCACAATTTTTAGTTGAAATTTGGCTGTTATGATATTCTCATAAGGGTTGTTGTTTACCGTTCTAAGGACTACTATTTAGCCTGGAGTCAGGCAGACTTATCTCCCTGCACTTTATAGCAGCTCTGTCAGACCAGTTCTTCCTTTTTAAAGCTTCTTTCTCTTTGGCTTCTTATCTGGGAGCAAGTCTGTGGAAAGAATTTCTTCCTGTACCTATTGTTATTTGATGTTAGCCAAGAACTTGGACAAAGATTCTAGTCAGATTTTTAAATTCACCCTTTCTGTGTCCTTTTTTGGGGGGGGTTGTGAGTGGGAGATAAACACTTTTTATTTCCAGCCTATTTGCCAGTGGTCTCTGTTCATTAACATTCCTAACAGTAATCTGAGTTAAGAAATCAAATCATAGATCTTGTGTTATGCAACTTTTGAAGGTAGAGTCTTCCTAGTGAAGATTCTTCTGTAGTCTACATTTTTGGGGGGAGGGCCAGGTTATTGGATTATCTGAGGTCTGTCTCTCCTGCATGTAGAATTTACAACAAACCAATGATCCAAGCAAAGTTTATGCTCAGATTTGGGGTCTTTACCTTTTCGTGTTTCCCCCCAATATTAAATGCTTTAAATTTCTATCTGTACTTGCAATGTTGAGATTTTCTCTTCCATGTTGAGCTGCATGGCTTCTTGGTTTTTATTCACCCTATTTGATAGTGAAATAGAAGAATCTAAGCAGAAAATCTTGTAGCTGAACTCAGGCTCTGTTTCTTTTCTTTCACTGTGATTTGCTTTTGAGATTTTCTAGTTTTAAATAGGCTTAATTTTTTTTTTAAATTTGTATGTATGAATGTTTTTCCTACATGTATGTCTGTGTAACACTTGGGTGCCTGGTGTCATGGAAACCAGAAAAGGACATTGATCCCTGGAACTGAAGTTACAGATGCTTGTGATCCATTGTTGACAGGTTGGTGCTAGGAAGCTAACCAGTGCTCTTAACCACTGAGCCATTCTCCAACCCCTGTTTTAAACAGACTTTTAAAAATAGTTTTTTCAGGTTTAAATTGTTTTCTGTAAAGAAGCTTACCCAGCTACATTTAGAAAAAAATCTTTTTTGTTCCTTGGATTTCCATTTGTCTAGTGTATGTGTGTGCGTGTGCGTGGATGTGCGAACATGCCATGACTATATATGCAATATTCAAGTCTCTCAAAAATCCTACAGTTTTTGATGTTCTTAAAAATGACTGTTCCCTGTCGGTTAATTTATGGATTCATGTTACACTCCATGAGGATATTAAAGTAGGTTAATCAAAAGGAAATCATAAACTTTTTGTAGAACATTTTTAATTCTTTGTGATTTTTTTTTTTTTACATTGTCTTAGTTATTTTTTTATTGCAAAACACAATGACCAAGGCAACTTAAAAAAGAATGCTTTTAATTTGGCTTGTGGTTTCAGAGGGTTGGAGTCTGTGGTGGTAAAGCAAGGACACAGTGGCAGAACAGCTGAAAGCTATACTTTGATCCTCAAGTAGGAGACAAAGTACACAGTGACAAATGACGTAAATAAGCATGTCTTTAGATATGACATTTTGAAACTTGAAGTTTTCAGTGACACACCTCCCCCAAGGGCCATAACATCCAAACCTATCTAAACAGTTCATCAATTGGAGACCAAGTATTCAAACATATGAACTTGCAAGGGTCACTCTCATTTAAACTACTGCATACAAGTTATTTATTTTCTGCTTTTCTGGTGCTACAGTCTCTTTTATTCATAAGTTGGGAGTTTAATCAAATGATCTTTTATAAAGTTTATGCTCTTTCAGAATAATTATTCTAGGCTCCAGAAAAAGTGTTTTTTTTTTTTAAATATAGTTAGTAAAGAATTAAACTGAACATTTAGTGTCTTTTTGACTGCCAGTCACAAGTGATTCATTCACCCACTGGGGTAGTCTTTACTTCTATTGGTCATTTACTTTAGGACATTTAGTTCACACAGATCTCTTCCTGACTATTCCTTACCATTCTCAATCACCCACTCCTCATTGTTTGTCTTTGCAGTTAACTAAAAGTTGTAAGCCTTCTATCATTGTTCTCCCTTAAAGGGTAGATTATATGTATGTGGGCAAAAACAAAACAAAACATAAGTAGGGGTTAAGTGTTTGCCATGGTGTGGGGTGTGTGGGTGTGTGGGTGTAGAGGTCTCAAGACAGCTTGCAGGAATCCTGTTTCCTTTCATTACATGAGTCCCAGAGCACCATTACCTATACAACCGTCATTATTTTCTCCTGCTTAAAAGACCTTTCTCTCTAATAATCACTACACTAGAATTTCTAGTTTGAAAGACAAAAATAGACACTGGAGAGATGTCCTAATTGGTGAGTTTCCTGCTGTGCAAGCATGAGAACCTGAATTTAAATCTCTGACACACATGTGAAACAGCAAGTATGGGGACATGTGACTGTAACACTAGTGCAGGAGGCACTGGAGAAGCTGGATTTTCAGAGTTCACTGACCTGTAAGTCTGTCCTGTCAGTGAATACAGTGAGAAATTGTCTCAAAAGATGACGTGGAGAACAATTGAAGGCAATTCCACATCGACCTCTGGCCTCCACATGCATGTGTACACAGGTGCATGTGTACCTACACACACATATATACACATACACACACACAATGTCACATTAATAAAAAAGCTCTTGTGTAGCTACCTGTCTAAACTGAGCCTACAAAGATAAAGGATACACAAGATAGGAGAGGGCTGAGGTTTAAAGGAACATCTGCTGGTAATAAGGAGCAAACATTAATTCCTGTATGTATATTCAGCTGGGTACGTTGGAAAAGAGCATGGGGCTTTGGTAAAATTGGATTTTAATCTTAGCTCTGAAATTTCTTCATAAATATACAAAGAAGATGAAGTAGGGCTGTTTATTGTTTTAAGTAGAAGGAAACATGAACTTGTTAGCTCACTGATACCTAGTGAGAACAGTAAGTTGTCTCCTTGCACTTTTTATTGTTTTTTTTTTTTTTTCTTTTTATGTTCTTCTCTAGGTCATTGTCATTAATTCAAGCTATCTAGAAATAGAGTCCCAGGGAACACTTATTTACTGTGTTAGAGTTGTCTTTTAGGTTTCTAAGTTTTGCCTTCTCTCTACATAACTATCCAAGAGATAGGAATGTGGAAGTGATTGAATCACCTTTCTCTTAGTTGACTCCTGGTAGTCACCTAGAAAATGTGTACAGACCTAACCAACAGGTCCAGCCTCTGTAATAGAGTATTTCTAAGTTATTTAGAACATAGACTATTTATGAACAGGGATGTATTTTCTAGAAATTCTTTTCAGTACTACAGTAATTGGTTTTGTAGCTTCAATAATAGTACACATTTGTCTACCATGACATTGGATATTTGGGATTCAAGTGCCAATTTTTGAAGGAACTTTTTATAAGCTCCTTAGGTATAGGAATTGGAGAGACATTAGATGTTTTTAGAAAGGTTTGTTTGTTTTGTTTTTTAATTTCATTGGAGCAAATGTGCCATTAAATGATGATAAGTACCAACAGGCTTATTGATAGACAAAAAGGTTGGTTCAGAATGAAAGCAGCAGCAGCTTTATGGATGAAAAGGAAAAGAAGGAATCAAGAGAGTTTTGAAGTAGATTTGATAGGGGAAAGAGAGAAGTCAAGGATGACTTCAGATTTTTAACTTGGTAAATAAAGATGACTCCAACTGATATGAGAGACCAAGATGATGAAGTCATATTAAAACTCAGGAAGGTGTTTTCACTTAAATCATTATCATTATTATTGGTAGTGTGCGTGTGCGTACGCTCTGGGTGCGCGTCTGTGTGTGTGTGTGTGTGTGTGTGTGTGTGTGTGTGTGTGTGTCAGTCACCTGATGCATGTGAAGGTCTGAGGACAGTTCAGAGTCAGTTCTACCCATCAGGCTGCAAGGCTTGCACCAGCGCTTTACACAAGGAGCCACCTCACTGGCCCTGTCTTTGACTTTTGTGAACAACTTCGCCATCAAATCCAGTTCAGAAGTGAGTGTAGAGAAAGAGTGCTAGAGCCAGTGTCAGAAAACTTAGTTATGGTCAGACTTACATAATTTAGCTAAATAATTTGAACAGTTACATTTATTTATCATTTGGTTTTATGGTGGTGGTGGTGTGGAAAGTATGTGGAGATTTCACAATCCCTGTAAGTAAAATCTGATCTGTGTTCAAGATCAGGACTATTGTATATACCAAATTCTCATTGTTTTTGTAATCCTACAGCTGATCAACATTTTGAACTTCAGCAAAATTACCAAAATTCTGAGGTGGTTTTGTTCTATATATGAGATTATAATGCCACTCTTGCAACATGATTGGGAATATTAAATACTGGATATACTTTTAAAATGCTTAGTTAAAATATTGTATAAAGCTATTGGAGTTTCTTTATAACTTTGGTAAATTTAGTAGTCATAAGCCTCAGATATATTAAAAAAATATTGATAGGTTTCATTGATAAAGCATTTTGTGGTAATTGCACTGTAAGGAAATAGGATAACTGTATACATACATTTGTCAGTAAAAATTAACTTTCTATTCAGCATCAATTTGATGAAGGAAAGAATAACATTGTTATTTGGTCCTGAGATGCTTTGTAACACTGGGGGATGTAGCTTAGTGGTGGAGCTCTGGACTAGCTTCCACCCTAAATTAAATTCCTGGTGGAGAAAAAAATTTTTTGTAAGCATCTTAACTTTTGGCAATTAAGAAATGCTCCTACTGAAAATTTATGTAAAATAGTCATTCTATGGATTGTTTTTGTTTTGGGGGTACTGATTGATATTTGATAACATGAGTTACTTAGATGCTTAATGTAAGTGCTGTATTACACAGAGGTAGTAAATTTAGTAAATATATCAGGTGGAAAGTATATTTAAAAGATTTCTGGGGTTTATTTTAATCTGATTTGCGACATGTGATGTATAGTGTTTTGTGATCTACTTAACCACTTTACAATACACCACAGTCATCGCTAGTATATAAACTCTATGCCTGTTTTATTCTGCATGGAATAGATTTAAAGGTCAACACTACTCTTTTATGTAGGTTATGGGTGCTACATGTGTGCTTTCAGAGCAGTAGTGTGAGGAAACTTGAAGTGGGATGGCAGGACGGCCTCATCCTATGACAGTAACTCCAGTGATCCAGAGAATTGGGATCGGAAATTGCATAGTAGACCTCGTAAACTTTATAAACATTCAAGGTAGGTAGAAAAAATATATATTTCCCATATCAAAGCTCTGTTCATCAACCTGATTATAAAAACCACTGCTTAATTTGATTGTGGTAAGTCCTGTCAGGATGTTTCCTCGTTTACAAAGCACTGTGCATGTGTGTTTCTCCTGAAATAGCTTTTAGAGAAACCTTTCTTTTAATTTTTCAGTATTTTGGTTTCTTTGAATACTTTTGTCTCTAGATTATGTTAACATTTTACTTGACTCAATAATTAGGTGTTATAATGTGATCAGTTTGGAATTCAGGCAAGTTAGGTTAGTTCTTAGGTACTTGAAACTGTCTAATAGAAGTTTTATTTCTTTTTAAAATATGTGTGCAGGTTTAAGTTGGCAGTTTATATGTTTGTGTCAGTACTTGCCTCAGTACATCTTTAAGTATGCAACATTTATTCTGCCGGCATACTGATCAAATGGGAAAATTCATCTTTGCAGACCTCTGCTGGTTCATTTTGAGTTTGATGCATGAAATGAAATTGATCTCAAAAGTTCATGCTTATCTGTGTTGTTTTTTTTTAACTTTGATTTTTATACTATGATAAAATGAGTCATTTAAGAATACTTTGTAATCTGATATTTTAATGTTAACTGACAGCTAATAAATTCCACATATCACAGGTATGTAAGCATGTTTTCATAGAGAATTTTGCTATATAAATATTATGTAGAAAATACTACTGAAAGTGTAACTTACTCAAATTTAAAAATTTTTTTGATTACTGATAACAAATATATGCTTTCTTGAAAATAATACCATAACTTTGAAATCCTTTTTATAATACTAAAAAAGAAGAAAACTGATTTGAATACCTTAATGTAAGTATTTAGAAAACATGAGTGATTGATTGGTACTTCCTAACTCTCCTGAGGAGATACTTACATATATTGTAGAATTTCACGTATTGTCTTAAATTGATGTTGACTTCATTAATTTATGTGGCACACAGTGTAAATATTTTTTGGTTTGTTTTATTCTGTGTGTGTATCCTTCAAATAAGACTCTTGTTTATTTCCTAGATAATTATCTTGTTCTTATTTGGGAGGCTTTAAAGATATATGTGTTTTATTACTGTGTGGGATTATAGCTAGCTATACCATATTTGTGTGTGTGTATGTGTGTGTGTGTGTGTGTGTGTATATATACATTTCAAGTGAATTTTGTGTTATACTTTTTAACTCTTGATATGTTCCTGCTGTTGTGCACTAAATAGTGCATTATTTAATGAAGTGACAAGGGTAGAAATGTCAGTTTGTTTTTAGAAAGGCTTTATGCATTCATTGAGAAATTTTATAGTAGTGTTTTCATTTCAGAAACCTTTTTTATTTCTATATCCTTAATATCTCTAATTTTTTGTGGTGCTAGAAATTGAGTACAGGGCTTTGTATATGCTAAAAAAAGTACTTTGCTACTATGTTTTCATTAGCAACTTTTTAGTGTTATTTTGGGGTAAGCTGTAAGGCAGGGCAGTGTAGTGGCAGCCCCCAGGAGTCAGAAACAGGCAGATCTCTCTGAGTTCAAGGGCATTTAGAGCTATAAACTGAGGTCCTGCTTTTTGGGGGTAAGGGAAGAGGGGGAGGAAGAAGAAAAAGAAATTAGTTTAAATTTCTTTTAAGCTGGGTGTGGTAGTGTGTGCTGTAGTCCTGGCATTTGGATGGCAAAGTCAAGAGGATCAGGAGATCAAGGTTAGCTGGGACTATGTAAGAACCTGTCTCAAAACAACAACAAAATGTTAATTGGGGACTCAAGAGAGAGGACCTGCCTGGGTTCAGTTCTTAGCACCTACATCTGGCAGCTCATAGTTGCTTTCAACTCCAGTCCTAGGGGATCCCCTGTCTTCTGGCTTCTGAGGGCACCTGCATGTGCATGCATGCACATGGTATATGTAGACTTATGCAGACATACATGCATACACATAAATAATATTTTTAAATGTTAAGGACAAGGCCAGGAAACCTTTAGAGTGGATTTATACTAAGCTCCATTTATGTAAGATATGCCTAAGTAAGAACAGCTTACTTTTAGAAGTTTCTTGTCCTGTGTTTTTAGGAATTTCACTTAAGATACTTTAAAGAAAGAACTGTATGATTGTCAAAACAAAACAAAAACCTGCCTTCATTTCAGGAAGATATTCAAAGTATGTTAGAATGCTGTGGGCACTATTACAGAACACTTGAATATCCATATATATATAGACTAATTAGAAAATTGTAGGACACGTAAACCATGACCTTGACTTGTAAATGAAGTTCAGAGGAGGGGTCATTGTCAGCTTGAGTTAGTGGGAAATAAGATGACTAGTCCTGAGGCGCTTAAAGCATTAGAGTGAATAAGGGGTGTGTCTAGTCAGACCTTCAGGAGATTACCTGTCCTGGATCTGAGGAAGCAGCTTTGAATAGTACTACTGATTCCATTAGATAGATTTAAAAAAACAAAAAACGAGGTTAATAGTCTTGCCCAAGACTATCCAGCAGGTAATCACAAAGCTCTAATTTATAGACATGACTCTCATTAATTTTCTTTTTAAAATTTTAATAATTTATCATTACAGGGAGGCCAGGTATAATAAGCTCATTTCCTATCACCCAGACTAGTTACTAATTTATGGCTGATATTTTGAAACTCTGTCTCTACCTATTCACTTGCCCCCCCCACACACACTCCACCCCCTTTCACTCTTGAGTATTTGGTATTTGAGTAAAAGTCCCTGTCTTTTTTTTTTTTCTAATGATTTTATTTGTATGTATATGAGCACACTGTTGCTCTCTTTAGACACACCAGAAGAGGCCATTGGATCCCATTACAGATGGTTGTGAGCCACCATGTGGTTGCTGGGAATTGAACTCAGGACCGCTGGAAGAGCAGTCAGTGCTCTTAACCACTAAGCTATTCTCCAGCCAAAGCCTCTGTCTTTTAATTGGGTTTTTTTTTGTTTTGATATTTAAATCCAGAGGTTAAGAGATACCTGATGCATCTTAGTTGCTTAAGAATGTCAAGGTCAGAATCCTCTGATTGGTTTGACTTTCCTCATAGTCACAAGTTGGATGTGTAGCTCTAGCCATTCTTCACCTTCTAGGTAAAAGGGAATGAGAAAAATCAATATTTTGTGACTTTCCAACAGGCATCTGCTTATAAATGATATGCCTGTCTCTAGAACAAGGAGACTGGGAATAAAGAAATACAGTTTTAATTTAGGTATATTGTTGCCTCAAGCAAGACTGGTAATTTATTAATAGTAAATAAGTGAGGATAGTCTTCCTCATGCAATTTTAGTAGGTAATGTAAATATTATCGTGTTAAATGTGCTATATTTTATGTATATTTTTAAATAGCCTTAATCTTTTATTTAATGTCCCTCTGCCTTCTTTGGGTATAATCAAATAAGTGTGAATTTAAAAGTGATACTATTACTCTGTTAAGTGTACTGACTTTTGTTGATAGTCAAGGGCTTGGTGTAGTAATCATGATTTCTAGGTAATACAATTTTTTTGTTTATTTTTGAGATTATAATTTAATTAAAACTTTTCTCCCTTCCATTTCCTCCTTTCAAACTCTCCTACATCTCTCTACCCAGACTCCTTCATATCCATGGCTTTTTTTCCCACCAGTTGTTATTGTGCACATATATATAATTTCCTCTGTTTTTTTTTTTTTTTTTAAATTCAGATATGCTGTGATGGACCTACAGTTTGTGTACAAATAAGTTAGGTTAAACTCATTGAGCATTGCTTCTATGTCACATACATATATGTAGAGGAACTTCCTAGCTTGCTGAAGTTGTTAACAGTGATTTCAGTTGAAATATACTCGGCCCAAAATATGACAGCTTTTTAAAAAATTACAAATTAGAGATCTTTTACTATTCTAAAAAAGAACCTTAACACCTCTTTTGTATAATGTTAAAATGTCTGACTAAAAGACACACTAAAAGCTCTTGGATTTAATACAGTATGACTATGTAAAAACTGCTGTCTGCAGTCTGCTTAGGTTTCTAAAGATAAATGCATACATGCATCCAATATCAGACTTTGCCGCAAGGTTTCATTTCTACCCAGAAGCACACGTGCTCATTTTTTTTGTACACTACATGAAAAGCATGCTTTCCAGTTTCCCTTTAATAGTTCCAGCAGCAATTTAGAATAGGAAAGTTTGGTTCTTAAAAGAATAGTTGGGTGGATTCTGTGGTTTAAAAGACCTTACTTCTACAAGGGATACACTGATACTGAAAGGAAGGAGTTATCTGCATCCTAGATCCTAAAACCTGGCAAGCTGTCAGAGCTGGAATTAGCTTTACAGATGGCATTTGGCAACATGTCTACATATCTCTAAGTCCTCATCTCCTGCGTTTTCTTCCACCTGCCTATCAATTACAATACCCAATCACTGTTCAGGAATGGAGAAGTGGGATGATCACAGCTCACACGATGCTGTTTGGTTAGAAACGTCAGTGCTGCACAACCCACACGGCTGAGTCAGTGTCTGTGAGAAAATGAGCTGAATTAATATTTAGAGGGGTTGAATCTCTGAACATTTAAAGCTTAAATATCTGCAACAGCAGGATTACACAGTAGAGAGAGGAAAACTAAAGGAAGTCTGTGGACAGGTGAGGTGGGAGGAGACTGGAAGATTTTCTGATTGTTCAGAAGAATCTTGAGGATGATGGAAAAACCAGATGAACTAAAGTTTCCTAGTAATGCCCAAGGATGCTGACCTGGCTTTCAGTGCTGCATTGTTTGAAAAAGCAGAGTCCCTTTACACTCTGATTTCAAAATTTTTTTCTTGTTTTTGTGTGTCTACCCTGGCATATACTAAAGGAAGGTGTGTATTCATTTTTTACATGCTATCTCTGGGTTATAAGTATATACAAGAATAAATATGAGAGAGCTAGAGAGAGAAATGCTGGCCTTTGCTTTATAATAGTCATTTACATTTCTAAATATAAAAGATCGTATTTCTGATTTCAGTTTAATGGCACATTTAAAATAAATGGAGTATGTTAGTATTGTTTTCATGGGTTTGGTGCTTTGTTATTTCTTTATAACTTGAGAATGCATTATATTTAGTATTATATTTTATGAATGTAAAACTTGCCTAAGGAAACAAATTTTGAAGCAGTTTTATACATTGAAAATAAAATTCAAGATAAAAAAATGAAATAATTACCTAAAGTTGAAATTAAGGAGATTTTGCTTTGGAATGAATTACGGATGAATGAAACTGTAAATATGTAGTAATTTTTTACAAGACTGAATTTGTTTGAATGAGGGAAGCCCTGGCTGGGTAAGTGACTGTCTAGTCTACAGGATGTGAGTAGAAAAAGTAAATGCTGCTACTGGGAGAGATCGCCAGGCACGATTTTTGGGTTAGTGTAGTTTAATGTTAACCTAGATAAAAAATTTGTAAACCAGGATAAGTGCTCTTGCTATGATATTCTTCATAGGTCACAGTGCTTACTTGATTTGGAAATTTTAGCACAATTTAAAATGTTAATAAATTTTACTCTGCTTTTATTACTAATTATTTTGTAGGGACTTTTGATATATTCAGAATATTAAAATTATTTTAATGTAAATAGTTGTAACATCCTTGTCTTATTTCAACATCCCTTATTTATTTTCCTGCCTAGTCCCTAAAAATATGAATGATCATTCAATTATGTGTATGTATATATGTCTATATATGTATGTGTAAATATATTACATATATTATTGATTATATATACATATATATGTATATATAATGTATAATCTGATATTAGGGGTCTTGGGACCTAGAAATTATTTTATAAACTTGTTACTATAATAAAATTATAAAAGGACAACTTCAAGGTTAATCATCTTACCTTACACTTTGTAGAATACTCTTCTTAGGTTCTGTTGCTTCTTTTTTGATAATACTGTTTGTCCTATTATGAAAGTGATACATATTCATTACATAAATTTGGTAAGCACAGAAAAGTATATAGATTAAATGTTATTTTCCTAAAAGAAAATGCTTTAGGCATTTCATATTTAGCCAAATATGAATATATATATACATATATGCAAATATATACATACACACATATATCACATATATACTTAAAATGACTCCCAGAGTTGTTATCTGTTCTCTTACATAAGATACATTCTAAAATTATGGCATTTTGTGATGATCTTCTATAGCATAGTGGGTTACACAGTATTTTATATATACTTTGTCATTTAATCAATTGTAGCTATTCTGGAACTTGGCCATAGAAATAATTAAAATGGTTTCATACTATAAATTTCTTCGAAAAAGAAGACTGTCTTAAGGAGTTAAATTAAAATATAATTTTTATTTTCTGACAGTAAAAAGATCCTTGGTCTGATTTCACCTTGAGCTTATTAAAGCTATACACAGTATTTTAAATGAAGCAAATAGCTGTAAAGTATTTTTTTAAGGTTCTTAATAAAAATCAGAAAAATTGGGGTTCAAATGAGTTGAGACATTAGAAAATAGGAACACTGTTCAGAAGGGTTTCTTCTGTAACATTTAGAGAAAGAAGTTAGTTCCGGGAAGTGTAATAATAGTATAAGAATGAAGGAGAGACCTCAGCTTTGTCTTGGAAACTTCTTAGAGAGGAAGAACAGACCACTACAAACACCAGTAACAACTAAACAAGCATTATTAAGGACATAGAAACCAGTATACAGTATACGGAGACTTAAAGGTACATGAAGAGCTGCATTCAATCAAAATCTTCAAATTATTGGTAATTCTTGTGTTCTTTGAAAATTTATAAGAGCATAAGAACTGCTTAGAGATTCTGGGCCTAATTTTGCAGGCACAACATTTTGGAACAGATATGAGAAGGATATAAAGAAGACCAGATAAAAATGTGAAATGAGATTTTGAAAAGTAGACCAACTTTAAATTTTCTCTTATGCAGTTAGTATAATTTGTGCCCTTGGAATATATATGAACTTGTTTGTTTTGTTTAAGATATCCTTGAATGTAAGGTAGATAAGAGAACTAAATGTAAAAGAATTCCAAGAATCTATATAGGGTCTGTTAAATACCTCTGTGTGGCTTTAACATTGTGCATGAAAAAGGGAGTACAGTGTCAGTACACTTGACATGAAACAACAGTGTAGTATGGCCTCTGACATTCCCATACCCTACCACCACCAGTCTCAGTTATTAAGGACTCATAATAATAGCTACTTTTGTATATTTGGAGAATAGTAATTTGGTAAAGAAATTAAGCTTGGTTTGAGTTAGACTTACTTGAGGCTAGCAGCATGAACTCTGAACTTGAGCTTTGCATCATATATTAGACCTAGGACTTAATTAACTCTGATTTCAGATAATTAGTGAAGTGATTAGATTATTATATATATCCTGAGATTTTATCTACAATCCACAGACTTACTAAGATTTACCAGAGTATGATTGTTTGTTTTTGTCAATTTGACACAGGCTATAGTTGTCTGGGAAGAAGAACCTCAGTTGAGGAATTGCCTCCATTAGGTTGGCTAGTAGGCAAGTCTCTGAGGGCATTTTCTTGATTAGTAATTGATGTGGGAAGACTTGAGTTCACATAGGCAACATTGGTGTGGTTGCATAGAGAAGGCACGCTGAGCAAGCCAGACAGTAAGCAGCATTCCTTCCTGGCTTCTGCTTTGGTTTTGTTTTGAGTTCCTGCCCTGACTTGCCTTCGTGATGAACTGTGAACAGAATGTATAAGCCAAATAAACTCTTCTCTCCTTGCTTTAATCATGGTGTTTTTACAGCAATAGAAACTAACTAACACAGAAGTATTCGAAATAAGTAAGGTAACTCCTCAAACTAACAATTACTGCTGTCATGTTTATTTGTGCTAAGTCTCTCTGCCAAATAAGGTCATTATCTATAAATGAACACCAGTCACACTGTAGAAAGTTAGTGTGTTAACAATTTTCCCATATGAATGTTACTATGTCAGTGGCTTCTAAAATTTTGTTGTCTTAGTTTATTCCTCTCTTTTCTTAGGAACCTGGATATTGCATGAATACTGACTTCTTTAATACCTGATTTTCTTTTCACTTATTTTTTTCTCTTTTGAGGATATTCCAGATATTTTCTTTCAGTTCTGCTGTAATCTTTTAAAAGTTGTGATTTTGATTTTTTTTTTAATGGTTTAAATGAGAATGGCCCTCATAGACTCATGTATTTAAATGCTTAGTCCACAGTTAGTAGAGCTGGGAAAGATTAGGAAGTATGGGTTGGAGGAAGTGTGTCACTGAGTGTGGGCCTTGAGGTTTCAAAAGCCTATGCCATTCCCAGTAGTTTTCTCATCCCAGATATTCTCTCTTTCCCCCTCTCCCTTATCTTGTCAGTCCCTCCTTCCCTTCCTTCCTCTCCTCCCATCCCCTCCAATCCCTCGGCCTGCCTGCCTCCCTGCCCTGGTGCTTGTGCATCAGTTATAAGCTATCATATACTGCTTCAGCACCATGAATGCCTGCCGGCTGCCTTCTTCCCCACCATGATAGTCACAGATTCTAATCCTTTGAAAGGCTGAGCTCCAATTAAATGCTATCTATAATAAGTCGTACAAAACTGAGCCCTTAAATTCCTATTCAGTCCTTAGGAACCTGCCTTCCATGTAAACTTGAATTCATTAGCATATTTAAATTTGCATGTTATGTGCATAAATTCACCCTATGTTGATATTGATTAGTTTTGATGTAATAGAGCCTTGCTTTTTAAGTGTGATCATATTAGTAAGATCTTTAAGCCCACCCCATGCTCCAGATCTAGGGATTGAGCCTTGGACCTCATAAATGCTGTGTAAGCACTCTACCAGTAGGATATATCCTCAGTCCCAGATTTAAACAGTGTTAAAGACTTTACAGCTTGACTTTGAAATTAAGTGATAAATTAGTATTACATAAAGAAATAAGTAGGATTATAAGTTAAAGTTATAAAAAAAATTTAAATGCAGGCAGGTAGTTTGACTTTATGTAAAGACTTTATGTAAAGTGGGTGGTAGAAGTTAAGGGTAAAAAACGATCTAGAGAAAAAAAAAAGAGCTAGGCAGTGGTGGCGCACGCCTTTAGTCCCAGCACTTGGGAGGCAGAGGCAGGCGGATTTCTGAGTTTGAGGCCAGCCTGGTCTACAGAGTGAGTTCCAGGACAGCCAGGGCTACACAGAGAAACCCTGTCTCAAAAAACCAAAACCAAAACGGAAAAAAAAAAAAAAAACAATCTAGAAGGATTCATGATTGAGGAATCTGATTTGGGTGTTTGTCATAGCTTTATTGGATAGTGGTGGTTTGTGAGCTCTGTAGGTGGTCATCAGTTGATATAGTAGCTGTTTTTAATCTGATTGTTGAGATACATGCTTTTGGTTTCTGAGACCATGAACTATATAGCTGTATGCAAGAGTCTGTGTAGACTGGTGGGGAGAACTTTAGTGTTGACCAATGAGAAAACCATGAGGAAAATCTTGATTGAGATTATGTACGTACGCATAATGAACATGGCTTCATGGTATAGAAGTCTCAAGCAGGTTCTGTGGCCAAAAAGCCAGTTTTGGTGTACAGTTTGATAAGTTTAGATATTTTATGTACTCGTAAAACCTCAACTGCCATGAGTATATTGGCATATATTTCACATACAAAAATTTCCAGCCGGGCGGTGGTGGCGCAAGCCTTTAATCCCAGCACTTGGGAGGCAGAGGCAGGCGGATTTCTGAGTTCGAGGCTAGCCTGGTCTATAGAGTGAGTTACAGGACAGCCAGGGCTACACAGAGAAACCCTGTCTTGAAAAACCAAAAAAGAAAAAAAAAATTTTTTTCCAAAGTTTCCTTTTGTCTTTCAATTGCTGTATTTCCTAAAATTTTACATATTCATTATGTCTGCCTTTTTTTTTAACTAGGCATAGTTATTTTGAGATTTATTCTTGCATGATTTGTATAACTTGTGAAAAATCGTATTTTATTGAATTTTGTCAGCTGTAGAAATATATTACAATAGTTTATCCACCTGTCCATGGACATCCAGGTAGTTTTCAATTTGAGTGGTTACAAATAAAACTTAGAAGAATATTTGTATATATAGGTTACGTTTTATAGATACATGTTTTCATCTCTTTTCAAAGGCAAAATAAAATAAAATGAAGTATCTGGGCTATATGACCAGTATGTATATGTTTTATTTCCCAAAAACAAGTTGTCTTCCAGAAGAGTTTCCAAAGTAGTTACACCACACCAGTCCTTCCACAGATGTATGTGAGTTGTTTTTCATATACATGTCTCATCAGTACTTGGTATATATTTATCTTATGTATGCATGTAGAGGTCAGAGGACAACTCAAGTTGTTTCTCTTGTACCACCTTGTGGGATCCTTGAGTCAAATTCAGATCAGTAGGTCTATATGCAATGTTTCTACATGCTGAGTCACTTTGCTGGCCCATGGTCAGTTTTTTGTCTAGCTGTCCTGAGATCCATTGTCATTTTAATTTGTATTTATTTAATAATTGATAATGTTTAATATTATTTCATATATTTCATTTTATCTGTATATAGTTTTATTATCATTTTAGGAATTTAATTCATATATATGTCCTTGAGAACTCATATTTATTTTCTCAGTGGTTTTTGTTTTTCTTTAATGGTAATTTTTGAAGAGCAAATTTTTTTAATTCTGTGGTCAATTACCACTTCACTCATATATGAATTTTTCTTTTTGATTCTTTTTTTTTTTTTTTTTTTTTTTTTCTTTTTTTGGTTTTTCGAGACAAGGTTTCTCTGTATAGCCCTGGCTGTCCTGGAACTCACTCTGTAGACCAGGCTGGCCTCAAACTCAGAAATCCGACAGCCTCTGCCTCCCAAGTGCTGGGATCAAAGGCGTGCGCCACCACCGCCCGGCTTTCTTTTTGTTTCTAAAACTTTTATAGTTTTAGGTTTATGTCTGTGGTCTATTTTGAGTTTACTACTGTCTAGACCAGAATCCTGTTCTTGCCACTTCTAGAAGTGAAATATCCACTGCTTATCTATTTCAGTACCATTTGATAAAATACACTTCTTTTATTGCTTTTGAACTCTCTTCTCATGAGAGTTGAGCATATCTTAGTCTGTCAAATCTTTCTCTGATTCATCACTTTATTTGCCACTCAATTAGACATCATTTTCAAACACGGGTATTTCCTTCTACAAATTAATTTTGCCTTCATTGTTTGGAATTAAAGGTGTGTACTAAAGACATCTGTATTTCAGCCAGAGGATTAAAGCTATGTGCTAATGCTGAGCCACACAACTAGAAACACATTTTTCCAGTAAACAACACAATATGTTGACAAAATGTTTACAGTATGATCAAGTATCTAGCAACAGTCCTGTGTTTTGCATTTAAGTGGTGATATTATTATATCTTCACATCCTATTACTCTAATTAACAAAAACATTTAGAATATTTATCTGTTGTAAGGTTTATAGTTTCTTGAGATACTTTTTGGTCTTGTTGGAATAATTCTGACCTCATGAATGAGTTAGGAAGTTCTGTTTTTTCAGTTTTGTGGGAAAGCTGCATAAAGTTGGTATTATTTCTGTTTGAAGTCTTCATCATAGAGCCATCTGGAACTGGAGGGTTTTTTTTTTTTTTTTTTTTTTGGAAGGAATGTTTTAAATTATAAATTCAAATTTTCTTAATACAGAGCTGTTCAGTGTGTCTGCATTCTTGAGTGAGCTGTGGCAGGTTTGAATTTGTAATTTTCCCAAGTTGTTGAAATTTTTGAAGTGAAGGTTTTTTTTTTTAATTATTACTAACTATTCTTTGAATTTCAGTAGACTTTGAACACACCATTTCTGACAGTAGCCATTTGAATCTTTCTTCTCATTCTTTTCCCATGTTGCTAGGATGGATGTTTCTTAACTTTACTGATCTTCTAAGCTTTTGCTTCATTTGTTTTCTTGGTTAGCCTTCTGTTTTCTAAATAATTTTCAATTTGCTCTTTATTGGAGGGCTCATTGAGAACCACTGCTATAGGGAGTCAGTGCTGAAGTTGGCCCTCTAAGCGCTACTATACTGTCATCCTATAGCATAGAGTTGTGACATGTCAGATGAGTTTTAGTTTTATTATGTTTTGAATTTTAAAATTTCTCTTTTCATTCTTTTAGATAAAGGTATTTATTTAATTTCTGAATCCTTATTTTCCAGATGTTTTGAATTTTAATTCTGTTGTAATAAAAATACTTTATATGATTAAGTTCTTTTAAGTTTATTGAGATTTGCTTTATTGCATAGAATATGGTTTGTCACTGTAAATGTTTGTGTGCACATAAAAAGGATGATTTTCCTGATACTGTTCTGTGAGGTGTTCTATGTCAGATCAAATCAGCTGATAGTATTATTAAAATCTCTAATTGATTTCTGTCTGCTTCTTCTACTAAATATTGCAGTAAGACTGAGAGTATAGCTCAGAGGTGAAGTGTGCACTTATACATGGGGCTCTGAGTTTAGTCCTTAGTTCCATAATACCTAAGCAATCAAGTAGGTAAATATAAAAATAATATAAGGGTGTTAAAAAACCTTTTGTAATTGTGGAGTTAGCTTTTTCTCATTTATCAGTTTTTGCTTTGTATAATTTGAATCTGGTTATGAGGCAGAAAATCATTTGAATTGTGGTATGTTCTTAATGAACATACGTTTCCTCATGAGAGAATTTCCTCTTTGAGCTCTGCTTCACTGTTACAATGACCGCTGTTGTCTGTCCTTGTACTGACGCTAGCACAGTGCCTTTCTTCATTCTGTTATATTGAGTCTCTGTGCCTTCATATTTAAAGTGTGATTCTTGTAGGTGGTATAGTTAGGTTTGGCTTTGTATCCTATCAAATAATCGCTGTCTTTTATGGTGTAGATCATTTTATTTACATGTAAGAAACTTAGGTAATTTGTATATGAATAAGTCTGTTACCTTGATAATATTTTCTATTCTTTTTTTCCTTCCATCTTCTTTTTTTCTTGTCATCTTTTGGATTAGCTGGTATGTGTTTGTTTGCCACAACTAATTGTGTAGGTGCTTGCACACATGGATATGTAGAAGCGAGAGATTGATGTTCACTATTTACTCTATCCTCTTCCTTGTAAAAAGGATCTCTTTACCAAACCTGATCATCCAGGGAACTTTGAGATCTACCCTACTCCCAGCCCTTGTGGTTGCAGACACACTGCTGTGCTTGCCTTTTATGTGTGTGCTGGGGATCTAAACTTAAGTTCACATATGTTTATCCACTGAGCTATTGTTCTAGCCAAAACTAATTGTGTGTGTGGGGGGGGGGGAGTTGTTTTACTTTAGTTTGTAACATTTTAACTAAAAGTCTTTATTGTATGAATAGCTGCTTTAACATTTACATTATGCTATCTTTAACCTGCCTTCCAGCAATTTGCCACTGCTTATGTAGGATAAAAGTCTCACAGCAGTGTGCTATCATTTCTTCCATCCCAATTTTGTTCTGTTGTACTCATATGTATGTTATAAACCATGTACCATAATGTTAGAATTATTGTTCACGCTAATCTTTAAGAAGATTAAAATAGTAAGAAAAATATTTTTCCAATGCAGTTACTCTTTTCAGAGTCTCTCATTCCTTGCATAGATCCACATTGTTACTTAGCTTTTTTTTTTCCTACAAGAATTACTTTCTTTTGTCTTTTAAGTATACTCATAATAAATTTGTCATTTTGTCTTAAAATGTCATTATTCTCTCTCATTCTGTTTTTGAAAGATAGTTTTGTTCTAGACCAATGAGAACCTATTTATTGTTGCATTTTACTTTAAAGTGTATGGGTAACTTATTGTATATATTGTGGCTTTGTAATTTTCATCAAATTTGAGAGAAGGCTAGACATTTTTCTTCCATATTTTCTCTTTTTCACTTTCCTTAATGGGTTTCATCCAAGAGGTCATATTTGGATTTGATGTACACCATATTCAAGCTCTGTTTATATTGCTGCTTATAGGCTTTTGGTGGAGCTGTTTGGACAGGAGAATAACTGCAGTCCTGCCAGAGGCAGGTACTGGGAATGAGCTACTTTCTTTGTCACTTGTATCAGTTCTTAAGGTGCGCATTCTTTTAGATGGAACCTGGAGCAGGGCTTGAACTTGTTCTTTATCTTACACAGGCTGCTCTGTCTTTAGAGTGTTTTCCTGATCTAAAATTATTTAATCAAAGAATGTAATTTGTCTTCTATAACATTTAGATTTTTGAAGGCTGATTCAGCATGAATCCTTTTTGGCTTATAAAGAAAAAAATGGTTGTATGTGATGACAGTGTTTGCATTTATTTAAAATCTAATCAGTTTAGAAATTAAGGCAATATTCAGTAGAACACTTAACAGTCTCTTTCTCTCTCTCTCTCTCTCTCTCTCTCTCTCTCTCTCTCTTTCTCTCTCTCTTTCTGTGTGTGTGTATGTGTGTGTATGTCTCTGCCCCACCCCCAGCTAAAATGATGTCTTATAAAAACACTTTTTCAATTAATTATTCTGCCTAACCCTTATTCAAACAGAACATTTGGCCTTTGTTTGTCTTTAGCCATAGTTGTGATTGGACAGTCTATTAAGTTACTAGGTCACATTTAGGAAATTTGCTTTCTTGTGGTTCAAAATGATTAAAACTTAGCAGTGAGAATAATAGAGGGTTCTGCCGCCCCCATATATGATCCTTCTATTAATAAGCACTCCTTTTTCTACTTCAGAAATCAGCCAGAAAATTCTGGTATTCCTATTCCAGTAGTAGAATATCTTGGTTCTATTTGAAGAAAATGATTATGTTCTAAGAATATAACTGCCCCCTCCCTTTCTAGAAGGAACATGAGAGTGGAAAATTCTTTTCTTCATAAGGCTTATAAAAAACACATGACTGATAATGGCTAACAGACTGCCTTTATTTCTCTAGGAGTAACTAAATCTACTTTATCTTCTGTACCTGTAATCTCTGTTATAACAGGATGGTTGGTGATTGATTTCCATAGTAAAACAAACCACAAAAATAACAAAAGCAGTATAGTTGATAAATTAACAAAAAAGATGACCTTGAGTCACTACAGGATTTAAATCAGCTCTTGGAATTGTAAGATTACATTTTAACTATTGTGGTTTTGGTAAAACAAAAGCACTAGAGTATAAAGAGGACATTAGGATGAAGCAAGGCTTAGCTTACAGTGTTACTACTATGTTGGCTAGTATTGTATAACTGACAGAAGTTTGAACTTTTCTCTCATCTGTTATAACTCAACAACTAGCATTTAAAAGGTGCATTGTAGCAGCTATGACAACCCTTCTGTTTATTATACTTGATTTATTCCTAACATCAACTGTAGAAAGTAAATAGAATCTTAGAACTTACATCTTAAGATAGGAGACCTGTTTCCAGATATTAAGTAACTCAAAGTATTATGTAACTATTAAAAGAGAGTTTGAGTCTAACTCTATTTCTGTGAAACCATAAAGTACCTTCTATTTCTAAAATATGATGTAAAATATTTTTTAAACTCTAAACTGTCACATATACTTACTAACATGCTACATTTCCAGATTGTCTTGATTCTGGTTCTGGTTATTACCATTGCTTTTTCTATACCTACCTGGATTGTAATCTCATTGTTAATTTTTTATTGTTTGTTTCCATTTTCATTATTAAAATTTTACATATTTTTGGGAACTTGTGACAAACTCTAATCTAAATTTTTTAATTACATTCATCTACCCATTTATTATTTTGTGGGGCTCACATGTGGAGGTGAGAGAACAACTCTGCAGGACATGGTTCTCTCCTTCCACCATATAGTTTCTAGGATCAGTCTCAGGTTGTCAGGCTTGGCAGCCAGTGAATGCTCTAATCCAGTAAACTGAAGTCAGCCCTCTAACTTTAACCTATTGGCTTTGTCTTCACCTTTTGAGATTCTAAAATATTTGTTGTCTTACCAATCAATTAGTAATTATATATTTGTGATGTACATATTTTATGTTTAGAAGTGAATTATTTATATTTCTCAGTGTATATATTATTAATGTATTATTGCTACATGGATAAGCTCAAGAGAGCTTCTTTTTATTGGTATTTAAACTGATAAAAACAGATGTTAATACTAGATTTGGCACTCTATTGTCACGTAACACATTGTCTCTAGTGTGTATATTTAATAATACTGGGAGTGAATTCTGTTACTATACTATTTTAGCTAAAGGACAGTGTTCTCAGTTAACCTCTCACAGTAGAATTTAGTCTATGTAACATTTTCTGAAATTTTTTTAATTCTCATTTTTTACAATCAGAAAGTAAAATAAAAGTTGAAATCAACATAGTAATAATAATAAGTTTATAAAAATTCTCTAAGTGTTTGCTTGGGGGCTTGTTTGATAGGAGAACAGTTATTTTGCCCAAACCTCAATTTTTAAAATTTAATTTTATTTTTTAGTGTTTTTGAATTTGGTGCTCCCTCCATCTAAGATCCTGTTACAAATAAATTTAAAATACCTGTATAACTCGTGTTACTAAGCTTACTTGTATCTTAGAAGTCAGTTAATGCCATATATGATAGTGAATGCTTGTAGTACCAGTACTGGGTGGCAAGAGAGGCTGGGTCTCTGTAGCAAGAGTCCATCTCTATAAAACAAGACAAAACAGTCAGTTAACCTTTTGGGGGTTTAATTTTTTCATCTATAAAATACTAAATATGTTTTAAGCATATACTTCGGAATTTGTCAAACATAAAGGTTCAAGGTAAATCAGATTTCAGAATCAAAAAGTAACATTTACTTTTTGTACTTTAAAATATCAGTTGTATATTAAAGCATGTGTTCAGTTAAAATACTTTGCTACCCTTGTTTTTATCCTGCTTTTAAGATTAATTTTCTTTTCTAACCTATCAGCACTGCCTCACGTGTTGCTAAGGGAGGAGTTGACCACACCAAAATGAGTCTGCATGGTGCTAGTGGGGGACATGAGAGATCAAGAGATAGACGAAGGTCAAGTGACAGATCACGAGATTCATCTCATGAGAGAACAGAGTCTCAGCTCACTCCTTGTATTCGAAATGTGACTTCACCAACAAGGCAGCATCATATTGGTATGTAAGATCCTCCCACCCCACCAGTTTTGTCAGCAGTCATCAGCCTTTTTACAATTGTGATGATGTTCAGTTGTGCATAACACTTGAGTAAGGTTCACTTTGTTGTTGTAATTCAGTTATTTGTGTTTTAGCTAATTTTGATACTTGAAAAGACAGCTTATTAAATCAAACATAGAGGTATATTTTAAGTTTAGGAGCAATCTTATAAAAGAAGTAACATGAAAAGCTTTTGAAACTGTGATAATACAGATTTTTAAGAGAAAAACTTCAAGTTAATTTTTATCTAATAAAAGTGGCTTATTATAAAATAGTAGTAAGGTAAATTATTGCTAGGATTCTCTGGTTAATCATGCTAACAAAGTAAAAGAATAACCATTATGGGATTATTTGTTCTGATTTTTGACAGATTTCCAAATTTAATAATAAAAATAGACAAAAGAGAAATATGTTTTACTTTGTTAGCAACTTGGGTCTTCTCCTTCCTTCTTTCTCATACATGAGCACTTTTAGTCCAGGACAACACACTGTATCCTATGAAGTACATAAATGTGCCTGCGCACTATGAAATTGTTAAATTTTTTTAAACTTCCTCATAGGAAAGGTATAAGTAACTAACTTTGATTTAGGGTTGGTTTATAGCTTCTTCTGTGATCATCTGTGCTTAGCATGCATGTTAGCCCTGTGTTCAGACTCTACCACCTGTGTATGTGAGAATATATTTAGACTGCAGGTATATATAGTTTGTTGGTAGAGTACTAGTTAAGCATGTGCAAGGTCCTTTCAATCCCAGCAGGCCCACTCCCAAATTGACTTAACTATACTTGATAGTATCTGATAATTTGAGGTAAGTCAGAATCATTTAAGTTAGGTCTTATTAGGCAGAGAAGTTGACAATATCTAACTAGGTCATTCATATGCAAAAAATGGACAGAAGTAACAAAAAGAGTTAATAGTCTCTTCCATGATTCATTGAGTCTCTTGAGAAATGAGAACAGAATACAGTTATTTTATCACCCAGTAAATTTGCTTCAGAATGCTACCAGCCTTGTGGAAACAGGAATTAAAGGAGGAGGGTGTCAGAACAGCTCTGGAGCTATAGCCAACCTAATTATACAATCAGCATGCTGTACAGAGTGTTCTAAGTAGCCTGAGTCATAAAGAAATTTGGCAAAAACTGATGAGACAGAGGTACATTTTTAGGTCACCTTTAAATTTTAGCAATCTAGCCTTTAAATAAAACTTACCATACAATCTTTATTTCCCTTTTAATAGGGTATTAGAACATCTAAAGAAAACTTTAACAATATTTTCTATCAATAAAAGTAATAGATAATAATTATATGGCTAATAAAAGTGAGGCTAGGAAGAAAATGTATCAGCTGAGCAGAGTGATGCAGTCCTATAAACGTAGTACTAAGGAGGTCAGCGGCAGCTACATAGTGAAGTCAAGGCCAGCCTGGTCTCCGTGAGACCTGGCCTAAAACAAACAGGAAAAAAAGCCGTATACCATTTGTTGCTTAATTCTATGGTAGTCATTAAAGTTTTATGGTTTTGTTTGTTTGTTTACTTCTTATTGTCCCTGCTGAATTTTTTTCTTTTCAGATCTTCTTTTTATGAGAAAATTCTTTTTATGAGAAAAATTACTGATTTCAGTGTGATGTTATTAATACAACATGTTTCTACAGTAGTACTAAATGTTCTGTATAATGGTAACTTTTTTTAATAATTCGGACTGTTTTAAATTGTTGTTCTCAGGCTGAAGAGGGGGAGCATGTGTAATCATAGTACCTGGAAGTGGAGAGTCATGAGTTTGAGACCAGCCTGGGCTGTGTAGCAATACCCTGTCTCAATTAACAAAAGCCAAAAGAAACCAATAATAGCTCTATCAAATTTTATATTCTAGTTAACCTTTCACTAATTTTTCACATCTATTTCACTTAAAAGAATATTTTGATTTTTGCATATTTTTCAGTGGAATGATAATGAAAGATTTACCTTAACTTTGATATTTGGCTGGGTCAACATCAATTATCTTAAATATTTTAAAAACGTTTTTATGGTTTGGGTTTTATTCTTGTATTTGTTGAAAAGGGTATTTGAAATAGAAAAACAAATTCTGTAATTTAAATGAACTTTTCTATATTAGACACTTTAGAAGATTCAGTTCTCATTTTTTTTTTCTACAACAGGGTTTCTCTGTGTAGCTCTGGCTGTCCTGGAACTTTCTCTGTAGATCAGGCCAGTCTGGAACTCATGGAGATCCTGCCTCTGCCTCCCTAGTACTGGCACTAAATGTGTGCAACACCACCTCCTGGCTCAAATCTTTTTAAAGAAAATTTGTATGACCTTAATATTTTTATTTCAGAACGTGAAAAAGACCATAGTTCTTCTCGTCCAAGCAGTCCTCGTCCTCAAAGAGCATCCCCAAATGGCTCCATGAGCAGTGCTGGAAACAGTAGCAGGAACAGCAGTCAGTCAAGCTCAGATGGTAGCTGTAAGACATCTGGGGAGATGGTGTTTGTGTATGAGAATGCAAAAGAAGGGGCTCGGAATGTGAGGACATCTGAGCGAGTGACCCTGATAGTGGATAAACCCAGATTTGTTGTGGACCCATCCATTTTTACTGCACAGCCAAATACAATGTTGGGCAGGTTTGTTTCATTGCTGTTCATTATATTACTAATTTTAAAGCACTTTTCAGAGTCATTTTTTTGTGTGGTTATTAAGTTTTATAGTAAAATTTCTACTGTAGAGAGGGATGTAACATTCCTCTTTAATAGATAGAAGAACTGGATTTTGGAAGTTGAATTATTTGTCTAAGTTAATACAAATAGAATGTAGGTAGATCAAAGCTTAAATTTGGTTTTATTTTGAATGATCTTTTGCAGTACCTGTAGTAATAGAAAATAGCAATAGCAAATTTGTCATTAAAGTCAGAACACTGAAAGATCTCTACAGATTGATCTAACCAGATAAATCTTCTCATTGATATATTTCCCAAATGAATTTCTAAAGCCAGTCACCAGATATAAGAGGACATGTATCAGCTTTGTTTAAAGGAAAACTGTTTGATTAGCTGTGAAGTCAATTTGAATTGTCATTTTGATTAAATTTTAATTGTCTGTTTGTTGTAAATATTTAAGGTAAGGAGTAAGGGTAATTGTCATATAGAAAATGTGTAATTGGTAGTTGTCTTGAGTAGTTATGTTTACTTTTTCTTATATTAAAATGCAGAAAGTCTGCAGTAATGAGAACCACAATTTCAGGATTTTAGACAATGGAATTGTTTTCAACATGCCTAAAATAAGGGTCAAACATTTTAGTGTAAGATCAGTATTTTTGTCTATAACTAAGATGGAAGATACAAGTGAAATAGATGTTTACATGAGGCAGAAACTTGATGTTCCTATATTCTGTTTTTGTGATGGGTGTAGGGGCTCTAGGGAAGGAGGGGGATAAAGGGAAAGAGAGAAAGACTCAGTACTGAGTCAATGCTGTGTTGCGATATTGTATACATTTTGAGTAACTAAATATGTTTTCTAAATGACATTGGACTTGAATACCCATCTGCATGAGTGTGTATTTTTACTGTCATGAGATGACTAGTAAAAGCTATTGACTTGACTCTGTTCTACTTTATTTTTACATAAAAGTTGGAAAAAAGTGGGTATTTGAAATTTTGCTTCAGCTATTTTAAATTGGTGTTCACATTGACCTGAAAAGAATAGCATTCCTTTTGTAAAAAGTTCAGCCATTTGAGGAAATTACATGACATTTTATTCTTGATGCTATTCAGTCAGTGGAAGCTTTGTTCAGGCAGTGACTAAAGCATATCTTTGGGGAGGAAAATTAATATTCATGGAACTGGAAAGCACTTGGCATTCTTTTTGGAAACTTTAAAATAAAAAAGCTTTGTTTTCATGGATTTCTGTGTTATAACAAAGAATAACCCACTTAAACTACTGGGTAAAATACTTGAAATAATTGTATTTACTCTGAAAATAGTGGCAGTATTGAATTCAGAGGCTCAAATTTTTTAATTAATGATTTTAAGATATATCTTAGTACTGCTTGAAACTTTTCATTGCAAAGAACATTTTTTAAAAATTGTTTTATTTTCTCCTTAGTTTCCACTAGGACCAATAATGTCTTGAAAAACATAAAATTTCTGTTTTTTACTTTTTCTTACATTAAAATGCAGGTTAGGAAGCTTTTTTGCCTTTTAACTCACTTAATTAAAATTTTCTGGGTGATGCTTATTTGTATTTTTTGAGACAGGGTTTCTCTGTGCAGCCTTAGCTGTCCAGGAACTTTCTCTGTAGACCAAGTTACACTTGAACGCAGATATTCACCTGCCTCTGCCTCCTAGGTGCTAAGACTAAAGGCATGTGCCAGCATGCCTAGCCATTTCCCATACTTTCATTCTTCTTACTCTGTTACTGGTTTGGTTGGTTGGTTTCCTTTTTCTTTTTTCTTTCTTTTTTCTTTTTTTTTTTTTTTGGTGGGGCGAGGGGGAGACAGGATCTCACTGTGGAGCTCTGGCTGTTCTGGAACTCACTATGTAGAGCAGGTTGGCCTTGTTTAGGCACTTAATAGCTTATTTTTCTATTCTAGGATGCAAGTCTAAGAATTTTGAGTAGGATTCCTTATATTTAGAGTTTGTGAAATGTTAAATAACCTAACTTGCTTATATCATCTTAGTTTTCTCCAGTTCAGCTCACTGTATATTCTGTTAATATACTGCAGCTTTATGATGAACAGTAGTTTGATGAGAAGGGCACAGACTAAACACACCCATCCCAAATCATCCTTTCTCTAGAATGATTGTTTTGCTTACTTTCTATTACCATTTGGGGTGGGGGTTGATATGTTCTTGCTGTATAGTTTCAGGGTACCCTAGAATTTCCTGTGGAGCCCATGCTGGCTTTTAATCTATGGCAGTGTGCTTGCCTAAGTCTTCTGAGTGACAAAGTTACGGGTGTGAACTGCTGTACCTAGATCAGATGATAGTATTTTTTGTGTGCTAGTAGTAGAACCCAGGTCCTCATGCATGTAAGGTAAGTGCCTCACTACTGAGTGGCATCGTTAGCTGTTGGTTTTATTATTGCTTAAAGGTAATCCATATTATTGTTCCTATCAGACCTTTTATTACTCTCTTTATAATAGTTGCCAAAATTTCTTGTAATTATTAAAATAATGAACTAATACAATGCTTAAGTAATATTTTTATGTCTATATGCGAAGCTGATACTCCTTTTTAAAACCATCTTAATTACTTAATATCACAGGATGTTTGGATCTGGCCGGGAACATAATTTCACACGTCCCAATGAGAAGGGAGAATATGAGGTGGCAGAGGGAATTGGCTCTACTGTGTTTCGAGCTATTTTGGTGAGTGTGTTTCTTGTTTGTGTTACTAACTTAGGCATAAGATTCATCCTCAATAAGTGTTTAGATCTCTACTTGGACATATGTTATTATTTTGTTCTAAATGTTCTTTAATTCATATTTGTGTTTATGGCCTCAGGAAGATAGGATATAAAAGATTCATTTCTTAGCCCTGAATGCAGTTCTTTCAGGTGTTACAGTCTAACATTTTCTAAAGTCATATTATTTCTCTTAATTCTCTTATAGTTAGACAGATGTAACATCTTGAACCATAATTTATTGCCCCGAACTAGCACTATGGAAATCTATGAACATCTAAACATTGTCTTAACCGATCTTAGTTGTTGTTGCTGTTCTTATTAGCTCTTTTTTTTTTTTTTTTTTTTTTTTTTCTGTTTTTCTTCTTTGAAGTCTTAACCTTTTAAGGAATTTTTATACAAATTTTACAGAATATATATTTGTAAGTTTATTTCAGTGAAATGAACTGTGTGTCTGGGCCTGAATTATCTTTATAAGTAAAAATTTAAAGATTGTTAGGTAGACTGAGGTCCCGTCTAGCATTACTGTTCCATAATTTAAAAATATCAGGACACTAGTAGTTTTGAAAGTGCTACTAACCCAACCTTGATAATGGGTTTGGACTACCTTTTAGGTACTTAATACATTTTTCTCCAATTTTTTTCCTTCCAGGATTACTACAAGACAGGAATCATCCGCTGTCCTGATGGCATATCTATTCCTGAACTGAGAGAAGCATGCGATTACCTTTGTATCTCTTTTGAATACAGTACAATTAAATGTAGAGATCTCAGTAAGTATGAGGTTTATGTTTAGTAGTGTTGTAAAGCCTACATGTATTGTTTACGTAGACTTCAAATGTTTGTTTAGTTCAATTATGAAGCGTCCTGGTATTATAAAAAAGTATTTATTGAACTCTGAAGAATTCTAGATAGCTCTGTTATTTTCTAAACTTTTTTGAACTTTAATAATTTTCTTAATGAACTCTTAGAGATTTTCTCTTTGGCTGTTTCATGGATCATTTGTTATTAATATGTCCTAGCTTGAGAACCCTGACCCTTTTCCTAAAGTGTGACTTATTTTCATTCTTTATATCCTATCATCTAAAATTTTTATCTTTTTTATCTCTGTGTGAGATAGTATCTTGAGCACTATGGAAGATATAAATAATTCTTACAAGGAATAGTGGTATTATTAGCAATCAAAGATTGCATCTCTAGACACACAGTTGGAATTGTTAGTTCTCCTTCAGATTAGTTTACTGGTCATATCCCCGCTTTCCTCCCTTTCCCCCAACCCCCACCGTGTGTGTGTGTGTGTGTGTGTGTGTGTGTGTGTGTGTGTGTGTGTGTGTGTGTGTCTCTCTCTCTCTCTCTCTCTCTCTCTCTCTCTCTCTCTCTCTCTTGTGTGTCTCTGTGTGTGTGTGTGTGTGTGTGTCTGTCTGTCTGTCTGTCTGTCTGTGTGTATTGAGGCAGGATCTTATGTAGCCCAGGGTAACCTCAAACCTGAAGATGGCCTTAAATCCTGGTTTTCCTGCCTTTAACCCCCTAGTGCTGGCATTACCCACATCTCTGATCATGCCCCATTCTTTTATCATCACTGTTAAAGATCTTTATTTGTTATGGAATTCAAGATAGGAATAAAATACATAAAATAGGTATAGTAGGGCTTTATAGACTTTAATATTTTTCTTTAAAATGAGTGTCTTAACTGAATATTTAGAATCTTTAGTTGGAAATAATTATTTTGTAGAGCTCTTAGGAAGATTAAATAAATAGTACCTGATATACAGTAGTTAGTGAGGATTGTTTAAGAAAAAAGAGCAAAAATAGGAAGTACAAAAACCCAGGAGAACACATGCCTGCTATCCCAGTACCAAAAAGAGGAGGCGGGAGGTTCAGAAATTGAAAGTCCTCTTCAGCTATGTTGTAGATTTGAGTTCACTGTGGATTTCCTGAGACACCACGTCTTCTCAAAATAAAAGGAAATAAATGTAAAGAAAACTATTAAAAGATTTTTTGGGGGATTAGAGAGATAGCTCAGCAGTTAAGAACACTTGTTTCTCTTTCTGAGAACTCAGGTTCAGTTTCTAGCATGTACATGATAGCTCACAAACATCTGTAATTCTAGTCCCAGAGGAACCAGCACCTTCTTCTGGTCTCTCTGGGCATGATGCACTCACACACACAGTGCCACATATACATGCAAGCAAACACTCAGACGCATAAAATAAAGTAAATATTTTTTTAAATCAAGTAATTTACTGAATTTGTACATTTGTGTTTAGCTACCTTCACAGAGCCCTGTTTGTATGCATCGTGTATACTCTTAGCAGAGTCTTTCTTTCTTTTTTTTTTTTTTTTTTTGTAGCATTGAACTGACTAGAAGATTAAAAACAATGCTAATTTATTGGTAACTCTGGCGTTAGTTTTCACTGCTAAGTTTTCTGAACACCTCTGTTAACACTTCCTCTGGCTCTTACTTTTCTGCCTGTCATTCTCTCCCTTGCTCATTGGTCCTTCACTTTTCAAATGGGGCTTCTTTACTATTGTCCATATTTTTCTCTGACTTTGTATATGAACTCTTTTAGGTAAAATGCAATAGCTGAAAAATAACCGGTTTAACAAGGAATTCTAAAATTGATGCTGACTTATTCTGATGTTCTATTTATTTATTCTTGCATCCAAAAACGTCAAGATATTTTTGTGGGTTTCATTTCAGGTGCCCTTATGCATGAGTTATCAAATGATGGTGCTCGTAGACAATTTGAATTTTATTTGGAAGAAATGATCCTCCCTCTTATGGTAGCAAGCGCCCAGAGTGGGGAACGAGAGTGCCATATCGTAGTGCTTACAGATGATGATGTAGTTGATTGGGATGAGGAGTATCCACCACAGATGGGAGAGGAATATTCACAGAGTAAGTGTCTTGTCATGCTTCTCTTTCCTGGTTCATTATATGGATGATCTCTATCTCTATCTCTTAATAGTAATCAAAGAGTAGGTATGAGATTCTTCTCATACCCAGGGACCAAACTAGCTTTTGGTTAAATCCAGCCCATGCCTGTTTTAAAAATAAAGTTTTTGTATTGCCTTTGGCTGCTTTGGTGCTATCATGGCAGAACTGAGTAGCTGCAACAGAGATTGCATGGCTCGCAAAGCCCAGAGTATTTACTGTTTGAGCCTGTGCAGAAAAAGTATGCCCAGCCCTGCCTGTCAGGCACAGAAACAGTTTTCAATTTTGTTGACTATAGGTAACTTTAAGTTCCAAGATTTTTTTTTTAATCACTTGTGCCTCTAATAGTAGCCCTTCCGAAGCTTTATTGAACCAAACTATAGTTCTTCAGTTGTTTCTGATCAGACTAGCCTATCTTAAGTAGCACTGAGTCCTTTTTCACTTCCAAACTTGGTGGTTAGAATTGATTTTGTTTTGTTTTTGTTAGAAAGGATTTGTTATGCTGTTTTTATGAACCCAATACAAGCATTTTAAAGTGTCATAGGTGAGCTAGCTGTTTGATTTTTTTTGTTGTTGTTGTTGTTTTTTTCCTGATCTCTAGCTTGTTAATCTGGTAAGGGTTAGTTAGACTCCATTGAGTTTAGGTAAAAGTTGTAGAAATACAGAAGTATGAAAACTCTAATCTCTTTTAAAGACTCGATAAGTGATAGACACTCTGTAGGGTTTAGGGCTAGGAACAGTGGGCTGGTTTCTCCTGGACTTCGATCCCACAGAGATTTCTCAACAGCTGAGTTTCTGACTCAGCTGCTTGCATGGACTCAGTGGTAGATGGTATTTTCAGTTCACATAACTGCCTGTGGCAGTGTGTGCTCAGAGGCAAAGCATGGCCCTCACCCTTAAAAGGTTGTGGTACCGATCAGGGAATTGTGCTTATGTATATTAGAAAGTGAATAAAGAGTTTCCATTTTATGAGTCATTTTCCAAAAGCTAAACAAAGATTTCAAATGGCCACTTTCTCGACAATTTTCAGAAGCTTTTTCTGACATGCTATGGTAGCACTTTCCAGAACAGACAGGTTTGCTCTTACATGATGAACTTACATGAATGTTACGATTCCTTTTAAAAATACTTAATTCTTTAAGAACTTCATACAATGTATTCTGATCACATCCATGCCTAGTGTTGTGAGTCTTTTTTAAAGATATAATAGGTGTCTTTGTCGCTATTTCCTCAGTCTTTGACTTTTTTCTTTTCTGACAATGATTTTTCTCGATTGTGTAGAATAAAAAGTTGAACAAAACAGGAAAAACAAAAAGGTACCAAAACTCAGAATAAACAAAAGTTTTGGTTAAAAAGAGCTTATAATATATATAAAATTTATTTTTGTTTTTGGAGGCAGTTCTATTTTATTTGACGTTCATCAGGTTAGTTCTTGTCCACATTGACAATCAGTAGAATTTTGAATATGGTAACAGGCACATAAGTTACAAGTGTGTAGAGCTTGTTTGGTGAATCTCATCCTCAGTATGTTTTTTGGACACATGTACTCACATGCAATATAGAACATTCCTTATTCCTTTGGTCCAGATAGCTTTATTGAGCCTGGTATCAAAGCTTACATCTGGAGTCCCATCTCCTTCATGGCAAATTTCCAGATTTTTTTTGAATGTCCAAGGAGCATAGTTCTTGAAGCCTACTCCATGGATGTGCTCATGAATGGTGATGGTGTATTCTCAGGTCACAACCTTGGTGATGTCAGAGTGGCCCTTCTTCTCACCATCTTTCTTTGCAGGAGCCATTCTTCTGGGCCCAAGTTGGAAAGGACAGGCGCAGGAGATTGTGGAGCACTATCATTTGTAGTTTAGCTTTCAATAGGTTCAGCTCCAAGAGAGGAGTTGGATTATAGGACAGAAGTCACACATTACTGTGGTGACTAAATTATAGTTAGGCCAGCTTTTCTTCTTTCACTGTTAACGTTTCATTTCTGTTTCTTGTTTGTTTGTTTGTTTGTTTGTTTGGGGGTTGGTGTTTGTTTGTTTTTTATGTGTCTTTCTTCTATCTTGAGCTTTATAATTTAAAGGGAACAAAAGCTTTTTAAACTTAGTTTGTCTAAATGAGATTCATTTTCTTTCAAAGCTGTTCCAGCCTAAAGAAAATACATTCAAGGAGGATACAAAGATAGCTTTTTCGCCCAGACTGATTTCCTAAGTGTGACTATCCTTTCTGAATGTTCCAAAAAACCTTATAATATCAGTAGTCTCAAAGCTTTAGCAATAAGCACACATTGACCCCATGGGTAAAATTTGTATACATATTTTCCTTTATTGACTCTTAAACCAGCATGTTTGGTTTGTGAGTGTGTTTTTCTTTTTTTGACAAAACCTTGCAGTTCACCTTTTAAGGGCGATAACTCCACCAGAAAGAGAGGAGGCGAGGAAGGCCCGTCAGTCTAACTCCCTGAAGTTCCCAGCACGTTTGGAAGACTCAACATGTTGTCAGTGGACTGTCTGCCCTTTGCAAAGCCAGTTTGCTCTAAACAAACTAACCTAGGCAGAACATGCTCGAATCTGCCATTTTTAACATCAATATTAATTGGGGCTCTTTGCCTGAATGGAAAAGTTTGTGGGGAGGGGCTTTGCCTTTGGGGAAATTAATAGTTGCTCAATCCATGAAATGTAAAATGTGTAGTGCTCTTTGACAAGGCAGCTTCCTCACCTCCAGAGTAGGCCATGTAGGTATCTTAGTAAAGTTCTTTACCCTGCCCGCTTGATAATAGTGTGTAATCAGTATCTTTTGGTTATCTTACTGAAAATTGGGACAGATCCCATTTTGATAAGTAGATCTGTGTCTTTGAAAAAGAGATCCTTCCTGTAAATTGGGGTTACCTGACTGGTTATGAAAGCTTTTCTTGTTTTCACTTAAAGTAGACATTTGCTTCTACATTAACTGTACTGAATATTGTCCTGTCATGTTGGCTAGTCTTCCTTTGGCATTAGTGCATCCATTATTTGGGCTTTTAGGGATGTCAGGTCCGTTTCATGATCAAGGTAAATTGATGTTAATTTCTTAAGTACTTTGATGCTAATGCGAAGTATTTTTGTCTTTTTTTATTCCAGTTATTTATAGCACAAAATTATATAGATTTTTCAAGTACATTGAAAACAGAGATGTGGCCAAATCAGTTTTGAAGGAGAGGGGTCTTAAGAAGATTAGATTGGGAATAGAAGGTAAGATGTTTTCAATTCATTTTCTTTTTAAAAAAGTTTCTTTAAATGGATCTGCTTATGTAGTTTAAATAATTTGTGGGGGAATCCCCCTCAAACGGTCACTGGATGGTGATGGTGTAAACATGTAAAGTATAGAGACAGTCTTTCTTCTGAGGACACATGAAAGCCTTTAGGAATTAGTATGTATCCTGTAAGATTCAGATTGATACAGAAATGGGATTTTTTTTTTTTTCCTCTGATGGCCCTGACTCATTTTTAGCAAAGCCCATGTGGTATTTGTTGGCTCATGTGTATACATTTCCATAAAGCTGACAGGGCTGTTTGCTTAGTGATAAGGCATAATATGTTTTAAAAGTACCTTTTGAAAGTGCATGTAGAAGAGTACTTGGCTCACCTTATGCTAATATTCAAGTTACACACAGTCGCACAGCTTGTTTCATCTCTTAAATGCACACACCCTAGATAGCCTTGACAGATGTGTCTTTCACTTTAAAATACCTGGGAAGCAGAGGCAGGCTGATCTCTTTGAATTTGAGACCAGCCTGGTCTACATAGTGAGTCCCAAGACAGCTAGAGCTACATAGTGAGATTCTGTCTTAAAACAAAACAAAACATAACCAAATTTCCTCCTTGAATATCTGTAGTGGATGATATAAAGAGTAAAGGTTTGGAGCCAGATTGCTTATGTAGTAAGTGTTGTTCATTGGCCACAGTACTTAAACCAGTTCTTTTTCTGGATTAGGAACATTAATAAGTACTTTAAGTGGCTATTGTAAGGATGAGCTGAGTTAATGTAAGAAAAGCACTTCAAACAGTATCAGCATATGTGTTTATGGTGATGATAGTGAATTGTGCTAGCTAGGAACCTGGTTGAGGTGCTGAAGGACCACTGGGAATAGGTTGCTCAAACATGTCCAAAACAGGACTTGTGTGAAGGACAGAAGAATTGAGACACACCAGTGCTTGCCTTTGTCATTTTGGATTCCCTCCACTGAACATTACCTTGTTAAGAAAACTAATGGATAGTTCTTATTTGAATGAGTAATCTCATTAGGGAATAAAAGTATGCTATTTTTTAATTTTTTGATTCTTTTTATCTTTAAGTTTCCCTGGAAAGACATGACAAAAGCAGGGTTCTGGTTCTGTTCTTTGTGATGTCAGAATCTAAGCACTTCTGAAATCCTTTATTAATAATAGTGCTTTTTTTTTTCCCCTTAAATGACAACAGTATTTAACACTATTTCTCCAGATACATTACAGGCTTAGGTAAATTAATCTTGACTTTGGCTAGAGAGTACTTATGTTCTTCTATATTTATTTCAATAACTGCTTCTAGATTTTGGAGCATTTTTTTTTTCTTTTAACTGATTTGTAGACCCTCAACTTTCCCATCAAGTCTGTAAATTTTTCCTCTTGGAAAAATAAGAAGCTGAAGATTGCCAAGGACCAGCCTCGATTTGGAAATGGTTTTCTGAGAGAAGGGCTGTTTGAGAGTGGCAAAAAGAATGACTCAAAGTTAAATGATGGGATGCAAGCTGACAGACTTGTAGTCTGTTTGAGATGGCTCCCTACAAGGCTCTCTTGGCTCTGTAGTCTGCTGAGATAGCTTTTTGCTTGAGATAGCTCCCTCTCTGGACAATTCTCTCTCTCTCTCTCTCTCTCTCTCTCTCTTCTCTCTCTCTCTCTCTCTTTTCTCTCTCTCTCTCTTTCTGTTAGAGACCACTCTCTCATACTAGAAAAAAATCTAAAAGCTTTTTGATAGCTCATGAGTTTTTTGCCCAAAATCAGAAAAAATTCTTGAATTTTCTAGAAACAATTCTAAAAGAACTGTGTTCACTCTCCATAGGTTTCCTGACCAAAATAAGAAATCCTGTTAGAAAAAAAATTATAAATGAGCTGTATTTGCTCTCCAGAGATCTACAGATAGCTCAGCTCTTGCTAGAAAAAAATTCTAAAAACAAACCTGCCATCACTCTCTGCTAGCTTATCTCATGCTTACTAAAACCACAGTCTTTTATTTATATATCAATTCAATCATTTACTCCAGGTTCCTTCTGACCATCCCATGAATCAGCAATCTACGACCATAGCCCCTTGATTCTTAGAAGACCGCAAGTGCACTTTTTTTTTTTTAAACATGGCAAATGAATTCAGAAATCTGCTTGCATTTGTAAGCACAAACAACAAACTTAGCTGGGTGGGAATCCCACCTGAGATTACCATTCTGTCCATGTCTTGACCTAAATTAGCTCTGTCCCAGGCTGACCTTGAACTCAGGAATCTCTCTGCCTTTGTATCTTTCTGACAAACTGACTCATAGTGCAGCTGCCTCTGTTTTTCTAGGTCCACAAAAACCCTTATATAATTAATATTGCATCCTTATATTTTGCATAGTTGAGAAATTATATATTTTTGAACTCATGTTTTCAGAGTTTTTTCCCAATACTAGGGCTGTGAGGTGGGAGTGGGTGGGTGGGGGAGCACCCTTATAGAAGCAAGATGGGTGGCAGATGGGATAGATAGATAGTGATGAGGTTAAATCAAAAAGCATCAGTGCTGGGCACAGTGGCATGTCTGAGCCCATCACTTATGACACTGAGGTTAATCCAAAAAATGATCCAATAATTGCAACAACAACAACAAAAAAAAACCCTCAAAACTGACTGGTATAAAGATGGGAAAATACAAATAATTTCTGTCTTGATATCCATACCACAGCTCCATTAAACCATGCATCTTTGAGGGTTGTTTCCTATACCCCTTAGTGGGATATCTGTCAGCCTCAAATGATTGCCAGTCAAGTCAGCTGTAAAGTCAGTGTAGGAGTAGGACCACATGAGTTTGCTACATGTCTCTTAGACCTATCATCTGGGTCTTCCTTCCATCCATCCATCATTAGGTGCTGAGCATGAATTTGATGGAAAACTCTTCTGTTACAGTATTTAACTTGAGATTTTAACACAGTTTAAAGTCCTGATGTAGTTGTTTTGAAATAGTTTCCCATCCAATACTGGAAGTTTAAGACTGAGAAACTAATTACATGAGCTTGTGAACTAATCTGCCCTTTGTGTTCTGAGCAGGAGTGACAGGACAGTAAGAATTGCATTTGTCATAGAAAACAAAATTTTGTCTTCTGTACAGTTCTGTCATTCTAAGCTTGCAAAAAATATCCTTAGCTTTTGTTTAATAAAGATTATTAGGGTTGATAATGTAGCTTAGTGGAAGGGCACTTTCCTAGCATGTACAACATAAGGCCTTGGCTTTAATCCTTAATACTCAGTTATGATGATGATGATGTATTTAAAATTCTCCACCATGGGATCAAATCTTTTAATGTTACCACTTTTCTAATACACAATCTCATACAAGCATGTCTTGTATGTTTCTCAATCTGAAGCATGTCTTACACCATTCTCTTTTTCTGCCTGTGCTTCTCTCTGCTGTTTTGCTTATCCATTAAGAGCAAGCACAAGGCCGGGCAGTGGTGGCGCACTCCTTTAATCCCAGCACTTGGGAGGCAGAGGCAGGCGGATTTCTGAGTTTGAGGCCAGCCTGGTCTACAGAGTGAGTTCCAAGACAGCCAGGCTATACAGAGAAACCCTGTCTCGAAAAAAAGAGCAAGCACAAGAAAAGTCACTGGAATGTCATTGTGTACATAACATACACTTGTTGAGTTTGGGGAGGGGGGTTGTTGCTGTTTTATTTTGACTTTATATCAGATGTCATTAGAGCATAGACACTTTCAAGGTAGCTGGTACTTTTAAGTTCTTTGACACAATAGTTGTTAAACATTACTTGTGAGTGAAGCGTCTAGAGACAGACTTTATTTTTAAAGGGAAAAGTATTCTCAGAAAGGTATCTGGAGGCTGGAGAGATGGCTCAGCAGTTAAGACTACTGGGTACAAGTTCCATTCCCAACACCCATATCAGGCAACTTCAACTGCGTGTAATTCCAATTCGAGCGTATCTGACACCTCTGGCACGCAGGTATGTGCTCACGCATGCACACACACACACACACACAAAGACAAATAAATACTTTTAGAGAGCAGAAGAGAAGAAGATATCTAGGAAAAGGCTGTCACTGTTATGCTCTGGTAGTTCATTCAGTGTATGTTCTATGTTGGGTCAGTGTTTGCAGCATATTAGGCTCTGGAGATTGAGGTGCAGATGCTGGCTTTGCCATGTGAGAACTCTGCTTAGGTGGGAGTCAGGCATAACACAAAGGTAATTACTGTTTAGTGTTGTTGTAATAACATGAGTGCTTTGGAGGATAAGCAGCAAATGATTAACTCTGTGTAGACTCCTAATGTTTTGCCAAGGGTGGAAAAAATACTGGAATCACAGAAGTTCCAGAGGGAATCCAACTCTAGAACATTTATGTAAAAACACAAAAGCATATTCAGGAAGAAGTGAAGTTTGTTGTAACCAGTCTATTTGAGAGCTTTATGGGGTTTTTTTATTGGATATTTTTATTTACATTTCAAATGTTATCCCCTTTCCCAGTTTCTCCTCCACAAACCCCCAATCTCATCCCTCGCCCCTGTGTCTATGAGGGTGCTCTTCCATCCACTCACCTACTCCCGCCCTCGCATTCCCCTTCACTGGGGCATCGAGCCTTCACAGGACCAAGGGCCTCCCCTCCTATTGATGCCAGATGAGGCCATCCTGGAGCCATGGGTTCCTCTATGTGTTCTCTTTGGTTGGTGGTTTTTGTCTCTGGGAGTTCTGGGGGTCTGGCTGGTTGTTCTTCCTATGGGGTTGCAAACCCCTTCAGCTCCTTCAATCCTTCCCCTAACTTCTCCATTGGGGTCCCTGTGCTCAGTCTGATGGTTGGCTTCAAGCATCTGCATCTGTATTGGTCAGGTTCTAACAAAGCCTCTCAGGGACAGCTTATCAGGCTCCTGTCAGCAAGTACTTCTTGGCATCAGCAATAGTGTCTGGGTTTGGTGACTGCATATGAGATGGATCCCCAGGTGGGGCAGTCTCTGGATGGCCTTTCCTTCAGTCTCTGCTCCACTCTTTGTCCCCATATTTCCTTTAGACAGGAGCAATTCCTAGATATATATTCCCTAGATATAGTCTCTACAGGTTCTCCCTCCCCTTTGTTGGGTATTTCAGCTAATGTCATCCCTGTTGGGTCCTGGGAGCCTCTTGCTTTTCTGTCATCAGGGACTTTCTAGTTTGAGAGGAAATAAAGGTAGTTGAAATTGAAGTCAGTTGTAACCAGGTTTTAAAATAGCTTGATACAACTAAGGTATACATATCCTTCTCCTTGAAGCATAAAAAATTTTTTTAGCAGTTTAAGCATGCATTATGATTCTGTTTATGTAGAGGTGATTCTGTTTATGTAGAGGTGATTCTGTGTCAAAGATGGGAATACAGTCATAGGAAGCTGAGACTTCTAAAATGTCTAGGAAGGATCAAGAACAAGGGAATCCAAAGAACTCTTCTGACCTCTGGGGGTGCACCTTCCAATGGTTAGGGACTGGAAGTGTTACATAAAGAAGCCTTTTCTGCATCTTCAGAAGGCCTATGACTTTGTTTACCAAAAGTCCTCCAGGCTTTCTCACACATAGACTACACATACCCTTAGACAGTATATTAACTGATCATCTGTTATCTGAGGCCTTTTTGGTTCTCTTTCTGAAACCATTTTATGATACAGATCCAACTTGTTGCCTTTTTTAAAAATAGCTTTATTGGAGCCATTTCTTTGTTCTCTGTGGCTGATTTCACTTTACAGTGGTAAAAGTAGGTAGGCTCAGTAGAAACTGTATCATTTACAAGATGGAAACATGTACTGTAGCCTGTTACAGAAAAGTTTATTTATCTCTAGTTTAGTTCTTGCTGATAGAAAGGAGGGGAAAGACTTGTATATATTATTTTCCTAGGACTTTATGTGTTTGGAGAAATCTCTTTACTAATAATTGAAAGTTTTCTGAAACTTTGGGTTGTTTTTACTAGTTGTTACTTTTTAGTGACTATTATTCAAAAAAAGGTTATAATTAAGTAAAGCTCTTTGTGATACAAATTCACTGTTGAGATAGTCATATAAAATGGTGTAAGAGATTAAAATATTGCCCTTGCTGAGCTAACTGCAGAATTTAAGAACCTGCTGGAGAGCTGATTCTTCTTTGTTATTTAATAACAATTCTAAAGCAATATAAAGATGAGACTGAAGCGTAAGGAAGATAGACGGCTAATGGAGCCAGAAATTGCAGGCCTTTAGGCTCAGCCATCCCATGAGGACAGTGAGTGCTGCTAGCATATGGATAAAGCCCAGATCCACTGCAGATTACACACCAGTGTATGGAAACCCACCCTTCATGGTCACACTTTAAAAATGTTTTGTGGGAGTTGAGTACTGAGTAACTGAAAAGCTCTCAACAGCTAACTTGAATGAGAAGTTGTGTGTGTCCCCCTTTAATATTCCTTTCTTTCCTCCAGGCTATCCTACTTACAAAGAAAAAGTAAAGAAAAGGCCAGGGGCCGTCCAGAAGTCATTTACAATTATGTCCAAAGACCCTTCATTCGAATGTCCTGGGAGAAGGAGGAAGGAAAGAGTCGGCATGTAGACTTTCAATGTGTAAAGAGTAAATCTATTACCAACCTGGCAGCAGCTGCTGCAGACATTCCCCAGGACCAGCTGGTAGTCATGCACCCTACTCCACAGGTGGATGAGCTGGATAGCCTTCCCAGCCACCCTGCCTCGGGCAACAATGACCTCGATCCTGATGCACAGAATCCAGTTCTGTGATGCTGATGTTCCTGAAACCATAGCATGCTACTCTTCACAGTGACGTCGTACTCCTCATTCTGCACTGCGAGGCCACTTTTCTTCATTGTGAGATGCACATGTTTAGGATACTGCAGTGTAGGCTTTTTTAAAGACCAAAGGTAGCTGAATGGTTTTTTAATGAGTACAACTTTAGCATCCTGGTTCCAGTTCTATAAATGTATTTGTTTACCAGTAGGTTTGTGAAATTGGTTCTTTGTATGGGGATAGTCCTTTTTCACATATCTAGGTCTTCTCAGAAGTGGTGGGAATTTGGCAGCTGGGTACTTTCAGTGTAGATTGATACTTATACCCCAGGTAAGATGCAGAATATTACAGAGTTGCACTTTATAGATGGTGGTTAAATGGAGCTGTTGAAGCCATTTTAGAGCTGTGATGCACAGTATAACATAAGTGCTTCTATCAGAGTATTCCTCAGTACAGTATGTAGAGTTGGCCCACAACAAGCAAAAACATATTTATCTTGGGTTTATTTAAACAATTAGGATGAAATTTGATGCTTATAGTGTTGGTTCACTCATCTCCAGAGCCCTGCAGCCCTTTTAGAGTGAGTCACATGCAGGGAGGGTGAACATCAAGAGGTGGTTTACTGTCCAGTCTGCCTTATCCTTAATCTGTTCATATATTTATTTACTAATGCTTTTTTTCTTAAGAGTTATGGGATAGAAAAACGAACTGTTTGCTCATTTACTAAATGATTGTAAACTCGAGTTTTTCATCAAAATAAAATTTCATTGTTTTAATGTTTCTGACCAACTTTATGAACACCTTGGCTAGATTCTGTGTCAGGTATGTTATGTATAACTAGAAATCAAATGATAGCTTTTAAAAGCGCTTTGGTATATTTGTAAAAGGCACTTAAATTTCCTATAAATTCATGAAAAGCACTATAAATCCAAAAATGAACATTTTCAGGATATGAAAATGGAATGAAGCCTGTGTTTAGGAACCCTAACTTTTAGGGCTAGTTTCTAATTCTTAATTCAATATTCTTTCCATCAGTCAGCAAACTATTAAATATTTGATGGCTTACAACAAAGAATCATTAATATTTCTAGTGCTTTAGGTCTTAGATCACTTAACTTTTTGTAGCTGTACAAATAGTCCAGGTCTGTCCTGTGGGCCACAGAATTGACATCCTGGAGTGCTCAGCTGTGCCTGCTTGCAAAAAAACATCGTAACTAGGCTTTTTGACTGTTTATATTCCCCCAGGGAGGTATGGAGAAAATCCCAAGACCTCCTCACTTGAGTGTCCAGCTGTTCCCACCTCCAGTTATGTACAACTCTGCCCTTAACTGGACATGGCCTCAGGGAGGGAATAAGTATATAAGGCTGGGGAAGATGAGGGATGCCTATGGAAAACCCATTTTCTCAGCTGGGTAAAGGCTTTCTAGTGTGGCCTTTGTAAGTAGGAGCATGTTTTATATGGAAACCCAGTAAACCCATTGGTTTCCAGAGTTTTAGTTTGGTGGGATCACATCTCAGTTTGTCGATGGGACCATAGAAAGAGGGTAGATGTTGCTTATGTCTACCCCTGGGATAAGGGACTTGAGCAGCACCATACAACTGCAGATCTAGAGAAGCCAGCTTATAATCTTGAAATCAAAGCACTGAAAACTGGAGTTAACATCTGTGTTTTCATATAAGTTAAGGTGGCTACAATTTGGAAGTGAACTATTTTTATAATATGTCTAAGCTAGTAGCATGGGAAAAGTTATTATTATAAGAGCAAAGGGGCATTGTAAATGTAACAGCAGGAATGTGTTTAGACCACCATTGAAATGGATGAACCAGCCCTGTGGCATATGAAGACTTTCTCCTAATTATCAAATGGGAACAGTACTTATAGAACAAGGGAAACATTTATTAAAAATATTTAACTGTCTAATACATTATACTTTAACCCATATTTATAGTAAAGGATTCTTACAAGGAAGAATAAACAGCTTTATGATACAATTAGTATAAGAAATATCCACATGGGGGACTTCTTTGTAGTGTAAAAACACCATACATCTGAAATGACATTTTGCATATAAAAGCTACCAATGATGCTTCTGTGCACAATGATTAAAAAATTGAACACAAACAAAATCCAAAATATACAATTAATGCAAGCTATCCACAGCTAGCCCAAACTCAATGATGAGGAAACACTGGAGCAGGCTTAGTTCCACTTTGTCTGAAGTTACACATGGTAGATTGACTTGTATCAATGGCTCTGAGATGGCTTTTATGGAGTCAGTACATAAAAGCGGTTCTCTCTCCTATCCAGTAAGCTTCACAGACTGTAAAACTTCACCAGTAATGCACTTTGATACTGTAGCTGTTGCCAAAGCAAAATGTAGTGTCTACAGCGGCCATGGCAAGTCACTAAAGTCAACTGGACCACCCAGCCCGCATCTGCTTCCAAGAGGCTCATGATGACAGCCATTGCTGCCTCATCGTTACTGGGACTACTTGATCCTTGGTCGTTGTCTATCATATCGATGCCTATGTGGGGGTTCTCACCTGTGGAAGGAAGAGAGACTTGTCAGTAAAATATACCAAATTACACTTATATTTGGAAAGCAACTTCTCAACACTAATAGGGAAGTTATATTTAACAAGAGTAAGGGGTTATTTGGAGGATTCTGTTGCCATAACTTTTCATTGTTACTGCCTTTCAGAACATCAAAAAATTAAGGGCAAAAATCCTTAAAATTCAATAATAATGTAAGTTGAGCCCATTTTAGTATTTTTGTAACAAGTTTAGTTGGTTGTAAAAATAATGGCAACTAGGAAAAGAGATGGTAGGAAAGCAGATTGAGAAGAGGCTGGATGCTCTGAAAGTCATTGGGTGACTCAGTACCTCTGAAGCTGCATGGGCTCTCCCTCTGAAAAACTATGTAGGAGAAAAATCTATGTCTGGGTTACTGTTGAGACACATGGATCACTGGAATAAACAGTTCAGACATCCACTTTGTAATCATCTGCTTCAAAACTAGCTTGTTTTATGTAATCAGTTCTTAAACCCTCTTTGTAGTAGATGTTTTGTAAACTCATTTTCACTCATGGAGATGAATGATAATGCAACTTACCAAGAATAGAAGAACTATCAGAATAGGGATAACCTGGGGTCTCCTGAGCCTGCCCTGGTAGTAGGCCAGTGGAAGGAATGTCTGGAGTCCCTCCATTTAGAATCTGCAAATAAAAGGGGAAAATATAAAGTTTCCCACTCAAATAGAAATGTTAATTACTATCATATGAAATGTTATTAAGAAGATGAAAGATGTTGGGTGGGAGGGGAATTTAAAATGGGTTCAAGTTCATATTTTTCCCCCTATCAAACAAGGGCCTGTTAGAACAGTCATGATGAGGGGTAACAGCCTCTCCCCTATAAACTATTTTCTCTACATAGTATATTTTCTTTACATGAACATGAAGATAAGCTGGGTAAATCAGCCCACTAGGATCACACTGCCCATGTATTTATTTAAAGCCAAGGCTTAAATTACCAGTGAGCCCAGGTTGCCCTGTAAAGCAGTGAGTGTCACATGGCAACAGATAACTGCTGAAGTAGCTGAGGTCAATTTGTAAAGAGAATTTTACAATTTGTAAAGAGAAACAACTAGTAAATCTTTTATCACCAGGTATACCAGAGGCACTAAATTAAGTAACCTCTGGTTTTCTCTTCCTAAGATATGATCATTGCTATCATTCTTCTATAGGAGCAGTTGAACTATCTTAAAATCCCACTCCCCTACTCCCACCCCCCCTGATTTGGCCTGCCAAGCTTCCCTGCCCTGGGCTAAGCCACAGAAAAAGCCTTGGAGAGGTATTTAGACAGGGTAAGCAAAGTGATTTCAGACCTTGCCAGCAGATGGCACTGCAACTTGGTTCTTTACAGTCAGTTGTGCAGGATGGGGATCCTTGTACATTTGTAAAAATGACTAAGTCGCCCCCACCCCAAAATGTTTTAGGTAGGGTACATTTATATAAATAACATGATTTTTGAAATATAAACTATGTATTAACATCAATAAATATTTTAATGAAAAATCACATTACAAAAAATTTTTAGAAATGTTTCACAACATTGCAAATATACCTGGCTTAAGAGAGTTCAGCTGGAGTCTCACACCTGTTCCATTCAGTCCGTGTAAATGTAATTTGACACGTATGAAGAAAATTTTAGCCCCCAACAGATATGTGGTTGTATGAGGTCTCGCCTTTTTACCAATTTTAACATTTTTTGATGATGCCTCAGCACTTAAGTATATGTCTTATAAATGTTCATTATGGTGTGGAATCCCATTGAGTGCCTGTTATGTTAAAAATCCATGAGTATATCTTGGCATTCAGAAAGGATATCCCTTCGGTGATTTTGAAATAGTCTACACTGATCACTTAGAGGCTATTAGTTCACTTAGAATGGATTGATCTTGGGTGACTTTGAAATATCCTGTATTGATCACTTCTCGCAGCCTTTCTCAACCTGTAGCACCACCCCTTGGGGGTCAAATGACCCTTTCACAGGGGTTGCATGCTAGATATTTACAACATGTAACAGCAAAATTACAGTTATGACGTAGTAACAAAAATAGCTTGATGGTTGAGGGTAACCACAACATGAAGGTCGCAGCATTAGGAAGGTTGAGAAGGGCTGACTTAGAGGGTATTGGTCAGTGAGTTAGCAGATCTTTCAAGTTAATGTGAAACTGTTGTGATCGATCATACCATTGTGTAAATTTGAGGAAGCAATTGAGCTCCAAGTAGCAGGTACAAGCTTTCTAAAAATCCCAGTCTTGACTTGAGAGCCAAAACTTTATCACTGCCACTTGTCTTCCTTGAAGTGGCAAATATACAGAAAGGAGCTTGATAGAACCACACAGATAAGCTTCTTGAAGCAACTTTAATGATAGGTATGCAGTAAAGCTCCATTCATTTCTTCATTTTAATAATTTTTATATGAGTGTTTTGCTTGTATATAAATATATACACTATATTAGTATATCACGTGTGCAGTGCCATGGAGGCCAAAAGAGGGCGTCAGACTGCCTGGAACTGGAGTCACAAGACTGTTGTGAGCAGCTATGTGGGTGTTAGAAATCGAACCTGGGTCATCTGCAAGAGTAGCTAGTGCTCTTAACAAGTGTTCTCACCAGCTGAGCCATCTCTCCAGCCCTCTGTTAGTCACTCTATTGTTTCATTGAAGACACTGTTAAGTTGGCTTACATTTTATTGTGTGTGGTAGGGAAGAATACAAAGATTTCTAAGAGTGGTGACATGGGTTTTTATGCTTATCAGTGCAAAAAGATACACAGCAAAAACAACAGGTAACTTTTAACATAGTTATGAAAATAACTTTGACTTGGCAAATCCTTGAAAGGGTCTTGAGAGTCTCTCAAAAGGTGACATCTGTGAAATCCTGCTTAACTGAACTAGACTTGATGCCCCTGCGTGTCCTAACTCCCCCAGGGATCTATGGAGGCTCACCTAGTCACCCCCTTTTCAGCTTGATCCCCATGAAACCGTTTTGGGCTAAATGACAACACTGAAATTGACTGAAGGGCCACCTCTGCCCTGGTTTGCTGAGCTATTGAATGCTGCAGTTATTTTTAACTTGATCATGCTTTTCTCATGAGTCCTGTTGCCAAGAACTTAAACAAAAAAGATTCCATTTTTATTCTAGACCCATTTTTAAAAGCCAGTGAAAGAGGAAAATTTTTTCATAAACACCTCAAAAACACTTCAGGCTTTATGGTAGGGGTGTGGTAGTCGCTGTTCATCAGAAGGCCTGGAATTTTGTTAAAATTCAGGAGAGCTTGAATTTTCCATGTGTGAAGTGGAGGAGGGTATGTATATATATGAAAGTTGTCCCAGGGATAACCACAGAGCATACCAAGAAGCCGACTGCCTGAAAGGTGAGTTAAGTCAGAGAGGGATAGGGACAATGGAGCTAAAAGCACAGCGGGAAGGCAGTAGGTTTGCAGGCCACATTACTCTACTGATGGTATTTTCTTAATCATTCCCAAGGGCCAGGCACTTCAACATTTACTGTCATATAGTAGAACTTCAGGGACAGAGACCACTGCTATCCTACCAGTATCAGCCCCGTAATAAGGAAAAAGGGAGCTTAGAAGATGTGAGCACATGACAAAGCCAGGCTTCAAACTCACTATAGCTGTGCTCTTACCCACTAATTGGCTGGCTTTTCAATCTCCTGGAGGAAACAAAACCCCCTTTCAAATGGAAACTTGCTGAAGACACATCAAGCAGAATCAGCTGCCCTTCCTCCTATCATCTCAGCCACCCCCTCCACCCATCCTGACAGCACCAGGCCTGGTCAACCTGAGCCTGTAAGGAGCCCAGGTTTGAAAAGTTCTGCTTTGCTTCTGATATTTGTCTCTTGAGAATCACACCTGAACTCATTCCTGGTAGTCTCTGTATGTGTCTAGGGAAGGAAGATTTCATGTACAATGTTCCTTGTGCCATCCTGATCCTGGGTGCTATTAATAGATTTTTAACTTACAATTAGTATAATTTATATAGGTTTGCAAATTCACTAGTAAAGAGGAAAATAGGTGTTTTTCTACAAATCTCTATCATGTCATCTTCTAGACAGCTCTTCGTGAGGGTTGATGACTGATGAAGTATTTGAGGCTGTCAATATCACATCATAGGGACACATTTTGGTGACAGATCTCCCAAGTGTTCAGCTATAAAAGCCTGGCTTGACATTCAATGTATAGCTAAGGCTAATAATGTTTTTGCTTTTACTAATTGGTATCCATTCACTTGAAATCCTGGCAGTAAAGTTCTATGGGTTCTTCCTAATCCTTCCCTCACAGGAAGTCTTGAATTGTGCCCTCGAAAAGGGTGACAGCCCCTCTTTCCTCAGAATGTTCTTCCTGCTTTCCCAAATGCACATGGAGTACATTCCCCTGAGCAAGTCGGCAAGCCTCCCTAACCTAAGTGCCAGCCACACACAAGTGTGCTCATTTCAAGGAGGAAAGGACATCTTGACTTATACCAGAAATCACTGCAGTTCTGTAGTCCAGCCTCTAGTGTTTCAGGATGTGGGCAGAGGCTCTCTCAGTCTAAGCCATCATGCTTACCTTCTTGCCTCCTGGAGAGGAGGCATCAGGGGGAGGCGTGCTTGTGATGTTCAGCGGGCTGGAGCCACAGCTGGAAGGTGACGACCCTCTTATCCTGTTAGAGAAGAGCTGGTTATGCTAGTTACAAGGCCTTTAGGGGTGGTGGGGCTGGGGAGATGCTAAGGAGCTCAGATAGGGACTGGCAAATATTCTATAAGGGCAAATAACTCAGTTCTGTAGGCCATATGGTCTCAGTCACAGTAGTCTTCACATAATAAATAAGTGTAGCTGGACTCCAAGAAAGCCTTATTCCAAAGCTGGATTGTTCTCCATGTATCTGATCTGAAATGTAGACTCCAAAAGCAATAACTGGCAAAGCCTTTGGATTCAGGTTGACTAATTTAAGTGGCCAGTGTTATTTCTTCATAGAATACAGGTGAGCAGAAGTCTAGCCATCTTTGCTACCATGAATTGGATGTAGAGCAAGAAGATATGTCCTCTTCCCAGCAAACATTTACTAATGCATGTCCCTAGGTAATGGAAGGTGGCAGTGCAGCTCAGGCACACCTAAAACGGAAACTAATAGTTGGGAAACAGTAGCAGCCTTCTTGGGTAGTGAGCGATTAAAGATGGATCTGGGACTTTTTCAGACTACCTCACTACAGTAGGTTAGGAGACTCAGAACTGAAACCCTTCCCACGCCTGTGAGGCTGGTGACCCAGGGAGAGAAGCTGTGGCCTGGAGCAAGAGTTTATGTGCTAGTTGTGCTTTCAAGAATCTTTGCTTCCATCTAAGCTGGAGTCAGAGTATGGGGAGCATGGAGGCAACTCTGTTACCACCAGGTTTTCAGCTCCTCCATGATGAATACAACCTATTTCAGGCCACTGTGCCTAAGTCTCTCCATTTAAGAATTGGCTCCTGGCCTGCACTAACTATTTGTGAGAAAACAAGTTTTCTGTCTCCTAGACTAGAAACTCCTCAAAGTCAGGTGCAGCTCTATTATGGACAACTGGGTCAGGAAGCACACCCACTTTGTCTGTCCCTATTCTAGTGAGCTTCCATAAAGTATAGCACAGCATTCTGGGCACCTGCTCACTATCCAACAATGAATGAAATCGGGATAAATCCATATAGTTCAAACTGCTTGGGATTATGCATTAGGAGTTTTTAACTCATTCCCTTTAAAGCTCTGTGCTTCCTTCCTACAGGAAGTCTGGCCAGTTAGATTGCCCTGAATACCATTCACATGCTTACAGACTGAGCAGTCCTGACTTTCTAGCACCTACCTTTATTGTAAACCTTGGCTGAGACCAAGTTCGAAACCCTTGCTTGCTTGCCTCAATCCATGAGTTCCTATTATCACAAAGAAAATATACTTCTAAAGGATTTTAAGATCATTCTGATAAAGGGCTCTGATACCATGTTTCAATGGTTTTGTATAGAGATCAGTGGCCGGTCTGAAACTGAACATACTATCTCCCCATCTCCCTCCAGAGCTGAAGTCAAGCAGCCAAACCCACCTCTGTGGATTGGAGCAGACCTTACTCGAATGGGACAAAAAGCCTCTCTGGATGACCAGAGAATAAACTGAGTCAGTGACTGCAGGGAATATTGGTCTTTCTGGGTCCCCCACCTCTTTCCTTACAATTATGTTCCATTAAAATTATGTTTTTAAGTATCTGGTTACCACCTCAAATTCAGATGGACTTATAAATAGCTGCTTCCCTCACAATGACTATGATTAAGGGCAGTTTCTGAGTGTTTATTATATGTTATGTTGGTTTTTTCCTTCACAATCCCAACAGGGTCCTTAGGAGAGACATACTGCCTCCCTTCTGTGGCTTAAGTCAGCATACCAAAGATTAGATGTCTCTCCTAAACATAGCCAGGTGAACACAGGCCCAGGACTGAAAGTCAGCCAACGCCAGGCTCTGCTTTCACATGGAAAGGACATCCCCCACCCCTCAAGAAAGCTGTGTCCGTTAACAGTTGAGCTGCTTGGCCTCTATTACCCTAGGTAGCCTGAGGAAGTATTTTTGTTACGGTTCAAAGCACTGGCTGCTCACAGATTTACTGCAGTCCTGTAATGTTCCTGGACATCCATCCTCACTAGGAAGCTCCCTGGGATACGTTCAAAGTCTCAGGAAATGGGCTTCCCCAGGAGTGTCCTTAAGTACTGGCCCGTTTGGTCTAGCTTCATTATAAGGCATGGTTTACATTTTGGACTAGGCCAGAGGAACAGAACAGTCCTGTGTGATACAAACAGCATCCCTGGCTGATCAGCAGCAACCTCCTACCCAACTGTGTTGACCCAAGTGCCTCTGCACGTTCTGCAGCACCTGGAGGGGGAGTGTGGAGCGCCGAGCCTCAACTGGTTGCAGAGGCAGCCCAACGGATTACTTGCCTGTGGATTTCCATGATTTCCTCAGCAATCATTCGACCTATTTTTCCTGCTCCAGCTCTGGTTCCCCCTGGAATTCCTGGAACAGTGGGATGAGTCCTCTTTGGACCACCTACAACAAAGGAATCTGAGAGTAGGAAAGGAGAAAAAGGAGCAAGAGATGCTATCGAGTGCTAGATGAAAACCTCATGACCCACTTGAAGAAGAACACAGCAAGGTTCTACCTTGTCAGGAAAACAAGGGGAAGGCTCTAGCAGGGGAAGGCTCGAGGTTCTATTCAGCATCCAAGGGCAAAGTTTTGACAATGAACCAGTTAATTTCCTTCATGTGCTAGGACTAGAGACAAGACAGCAAAGCGTGATGAGCTCGGCAGGTAAGGTAAGAGCATGGGACACCTGACTCATCGAGCAGGTGTGGCTTCTTGAAAGATGAGTCTGAACTAGCTTGATAGATGGCAAAGACAGGAAAGCACCTCAAGCACAGGACCACTGTGTGAGAGGACTGGGGCAGGATGGAATTTCCAAGTCTACTGCATGATTAGGGCATGAGCTTGGAACTGGCAAAGACATAGCAATCAGATCGTGCTGTACTGGTGACATCAGACAGGATCCACAAGGAGATAAGGACCAAGGGACTTAGCACAGAAAATATACTGGCTGCAAGGTGGGTGTACTAAAAGTCCACCACACAGCACAAGTTGCAGTTACATTTCACTTAAATGACAGGAATGCAGCCTGAAAAATGTGTCCTTAGTTGAGTTTGTCATGTCAATCAAACCTAGACATAACAGCCTATAGGGTATAAATTGTAGGCTATAGGGTAAGGCCTGTTGGTCCTAGGCTACCAACCTAGATTACTGTGCTATAGGTGACCACAGAGGTGGCATTTGCGGCTCTAAACAAGGTTGAGGGTAATGTGTTACTCTAGATATCACAATGATTATGGCATCAGTAGGTAAAATATTTGTCACTTATGAGGTCCGCTGCTAACCAGAATGTTGTTATGCTGTGTGTTATGTAGAATGGAGTATGGAACTGAGAGAGTAAGATTAAAGTTAGGGACCAGTGCAGAGGCAATGGGTGAGTTCAAGAGACAAAAAGGACAGAATGGTATATTTAGCTGCACAGAGGAATGGGAGGAACCAATAACTCTGACTTCAACAACCAGATGAAGGCAGTACAGAAGATAAGCTTGGATATTCTTTATTTCAGTGCCTCTGTGGTTCTGTCTGGGAAAGCAGAGAGTGGGCATGGGAGTCATGAGTGGAAGGAGCTGGCTGAAGCCATGCAAGCAAAAGTAGTTCAGGAAGGACAGGTACAAGAGAATCAATGCCGAGCCATAGGGAAGGAGCCCACTGGTATGGAATATTCTCAATGCAAACAGACACCTTCCTCCCAAACACAGGAGCCGGTGAGTCACCAAAGATCAAATCACAGCCTGTGGGCAACAAGGAGTCAAAGTCCCAGGAAGAGCCACAGACATTCACAATATCCCAGTAGCATGGCAGCAGCCGTTCTGACTGGGACTCAGCACATCATGTCAAGGTCAGCTCCACAGAACATGGCAACAAGATACCCTGAACACTTGACGGGAGAATATCTCTGGTTATAAGCAACTTCTTGTAGGCAAGCCCCGATGCCCAAGCAGGACATAGTTACCTTCTCCAGAGGGCAGCATGCTGTCCATGCTGTGGGGGATGCTGTTAGCTGCGGGAAGGTTGGGTCCCCGCCTTCCAGGACATTGGCTCTGTGAACATCCCAGCAATAAGGAAACATGAGTCAGGCTTGCTCAGAACCGTGCACCTTTCACCTTGGCCAAGGAGTCCGGTGTCCACTCGGGACCTGGACAGGCCAGAAAATGAAGTGTCTGTCTGAGTGTCTGAACAGGTCTCCTCACTGTTCTGTAACATGATAGGCAGCACCCCGGCTTTGGACTAACTGCTTGCCTGGGCCTCCCTAATTTCTAGGCAACACAATTTAGTAGATGTGGCTGAAGCAGTACCCCTCCCTGCCCACACTTTTTCTCCTACCAGCCAAAAGCTCCAGGCCCCTGCCTGCTTCTAACCACAGGTCGGTGAAGGTGGTACAAAGAATCTTGTGAAAGAAGGCTCTTCCCTCCCCCTGCTCAGCAGGTGGCAGAAGCCTTTGAGAGAGTATTCCTATGAGACTTGGGGTACTAGCGGGTATCCATGGAGACCTGCCCATCCTCAACCAAGACCAGAAAGAGCTAGTATCTATATAATTAAGTCTTTCACTTTTGGTTGACAACCCCCTCCACCAGCATAAGCCAACACCCATATGTGGGGTTAGGGTTAAGGTTTCAAGAATTGGCTGTTTCCTGAAGTAAGTCTCACCAGTGTGGATCATGTAGGACCCAATGCCTGTCCTTGGTTAACAACGCTTCCTGGCTTCCTCCCATCAGGAGATACTAGTAAGGTGACATTAAAATGTGGATGCTGCCTACTGCCTGTACCCTTTGTCCCAGGTAAGGATCCCAAGGCACGCCCCTTTGAAGCAAGTGTATATAGCTCAGAAGATACTCACAAAACAACAGTGTTGGTTGAGACAATGTATTCTACTTCCTTGGTCCACGGGTTCATGAAACTGAACCATCGACTTCGTAGTGTGATAAAGGAACCATCTTTGATCTTAAATTTATAGCAATTAGTCGTGATCTTTTCTCTTGTCTGTAAAACTGAGAATGCAGAGAAGACACAATTGTCCTTTCCTCAAACCAGTGACTATGTTAAACAGATCACTAGACCCCAGATCCTAATGGTGCTTAGCTCCCATGCCATCACACTTAGAAAGCCAAGGGGCATGTGGTCATTGTGGAGACAGGCGGCGTCTGAGGGTCTAACTCATAGCTTTCAGTGCATTTATCAACCTGCCACGCTTTTCCAGAGTCTATGAAAATGAAGGCTTTCAGGAACACCGGAGTCAGCTGTGACATGAGCACTAGCCATGTTTCTCCCTATCACAAAGCCCAAGGACAGAACAGTCCTTCGCCAGTTTAGGAAATCTGAGTCAACAGAGGCCACTGACCTGTTCAGATCTCATCCTTTGAGAAACAAACATCATGAGCACTTTTCAAGTTCCAATTATTAGAGACAAAAGAGGCAGAATATGACTCCTGCCCTCTGAAGGGGAGTGACTGAGGCTACTTGAACATACTATCCAAGATCAGGAAAGAGCTGCATAAAGGCTAAGGGATGACAGAGACTAGCAGTCAGGCACAGGTGACAGGGTCACAGATAGAACAAATATGGGAAGTGAAACCAAGGAACTGGGTCAGGGCCAGAGATTTGAGGTGGGAAGGTTTGGATCTTGTACCTTTTAGAAGTAGCTGCGTTTGAGTTTGAATATTGGCACATTAAGCAGGGATATGATATTATTGGGTTTGATCTATTTAACAATAAATGAGATAACTACAAATGGTGGACCCAGGGTGAGAGAAGCAGGAGACTCACAGGCACAGGTGCCCAGACCAGAGTCAAGGCAGTGAGGTGTGAAAATGGGGACTTTAAATAAATAAATAAATAAATGCCTACTGCAACTGAATAAGTTCTGGTAGAAACAGTGAAGGGAGAGGTTGCATATGTGTCCATACCATCTGTGACGGTCAACTTTGTCACCCTGATGCAACCTAGAATCTATTAAGATTAACTTATATGGAAGACATAGCCCACTATGGGCAGCGCCTTTCCCTAGGAGGGACTCTGTGTAAGAAAGGAGAATTTGAGTTGAGCACAGCAAGCAAACAGTGAGCATGCATGTATTCACTTTCTCTTTGATCTAGACTGTGGGTATGATGTGATCAGTTGTCACTCCTGCCACTGTGACTTCCCTTTAGGATTGTAACCACGAACTGTGAGCTGAAATAAACTAAGTTGCTTTTTGTCAGGGTATTTTGTCACAGTGATAGAAATAAAATCTGGACACCATGAGTCAAGGAAAATACAGGAGGCAGTGCAGCCAGGTATGGAAAGAAAATCAGAGCAGTCCAGGACATATGAACTCTGTACAGGCTCAGAGTGAATCCTAACCAGGAGATGGCTCTACAAGCAACCATGGCTTCTATAGAGAAAACCTTCATGCAGTGAGTAGGGGCTGAGCATCTGTAAGGGACAAATGGTTCCTAGGGCCAATAGTCTTTTCTTCTCTCTCATGTTTTGGCCTGAAGATTCCTGGGATGGCTGACTTCCAACAGTAGGGGCAATTTTCTGGAAGAGCAATTCGCCAGTGTAGAACAGAACACACTTTATAACGTCAGACTCTTTCTATGGCCCAGCTTACCTTGCCTATGACATTCTGCAAGGTGTCCTATATCATCTTGATGAAAATACTCATAACATGATGTGCCTAGTAGTTCCTGTGGTAGATATGCCAAAATAGCTGTCGCCCTAAGAGAGAACAGGGGCTTTTTAGATAAGAAAAGACTAGGATGAATGATGACTTGTGGATGAGCAGCCCACGTCTCCTCACCTCAGCCTCCAGGAGATCAAAGTCAAAAGGGGCAGAAAGCTAGGTGCTCTTCACTGGACTAACTATGTGGGTACCCATCCCATCCAGCAAAACAAAGCAAAGACAACTTAAAGGGCTTCAGTCAGAAATCAAATTTCAGGAGTCTTTAAATGACAACATATTATTTAGGAAAAAGTAAGATAGAAACCTAAATGCCAGGGCAGGGCCACTCCTTTTTTCACTGCTTGCTTATATCAGGACAGCTGAAAACCCAGAGGCTCTTGTAGCTGAGACCACAAAAGCCTTAAAAAGCAGGTGCCTACTCTGCTGGCATTGTGTGGCTGTCTCTAGTAACTAGTTCTTAGCCTGTGAATATTCCTAAGGGAGGCAGCAGCAGCAGTGAACTTGGGACATTTGGTTCACAGTCTAGATCTAACACCAATTAGCTTTGAGTCTAGCAGGAGGTGATGCATAAGCCAGACCTCAAGTCCTCATCTATAAGACAGAGACGCTGGGCAAGAGCAGTTAAGCCCAAAGGAGCTTTGGCAGCAGCATGGTCTGTGTGCTGTTAACCACATGTAGTGATTAGTCTGTGGCTGCTAGTGCCTGAGAAACAGAAGCTTTAATTTTAATTATTACATCCCAATTTAATACACAGACAAGCCCATCGTGACCACCTTACTGGAGCTCAGTATAAATAGCTGTTTCCATGTCTTCCATTCTATTCAATGTCATGACCCTGGGACAGCTCATAGCTGGAGGCCATATTTCTGTTTCCTTTCAGAACTGATTTCTATACCAACCCACTTAACTATTAAAGTATACTCAGAAAAATCTATATGTTCACCGTGATAAAATCCTAATAGTCTGGTTTTTTAGCAGAGACCACTATCACTCCCCATACTCTATGTAGAAATGTGCAGTCAAGGCGAGGTATTCATAAGAGGAAGGTAAGGTCTGCAGTCATTTTCTCAATTGAGAAAAGATTATTATTATTCATTTTCATTATTTAAGACAAAGTTTATTAAGCCAACTATTGCTCTAAGCTCACCATATAGATGAGAATGACCTTGGACGTCTGATCCTTCAGCTTCTACCACCCGTGCGGATCTGAGGCATGAACTACCTCATCAGCTACATGTGATGCTGGGAATAGAATCCAAGGCTTCATGCATGTGAGGCAGACATTCTACCAACAGAGCTACATGCCCGGAAAGAATAATATCTCTTAGAAAGCCAAAGACAACCCCAATCTTCTTGGCTTCTCAACTTAGGGTTGAAATCGTTGCTACAGAGTTCTCTCAGCCTTCCTAAGCTGAACCTTTAACACAGTTCCTCACACTAGTGTGACCCACCAAATAACATTATTCTTGCTACTTATAACTGTACTCTTGCTACTGTTATGAATCGTAATGTAAATATCTGATATACAGGATATCTGATAGGCAACCCCTGTGAAAGGGTCGTTTGGTCCTACGCCCCACCCCACCCCCACGCCCACCCCCACCCCCACCTCCCCACCCCCACTTCCCACCCCCCACCACCCCCCAAGAATCAACTCCACAGGTTGAGAATCCAGTGCGAATTGCATTGCTGAAACGTGAGATGTAGGATCTTACCTCTGATCTACAAAAACAAATTTCCCATCTATTGCATGTCGAGAAACGTACTCCATAGATTTCACCCGTATTTCCCCGTTCACCGGCTGTGGAACCATGTGTGAGTGCAGTCGCCCAATTGCAACGAGGCAGCTGAGATTGCAGCCCTCATTGTCCGGCTCATTGTCTTCGTCCAGCCCCATCTTGTGGGTGGCCAGCTTTTCAAGTAGCCTGTGCTGTGGATTGTGCAGAAGCTTTTTCGATCTGCTGGAAAGCAAAAGCCCATGGTGAGTGTCAGTGCTGGGTTGGCAGTGGGAATTGGTCTCACCCTCCTCAAGGAGTCACCTGGTGAATGGGGCAGGCAGAAGTGGTCCAATGTCACGGATACTTAGCAGAGCCATACACCAGAGGCACCATATAAAGCACAGCAAGGAGGAATGGACCACACAAGGAGATGCCTCCTGTGATGGTTTGTATATGCCCATGGAGTGGCACTATTAGGGGGTGTGGCCCTGTTCAACTAGGTGTGGCTTTCTTGGAGTAGGTGTGTCACTGTGGATGTGGGCTTTTAGACTCTCATCCTAGCTACCTGGAAGCCAGTCTTCTGCTAGCAGCCTTCAGATGAAGATGGAGTACTCTCAGCTACTCCTGCACCATGCCTGCCTGGATGCTGCCATGTTCCTGCCTTGATGATAATGGACTGAACCTCTGAACCTGTAAGCCAGCCCCAATTAAGTGTCCTTCTAAGAGTTGCCTTGGTCATGGTGTCTGTTCATAGCAGTAAAACCCTAACTGAGACAACTCCAGAGAACCAATGCTGGATGTTAGGTGAGATCATGAGCACTGGCTGGAGGAGGGGGAGAGCTGTGTGATGGAGAACAAAGGTGCAGATGTAGAGACGGCTCACTGGATAAAATCACTTGCCTTGTGTGGGGCAACCTTATTCTAGCTTTGCTGCGTCAAGATGGGAAGCAGAGACAGAAGCTCACAGGCCAGAATGCAATGCTGTGGCCAGAAACAAGAGAGACCCTGCCTCAAAATAAGATGGAAAGATTATAAGGGCCTTGGGTTATTTGCTAACAGATGTGTTTAGCAGATAGGTAACGAAGGGTCTCAACAGGATTTACATGCAGAAACAGCAAAACCAAGTGCTTTGGATAGTCTAGCAACAGTTGTGGGGATGAAAGATGGTAGAAACCAGAAGGAAGAGGGCTCAAAGGGACACAGGCCAGACTCAGAAAATGGCAAGGGATGGCGAGAACTGAACAATGGCAGGTGGGTAGGGAAGCAGATACCACCTCTAGAACTGCTGGGATTTGGTATGAGTGCCCAACAAGAAGATATAGCTGGCTCCCCTATTTCAGGGTGGCATGGCTGCTGCTGCCACTCACTGATTCAGGAAAAGGACACGGATCAGAAAGGAGAGAAGCTTTTTTTTAAAACTTGAGATACACCCACACTGTGGACTTCAACACTGAGCAGCCCATCACAGAGCATTTTTACCAGCAGAAAACCAAATCCCAGCTGCCTGGTAGCCAGGGAGGCTGACTTTATACAACCACACCAAAACGCTGGGAAAGCAATAGGAAGGATGGCTTTGGGTGCCAAAGAAGGCACGGGCAGTCTGTCTCCAGGGAGAAGGTGAAGAGAGCCTGGCAAAAGGAAAAAAAACTCCAATCAGAGGTAGAAAGGAGTGTGGAGGACCTTGAAAGGAGCTGGCAGCATTAGAGGAAAGGCAGCGTGGCTCAGATGTACTGAAGAGTCTCCATCACATGCTAATTATCATGATTCTTCGAGAGCAGCAGAGAGCAATGAAGAGTTTTAAATGAGGAGGGGCAGGGTAGGGGATAAAAAGATTCATTGTTAAAAGACCTCATCACAGCTGTGTGGCAAAGCAGTCCATAGTGTCGACCTCCTCAGACCTGGAGGGAGTTGAGGGTAGCTGGCTCCAAGAGGTGAAACAGGCTCTTGGAAGCTGCTCTGGCTGAGAGACATGGTCCCTTCACTGGGCACACCAGGAACAAGGCAGGATGACAGTCTGGCAACTCTGCCTTCAGTTTGTGTTGTCTCCTGTACTTTGGCCAAAGGCACAGAGGTAAATCATTGCCTTGAACCTGCCTCACCCTGGACTTCAGAAGAACGAGCCCTGGGGGAACAATCCACCCCAAAAGAGGGTGGTTCCCCATGTGAGCAAGGCTGCACCCTGGAATCGATTGTGTCCCAAGCCTTCCTTGTATCTTTACATCACAGTAAGGATGGATTTGGCCCAATGTTTAGGAACTGAGCTGAGACAGTGTTTAGCCAGACCATGGCCAGACTACAGCTGCCATGAGGCTTGCCCCTTGCTCTAAGTCTTCCTCTATTTCATCCTAAAGCACAGGTCAGTTCCCCAACAGACAGACTCTGGGCCAGGGACCCCTTTTATCTGTTCCTCTTCCGTAAGTGGCCACACTGAAGACATCTCTCTGTCACCCTCACTTGTCCCTCTAATGGGACAAGTGGCTCATCCTAGCTTGTTGGGGCTGCCACAGCCTAGGCTTTGGCCCTAAAATGTCTGGTTCCACAACTGGAGAAACGACTCAGTGCTTAAGAGCATTTGCTGCTCTTGCAGGAGAGCTTGGTTTGATTGTGAACACCCATAGGGTGCTCATATCCATACCCATATCTGTAAGGCCAGTTTTAGGGGATCTAATGCCCTCTTATGGCCTCTCTGGATACCAGGCAGCACATTATACACAGATATTACACACAAACAAAGCACTCAAATACTTAAAATGAAAATAAATATTTTTTTAAAAAAAATCTCTAGTTATACCTGGACATAAATAAATACCCTTCAGTGATATTAGTAAGTGGTACAGGTCAGGGGCCCAAGTGGCCACTCTGGAAATGCCCCTGAGGCTTACTAAGAAGATACTTGCAGTGCAAAAGAAAATCTGAGGTACAAATATAAACTTAGAAATGTAAGTTTTTGACCTGTGGCGGCATTACCTATATACACATCAATATGTACAGAGGAGAGAGGCCCCAGGGCAGGGAGCGGAGAGCAAAGAGCCAGAGAGAGATTTCTGCAAGAAGAAAGAACCCCTGAACAGTCATTCAACACATGAAGTCACTAGGGAAATTGGCCAGGATTCTAGAAGGGTGGGTACTCAAGAGAAAGAACTGTGGCTGATTGTGGTTTTTCCGCCCCCAAACCACATTAGGATAAATAGAAGTTACACACAGAAAGTCTATTCACAAATCTGACCCCAAGCCAACACAGCAGGGCTCCAGCCCTCCCCCCCCCCAACTCCAATTGCTCAAGGCTATAAGGTGAGAGGCAGCCCTGGCTGCAGGCTAGGGAGCAGCTGCTCTGGGGAGCTGAAAAGCAGGGACTCCAGGTCAGCTTCCCTTAAGGCTGTCAACTGTACCTTTTTTCTTTGAACAGGTGGAGGCGAAGTCCTTATCTTCCACCTTTACTGAAGGCCTGTTGCACTTCATTCTACAGAAGAAAGAGCGCCGAGCTCCAGAGCATAATCGGGAGGGCCCAGGGGTTATATCCGTTTTAACCGGAAGTCCAGCTGCAAATCAACACAAAATGTGGTGAAATGAGGGCAGAACTGTCTGTCAGGAGGGACAGTGTGACCTCAACAGAGCCCTTACTGCCTCACTGTTCTCTTGGGCCCCATGCTCACACAGACGCGTTACAGATGGGTAAGAAGTGTTGTAGCACAGGTGGCGTGGGCCGTCTGAGGGATGAAAAGAAACACAGCAAAGTGTTCTTGCCCAACGGGAGCAAAGGAAGTGAGGGAAATGGAGGCATACCAAGAGGGGTTGATAATAGGGAAACTTAATGATCAGCGTCAAGTCAAGTGGCAGACACTTTCTTCCCAGCTAAAGGTCTGGGGTCCTACCCAAAGGATGCACAGGACTGAGATACTGGAATGGCGTGAGGGGTGGGGGGGAGGGTACAGGATTGCTTTGAAATTTCAGCTTAACTGGAGTCAGAGTCCCTTGGGGCCATCGTCAGTGGACCCCATCGGTGGCTCCCTATGGCAGTCACTAGTTTCATGCTGCTACTGAACACGGAATATGGCGTTTCTGAACTGAAAGGATTAAGTAAAGTACATGCAGGATTTCAGAGGCCAGCACCAAAGAAATGTTAAAGAACTTTAAATCTTTAGTAATAATTACATCAACATAATGTTTAAGATTGATTGTGTTAGGTGTGATGTTATAGTTAGCTTTGCATATTCTTGCTTTTGAATCATGGGGGGCTACCCAAAACCCCAAACTAGGCAAGCTTGGTTTTAACCATGGCACTGTGGGTGAAACCCTGGGCCTCTGGCACGTTCAGTAAGTACTATCCCATGCTACCATTTTGTTCTGCTGGGCTGGGCTATGGATTTACTCTCTGAAGGTAGAACAAGGCTACTGAAAGCTCCTGGGTGACTTTGACACACTTGCCTCTTACACATCTCAAGGCTGTGGAAGCTGGGACTACAGACACCACTGGGGGAGCACGGCAGCCATGCCAAGCAGTGCCTACTGCCCACCGATCCTCTCCCTACTGCCTTTCCCAAACTGGCTCTGTTAATTTTTCTAGAAGGCCAGCCCAAGCCTGTCACATCGGTTCAGTGCCCTTTTCTGTATCTCTCTCCCTACACATTTTGATGAAAGGCAGCAAACAGGCTCTGGGACTCCATACAAGTACCTCTCCGAGGGCCGTTTCCCCTGCTCATCCCCTTCCCTTCCTGGAACACAGTAAGTCATCTTTTCAAACACACCTCAGCTGACGCAGACTGTGTGGTGCCTGTCCTCATGCCCATGTGAGATTTACTCATGCCCCATACCCGGCACCACTGCTGCAGCTGCAACTATCCTGCAGGGTGCTGCCCATATCACTGTTTCCTGACCATGTGTGAAGAGCCCAAGGACAAAATGCCCTCCATCTTTTTCTTCTTCGCCAGCCCACAGAGGGCATCAGGCATCAGGGCCAATGTCTGCTTTTTATGGAGAAGCACAACTTCCTGAAAGGTGCCCTGAGAAGAGTTCTCTGACCCCATCTCCATCACCAATCAACATGGAGAAGTGAGTAACAAGAAAGCCATATGCCAACTGCCCTGAGCCCAAGAAGATCCAACACAAAGCATGCTTGCCCCGTGCTGGGAACCAACTGTCTACATTCTCTGTCTAGCAAGTCAACACTGTTACACTTTTCAACAACCCAATGACATACTATGTTTTACAGGTGAGGAAACTGAGGCACAGAGAGGGGAACAACTACCTCAGGGCCAGCTCCTCGGTCTTGGCCTGGAATGGCTATGGGAACAAGGGCTGGGGCCAGAGAAATGCTGATCCTAGGCTGCAGGAAGTAAAGAGCTGTGTAAGGAGCCAAGAAACACTGGCATAAGTGCAACTCGGGGGGTGGAGGGGAAGACAGAGAGACATTGAGAGACAGACACACACACAGAGAGAGACAGAGAGAGAGATTGACAGAGACAGAGAGAGACATAGAGACACAGAGAGAGAGAGAGAGAGAGAGGAGAGAGAGAGAGAGAGACATAGAGAGAGAGAGACAGAGAGCCAGACAGAGATTGAGGGGTGGTGTGAGATTTGTTCTGGGAGAACAGGACAGCGTGAGTCTTTTCAACTTAAGAACATGCTATTAGAAAGTTATACATTAGCCGGGCGGTGGTGGCGCACGCCTTTAATCCCAGCACTTGGGAGGCAGAGGCAGGCGGATTTCTGAGTTCGAGGCCAGCCTGGTCTACAGAGTGAGTTCCAGGACAGCCCGGGCTACACAGAGAAACCCTGTCTCGAAAAACCAAAAAAAAAAAAAAAAAAAAAAAAGAAAGTTATACATTCTAGGGGGAAAAAATAACCTGAAATCAGACAGAATCTAACTTTGGCCATTGAAACCTCTCTTCTTTAGGTAGTCTAAAATGTTAACAAACCCAAGAGAGCATAAATAAGCCAGTAGCCAGCAGATGTAATAGAGAAATATGGCAGGGAGGTAAGAAGGAAGAGGCTGGGTGCCAGGAACCTGTCTCTGACCCTGGGCAGTGGTGAGGCAGTGTCCGAGGGGCATGGGGGGTGAGGAGAAAACACACAGCCTCCCCTGCACTCACTCTTTGCGTCAATGAGTCGCTCCCGGGGCGCAGTGTCCGAGGAAGATAGCTGTTCCTTAACTTTGGCAATATCTTTTGGATGCAGGTAGTCAAACAGACTCTGGCCAATAAGGTCATTCTGCGGGGGTGACACGTAAATGTACAGTCAGCACGGCTGAGATACATAAGCCACAGTAGCACTCCCGTCTGTACAGCCCTGGCCTCTACTCTGCCTTCTGACTTGAGTATCTCAAGCATTTATGAACCCTGCACACACGTCCAGACTTTTGCCTGGATAGACACCAGGAAGAAACATTGGTCCAACATCCCTGAATGCCCAGTAGACATTAAAAGAAAAAGCTACAGAGAATGGGCTATCTACAACTCTGACACCACGCCCCTTTGTTCATTTTTGAGGGGGTATTGTTTATTTTGACATAGAATTTCCCTGGATCATGACCTTCCTATCTCGGTCACCTGGGTACTAGGTGTCCAACTAGCCAAGTCCTATCTTTGTGTGTCTTCGTCACCTGTGTCTGCTCACAGAGATAACAGACTTCCCTTTATGAGTGCCCTGAGAAGAAAAGTTAAAAGCGAAACATCTTGGAAAAGCTAAATTTACATGACTTCTCATTTATAGAAATGGCATTTTGACTAAAAACTTCTGCCTACCAGGCTTCCATGCAATTACCAAGACGTAAATGAGTGAATGAATTAACACATATTCTGAGGACATAATAGGTGAAATGATTATTCTAGAAGCTTTCATACGCTCCTCTTATTTAATCCTATAGGCAATTCAAAACAAAAACTGTATATGACAGTTAATGTTAACAGAATCCAGAATCGCCCAGGGCATTGGGCATCTGAGCGTACTGGGGCGTGGGTAATCTCCATTGTGAATTTATGTAGGAAGACCCAACCACTGTGCCAGGCATGGTTCCCAGACTGAGATCCTGAACTGCATAAATAGAGAAAGGGAGGTGGGCCACTGGGCTAAGTTCCCAAGATTCCTATTCTTGGGTATTGAATTACCTGCCTACCTTTCTCTCCCTTTCAGACAGCTTCACTCCCCATCCTAGTCCACAGATATGGGATCTTCATGTCGTAGCAAGAAGAAAACTTAAGCTGTTGATTAGGTCAGAGTCAGACATTCCAGTTGGGGGATACAGGACGTGTTAAAATTCTTCCTAAGTTTAAGTTCATCTCTGTGTTAAGAAGTTAAGAATTTTTGGAAGAAGGATTTCACATGTGACCCATATACTTGACTTCTGAAAAACTAGGTACTATTTCTGACTACCACGAGGCTGCCCACCACTAATAGGAGATCGACATTACCTGGCTATAATTGAGGATCTTGAAGACAGACTCGGAGACAAAGAGGATCTTCCCTCGGTCACATCCTACGACAAACAAAAATCCATCTGCTGCCTAATCAGGAGAAATGAATAATCAATTTATCACAGGTCAGGACACATGATCTGAAAGCAAAGCAGGGATTCATTTTCTAAGTCTCCAATGTATGGGATCATGCACTGACGCCTTCACTGGTGTTAGAAGAAGAGGGTGCTTACAGCCAATTCTATATGAGACCAGCAAGATTCCCTCCCATGTGACTGTGTATGCATGCTCATCTAATGATCAGAGGGACAGCGCCAATTAAAGAAAGCTCTGTTTCAGAATGAATTCAGCTTAAGTTTAATCTTCTGATTCTATGACAGGCCAGACAAACTACACCCCACTGCTCTAATTACAGTCCCTCTGTGCTGGTTAACTTCAGCTTTCAACTTGACACAACCTAGAACCACCCTGGAAGAGAGTCTTAAGGAGGAACTGTCTAGATCAGATTGGGCTGTAGGCATTGCTGTGGTGGACTATTTTGATTCTTAATTGATGCAGTAGGACTCAGTCCACTGTGACCAGCACCATTCCCTAGGTGTGTGTGTTGGGGGGGTCCTCAATAATGTAAGAGTGGAGAAAAGCTGAGAGAGAACAAGCAGGCAAGGACTCATGTGTTTATTCTCATTGTTCCTGACTACAACTTGTAAGAATCCTCTCTCTTCTCTCTCTCTCTCTCTCTCTCCTCTCTGTTCTTGACTGTAGGTGTGGTGCTTTAAATGCCTGCCTTGACTTCCCTGTAATAATGGACTGGGTGAGTTGCAAGTGTGAGCCAAATAAGCCCTTTCTCACAGTAGTTATGTTGCTGTTAGCCAGGGTATTTTAACGCAGGGGTAGAAATGAAACTTGAACTACCGCCATGGAAAACATAGAATCTAAGCCTGCAAGGACCATTTAAGATCAGAATTCCATCTTCATTATCTGCTGCCACCTGTCCTGAACTTGAACACCCTCATTTATAGGGAGTGCTTCAGACCTTCAAGCTTCAACATCTCAAGTGGGGTCATTTGGCTTTTTCACTTTTGCTGATGGCCTGGCAGGAAGGTGGGTCACTTGTGTTCCTTTAAGCAGCGCCCCCTTGACACACAAACAGTTTAAATGTACGCAGGTTCAGGAAATACTGCCAAATACTGCCCTCAACCATTTAACTCTTCATCCAAGCTAAGCTATCTGTGTTATAAGGAAAACAAAGCAATAGTGGTAATGAGATGCTTGCATGGCAAACAGGAGGCCCTGGGTTCAAGTCTCACTTCTGCAAAACAAAACAAAACTGCCTTATGAAATTCTTCCAACCCTTTCTTCAGTTTAAGTACATGTGAACTCTAAAATGCCAACAAAGACCAGGATGGGAACAAGACATCTGGTGGAGAGATGGGAGCAGGTAGGTGACGGGGACAGAGAGGGGTTCTGTTGCTTTGCCTACACGTGTTTGAATCCTACCAATGACTTTTTATGGATGACCAACCAGTCTTGTTAAGAGTTTTCAGGTGATGTGGTGGGGGTGCTCCCTCATGCACTTGGCCTTAATACCCTGCTCCCCTGGGTCCTGAGAGATTCTGAAAGCCAGGCATGGTGGCTCAGGTCTGCGATCCCAGCACCTAGGAGTCTGAGGCCTAAAAGGACTGCAAGAATTTGAGGTGGGCCTGGACTACATAGTGAGTTTTAGGCCAACCTGGGCTAGAATAAGACCCTTAATAAAAGCACATAGGAAAGACAGCTTGCACTGGTCACAAGAAGAACAAGGACCTACTGCTAATTACTGTAACATTTATGAGTCTTTGACAAGTTCTTAAAAAAAAAGTCTGTTCTTTTTACAAAGAAAGACTTTTGGAATATAGTTTAATTTTAAGAACTGGGGCATGAATTCAAGTGCCAGAAAGAAAAAGGCCAGCACGGGCAGCTGTCCTAGGATATAAAAGGCCAATGCAGGCGACTATCCCACGATGTAAAAAGTGAGAACACAAGGGGCAGATCCACTCACTATGAGAACCTGTCAAGCCACCAGCCACGGCAAACTGGAGTCCCTAAGCTGGGCCAGGGTGAAGGATGACAGTGAGGGGGAAGTAATTTTCCTAGCACCATCTGCTGGAAGCCTCATTATGTCAAAAAAATGGATATTAATAACTTCCTCATTTGCCTTGCAGACAGTCAAATCTCACAGGAGAAGTGTGCTCAGGGCTTTTGCTAAGGTGGGAATGTGACATGAAAGGTGCCTGGAAAGAAAATGACTGACAGCCGGGGGGTTGCTGGGCAGAGTCAGGCTTGACCCAGAGGTCTGAGCAAAGTGTTTCTAAGGAGGGCAGGAAGGTGGCAGAGTCACCGGATACAGTCAACACTGCAGGCTCCATACGGTACTGCGCTCTATAAAGCAGACAGCCAAGCAAAGGAGCTGGGCCTGGGGACAGCTGGGAGCAGAGCTTTGTGAGAACACTGTCATTACAGAGACCATGCAGATAGCCAGAGGTGGCTCCTCAGAGGAGATAGGTGCTAGTGAGTGAGTGACTGGACAGTCAGCCTAGGGTTCAAAATGCAGGAGAGTAGAGTAACTGAACTACAGCTCATCAAGAAATGCATGGAATGTACAAGAGGGAAAAATGTGTGTGTGTGTGTGTGTGTGTGTGTGTGTGTGTATGTGTGTGTTGTAATGGAACCTTTTATTAAGCCTCAAAGAGACTAAAATTAGGTCATTAGTAGGACCATAGGTAGGATCAGAGATCATGTTAAGCCAGACTCAGAAAAACAAATATTACATGTTTCTCTCATTTGTGGAATCCAGATTTTAAATGCATACACATGTGTATATATGGCATGAACGTAAATGAAGAAAGAAGGATCTAGGGAGAAATGGGGGAATCTGTAACCCCACCCACTAAAAACTAAAATAACAAACATCATGTGACTGAACCAGCCTTCTATTGACGCAAGTTCTTACTTAGCAGGTAGACACTTGGTAAGGGATTGGTAAGGGTTCACAGTCCCCAACATACCAGAGAACCAGGACAAGTTAACATGGAAGTTAGTGACTACTCAGACCTGGCGTAGCCTCTGCTATATGGGATAAATCAGCCAGCGTATTCACTTAGCCAGTTTTGTGAGAAAAAGCATGGTTCTTGTAGCCTTTCAGTCACCCTGCAACTCCACAGGGCCACTCAGACCAGTCACATGAGAACTGGAATCCTAACACCTATCGCGTCTGTTCACTACAGATGAAACCTTCTGACTCGAAGCGGCTCATCCTGAACTGACAGGTCAATGCAACGTGCCTGGGACCACGCTGAGCAGAAAAGAGGTGGGAGCCATCCTGGGCTTGGCAAACTTCTGCTGAAGGACATGGCTACAGTGCTGGATGTAGGCAGGCAAGGTCGGCCCTGGTTATGTGGGGTTGTGAGGGTGTTCTACCTCTAAGTTACAGTTTTCTATTCTCCCTGTTTACACTATCCCAGAGGGCATGCATCTGGATGCAGGTTTTTCCCCTTTCAATTTCTTAGTTCATCTCCCTCTGCCCAGTAGCATGGCTGGAGCCTGGAGCAGTCCTCCTCTGTGGAAGCTTTCTGTTCCCACGGTGCCAGCTTGGCCATCTCTTTGCAGAGATATGCAAGACAAAGAGAGCACAAAGGCCAAGAGGTGAGAGCACATCCCCTTTCATGCCTTCTTTTTGGCAATTCTGGAGGGACTCAGGTGTGAAGATTTAGATAGAGCTAATGTTAGGTTAGAAGAGAAGGTCTCACCCACTGCCACCATCTGATTAACTTATTTCCCCCCTACTTTTCAAATTTTACTCATTTTATTTCATGTGTTTGAGTGTTTTGTCTGCATGTATTCATGTGTAGCACATGTGTCTTGTGTCTGGGAAGGCCAGAAGAGGGCTTTGGAACCTTCAGTTACAGATGGTTGTGAGCCACCATGTGGGTGCTGGGAAGCAAACCTAGGTCTTCTGCAAGAACAACAATGCTCTAAATCACTGAGCCATCTCTCTAGCCTCTCTCTCCTCTCCTCTTTAACAAAATTCTTTTCTGGCTGACGAGCACACTACCATAGACTTCCCCTCTGCTGCCTAAGAAAGGAGATTGAGAGGCAGGTGACTGGTTTTGTGGAAGGAATATGAGATGTGCCCAAAACCAAGAGAAAGTTGGGGAAACCAAGAGAGGAAGTGGGCCCAGGGAATTCAGTGTTCAGATGGCAGACTCCCTCATGCCGTACTTACTCTGAAGCTTAGTAAGAAACCAATGCAATGTAAAGGGATCCCCATAACTGCCACATACCCTGAGAATTAGATGTTTCAGTTCGTCGTCGGATAGAAATGTTGGCTTGTAGTTTGCTTCTGTGTATGGGTTGGTGGCACCTTAGGGAGAAGAAGAAAGAGTGGGTAGATTTTTCTATTTGGACAGCATTACTCTCTCCCCTGCCTGCAACCCAGGCTGAACCCACCTCTCAGATCAAGCTCTCTCTCTACCTGCATGCGCTTCTCTGTGTCTGTCTCTCTCTCTGCCTCTCTGTCTGTCTCTGTCTCTGTCTCTCTCTGTCTCTCATCAAAACTTAGTGGATTTGGCTTGAGACATAAACCTATCATGCCAAAGAAGAATCTTATTGAAAACAGAGCATTGCTGCCCACGAGAGACTCAGTTATTGGAAAATAGGTGTGGTGGTTCACACCTTCAACCCCAGCACTAGGGAGACAGAGGTAGGCAGATCTCTGAGATTGAGGTGAGCCTGGTCTATACAGTGAGTTTCAGGCTAGTCAGAGCTATATAGTGAGAGAGATGCTGTTCAAAAAACGGAAGCAAAACCCCACAGAAGACCACAGCTCTTTAGTCTCCCGGGCAGGTTCTGAAGTCCAGAGTGAACAGACTGGCCCCCAGTCTGTCAAGTCACCACTTCACAGCTTCTAGAGAAGTCATGCAAGCTGCCAGACTGTAGGTCCACTTCCCTGGGCAAGGTAATAAGTGCCTCCCCACACTTGGCAGCCAGGGGAACGTGTTATTCTCATCCACACAGTTCAACCCCAGAACTGATTTGAAATTCTCCGGAGCAATAGCTTAGCAAAGCCAAGTGCCAGCAGCAATGACTGGAACATGAAGAGCAGCCCAGCAGAGGGCTCTGAGGAAGCCCACCTGTAATCCAGGGTACCGTGGGGAAGGATGCTCTTCACAGCAGCTAACAAGGCACATGTGTTAATCTATATCCCTGCCCTACTTGCTAATAATTAATTAATTATAGCCCATCTCTTAATCACTAAAATCATATTTTCAGTATCACTCTTCAAGCATGAGATTCAATGTTTCTGTATTTCTGAATAGTGACCAAAAGTCAGAACAAAAGCAACTTCCTGTTTCTAGTGACCTTATACAGATACAGAGGCGTGCCTCTCTCACCATGTAGGTCATATGGGGCCAAGCACCCTTCCCAATCTTGTCCCAAAGCCCAAGACTAACTGGAAAATTCCAGGAACGACATTCACCAAAATGGGTGATGTATTTCAGATTCCTCCTGCAGTTTGATAAAGTTGCTTCCAGTTTCCTGCCTCTGTTTTCTCACCTCCCCACACTTAGCAAAGAAGGAAAATACTGCCTCCCTCACAGAGAGTCAATCTAGTTCGGGAAAATTCCAAGAAGATGAAAATATCATCAATGTTCATTTCTGATGATAAAACTCTCTACCTGTGACTCATTCATCAGAGGAACCAGGGTAAGTTTTTCTCTTAAAAGTCGGAGGCTCTTTCTTGCCTCCCTGTATGCGCCTACATTTCTTGATTTTGATCGTTGCAAGGGGTGGGATCCAGGAACAAGCAAGAGGCAATGTGAGAGGTGTCTGTCCTCTTCGGTAGACAGAATACGTCAATGTATATATGCTGTGTACACAGAGAGGTATCTGAGCGCATACGCTTGTATGCTCTGGAGAGATAGGAATGCACATTTAATACCTATATCAGCTCATTAATAACCTGATTTGGCCCCTTATCTGTTGCTGAGATGTACAGACATATCACTTCGGGTTACATAGTAGAAGAAATTGCCATTTGTGTCAGGAACAGTGCAGACAAGGCATAAAGATAAGAAAACCTGAGATCTCACCTCTCAACGTTTTCATGTGCTGAACAGCCATCCTTAGCACGGTGAGCTTATCTAACTTCCTAGACATCGCATTGCAAGTTGGTACCAAAGATGCCAACTCGTCAATGAAACTGTTCATCTTGTCCCGACGCCTCTTTTCAATCTGACTGTGGGCCTCCCTGCATATGGAGAAGAGGATGACTTCATTTAAGGTGTACACCAGCATCGAGGCAACACTGACAAAGATAAGTGAGCTGTGACTACTTCTAATATTCTCTGATGTGGGAAATTTAGACTTTTATAATAAAAATCACCCCCAAATGGCCTCATTGACGAGGCAGAACTAGGTAGTTGATTTGTTATATTCATTTATTCGTTTTTGATGCTTACCCCGTCTTTTAAGGAAAAAAAAAAAAAGACAATTGTCCTTTTACAACAAACTGAACTGTTTATTTTTCCTCATTGTTCTTCAGATTCTGTACGACCAGGTTTGGGGGATGCAGATAAGAGAAGAAAGAAGGGAGGTAGAGGTTTCGCATATCCTAGCACCCAAAGCAGCCATAGAGTACTCAGGTCCCACAGCAAGTGCCTCTGCAGCCTGTGAGCAGCCACTGTGTGTCAGGCTGAGGCCATCACTTCTGTCTGGTAAAGGTAATTAGTACTAACACATTCTTGGATCAACCAGTACCTGGCTAGATGTAGATTTTTGGCCTGTCCCTGGGCTTCCCTTGAGGGCTGTCATATTTAGGTAAGAGGACACTTCCATGTAAGTTCTCTCCCTGACAGATCTGTACCTGGTGTTTTTTGACCATCTTCCCTGATAGGGCAGCATCAACAAAGGAGAAGTAGGTACAAAACCACAAGCCACCTACTTGTCTGCAAGGGAGAAGCTAGAACTCAGGTCAGCCAGTGTCTGCAGCTTGCTGGGTCTGTGTGTCATAACACAACCTCAACTACCCCTAGCTGTGATGGCAGGAGGCATGAAGACTCAACACAATGGTATCATCAAGTGTGACAGACAAGAAGGACCAAGTTAGGAGATCTCTAGGGAGCAGGAATGCCCAAGATCTGGCCTTCAGATGCTACCTGCAGTACAGTAAAGGCTCCTGTCAGAGGTGAGGCTCTGCCTGGCAACAGCATCTTAGCCATATGTCTTCTGGAGGGCCAATGAGTAAGAAGCCATCGGGGAAGGCTGGAGAGAACGCCAGCCTGGAGTGACTTTCTCCCTCCAGATCTCCTCCAGGTTAAATGTGAGGAGACAGCAACAAGTGAAGGCCAGCTCAATACAGGGGAACATGGGGAGAGGTCAAAGGACAGATGCTTAAACGAGCTAGAACCTGCCACCACCCCCTCATTTTCCTGAGGTGCCTGAAAGGACTCCACAGACACGAAGCAAGCACACAGACCCTCCTCAGCTGCTCCCTAAGCAACCAAAAGTACCATGTTTTGTTGACAGACTCAGAGGTTTAACTTACCTTGCATTCTTAATCCTTCCTTGGTGTTCTGCATATTCTAACCTGGAAGGGAAGGCAAGAGATAAAGTTCAATCCCCTAGATAGAACTGGAAGAGTTATGCATTTCTGTTTTCTCCCCACCTGACCCCAGATGCCTTTCCCAGACACACAAGGATTCTTGGTTATTAGCCACGCTAGAAACGGGGGACAGAGGGACAATCTTGAGCTCACATTCATTGTGCCAAGAGAATGGCCACAAGATAACTGAAGTTCAAGTTACTAGGGTATGGTACCTTCCATGAGGGTCATCTTTGTCTGTGTCCATACTTTCTCTGCAAAAGCAAGAGGAGATGACCACATCAATACAGATGTGCAGCATAACTTATCATCATGTAGAAGGCTCTCATTTATCCAGAAAGCTCAAATAACCATGATCTAGAAACAGATGTCTAAGAGTAACATATACAAGCACAATCAAGTGGACACTACTATAAAAACCGGCACTCTACATTACCAAACAAAAGTTAGTAATAGTCTCCATAGGGTATGTATGTTAAATAAACTAGTTTATATTATGAAGACTCTTAGTTAACCGGAGTAGCCAGACATCTGTGCCATCTCATTCCTTGGCTGTTCTGGATAAATGATAGATAAAGCCTACTCCATTTCAAAATGTACCAAACACCAAAGATACTACTGATGAGTCTATTTGTTGGGGGGATGGGTAGGTGAGGCAGGGCTAATGAAAGCACTGACAGACAGTGAAGAACAATCAAGGGCCCCAGGGAGCATCTCAAAGGTGTTGCCACCGGAGGCTGCTCCTGGGCCAAGTGGGCAGAACCAAGTTCAAGAAATTGAGATGAAGAGGAGTAGGGGGCTGAGAGCTACAGAGGGTCCTGGGGTCACAGCAGGGCCTGCCACCCTTTCACAGACCCCAGAAAACCCGCATTTCATGGCATTTCGTGGTTCAGTAAACACAGATAGAAATCCGCAGAGGAAAGAGTTCCAGTCTCTTCCAGAGTCAGCCTACTCGTTTGTCCAACTCAAACACTCATCAGGAAGGTAGTGACTGCCTCCTGGACATCTCTCCTGTCTCTCATGTCTTCTAAGGGAAGGATTATGGTTCATTAAACAACACAAACTGCTCTCTGGGATGCTGGATTCATTGAGGGCATTCGAAAACAGCAGCTCCACCTAGGTACCCTGGGTATCTTCACAGGCAGTTTTCCTGCTAGTCCAGGGACTTGGGGGGAAATCAAAAGGATATAAGGCAAAGGTGCCCCCTTTGTACCTGCAATTATGTTTACTGCTGTGGTCAAGCTCAGCCCCAGGTGAGAGGAAGCTGATGATCTTAACATAGGAAAACTATAGGAGGGCAGAACTATGAATGTTAGCAGGTAATTGGCGAAAATTTACAAAACTGGGGTGCACAAGGAAAGCTTGAAGTTTACTGGGTGACAATGAGGCTGGAAATCACAGGTCTAATAGAAATCTTAGAAGGTGTTGGCTCTGTCGGCATCTGCCCAAGCAAAGCTTTATAAAACACGCCCTGGTCTGCGTTGGGGAATGAGCACTGTGGCAGAAGCCTGCGGTCCTCATGCCCACTCTCCATCCCAGACAGTAACTCTCTCAGTGACCTGGGATAACTTACACATTAATCATAGCATCACCTAGTGGGTGTCTGAGCTCCAGCCTCTGTGTTCCCCCAATCCGACCTGAGGACTTCAGCAGAAAGGATATCTGCTACGGGATCTAACTCCTCAGAGATTTTTCTACTCAATTCAACAAAAGAAAAGCATTTCGACTCCACATGGCTGCCTCAGTGGAACGAAATCTGTTGCTGACCATTCTATCCTGCCTTCCTCTCTAGCAGACTACAGGGCCAGGGAGCAGGTAGTGAGATGGAAAATGTACTTACTCAAAAGCAAAGTCATCAAGTCTAAAGAGAAAGAGAGAGACTAGCAGGTACATGCTAATTTAAATAGTGTCAGTGTCCGTAAGCTGTTGACACGCTGGCTTCTATTCCTTCCTCAGAGAGGCTGAGTAGGAGCTCTCCCTGACAACATTTAGCCAGATTGAGTTCTCCTACTCAAAGGAGCAAAGGAAAGCCAGGACCCTGCTTTAAGGCTATTGTTTCCCCCCATGACATAATATAATCTGGGAACAGTAGGTGACATAAACACCTCAGCAGTGCTGCTGGCCTTCTTTGCTGGCCATTTAGGAGCAGATGAAGCTAAAATCAAATGTGCAGGACTTGGAGGAGACCTCAGCTGCCTACTCCTTCCTCCAGGAACAATGGAGGGCAGGTGCTCCGTGCCCATGCACTGGCATGAGCTGACAGTCCCAGGGGCCTTACTGGTAGTCAGTGGCACTGCCTTTCCTCTTGCGATTGCAGTCCACACCACTGGTGCCCAGGGAACCAGAGAGCAGGTCGGTGGGGCCTGGAGACATGAAGTCACTGATTGTTGAGGAAATGTCCATTCTCTGGTCCGCCATTGGAAGGAAGGTGCTAAAAGGATTACAAGAGAACACTTACTTCTTAAATACTTTCTTTTTCAATGTTTTCAGTTATATGTGTGTGTGTGAGCATGTGAACATGAACGTGGTGCTTGTGGAAGCATGAGGCTTCTGCTCCCCCTAGAGCTGGAGAGGAAAGCACTTGTGAGCTGTCCGTTGTACGTGCTGGGAACTGAACTTGGTCCTCTGGAAGGGCAGCATGAGCCATCCATCTCACATGCCCTGAGAGAGTTATTTCAATATGCTCGTCTGTAGTAGTGCAGGGCTGGGTGGCACTGAGGACATGAGTCTGGCTTACTGTAATAGCATCCGCCACTGGGCAACCCAGAAGGGGTGGACGGGGCAGGGGAGTGGGAAAGCATCACACTCGTTTTGAGAGTTTTAATTTGTAATCTGTGAAGACACTACAGCTTTGTGCAGGAGTCTCTGTGCCCAGAGAAGTTTAGTGGTTTCTAGGACTTACACTGGGGGAAGAATAAGCCAGGCCGAGACTTGGGGAGGTGACCCAATGTCCCACATATACTCAGACATTTCCTTCTGATTAACAAATATATAATCAGCGGAACAAACATGAATCATAAGGATGTTTGTACTTTTGCTATGACTTTTGTTTTTAAAAAGTTGTGAAAAAGTACAAAATACAAGAGGTATATAGACAGCTAGCTGGGCATGGTGGCACACACATAGTTCTTGGGGGAAGCGGAAATAGGAGGATCATGAGTTCAAGACCATCCTGGGCTACATTAGTAAGGCCTAGTCTCAGCTGCCATTCCTCTCCAAAAGAAAGCGCAAGTCCTACTGCAGAGTTAATATGGTTCTTCTCTCTTCCTTATCAAGCAAGGCCTGCCCAGTCACTACCCCACCCTGTCTCCACCCCCTCCCCCCTCCCCACCACCACCCTTCCCCCTACCTAACCCTTTTGATCCCAGCATCTGCTTGCATAATTAAAGACATTACAAATGAAAGTACAAGCCATTTTCCAAGTTCATATTTCATAAGCATACTGTTCAAAAAAAAAGTCATAAGTACCTTGCAAGGGACTCTAACTTCAAACCCTGGTGAAGAGGGGTTGCCCAGTGGGCCTCAAAGGGCTCCAAGGTCCACAGGATTTGACTGGGGCTGTCACTCCCACCCTCTGGGCCCAAATTCCCACATCTGCAAAACAAGAGGGTAAGGGTGGGAACCTGTTTCCCAAAGTCACTATTTTGCCCTCCAAGCAGGCCAATGCCAACTTTTACACACACTTCTGGAATCTTCGTCTTTACTATGCATGTGTCTCCATTTGTTACCTCCTAGAATTAGTTTCTAAAAGCAGGACAGCTAGTGGGCAGATATGGTCATTTCTGTCTTTTAAAGAGCTCCTGCCAGTCTCAAAATCTCACTGTTTTCCACTGCTTTCTTCATTACTGATGTTTGCTCGTCCCTCTGCAGGCATCTGTCTCCCCAGATGTCTGTACTTGGTCCCCATCTCTCCACCACATGCCTTCTGCCTGGTGTTCAACCGTGCACTTGAGAAAAAGTACGCTTCGGAGGCCTGCAGGGCTGCCAGCCTTCCTTCACATTCCTGGCCAGTGTTGTCAGGGACATCCTGTTGTCTCTTCTGTCCAACTTCCAACATCCCCCTCGTTCTCACTTTAGGTGATAATTTTTCTCTTTTTTCACTCCTTCCTACCCAGCTCCCACCTCAGTACTAGAGTCTGAAGCTAAGGCCTCATGCATGCTGCCAAATGCCCTACCACTGAGCCACACCCCTAGCCCTGCCAGCTAGGCTTCTGCCAGTCAAATGATGGCCGACATACACATCTCTCTATCAGCACCAGTGGGTACTGCTGCTGAGGCTCCCCAAACTCTAAGGCCTGTTTAAACTCTACTGCTCTCATCTGACCAAGACTGTCATTGCAGGGGCCCTTCCTTCCCAATCCTGCATCATCTGTGTTCCCACAGACAGGTCATTCTCACCGCGATAAACCTCAGTCACGTAACTAAATCTTGGAGGAAAAAACCCAACACATTATTTTTTCCACAATGCAGGGTATGGAACCCAGGGTCTTTGCTTGCTCGGCAAGTGATCTAACTTAGTACTGTACCATCCCTGAGTCCCAAATAAACTGTTTGGGACACTGTCTTCCTACTGTCCCATTTTCTGTCTCTAGTTTTTTCTTGGTTTCTCCATATAATCTCAGGTCAGGATTTTGTTTTAATTTAATTTAATTTAATTTTACTTCATTTTATGTAGGTGAGTGTTTTGCTTGCATGTATGTCTGTACACCCACTTATGTACCTAGTGCCACTGATGCCACAAAAAGGCATCAGATTTCTTGGCTCTAGAGTCACAGTGAGTTGAGAGCCACTGGGTGGGTGCTGGGAATTGAACTCTAGTCCTCTGGAAGAACAGCTAGTACTCTGAACTTCTGAGCCATCTCTCCAGCCTCCAGGTCAGGTATTATCCCTTCATGACATTATTACAATACGGCAGCTGCCTGTGCTAGTTCAATAGGGGTCATCCTTTCCTAAATCAAATGGCCCCTAGTGGCATCAGCACTGCTGACCTCTCTTTGGATGTTGTCTCTGGCTTGGAGAAGCTATTTTCCCATAATTCTTCTGTTTGGGGATTTGCTCTTTTATTGTTCTCAACCGGCTTTTCATCTTCTTTGCCTCTAGACTAACTACCCCATGAGTTCTTCTGGATCCTGAACTGTCCATATTCAATCCCTAGAAGCTCCTATTTTGACTGTCTCAAATGTCACCCACACTATGACAACCTCAAGTTTCTATCTCCAGCCTGGCTGTTCCCTGAATTCTAGACTTGTACAACCACCCATCTGCCCATATCTCTACCTAAGTATGCCACAGAGACTCTATATTGACAAAACACTTGTGCTCCCTCCAAACAAGCCTTTCCAGCTTCCCTATGTAGTCAAGTGGCCTCTATCTTTCTGGCTCCCAAGCTCTAGGCCAAGACTCCATCTGACCCCTCCATTTGTCTTCTTATTGGCACAAAATTAAACATACAGAAGAGTGCACTGCTAAATGTCACTTCCTTAGAGATACTTCTTTGAAGGACCATACAGTATGAACCCTGCCAACACTCCTATTCTATAACCCTACTTAAAACTTTCTAATTCACATTTCCCCTATAACAATCTCCCTTCTGTCTTCCCTAAGAAGTGGTCAGCATTGAGGAGCAGGGGCTCTACCCTACTGACTGCCCACAGCTTAATGTGCAGAACTCTTTCTGGCACACAGAAATGTTGTACCAGGAGACTGGGCATAAGTGAAATAATCTGCATATGACAAAGAGCACCTCTTTGATTATCACAGATGTTGTAAATGCTTTTTCTTCCATTGTTCATTATCCTTTGACTTTTGATTTTAAAAATCATAATACAAACTTATGTAGTCAAGTAGCTTCTATCCTTCTGGCTCCCATGCTCGAAATTCTTCTTTATACCAATATTTTCTACTTTTAATTAATTAAATTTTTTTAGACAGGATCTTGCTGTGTAGCTCAGGCTGGTCTCAACTTCCTACTGGTAGGATTATATGCATAAGTGACCATGCTGGCTTATACTTTTAATTTACTTTCATTGTGCATGTATACATGTTCTGTGTGAACCTGTATAAAGATATGTTTGTTCATGAAAGCTCATGTGTAGAGGTTGGGGTTAAATGGGTGGCTTCTCCAATCACACTCCTCATTCTTGAGACATGGTCTCTAACTGAACTCGGAGTTCATAGACTGAACTAGGCTGGCTGCTGGGAAGCCCTACAGATCTACCTGTGCCACTTCCTCAGCACTGGGCTACAGTGTGTCCACTTCCCCAGCCTGGGCTACAGTGTGTCCACTTCCCCAGCACTGGGCTACAGTGATGTCCACTTCCTCAGCGCTGGGCTACAGTGTGTCCACTTCCCCAGCCCTGGGTTACAGTGTGTCCACTTCCCCAGCCTGGGTTACAGTGTGTCCACTTCCCCAGCACTGGGTTACAGTGTGTCCACTTCCCAGCACTGGGCTACAGTGTGTCCACTTCCCCAGCGCTGGGCTACAGTGTGTCCACTTCCTCAGCACTGGGCTACAGTGTGTCCACTTCCCCAGCCCTGGGTTACAGTGTGTCCACTTCCCCAGCCCTGGGTTACAGTGTGTCCACTTCCCCAGCCCTGGGTTACAGTGTGTCCACTTCCCCAGCACTGGGTTACAGTGTGTCCACTTCCTCAGCACTGGGCTACAGTGTGTCCACTTCCCCAGCACTGGGCTACAGTATGTCCACTTCCCAGCACTGGGCTACAGTGTGTCCACTTCCCCAGCCCTGGGTTACAGTGTGTCCACTTCCCAGCCCTGGGTTACAGTGTGTCCACTTCCCCAGCGCTGGGCTACAGTGTGTTCACTTCCCCAGCACTGGGCTACAGTGTGTCCACTTCCTCAGCACTGGGCTACAGTGTGTCCACTTCCTCAGCGCTGGGCTACAGTGTGTCCACTTCCCCAGCACTGGGTACAGTGTGTCCACTTCCCCAGCGCTGGGCTACAGTGTGTCCACTTCCCCAGCGCTGGGCTACAGTGTGTCCACTTCCCCAGCGCTGGGCTACAGTGTGTCCACTTCCCCAGCGCTGGGCTACAGGTGCATGCCTCTGTACTCAGCTGTACTTTTACATTTTTAAAGACTTACTTATTTTTATGTATATGGATGCTTTTGCCTGTATGTATATATGTATGTATGTATGTATGTATGTATGTATCTATGTATATGCACCATGTGTGGCTGATACCCTTGGAAGTCAGATAAAAGCACTGGATCCCTCGAACTGGAGTTACACATGTTGTGAGCTGCCATAGTGGGGGTAGGAACTGAAGCCAGGTCCTCTGGAAGAACAGCCAGTGTTCTTAACCACTGAGTCATTGCTCCACACCCCTTTTTAACATTTTTAGTTATATGTATATGTCTGTGTACAGAGTACAGGTGCCCACAGAGGCCAGATGTATTGTTCCCCGTAAACTAGAGTTAGAGACGGTTGTGAGCAAGCTAATGTAGGTTCTGGGTAATCAAACTCAGGTCTTACACAAGAGTAGTATATGTTCTTAATTTCTGAATCATTTCTATAGCCTCTATACCCAATATTTTACATGGATCCTGAGATCAAACTGTCATGCTTTTCTGACAAGCAGATTGTCAACTGAGCCTTCTCTCTAGCTTCTATTTTTAATTTTTTTACTTACAAACCTAATCCTTCTGGCAATTGTTTTGGTACATCATTTATGGTTATACATTTCTGCATTACTGCACCAGAACTTCTTCTTAGGCCATGCTTCCTGTTTCCAAACACCTAATGTGGCACCTCTGTGGACTCTCCACATTCACTTGTCCTATTTTGTTCCCTAATCTAGTTCTTTTAATTCTACTGTCACACTCTTTTTACAAGGAGGCTTCAGTACACATCTTAATGTATGGCAGGACAAACTAATTCCCTTCATTACTCTCAATTTTCAGAACTGTCTTAGCTATTCTGACTTCTTCTCTGGGGATCATCGTATAAAAGTCATGGTGGGTTGACACTCACGCCACTGTTGACATTCACGCCCACCTTCAGAGAAGCAGGGAAAGGCCTGAATACACACCCCTGTCCTCTAGGCCTTGGTAGTTTACAGATGCTTGGCCCCTTGCACATGTCAGACCTGAGGTGCCACCAGTGTCTGCCACTCATTTTTTTTTTAACATCCCAACATCTGAAGGCCCCACAAACAATCATCAGCTGCCAGGGGCTTGGGGTGAAGGGACTTGTTGATTACCTGAAGTTACAGTTCTCAAGCTTCGATCCAGCATGGGAGGTGCAAGGGGCCACTGTCCTTGCTGGTCACCTCAAAGCGACTTTCATGTTTTGTAACTTTCTTCCAGGCAGTCAGCTTCTTCCAAAATCCTACAGTAGAGACCAAGAAACGAAACCCTGAGGGTCACACAGGAATAAATAAATCTGGGGGTCTCTTCTGAGCTAAGAAGGGTGAGGGAGCTAGCCTCTGACTCATGCATGACAGGCTCCAGCCCATATACTGATACACCCATCTATCATCACACTCAATGGCTCAACACTGGCCATTTTTTACATCCCTGTGACATCTGAGCTGCAAAAGCATGAAGGGCTCTGGCAGATGCTTTCTGTGAAAACCATGTCTTCTAAGTAGAAATTCTTGGACACATCCTTAGGAAAGCTAGGCGTGTTTTATTACTTCTTTTACCCGGTAGCATAATGACTGTGAATAGTCAGTTGTTATTTTACATCAGACACTTACTGACTTACAAGAGTTAATGTATTTAAATTCAACTGTCACTCTAGGAGGCAGATACACTGCTGTATGCCTTTTTCAAAGGAAAGATCCAATCACCTGAAAGGGTGAATAACTAACCAAAGCCACACTCAGAGTACCGAGTACCGGGCTACCAGAAGCAACTGACAATATTGATCAGTTCTAAACTGGGAGTGGTGGCTTTTGGCTGTAATCTCAGGAGGTAAAGGCAGGAAGATAACAAGTTCAAGGTCATCCTCAGCTACACATGAAGTTCAAAGACAGAATGGCTTACAGAGAGACCCCATCTCAAACAACAGTGCTGGATGTATAGCCCCACAGTTGAGAGCTTGCTGCTCTTCCAGAGTACTTGAGCTTAGTTCTCTTCCAGAGTACTTGAGCTCAGTCCTCGGCACTCATGTCAGATTGCTCAGAACCACCTGTAACTCCAGCTTCAAGGGATCCAACACGTTCCTCTGGCTTATATGGGCATTACACTCATGAACACGCAAGCACACACACACATATACACATACACTTTTAAAAAAAAAATTGTTTTTAACAAGTTGCTCAGCTCTCAATCCAGATGAAAAGTCGTCACCAGAGCCCAGAGGACCAGAGCAACAGAAAAGGACAGAAGCCATTTAGCTTAAATAAATGGCAGCAGGACCAGTTCAGGCATTTAAAGAAAATCCTTGTGAGCACCAAGATGTCTAGACATACCCAAAGCTAAAGGAGACACCCCGTCTACAAGGGTTCTTGTCAGCCAAGTGGCTACAATAGCACGTCCTTCAGCCAGGACACAGGCTCTGCACTCTGCCCTTCTGATCTCCACAGCAGCTTCCTGTATTCCAGAAGAGCCGATGTGAAGGGAATACAAGGGCCTTCCACATCTTCTATCTATGCGCTTTGACTGAAGCAAAAGATCTGATGTTACACTGGCTGACCCTTGCGGTCTTCAGAAAATGCTCTCTGCCTTGATGGTCCATAAGATTTTGGAATGACTCCCTCCCTCTCTATTGACTCATCCATGCCTCCTGGCTCGGATCCTTCAGGGTTCAGCTCTGCTAGCTCTAGGCCAGGCACATGCAAATGTTTTAGCTGGAAATCTGGCTCCTCTAGCCCCAAAACCACAGTTGGTAAAGAAACAACAAGTAATGATGCAGTCTCCAGGCTTAACATATGCCGTTCCTGCTCCGTTTGAGTCTTTGTACAGCTGCACACTGACTTCTCAACTCCCAAGTCAGCAAGGCCTGCTCCACTCTGGGCCTGAATGTTCATGTTCCCATTCTCTCTCTCATTCTTCTCTCTCTCTCTCTCTCTCTCTCTCTCTCTCTCTCTCTCACTCATCTTTTTCTCTCTCTCTTTCTTTCTCTCTCCTTCCCCCCCTCTCTCTTGCTTTCTCTTTCTCTCTCTTTTCTTTCTCCATCTCTCTCTCTCTCTTGCTCTCTGTTTCTCTCTCTCTTTTTCTTTCTCTCTCCCTCCCCCTCTCACCCCCCCCTCTCTCTCTCTTGCTTTCTTTCTTTCTCTCTCCCTCCCCCTCCCTCTCTCCCTCTCTCTCTCTCTCTCTCTCTCTGAGTGTGTGTGTCTGTCTGCCTTTCTGTCTTTGTCTCTCCCTCCCCCCACCACACATACCCTACCCCTCCACACTCACACAGCCCCAGAGCTCCTCTGAGGGATGGATCTTGCTATTTCCCAGCATGCCCTGCCAATGGTTCTGTCAGATCCTCTCCAGATCCACCCCCTCCCACTACGGCCAGTGAGAGAACTTGCTTATTGCACTCAACGCCTTATTATTCCGTAAGCCAGAAAAGTTCCAAACTCTCTAGCAGGATGTGTTGGGCCTCACTCAGTGCCAGCCCATCCCTGCCACACACCACCCAGGGCCAAGGCCAAGAGGAATCATCGGGGAATCCTGGAGCTGGGTGCTGAAGAGGGCTCCCTAATATGGAACCAGGCTGTTCCCTGGTAAGGTCTTCATGCTATTTCAGCTGCCTATCTTCCCTGTTCCACTAGAACCCTGCAGACGGTGCCTCAATTACAGGCAGTTGTAACTGTCCCATGCCTTACTGTAAGTGGCCCATGACCAGACAAGCCTGGGGTCTTTCTCCCTTCTGTCCCTGATTAACAAGGCTTTACTAGATTTACAGATCCTTGATCCTAAAGAAACATCTCATGTTGATGGACTTTTGTAATATTAAATTTTACTTTATAGAAATTATAAATAATAACTGCTACTTAGATGTTGCTGTTATCTACATGACACAAAACTGAGAAGATGTTTCTTACAAGTTAGACGAGGTGAGGAGGCTGGGGCAGACGTGACAACGTTATTTTTGGAAGATTTTTCTTTCCAAGAAGGTGTTCTTAGATAGAAAAACAATTGAAAGTGACGGGCAGGGAGAGAAACAACAAGATAAAGGCCCAGCTTCCTGTGTTACTTTCTTCTGAAAGGGGCTTGAGGCAAGGCAGAGCGGGAGTCCCAAGACTCCCTAGGTAGCCATGAAAGGGACCTTTGCTGGCAGAGGGCTCAAAGGACCTGCCCCGGTACAAGCATGCAAATGGCACATGAAGGCCACTCTTGGAGCCTGACCTGTGTCTTGCAGTCCAGGGCCACATGTATACCCATTTCTGAGTAAAAAGTCCTAAAGGTAGAGAGAAGGTCTCACTGAAGAGCCAGAGGAAGCAGATATGAGGAAACCCCTGCCCTGTGCCTGGAAAGAACACCAGGTCTCTCCTGCTCCTTCCCTTGGAGCACAGGGACCCCCAGCTCCATCTTGGGAAGCAGAAGGTGGAAGGAATTGTCACAGCCCAGTCTGCCCTGGCAGAATGGTTACAGCAGCCAAGAAGGGCAAGGCAGGAGTGTTAGCCACTAGTGGGTACCCAAAGGAGACACAGTGCTTCTCTGAGCAGGGCAAGACAAAGCTGAACTCCAACTACCATTCTACCATCTGCAGGAGAGACAGCCACATCAAAGCCCTCAATCCAGACCACAGGTCCAAGTTCCTTTGTTCCCATTCTTGCCCCAGGACTGCAGAAGACCACCTGCAGATAGGATTTATCTATTTACCTACAGATAGGTCCCAACCGTTATCTGCCTCATGCGAATGAGACAGAAGAAGATGTTTCACCTCTCTCTCTCTTTCTGGGATTAAATCGCTTTTAAAAATCACTAGTTATGGGGATATAGAGACAGTTCAGTAGTATAGCGCTTGCCTAGCATGTCCAAGCACTGGGTGGTGGGAGTGGGGGAGCACTAACTACTTGTGTTAGTGATAAATTCTTCCTGTCAGCACTCCTGGGGTTCGTTTTCCAGTAAATAAGCAAAGAATTTGGGGCACTGGGCAAAGCTCCCTAATTGACAGCTTTTAGATGTTCCTTGGCTACTCTGAGCAAATAGGCAGCAAATATGGCCGAACAGCAGGCCGGATGGCTGTACGCCAGCAATGGCACTTTGGAACACTCCCTGGATGCTTTGAGGAAACTGCATGATGGTCTCGGTTAATTGCTCTGCACTCTGAAGGCACAGCTCCAGCCAGGACAGTTCCAAACAATTTGTGGCAGACTTTTTGCTACTACAAGCCTCAGTGAACTCTAGGTGAACCTACAGCCATTTCTGTCTAAGCCTAGGAAGGAGCACTTCCGTGGTGGCCAAGACGAGTACAGCATTGTGATGGATGCAAACAGGAGCTTTCCCTGGAATGTAGAGTTTACTGTGATTGGTACAAACACCCTTCTCCAGCCACATAAGTGTGACTGACTTGTGAGCGAGCTGGGAGACACCCCACCATGCATCCTGCACTGTCTCTCCTGGTGTTACAACATTAGGCCTGATACAAAGCTTCCATTTAGTGGTCATTTCCTACCTGCTCTTCCTAGAATGACTGAGTTGGTACCATGAGCATCAGCAATGACAGTGGAGCAGCGGCAACACCAAAGGCAGCAGAATGGAAGCTGGCACACCAAACCAAAGAGCAGTGGAGTGGCCTATCTGGCAGGCGAGTAAGAGTCACAGAGCTGAGTAGTCAGCAGGCCAAGCTGCACATGCAGCACTGGAGCTGACTGCACTGACAGCTGCAAACAAGGCAGGGCCTCAATCTCAGCAGTCAACAGCACCAGAAGCAGCAGCAAGAGTGGTCAAAGCTGCAGCCCACCAGGACACCTGCCATAGCTACAGGAGGCAACAGGGGATGGGGGGGGGCAGGGCAGTGTAAGGAGAGAGAAGGTAGAGAGCTAACTAGAATGATCGATCTATCTGTTTGCCTTGGAACTCTCCATCTGAGTGCTGAAATGCCTGCCTCCCAGCAGACCCTTCTGTCCCAGAAAGTCTGTAAGAGTTGGTCCCATTGTAAGTGCAGCTACTAAGGTCTTAGAGCCACAGGGCAGCTGGGCCTGGACAAGACTGACCTTTACAACAACTGACTCATTCATTCACTGTGGTCATGGCTCGACTCTCCAAAGAAGGAATAAAGAACCGATGAGCAGAGTTACCTTATTCACTATGTAGAGAGAAAGTGGGGACTGAAAGCCAGGGTAGGTACCCAGCTTTACTGCTTGCTGATCCTTCTACTAAAATCCATCCCCAAAAGCAAAATTCAAAGACAAAGCAAGCACAGGAACAAGCAGTCCTGGGGAAGGGATGGAGGAAGCTTACGCCAGGGCAAAGAGGGAAACAGCATTCGGTAGATAACACCAGCAGTCTATGAACTAGCTCATCAGGACAAGCCCAAGCATGGAAGAGTGTCTTCTGAGACCAGGCTGGAGTGTCTCTCTGTAAATGGAGCTTAGTGAAGGCCCAACTTCCTCTTTTCCTTCAGTGTCATCCACAGAGTGACGGCTAGATGGAGCTCTCCTAAGAGATGTATGAAGCAACTCTTGATGTAGTCTAACGTCAAGGTAGGAGGAGAGCCGTGACTGCCCTGTCCACACAGCCAGAGCTCCTGAGAAGGGCCTCGTTTGCACTGTTACCTCTGCATGCCTATACTTACAAGGAGCCTACCCCAGGATAATGTGTTCCAGAGGGCAGCCTTCCCTCCCTAGCTGGGGGGCCTACCCTACTGCATGAGGTCTGTCTGCCTTGGTACTTGCTCAGTTGCTCTGATGTGTTTGGAGGATGAGGGCTTTGAACAGAGGCCATAGGCTGTTGGGGCCCTATCCCCTCTGCCAGTCCCTCATCGTGTGCCCCGCTCCATAGCCCCTGACACTGACAGGCTCTGAAGAATCCAGAAACCTTGCTTAGCAACCTCTAAGTTTAGAGAATATTCACCAATTAAAGCCAACCCTCTGAACCTAAGGTAACCGACATTTCTACTAGGGTTATTCAATAAGCCATTCTGTCACCTCTGGCAGAAGCCAGGTCAATACAAACAAAATGGAAATCCAAAGTCATTACATTCAAGACTCTTTCTGTGTAGCTGGAACGACCGAATATTTAAATAAATGCACGACAGCAAGCCAATGCAACAGGTGGCAGCTGCCCAGCAGCACACTACCCAACTCCAGGAGGGACTGGTGCACTTAGGTGCCATTACAATAAAGTTCCAGCAGGTGGCAGTCAAGTGTCTTGATTCCTCATGAGCAGAACGGAGGAGAAAATATTAGCTTATTGATGTGTGTGGGGTGTGGCAGGTGATTGAAGGTGAAGGGTGGAGCCTACAGGTGTTACAGGTGTTGACTGGATGGATATTAAGGAATACAGAGTATTTTACTCTGAAAAGCACTGGCTCTGCAGGTCCTGGGGACAAATCATTTCTGGCATTTGTATGCCCAATCCCACCAGTAGCACAAAGTGCTCAGAAACCCTGAGGTTGAACATAAATGAGATCATACTTGGAGCTATGGGGCTTGACTTGTGAATACAGGGTTCTGTGTGAAGAAAGACAAGGCCTCCCTTTGTCAAAAAGCCCTCTGATACATTGGAAGGAGGAAAGTTCGCAGAATTCCACTTTGGATGGTGTTGGGGGCTAATTCAGAATGCCAGGGCTCTAGGGAGAAGCCGCAGGCTAGACTGGCCTCACAGAACAGTCTGGTCTATAATTTCCCGCAAGGCATGCTCCAACGCATGTACCTGTAGCCTTTGCCTTACTCTTTCTGACGAGAAAAATAAGAGTAAGCTACAGTTTCCCTGCCCACCTCCAGCCCCCCAACCACCCCACCAACCCCACCTCACCATACCCCATCCCACCCCCTAGCCCTCACCCCACCCTACCCCATTCCATCCCACCATCAAGGATTTGGAAAGAACTCCTGGTCTTGACTTGGACATACAGCCTTCCAGTGGCATGGGTGTGGGGAGCTACCTGGATCCAACAGAAAGCTGAGCAGCTGCCCAAACTCAAGGACGAAGGTGCAGCAGACAGACTGTCACATGAATAACTGAGTGGACAAGAAGCCACAGAGTTGATCGTTTCCCAGGCGTGAGAAAAGGGACCACAGTGACCTGAGTCTTAGGAACACCAGTTCCCCTTCAAGTATTCAGGAACCATCCAGAAGAGCACTACTTTCTTATTTTAGGGGCTCTATAAAATCGGGACTTAAAGTACACCTTCAGATGGGAGATGGTAGCCAGGTTTCAAAACACAAGCCAGTCAGGCATTTGAGCCATGAGTCCAACACACACCAGCAACATAACACTGGGCACAGGGCTTGCCTGGCCTTTGTGTCCCAAGGTCTCCTGGCCTGCATGCCAGCAGTCCCTGCTCTTCAGTAAGCTGTATAAAGTGCTTAGCATGGCACCTGCCAGGTAACAAGCCCTTCATGTGAGCTATTTATTATTTCCTCCATAGACATCACGAAAACTAATGTTCTATCCCCATGTTACAGAGGAAATGAAGTCGGAGGGAGTAACTTGACAAAAAGTCTGAGGTTTTACAGGATAGTGAGTCCTGTTTGCCGTATGGAAGAACTGGGTACCAAACAAGAAAATGCACGTCGAGTGCTGAGATGCTCAGTCAGGCAAAGGTATACTGCACAAGCATAGGGGCCTGAGTCTGGGTCTCCAGCACCTGTGTAAAAGGTCAAGCGTAGTCACACAGCTGCAGGGGGATTATGAGAGGGTCAAACGTAGTCACACAGTGATAGTGAGGGGCAAGTGAGGACAGGCAGACCCAAGAAGCTTGCTGACCTGTGAACTAGCTAATCAGTGAACTCCAGGCTGTTGAAGAGATCCTGCCTCAAAAATTAAGGTGAAAAGGGACCACAGTGACCTGAGTCTTAGGAACACCAGTTCCCCTTCAAGTATTCAGGAACCATCCAGAAGAGCACTACCTTCTTGTTTTAGGGGCTCTATAAAATCGGGACTTAAAGTACACCTTCAGATGGGAGATGGTAGCCAGGTTTCAAAATGCAAGCCAGTCAGGCATTTGAGCCATGGGTCCAACACACACCAGCAACATAACACTGGGCACAGGGCTTGCAACCAAGGAAGCTATCTAAATTCCAATCTCTTACTTCCACATGCACATCTCTCTCTCTCTCTCTCTCTCTTCTCTCTCTCACACACACACACACACACACACATTTTTCAAATGTAAGTGTACACAAACTTCTCCAAAACAGCCCTGCTGAAAGGTCTGCCACAGAGCATCTATTCTGTGGGACGTTGATGGGATTCTTGGACCTTTAAGGCACCCTTCCTTAAGGCAACCCCCCTCTTGAAGATGTTCCCCTCCAGAGTGTGAAGTCCAGGATCGTGGAGTTTCTACTACTCCAGATATAAGCATCCACAAACTGCTTTGCTTTTGGTTTTATTGTTGTTGCTGCTGTTTTTTGAGAGAGGGTTTCTCAAAATCTGTGTAACAGAGCCCTGGCTATCCTGGACTCAATTTGTAGTCCAGGTTGGCATCAACTCAGAAAGATCTGCCTGCCTCTGCTTCCTGAGTGCTGGGATTAAAGTCAGCACCCAATGCCCAGCAAACCAAGTTGTTTGGTTGTTTGGTTGGTTTGGTTGGTTGGTTTTTTCGAACAGCCAAGGGTTTTGACAGTACACACTGAAAGAAAATGCTCTATAAACTACTTGGATTGGAGTCCCCTCCCAGGAAATACTACTTGTCAGCCTAGTGGCTGCTCTGTTATCTCCCAGGCTCTGAAGTTCTGGTCCTATGCATTCACTTGAGAGGTCTCTGGTCTCCCACTCTGACAGGTAGTTTGCTTGGCCTCTGGGTATTCATACACTCAGTCCACTCCCTAAGCATCTGGAACCAGGACTCTGAACCACAGCCTTTTCTACCATCCTGGACCCCAGAGTCAGTCTGTGCTCCCTGGAGAATAACAATGGTGCGAAGATGAGAAGATGGAGCTCCTTGGTGCCCTGTTCTCCACATCCCAGAGCCTGGTGTGAGGACATGTGTGCTCTGTCAGATGCACCCTCCATCCCTGCCACCTCCTTTCTGGGAAGAAGCTACCCTAACCCAGCCTCACCATGCCTCTGCGTTCAAAGGAGGTACAGGGAAGGAGCCCCGGGTACCATGGAGGATACACAAGTCATGTTCCAGGCCTGCTGACTGAAGACCTGCCACCTGACCCCTGCTTTCTTTCTATTGCAGTTTGTCTGATGCTTTGCTTTTGAGCACTGCAGAGGGAAGAGAGCCTGGTTCTAAAGACTCCAGGAAAAAAGACTCTTCACCAAAAAAACTTACTGCCTGAGGTTGAAGAAAATTCTGGAAAACATCTGCATCTTGTTCTAAGGAAACAAAAGAATGCAGTTGTTATTGGGTTGCAAAGGAGAAACGCTAGCATGAGGGAGAGCAGATGGGCAAGCCTGAGGCCCTCTATGTCTTAGACCAGTGGCTGCTGACTGCAGGTGGGCAGGGATGCGTCTATCAAACGCTGAGACTTCGACAAGGCACATGATTCCTGTGAGGACCACATCGGAGGGATACTCGGCAGAACAGGCTTCCCTGGCACATCCTGCTGCTTTCCACCACACAAAGTGTGTAAGGGGTTTCTGAGGACAGACTGAGAAGGGGTTTCAGGAGGACTGCAAAGCAGAAAGCCCCCTGGGACAGCAGGACACAAGCATGCATCCAGGGCTGGCCCCTCTTCTAACTCTTCAACAAGTAGGAGAACAGGAAGCTTTGGACCCTTTCTGAACTAGACCACTGTAGGGAGGGAAGGGTACAGGGTCACAGGATGCTGAGTGAGTGGGGACAGAAAACACAGGACGTGGGCAGTGTGGGCCTCCTGCATCAAACCTCACGTCTGACTGACAAGCATGATGGCACACACCTTTAATCCCAGCAATCAGGAGGCAGAGGCTAGAAGATCTCTGAGTTCGAGGCCAGAGAAAAGTCCAGGTCAGCCAGGGCTACATAGAGAAGGCCTGTCTCAAAAATAAAAATAAATATAAATCTCTCACTTCTGCCACTTGAGTGCTGAGTGGTCACTAGGGGTGTGGTTTCTCCTCTGGGGGTGCTCCCACTCTGTGGCTGGCTGGGATTAGCATAAGAAGAACACTGGGCACATCTAGCTACCGACTGCAGCAGAAGGGGAAGAGATGGGGCTGAGTAAACTGGAGACACTTGCCATAATGCAGACCCACACTGGAGACTTCAGGAAGAGGTTCAGAGGTGAGAATGGAAAGACGGGACATGTGGCTCTTAGAACAGAAGAGATTAGGGACAATGATGTCAAGAAACCAGGCAGGAGCAGGTGGGGAAACTGTGGGAAGGCTGGAGACAGAAACCTGGAGCAGGTCAGGTCTTTACAACAGTATTCCAAACATGGGGCACACCTGGAAACATAAGCAGACTTTTCAAACTCCCCTGAGTTTGTCTGAAGCACGGACAGGAGGCCCTGAAGGCAAGCCAGGACCAGATAAATCAGGAAGTGCATCAGTGGCTAACAGAATTCTGTAGTTGATCTAGGAGAAAAGCTAGAGACAGCAAGAGCAGTGGTTCCCTAAAGAAGAGGAACCAACAGGAAGGAAGGAAGGAAGGAAGGAAGGAAGGAAGGAAGGAAGGAAGGAAGGAGAATCCAGGAGACCAATGGCTGCCGTGTGGTCGGCTGGACCTCCACAGTAGGAGGGGCCTCTGGGTGATGAAGCAACCCCATGTTCAGGAAGTACCAGGTACCTCATATCCCATCCAAGCACCCCTGGAACCTTCCAGCAACCTCCTCTATACACTGCGGAGCACCCGGTGACTTCTGTGCTGACAGGTTTGTTAGAGGAAGCACGTTTCCTCACACATACTGCATGTGGCCACCAAACTCCACTTTGGGGTGACTCTGTAACAGTGAAGACACTGTTAGCAGGCTGGGCCACAATCAGTCATTCAACTCTCAACAAATATTTGCTAAAAGCATCCAGAGTGCCAGGAACTGTCCTTCACAGTGGTGCTGGTATGGAGTGGGGACACCACCCCTTGTCCTCGTTTGGTACACATGCTGGCCAGGACAGCAGGCAAAGGAAGTGAGCAATTAAATTATATTGGATGTTGAGCTGTGGTGAGTGTGCTGGGGGTGAGGGCAGGCAGAAGGGGAGAAGGGCAAGACGCCCCGGGGAGGCAAGGCAGATAGAGGTGACAGGGTGGCTAGGACGGTATAGAGAAAGAACAGCAGCCAAAGGGACACAGATGCTAGGACATCATCAGGTGAGAGCAGACAGCCAAGCTTGACTCTGAGAAGCATGGAGTTCCACTGAGGTTTGGGGCCGGGTGGGGGTTTGTTTTGACAGGATCTCATTCTACACCTTAGTCTGGCCTAGAAGTTACTCTATAGCTCAGGCTGGCTCAAATTTGTGGTAATTCTCCTGCCTCATCTCCCAAATGCTGGAATCACAGATCTGCATCATCATGTCCAGCAACTCCACTTAAAATTTTTAATTTAAAATTTTTAAAAAATTTAAATTTGTAGCAGTGAATGAGAAAGAACCTTTTTTGTTTGTTTTTGTTTGGGGATGCTAAGGTATAACAGGGTGGTGAGCTTGAGGAAGAGGTAGTATGGTGGGGGAGGGGGGAGGCTGGTCTTATGTGCATTATTTCCATGCTGGTGCTGATAGGTTTTGGGTAGTTCCAGGACCAGGGACTGAGTACATGGTGGGCTGGTGACTTCTGTTCTGTGAGCATTCTGGAGAAATGAGGAATATTATTTCCTGAATGCCTGGATGTGGGACAGGGAAACACCCAGTCTTCGACCCGTACTGAGGCCTCCAGCCAAGGAGGATCCTGGGGGTAAAATCCATCCTGAAATCCATTTGCCAGGAACACACCCACATGAAGGCTGGAGGAAGAGAGAACTGGTCCTCTACCATGCAAGATTGGGACCGCTGGTTTAAGCTGTGTTAGAAACCTATGTGTCTGAGCTGTACCAAGAGTGCACAGTGCTGTGTGGAGGTGAAATACAAGACACAGGTCTCCCGCCATTCTGAACGGTCACCACCTCCCATGAGGAACAGCAAGCAGGTACCTAGGCCATGGCCAGCCCTGGCACCTCATTGGGCCCTTAGATGATCTGGAGGTGGTACCACAGCATAGAAAAACAGCACTGTGACAGAGAGGTAACAACCTCTCTGTTGTGCAACCTGAAAAAAGGGACCAACCAGGAGCAGGAGCCCAGACATGCCCAGCAGCACAGCCAGGACCACACGGGCTTTGGTGCTTCGGTGACTCAGCAAATCCAAGCTCTGTCCCAAGTGGTAGAAGAGGGCGGGGCAGGCTTACCCCCACCCTCTGCTGCCAGGCTGCCAAACCCAGGAATTAACCAGGCACTGGGGAAGGAGCAGACCTGTCTGAAGGAACAGTTAACCAAAGGTTAACCAGATTAGCTTTCCACCTCTACATGAATGGAACTTTCCAACATGCACTTGGCCTCTTGCCTGCTCTGGGAGCACAATGTGCGCGTGACCACTTAATCTAACCAAGACTCCAGGGGTCTCCTCTACCAACAGGTAGGTCTGAATGAATCCTGACCCTGCTGAGTTCTTCTCAAAGGAAACACAAGCAGCCTGCTCTCTTTCACTTGTTTCTTTCCTTTGAAAGAAATGGAGGGAAGGGGGACGACACAAAAACAGCTCTTGCAATTTAGTTTCTTTTCTTTTCTTTTTTCCCTGAGAGTTGGTCACCCGCAGGAGAACAGTCTGAGTCTAAGGCTCTGTCTGGGTTGTATGCAGTTCCAGAGTATTTTTCTGAGAATGTTGAACACAGGATCACAACGCTGGGCTTTTCAGTCACTGCCTGCCACCCTCCCCTGCTCACCCAGGGTGGGGGTGGGGGGGATGAGGGGGCGGCCAGGCCTGAGGGACCCTCTGTGCTCTTTGCTAGGAATGTGAAAGGAAAAAGTAAAACAGACTCTTAAGTCTCTCACAAAGCTACAAAAAAGCAACAACTCTGATGGGAAAACAAGCAAAGAATCAGAACAGGAAATTACATATGATAAAATGCAAATTAAAAAAAAAACAGGAAAACACCTCCAACCTCCTCAGGTCAAAACGAGGGAAAGGTCTCTGCTTTTTGTTTGTTTGTTTTGTCTTTGTTTTTCGAGACAAGGTTTCTCTGTGCAGTCCTGGCCCTCCCAGAACTCACTCTGTAGACCAGGCTGGCCCCTCACTCAGAGATCTGCTTGCCTCTGCCTCCCAAGTGCTGGGATTAAAGGCGTGGGCCACCACCACCAGGCCACTTTCTCTGCTTTTATTAGCAAAGGCTACATCTTAAAGGGCTGGCTTGGCAGTTATGAGCAGGCGCTGCTCTGACAGCACACATGGGTTCAGTTCCCGGCAGCTTACACTGTCTATAACTTTGATTCCAAGGGATCAAAACCCTCTTCAATGTCCATGGCCAGGCACTACATGGAAACAGTACATATAATATAAAAATAAATATTGTTTTGAAAAGAAAGTCAATCCACCATCAGACAGAGTGTAAATTGGTGTGGACAGCTGGAAAGAAATTTGACACTACATGTATGTGCCAACCTTTAAAAAGGGTTATCCCAAGCTAGGTGTGGTGGCACACACCTTTAATGCCAGCACTGGGAAGCAGAGGTAGGTGGATCTCTGTGAGTTTGTGCTCAGCCTGATTTACATAGTAACCTCCAGGACAGCCAGGGCAACATAGAGAGAGTCTATCTCAAAAACAATAAAAATGGGGCAGGGGGGTGGTGGTGGAGGGGGGGGGTGGCAGTGGTGTGTCATCTGTTTGCCCAAATAATTTCTTTTCTTTTTACACAAGATCTCACTATGTAGTTCCAGCTAGCCTGGTAGCAGTCTGACCTAAGATTCACAAAGATAGGCCAGCCTCTGCTTCCTAAGTGCTGGGATGGTAGGCATGTGTCACCTACCACACCTAGCTCAGCCCAGGTAATTTCTTGTTAAAATTAGCTGTTCCATTTAAAGATATCACATGGCACATAGTATTCACTTGGTGAACACACATCAGTGGATGTACAGGGATTTTCTTATAGCCTTATACTAAGTGATCAAAAACATCTAAATAGCCATAAATTGACAAGTTAAGCTTTGGGTTACTAGGTTGGAGAGATGGCTCCCATGACAGGCAGCTCACCTCTCTGATGCCCTCTTCTGGCCTCTGTGGGTACTACATACACATATACAATACTTTTTAAGTGAAATTATGGGTATATTTAAGATGAGATATTACAACAACTATTTAAATTATTCTTAAGAGTATAACAACTTAGGAAATACTCTTGTAAATGTCAAGTTTAAAAAGGACACAAGACTACATATACATTATTCCTAACCTCCTTACGTAGCCAAAGAAGATGCAATGAGCGTCACCAGAAGAGTGGCCCAATTGGTGAGATGAGTGAACGTTTTATTATGAAGAGTTAATTTTCCACTGTGTTTGTGTGTGTGTGTTAAACATGAGTTATTTATATAGTAACATTTAGTAAAATGTTAACAGGAATTGTCTTTGGGCTGAGACAATGAGTAGCCATTTCATCTTTTGGTTTTCTGTGCACTTTGAACCTTTCTAATATGTCTGACTGTTACGCATCGGGATCGGCTGCAAGCCTGTTGCTGTCTCCAGTGTGAAAGGAAGATGCAAGATGGAGCAACAAGGTACAGGAAATCCTCAGAACCAGCCCCACCAGATGGAGGTCTTGTAGAAAGTCCACTGGAATAAATGCTAGAGACCTCAGGCGTCCTGACAACACAGGTTTTGTCCAGAGCTGTCTTCATCACAAAGACTTCAGGTTTGTGGGCTACAGGGTCAGCTGTAACCACTACACTGGGATAGGCTCGGAAGCCCACTCTCCCCTGCTCAGGCCTGCATACAGCTCTGAGTCTATGCTGGAATACAGGCAGATAGAGGACAAGCCCGTTCAAACAAACCAGGGAAAGAGGAGAGCAGACGGATCTTGCTTTCTGAGAGGTAAAAAAACAAAAACAAAACAACCTCCATGTGGAAGTAACCACGTGAATGTGTAACAGACATGGTAGAGATGATCAGAGATGAAGCCAGTCTGTTCCAGACTCTGAGACCATACGACCGGAAAGAGTCAGAGGATATCAGAATATCCTCTCTAACAAACAATGGGCACCACCAGGTGTTCAGAATCTCCTCCATATACTTTATAAAAGGACATATCCCAGAGAAATAAGAACATTTCTTTTTATTTCAAGTCTGACCTAAGGCTTCCTCAGTTACTTCATAAACTATGGTATACTATGGAAATATGCACACAGATGCTCATTCCTTTCCTGCTTTCAAAGAAGCAATACAAAATGTGTGTGTGGTGTGTGTGTGTGTGTGTGTGTGTATGCTTTTGTTTATTTACACTTTTACTGAGACAGGGTCTTACTATGCAGCCCAGGCTGTCCTTGAACTTGTGATGGCCTGCCTTTGCCTTCCAAGTGCTAGGACTGACCACATCCAACATTCGCACAAATATTTCCCACATGTCTTTCACTCTCTTGAAACAAAACCTGTCAATAATATAACCAGGAGAAACTTATTTATAGTCAGTAATATTCCCTATGTGTAATACAAGTGAAAAAATGAATTAAAGTTGGTTAACAAAATGCCTAAGTTAATATGTAAACACATCTACACACAAGACATTATTAATGCACAGCATAATGAGACATGGAACTTTTCATAAATCACTGCTACTCATACATTTGGCAGTGGTCTTCTTGAAAATTCGGTATAAATTTAAAACATGCAGAAATGATTCGCTTCTCTGTAACATGAAGTCCGGCTCCAGGCTCAGATCACAGACAGGAGCGCCCACTGCACATTCAGCAGCTGTGTGGATGGACAGACAATCTCGCCTTCTGGAAAGATAATCCTTCCCACAGAAGCCCTTGTCCACTCCCAGCACCTACCTAACCACCCACACATTCTCCAGGTGCCCTCCACGGGCATGTGGCCCACTCAGAGCTTCCTACTACGGCCCTCTTTTTTCAACTGACAGGAAAGGCCTAGAAATTCAGATATTTACCCAAAACCAAACCGAAAACTTAGTAGCTGACAGGATTAGAAGTGAAGGAGGGAGAGGAAGAGCTGGTGGAGGAAGAAGGAAGTCACTAAGCAAATATTTACTCTCAGAAGCACTAGGCATTGTGTCAGGCATTTTCCATTGCAGCTTTCCATTGCATTTTCCATTGCAGCTTTCTGCTGCAGGGTAGCACCCTGTCCACCCCATCCTCTCAGGTAAAGACACAGCATTTCAGGGAAGTGACTCCTTTCTCTCCCCTGGGATCCACTATAGGAACTGCCATGCCAGGCAGCCCTTACCCAGCCCTTCAGGACTGCTTCAAGCTGCTTCCTATCCAGGTAACAGTCCCTCATCGAGGCTGATGTCTCTATAAATCTGACTGGAACACACAAAAAGCAGCTCACCAAGAGAAAGACGGCCCAAGCCTGTTTTGTCAGTCTCTGATCCTGAGCACAGGGAATGAAGCTCCCTGCGAAGTATCAAATCAACTTTACCTACACTCCGGCAGAGCCTGAGTGAGTGAGTGGCTGAGACACTGCAGGAAGTGCATATTGAACACCCACCTCCCAAGTTAAGGAACTTACAGGGTTGGTGGCCATCAAATCCACTGCCTAAACATAGCCAGGTTGCTCTGTGAGACAGAACACTGTGTAGAGGTTTGTAGACATTGTTCTCTGCTGTCCGATGTCAGATACTAAAACTATGAGTAGTCCACTTTAACAAGAGGCCCGATGTACATCCCACACAGTCCATATCTGTCACCTTGGCCTAACTAATCCCATCACCTCAAGAGTCTTGCAAGACCTGGCTGAGCTGGGATGACCTCATTGGTGCTGACAGCAGAGGCCTCGACCTTGCAGCCCTTCCTCTCAAAACAAACTCTGAAGAGGTTTCATGGAAAAGGGCTCAACTCTTGCTCCTGTCAAATGGCTTCTTGCAAAAGAAGTCAAGCAAGGCCATCCCAAGGCTAATTATGGACTTATTTTTAGCATGACAGACAGAATGCTTATGGGTTACTGGAGCACCAGAGCTCAGAGCACTGGCTCAGAAGTCGCTGCTGGGGGCCCAACTCCACTCCGCCACTTAGTTATGTGGCTCTGGACAAGCTCTGATCCCCTCCATGCACCTCCAGTTCCTCCCTAGTAAAATGAGACTCCTGACAGTGCATACTCAAGTACAAGAACCGAGGAAGAAACTTATAATACTGACTGCACAAGGCAAGTGTGCACTTACTAGCCACCTCCTTATTAATACCAGACTGACTGCCAGTCACCCGAAGAACGGCTAGAGGCCTCCATCCATATACAGGCATATATATGTATATGTATATTTTTTTTCCAAGGGATCAGAGAGATGGCTCAGCAGTTAAGAGTGCTGTCATGGTTTGAATATGCTTGGCCCAGGGAGTGGCACTATTTGGAGGTGTGGCCCTGTTGGAATAGTTGTGTCACTGTGGGCGTGAGCTTTAAGACCCTCATCCTAGCTGCCTGGAAGTCAGTCTTCCACTAGCAGCTTTCGGATGAAGATGAAGAACTCTCAGTTCTGTCTGCACCATGCCTGCCTGGATGCTGCCATGCTCCCACCTCGATGATAATGGACTGAACCTCTGAACCTATAAGGCACAGCAGTAAAACCTTAACTAAGGTAAGTGCATACTACTGTTTTGCAGAGGACCCAAGTTTGGTTCCCAATCCCTACACTGGGTGACTCGAAGTTATCTCTAACTCCAGCTCCTGAGGATCCAATACTCTTCTGTCCACTGCTGGCATCTGCTCACATGCTCATACCCACACAGAGATACACACATATGCACATAATTTAAGATAACTCATAAAGAAATGGTGGGAGAGACACATAAGAATAGAGAAGAAGGGGCATGAGTCTAGGAGCCATGTTTTCCTGCTTGTGAAGTGGAGCCGTGCCGTGCCTACAGATCTTTGTTCTGTGTGGCTACAAGGGGCAAAAGTAGGTCACTGAAGGAACACTGGTAAAGCACATTAGAGGTCAGAAGAAAGAAGAAACTTCTACATGCCAGAGGTGTCCGGAAGAAGGAGCAGGATGTCTGGTGGCTAAGTGCCTGAGGCCAGGAGACGGCTCACCATGTGCCACACAGGCAGGCCTGCCTGGACTAGTTCTGGGCCAGAGAAAGTGACCTAGGATTCCCCTTCCACTGAAGCACCTACAGCTTCAATAAACTGCAAAAGTACTGATAGCCAAGGGTGTGGCTGGGAGGCCTAAGGAAAGAGGGGTGGACTTTGGACTGGTAGTGGCACACACAGCCATGGGGCTTTCACTTTCTACAATCACAGCACCAGCTGGTGGTAACGGAGGAAGCACTAGTGACCAGCTATGTTCAAAGAACCAAATACATTTCTTAAATAACCACTGGGGTGCTGGGGCAGCATCAGAATGAGGCTTGGACTAGGACATCATTCTGTTGACTTTCTACTTTGGGAAACTTAAAGTCAGCATCATTTACTACTGTGGGACTGATGGTGGAGAAGCTCAAGTACAAAGCATCAGGCCAGCTCACTTCATATGCTATGATGGGCCCTGGAAGCCAGGACCCTGTCTCACTTATGGCGTCCTCTCTATAAAGGATCCAGGGTTCATCACCTCTTGCTTTTCACCACTGCTTCACCACACAAACACAGACACACACCCTGGGTCTCACCAGCGGGTACCTTCTGGGCTGACATGCACAATGCAAGTACTGAGACAGAGAAAAGACCAGGAGCAAAAGGGAGGGAGGAGGGAGGGAGGGGAGGGAGGGAAGGAGGAAAAGAGTGTCCTACTCCAACAGTGGGCACCCAGGGAGCATTGCTGCCTTTATAAACTATAAAACTAAAGATAAATTTAGAACTAGGGACTATTTGCCAACAAATGTTGTTTGTATTGAAACAATACAATTCAAGAAAAAAAATATATTTCCTGAACTACAGCTCGTGGGCCATTTTCCAAGTATTTCCTGTGTACTTGTTTCTGGTCATTCACATAGTCCCAGCTTAGTCACTTGAGAGTGGCTGTGGGTGTCAGACATGGAGAGAGAAAAAGAGGCACAGAAACGACTCTGGGAACACCCAGGTACTCTGTCTGCCATCTGGCAACATCTGGTGATAGCCAGAGAACCTCTGGCTAGGCTGGCTAAAATTCCACTGAGACTGTACTCAGTAAGCTAGGCTGCTGGATCTGCCCACAGCAGGATCTGCCCAAGCCCTGGCCTGGGCAGTTCAAGCCCCACCACATCTCTATCCTTTACTCCATTTGACTGTAACCAAATCCCACAGTTTTGGTTACGACTCCCCACATTCACCAAGAACCATTCCTCGCCTTGTTGTTCTCCCAGCTGGCTGCTACCAGCTTCACTTAGGCCTCTACCTCCTCCTGTGTGGCCTGCTTACCTCGTCCAATGGCCTCCGGCATTGTCCACTGCTGTCTCCAACAGTCACCTCCTGTGGAAATGTCTCTGGAAGGTCCCTGCCCCTTTCGGCCCCAGGGCCCACTCTGCCCAGGGCAAGAAAGAGCTACAGCTTTCACATACCAAGTCTAGTTCACTGGCATTGGTGATCAGAAAGAATTATCCTTCTGTCTGGGGTGGGGTTGGCAGGACTGAGAGCATAGTCCTCATGCTACTCGCAAGCTGCCTGACAAAAGGGCATTCCGTCAGATCCAGGGTGACTAGTTGTTTGTTCTAGTCTACAGCCCTATGAAATCCCCTCAGGCACTGCTAGAGTCTCAGGGTTCTCCTCCACTGTGCCCACTGACATCTGCACCATGTGTGCCTCTTCTAATGCTCCCAAGAGGAAACTGTGCAGCATCCATAAAGCTTCTCTGTGGGAGGGGATGTCAAGTAGCAACTGAATTCACCTTTGTCAGAATCCCCACTCTTGTCCTCACTAGCACATGACTAATTGTGTACATTGTAATTCACTCTACTTACCATCATGACTGTTCAACTACCTTAGTGTCTGTGTCTTCTAGGACTGTGACCCCCCACCAGAGGTGCAAAACTCCAATCTATTTAATCATCAGTCCTGACTGTCACACAGAAGGGCACTGTTGGGAGCTTAGAAAGCTTGGAGCCCCCTGAGAACCCCTTCTGCCGTGACTTCTTTAAGGCTCTAGGCAGCATCCCCTCTGGAACAGTGGTTACAGTATGGTGTGACTGAACCTGAGGTCTCTGTAGACCCTCCCAGCTCAAGCACATGACAAGACCACAGCCAAAAATGCACAAGCGTCCAGGCTTCCTGAGACTACGGGGTAACATTCACCCAGGGCTGGGCTCAGAAGACAACACAACACCAGTGGCTCCTCGGGGTGGCACAGAACTTCTGCTGCAGTGAGCCAACCTCCTGAAATGGGTAGTTAGAATATTGGGATCTCTGTGTGCATGCAGCTAAGTATAAGGGACAATGAAGAATGATTTTATCTCCCTCTGAGGACGCAGAAGTACACCACTCTATATTTATCCCTTGTGTCTCCTGATTTAGAGCAGAACTTTTTTCTGATCAGCCCTTATTGCCAATACTTTAGCTCTACATCTAAATGAAGAACTGAAGTCATGTGAGTTCACCAACTCAATGGACAGCTGACTTACAAAGCCCTTCGAGTGTGATGCAGGCTGACGCTGGCAACCCCATAATTAGATTCTGCATGCTTTGCAGTGATTCTTTTTACTGTTTTTTTTTTTTTTTTTTTTTTAATAACCCAGTCTTCCTTTTGGGATGAAGGGAAAGATAGAATTTGTTAAAAATAAATTGAGATTTAGTGGCTTTTCAGCCTTCTGCTGCTTGGTGCTCTAAATATTCTATAAATAAGAGAAGCCCTGCCCTATAGAGCACTGTAAACACCCACAGACACTCAGCGCCAAATTCTTCCAATTATGACCCTGTGCCTGTTGCCAAGCTACTGCAAGGACCTACTTGAAAGGCAGCCATCTAGGCCATTTCCTGATTAAGCTGCCCTGTAGCAAGGAATCCAGGCCTGCTGCTCTGGCCTCACAGCCAGTCCCAAATAACAGTTCTGTGTTCCTGAATTAAGCTTTTTCCTTGTGATAGAATTACAATTCAAAGGTTGCTGCAAAACTCACTATGCGCCAAACCATCCGTTGGCCTGAGCTGGATGTCTGTTTAAGACGGAGGGCTGTCACACTGAGACTTTTAAAATCAGGCAGCTGAAGTGCAGTCCCAGGGATTTATAATTGTGTTCAACAAATCAAGGTCAAACAAAAGTAGGTCAGCTGTCAACATGACAGGTGAGTCAGATACTGCCAGCCCTGCTGCGCAGCTGCTTTGTGAACAGCAGGGGGCACCACTGTCCAGTGCAAAGGCTCAAATGGTCCTTCAACAAGTCCTCACCACACCCCAAGCAGGGTGGCATGGGGCATGGGGTACTGGGCTTACTAATCAGCAGTTCAAACGGCAGTGCTTCCTGGCATTCACCAGGCTGCAAAGCCCTTAAAGGACTGCCTGAGAAGCAGTCTGCGAGCCCATGTGTCACTGAGATTACTTCCAGCTCCTTAGAAACCAGAATGCTCCAAGCAATGTGGAGCAAAATGAGCTCAGGCTAGAATAGAAGCAATCTGCCTCCCAACAGGAGGCTCCCTGCTCGCTGGGGGCTCACTTGGATGTGGACTCAAAGAGCATCATCTGAGGCCAGTGAGAAACTCTGGGACCCAGTTCCTACCCCAGAAGGGAAAGATCCACTCTGAATGGCAGCCTCTTAGTGAACTGGCACCTCTCAAAAGAGAACTGAGGTGTGCATTGGTCTGGCTCTCAAAACTCACAGTGTGGACCAACATAGTTATAGGGACAGGTTTTTTAAAGTGGACACCAAGGAATGCTGGGAAACGGGTTCACAAAGCACTGAGCCTCTTCAGTGGGGCCTCAAACCAACAGTGGCCATTTCCACCACTGTCATGTTTTCGCAGGGTTCTAGTATCTATTAACTGTAAACATGTACATACTAATGTTTGCTCTTAGTGCCTGAGCATTGGGTCAGAGGCACCCTCTCTGCTTTGCTTGGTTCCCTTGGCAAAGCCACAGCAACATCACTGGCCTTCAGTGAGTACTCTGTACATACCCACACAGGCAATGAGCATGTGCACAGACCTCTGCAAGGGTCTGGAACAGGAGAGACCCCCATGCAATGCTAGGAAACTGGTCTTTGTGCACAATGGGATAAAGCAAGGCTCAGGTAGAGTGCCTGTCTGCTCAGGGGTGCATATTTAGTAATCAATGGAGATGGGTTTCAAAGCCAGGCATGCAACATTCCTACCCTGCTTTTGCAGTGAGCACCCACTGCTTTCAGAATCTAGAAGCAGCAAAGAGTAACAACTTTTGAGGGGGAACCCACTCACCAGGAAGAACTTTTCCATCAACCACCTAATTAATATACGGCAGGCTTAGCTCCTGCAACCCAAATCCAAGCCCCATCGTCAGAGAGCACTGACAACCACAGCCGGAGCAGGATGGGGAAATCTGGGCCTTCTTGCGGTGGCCGTGACAGTCATCATAGCCGTCGCTGTTAGCAACAGCAGGCTACTCCACGGTTCTCTGGAACAGTTCCAAAGAAAGGCCTGCAAGCAAGTCTGTGCCTGGCAGTGGTAAGGTCCTTGGAATTTGCCTTCTCCTAAACCAAGAGCCAAACACTTGAATAAATAAGAGGGAGAGAGGGGGGCATAATTTTTAAAACTGAAATCTCCCAAGTCTTTAAGTTGACAAGTGGAGACTGGTGTCGACCTGAATTGAGAACATTAATCTCTGCAGAAGCTAAGTTTATCCCCATTATAATCTATACACCACAACAACACTCCAATCCATCTGATATTTTGGGCTGAGCACCCCCACGCACACCAGGCTGTCTGCTGGTTGCAGGCTCTGCCTTGAATTCATGTGCAAATCAGCAGGTGCATCTCATCAAAACGGCCAGGCTAGCTCTAGTATGTGAATCCATTTCCCAATTATGAGAAATAAATGCAAGACAATGTCATCAGACAGGTATTTCCAAGTGCTACCAGGATGTCCTATGGCCCTTAGACACACACATCCTTCAGAAGCACTAAGCCCTCCATAGTTGCCAGGGAATAAAAACATTGAGACAGAAGAGTATACAGCCTGACCTGGGTATGGAAGTGCAGCTGGAAGTGGTGGACTTGAGGGCAGTCCCTGATGAAAGAGCCAGGCTTGAGGGTATTTTTCTTATTTGAGGGATATGAGTTTACAAACACCACCAGATTCACAAGATAATCTTACACACACACACACACACACACACACACAACCTGCAAGTATAAAGAGTACTGGGGGTTGGGGATTTAGCTCAGTGGTAACTTGTGCTTACCACTTTAGCTTGTGCCTGGCAAGCACAAGGCCCTGGGTTTGGTCCTCAGCTCTGGAAAAAAAAAAAAAAAGAATAAAGAGTACCAACTTTCTTCTGTCACTTCTGTGACACTTAAGACAATCTGCCAACATAAATGCTGACCCAGGAAGAACCTGGCTTCTCACAGCACATGGATTGACAATGACTAGTATGGGACATTGTGCAAGCTCCTATGTAGACAATCCAACCATGGAGGATTGTTTAGTCAGTGGCTATACACAATGAAGATGCTACCAGACTTAGCTTGAATCCACTCCTAAGACAGGGACAAATGGCACACCCAGAAAAAGAACAGGAATGCCAACATGGGACAAGAAGGTCCCAGAGAAGATGAACTTCTGAGCAACACTGTGGGACAGGGAGAAAGGAAGACAGGACGCTACCTGAATCCTAGCTGTGTAGTGATGTTACTAGGATATTAACGGTGATGATAATAATCATATCTGCAATGTGCTATTAGTGAATAACAGAGCAATATTTAACTCACAGGAAGCAGTAAGTGTATTTCTTTTCTTTCCTTTTGTTTTGTTTTTGGTGGAGGGAGTGAGGCAGTACTTTGTGTAGCCTAGGCTAGCCTCAAACTGACTCTACAGCCAAGGATGACCCTAAACTCCTGCTCTTCCTGCCTCCACCTGCCAAACACTGGGATTACTAGGCATGCAACCACCACCTGGGACATGTTACTTTGTTTCATTTTCACAGTAAGTCTATGAACCCTCTCTGTGTTACATCCGTTTTCCAGATCTGGAAAGAGAAAGTTAAAGAAACCTGAGTAGCATTCCCAAGGGCTACAGTGAGTTGAGGTTCAATCACAACCCATCTGGTTCTGAGCCCATGCTCCTAAGGATGGGCTAGCAGAATGCACATGATCGGCCTCACACCACAGTTAGCACCCTGGAAGCACTCAGACGCAGCGGCTTATCTCTATGCCACAGGGACCAGCAGGAATGACAGAGGTGAGAGGTGGCCTCTATAGGCAGTGGCACTTCACTTCATGGGGCTCAGCATTACAACTGGAGACTCTAGAACAAGGGCCAAGAAACTAGAATGCAGCCAGACTTAGATGTGCAGGCCTGTCAGTCCAGCTACTCAAGAGGCTAAGACAGGAATACTCCGAGTTCAAGACCCACCCAACTATTAAGTGAATTAAATTAAGGGTAAGACTGGGCTTCCTCAGAGATAAGAGACTTTCATCAGAACTGGAGAGGACTGGGTTCTTAGAAGAAAAATAGCTCTCATCTTTAGAGGGGCTTCCCAGAGTGCCCCTTGGAGTGCTCTGCACAGTGCTACCCAATACTCTGCACATTGCTCCTCGGAGAGCTGCTCAGAGAGCCAATAGCCTTACATAAAATACATCCACGTTTTCATGGTGAGAAAAACAGCAGAGAGAGTTAGTTACCTGCCTCTGTCCATACCAGCACATCCCACCACACTATCCTAATACAAATCACAGATCTTCAGAGTCTCTGAATCCTGTCATCTGTGCCCTCAGCATAGACTCAGCATCAATTTCCTGGACCATTCTACCAGCCTTTGAAGACTTGCTGCCGCCTCCCCTCCCACAGTCCGGCCCCCACACTGCCACCAGCTGGCTTTCTAAATAAAAGTGTTGACCAACATCACTCACCTCCTGAAAAATGTCTGCTGGAACCACAATACCGGAACAGACACCATGCCGGTATATGCCAACTCAGCCACAGACTCATCAAAGCTCATCTGTAAAGCCCCAGAGGAGTGGTAATAATAAACAAGGACCCTCCTTGTGAATTTCTGATCCAGAGAAATGCAACGCACAGTACACAAGACAAAGTGGTGATGACTGGTAATGGAAATTAACACAGAGTGTAAGGACAGGACAATGGTTAGGGAGACTAAGGAGAGGGAACAGGTTTTTTGTTTGTTTGTTTGTGTTCGTTTTTTTAAGTATTTTAAAAACAGGTGAGAAATCACTTGAATGGAAACCAAACCAGAAAAGCCTGAGTATCATGTAACAGTTTCCTCTGAGATTGAAACATTGAATCCTATAGGGAAGCTCCTTAAGCAGGAAGATAAACAACTCAAAATAGTGACAGGAAGTCCCTGAAACTAATCAGATTCATCAGGTACCTCCCCACCAGAGTAAACAATAAAAGCTGAGAGTCCCTCTCAGAAGAGGCAACGCCAGCTGCAAAGAAAACTCAAAACAAGCAAAGCTGCAAAGAAGACTGAGATGAGACAAGCTGCCTGGAAGAAGCTCAAAGCAGCCAAGCTGCCTGGAAGAAGTTTGGACCAACTGAAAGACCTGGAAAGGATGTTCTGCAACCTGTTGAGCTGTCAGCAGGCTCTGCATTGTGTTCCAGGTTCCCAGCTCTGTGAGCTGTCACCTGTGCTGGGATGGATTTTGGTAATGCGGCTGAGTCATTCTTGCTCCTGTAAGTAAACCCAATAAAACTCATTGGTTCACCAAGCTGGAGTTTAACGGTACCCATACTTTGGTTGGTCCTGGGTTCCCAGGAAGTTTTGCCACACAATATTGAGCCAGGCACAAATGTGGGAGAATAGCAAGTGAGACCAAGATGAGTTGAGTGCAAAGCCTGAGGCAAGAGGACCAGAGAAGAAAATGCAGAGGCTGTCAAAAAGTCAGCTAAGCAGAGAGAGCCAAGGGGTAAAATGAAGGGATGGCAGGCAAGAGCATGATGTTTAGTTTCTATTCCAAGCATGCCAGAGGCCACTGAAGACTCTGGAATAGGAAAGGGGTATGAAGGCCTTGCTTGCCCTTGCCTATCTGAGGAACACTGGCAGCAGTAGGATCAGTGTGGCCAATGTGACTAGCTAAGACAAAGAAGGACTGGATGAGGGCGGAGAGGGCCGGTACCTTTCAGGTGTACTCTGAAGGAAAATCTCTAAGAATTACTGTCAGACAAAGTGAGGAAGGGGAGAAGATACAGAATCAAAGCTGGCATCTACATTTGGGGCCTGGATGGTTTCAGAGAAGATGGAGAGGATTGGGGAAGAGCAGGGCTGTCTGGGGATCAGTCTTACCTTTTTAAAAAACAAATTGGGACATGTGCTTAGCTATACTGGTCTGGGATGGCCAGAACATTGGCTCAGTGTGTGTGAGATGAGGGCCCAGGAGCAAGGTCAAGACTGGCACCAAGACTCAGAGTGGGGTGTGTCTCCCTATGGACTGTGTTTACGACGACACAGCAACTTGGGAGCTCCACTGCTGACCCCTGCCCCAGACATGTACCCTATGTTTCGCCATCAGGCAAGTCCCTATCTCTGCCCTGAGACCCTTCTGCTGGCATGTAGCTGGCACACTGGCTCTCATCTTTTCAGACTCACTCTAAAGTCATCTGAGAGGCCTTTATGGCCACCCTGCCCCGGTCCATGAGCCCCTGCAGGACTGTGGTAGCAAGCCTCTCCCTCTGGGTCCCATCACCTAACCTGAAGTCTGAGCACAGAGGACATTTGGATGAATGGAGTCCTCGCTGCAGAGAGGCGTCAGTGACTTGCAGCCCTGCTGCTGTCTGCCCTGGAAAAGGCTGCAAAATGAGGCACTGTGACTGAAGCACTAATAATGCTCAATGGGGTGGAATGCTTTCTCCCCTTAGGGACTTTCTAGCAACAAAGAGCTTCAAGAAATCCAAACACTGAGCATCTCAGGGGGCAGCAAAGTGTAATGAACACGGTGCCTGGTGAAGGTGTTTAGGTTCCGGCTGCAGAAGCCCAATGTGCTGACTAGTTTTATGTCAACTTGACACAGGCTAGAGTCATCAGCAAGGAAGGAACCTCAATTGAGAAAATGTCTCCATAAGGTCAGGCTGTAGGCAAGCAAGTCTGTAACGCATTTTCTTAACTAGTGATCGATTGGGGAGGGTCCAGCCCATTGTGGGTGTGGCCATCCCTAAGCGGGTGGGCTTGGGAACTATAAGAAAGCAGACTGAAGAAGCCTGGAGGACAAGCTAATAAGTAGCAGCCCTCCAAGACCTCTGTATCAGCTCCTGCCCTGTTTGAGTTCCTGTCCTGACTTCCTTTAATGACAGACTGGGATGTGAAAGTATAAGCCAAAAAACCCTTTCCTCCACAAGTTGCTTTTGGTTGTGGTGTTTCATCACAACAATGACAACGCTATCTAGGATACCCAGTATGGGCTTCCATATTCACTGGGGGCCACCAGTGTCAAGAGTTTACACCTGTTGCCTACAGCAACCTTAGAAAAACATGCGTGGGAGAGGAAAGCGTGTCATCATGTATGACTGTGAAGCATAACAAACGCTTTTAGATGATTCTGGGCCCATGATGAGGAAGACCACAGAACAGCAGCCTGCACTGAGCAGGCTGAACGAGCAGCAGCCCAAATCCAACCCAAAGCATGGATGCTCTGGTGTGGGGATCCAGGTAAGGGCAGCACTTGGGCAAAGAACCCTGGGTCTGGACTGCAGCCCCACTGTGCATGCTCCCTACACGAATCTTTCTAAGCCTCGGTTTTCTTACCCACAGGGAACAAAGCACTGCCTGTTTTCAAAGCTGCCTGGTGTTCTGGGGTCTGAGGGCGGGTGCATGTGGTTGGCATACAGCAAACATGGGCATGGGGGGGGGGTGGAGTGGTGGCAGTGTCTTCATCGCTAAGGCACAGTAAGCAGAGAAAAGGGGTGGAAAGAGACAGCCATGGAAAGAGCAGGTGAAACCCAATGATAATAAATAGGACCTTTGAGGGCTTACCACAGCATAAAGAAACTACTCAGGAAAGAGGTGTGAATGGGGGGAACTGGGGCTCAAGGCTAGCCTTGGCTCCACAGCAAGTCTGAAGTTAGCTAGATGACATGAGAATGTGTTGGAAAATGGTGGGGTGAGGCGTGCAGTGGGAGAGGAGAGAGAAAAGAAAATTTCTTTAAGACATTCTAGTCTCTGTTTTGTGTTTGTGGTTTTTTGGGGGTTTTTTGTTTTTGTTTTTGGTTTTTTGTTTTTGTTTTTGTTTTGTTTTTGTTTTTTTTAGGATGGGATGGAAAAGAAAAAAACATAATGAGAGAAAACAGGAAGAGAAAAGAGATGCACTAACTTTGAATATATCAACATATTGGCAGAGATCAAAGGAAGTTAACATGTGTAGACCAAGAATGATGCTGTTTTAATGAACAGCATCTTCTCTGTCCAGCTCCTATTCAACCTTCAATACCCTACTTTCGTGAAAACTTTTCCCCATACATCCCAACCTCCACCTAGACAGTCATTTTCTTGTTCCTGTTGTGAATAGCAGGTATAGCTATGTAGACCTGACTAGACCGGGACTTGCTACATATGCCAGACTGACTTCAACCTTGTAGTGATTCCTCCTGCCTCTCTTCCCAAAATCTTGGTTTATAGCACCATGCCTGATAGGAGGAAAGGGGTAAAGACAGATTACTCTTAACTAACATGAGAAGATGACAGCAGCTATCAATGTTAGATTCTGACCTACTTTTTCTAGTCCCCAGACTGAAGTCAACACATCTGTCTAGCAGCAAGTAAAAGGATGGGCAAAGGCCGTCTGAGAGCAAGACTCCTTAATGCTCACACACTGCCAGGATTCACCGTCAGCAAACCCAGAACTTACTGTAGGGTATTAAATGTTTATCATTTTAAAAAAATCATTCAATAATAGCAGCAGCCGTGGACATGCTTCTCTATGCCAGGTGCTGTCCAGGCACTTGGCACCCAGGCTGGCCAATGTGGGTCACCCAGCCACTGGGCACCAGGCCAGTAAGGGCCTGTCTGACAAAGCCGCCTCAGACAGAGAAATGAAGAGCTTAGATTCAATATTGTAAAATAGTGCTCAGTCATTTTTGTCAACGCCAAAACAACACACATTCACTCTGACAATGATACAGAGGTGTAACCGGTGACTCTCAGTGTGTTCCTGTGTCACCTGACCGCCTTCACTGCGCTCTGAGGCTCTATAATTCTCCGCCAGGTGCCCCATGGCTACTGCTAACAAGGGTACTTCTGGAAACAATGCTTACGATAGCAGATACTAGATAGTTGGTGTTTTCTACGTGTGAGAATCACACAAAGAGTACATCCCTTGTTACAGTGCCACCTACAGAATAGGAACAGCCTGACAGTTTGTCTCAGGTCAGGACACAGCTGACATCCCAAAGAAGGCCTGTCTCCAGAGCCTATGGCCAGGGTGACACACTTTCAGGGCATCTCAGTCTGCAGTGAATAACGGCGCCTGGTCCTCACTATCACCTGCACTCACTGCCCCACTGTCCCCGTTCCCTACCTGGTCAGAAGCCATTTCTGTTTTTGTTTTTCTCACCAAATAGCAGTGTGACTCATTTGGACTTGAGCCATGCCGGCCTTAGAAAGCCCTAACAGCCTGGTAAGGTGCCCTGGGGAACCCGGCGTCCTCTGCGGCCCAGCCCCTGACCAGCTGCTTGGAGTCCACATCAAATTTTCATATTGCTGGACTCTGGGAGGAGGATCCTGATGATCACATAAGCCAGTGGTCATAGAGTGCCACAGAGGGAGGAGGGTGCCTTCAGACTGGCAAGAAGTATTTCTTTAGCCAAGAGCAATGATATATTATTCAAAGTGGCACATTAGTCCCCTGAGAAGAGGAGGTGTAGCTGAGTGATAAACTAGGCAAGGGAAACATGCAGCAGCAGCAGCAGCAGCATGCACATCTGCAGCATGCACATCTGCAGCATGAAGCAGCTGCTCTTAAGCAAGTATCTTCAGTTTCTCCCTTGCCCTTTTAGCAGAACCCTGAGACCACAGACACTAACTCCAGGGCTACTCTGGGTCTTGATGAGCTCCAGGAGGACAAGGATGGCAGGTACAGGGGTCACTATGACCCACGTGGTCAGTCACCCTTGGGAGTGTGTGCAGGTCCACACGCCAGCCTCTGTCCTAGGAGGCCCATGACTTCTTTCATTACAGAAAAAACCAAAACCAAACAAGGGGACAAGGGGGATCCAGGTAGACAAAAACCACACAAAGGGGAAGACTCCACCAAGCCTCCATGCTTCCTTAGCAGATGGCTCCAATGCAAATCCCAGGAAGTAAGGCATGAGCTAACCCATGGCATAGCAAAAGGAAGTTCCACAGAGCAGAGGGTCTGCCAGGCTCTTTCATAGTTAGCACCCAGACAAGGGATGAGTGACTGGTCCCATGGGCTGTCAGTCAGCAGAGGGTGGGACACCTACTTACAAGTGTTAGTTACTGTTGCCATCCTGGGGCTCACAGGGGTTGCTCAACATGGGAACAAATAGCCACTTGCCATAAGGACACAAATAAATGCGAGATGACGTCTGTGATGAATGCTGGCCAGGAAGAGAAGGATGGGTTGCTGGCACCCATGTCTCAGGACATAGAAGAATGGGCAGAAGCACACACTGGCAGCCTGGAACATGGGACTAGTCTCCCCACGCCAGAGACAGTCGGGGGCCTTGGCGTTCTGCACGGTGTCTTCTGGGTAGTCACAACAGTACCTCGGTTGACATGGTCTAAGCCCCTATAAGCACTCTGACAGTGTGTGATACATACAACTGTCAATCAGGGGTGGACAATGATATGTAAAAGTCAATGGTTAGACCTAGCCTTCTGAGCTGAGGAGGTAGCTCAGAGCTGGAGACCTTGCCTAGCATGTGAAGGCTCAATCCCCAATACCAAAACCAGATTCTATTCCCCCCAAGGAAAGACCTAGCTTTCTTATCAAGGAAGGCTTTCCACTGTAGCTGATGAAATACAAGGACCTCAGAGACATGGGATGGGCAGAGCAGGGGAAAATGCTTTCCATGCGGAGTGGGCATCTGTGGGAAGTCCCTGCATAGGGAGGCAGTATGATAGGAATTAAGGCAGCTTAGAGCCTGTTCAGGTGCCCTGGTCAGCAAGACACCTCTGGGCCTTAGACCAACTCTTCTGGGAAGCCTCCCTAGCTTGCTGAGAGCACACAGATGTAGCAGGGCTACATTTTTGGCACAGCTCTCAGTTCTACACAGAAGAAGGAAGTGAAGGAGACAAGCATGGAGCCCAAGGTCCCCCCACACAAACATATATACTGGTGTGCTATAAACTCAGTAACTGTGTTAGCTGCTGGATGGAACGCAGACACTTGCCTGGGACACCTGAGAACCTTGCATGTTCATGTCACTTCTCAGTACACACTGGGGACATCACAAGACTCTAGATGCGGTAGTATCTACATCCACAGAGGGTGACTAGAGACCACACCCACCAGCCAGACCAGGGGAAAGGCTACCAGATCGGAGTTTGGCAAGAATCAGTGCTAGGCTAATTTAGGATATTTGAGATTCATCCAAGACCAAGCTGGGTGGACTTCATTCCTAAGAATTCCTTGATGGATTATTTTTCATTTTGAATTGCAAGTATTATTCCATCAACAGCAGCAAAATATAACTGAAAGTTAGAAGCAAAGAACATAGGGAATAAATGCTCCTGAAGTCCTAGGATGTCGGGAAACACAACAGTCAGCCCCAAACTCCAGCCTGGAACAGTCTGTCCAGCATCTGAAGCTAAGAAGCGGTCTGGCCCAATCAAATCCAACCACCAATGAACTTCTAACTCCAGGTACACCTGATCACATTACAAATCTGTTGTTTAGCTGTGCAAACAGACACTGCTATCCACACTCTTTCAACAAACACTTCCTGAGCCAGGTGCATTGTGCTGGCTGGGAATGAAGAGGGAGGGGTGTGTGTGTGTCTGTGTGTGTGTTGTCTGTGTAAAGAGTGAGAGGGGTGTGTGTGTGTGTGTGTGTGTGTTTGTTTGTTCTCCACCCTTAAGAAGCTTAGTTTACTGAGCATTATAGATAAGTAAGTCAACAGCTCTCCTGTAAGTGCCTTATGCATCAGAAAGCCATGCAATGTATTATGGGAGACAAGAGGAAGGTCAGCTCCAGGTTCAGGGAGGAAATGAGGGGTATCTAGCAGAACAGGAGAAATTGGAACTGAGCCCCTAGGCGGGAGTAGTGGCCTACTCACTCCCAGGGGAGAACCTGGAGCTTGAAAAGGCACTAGAAGTAGAGGCCGTTGGTGGGCTGGGCTGAAGCTAGAGTTTCAGACAATGTAGCAAGGGGCTACATACCAGGTAATGGGAAAACTACAGGCTCTGAAAGGGCTATAAAGTCCTTTACTCTCAAACTATTGGGGATCCCATGGAGAGGCTTAAGTAGATGAAACCCATGGGCTGTACGAGTTAGAAACACAGATTTACAAGTGTGAACTAGAATGAAGGAGGAGAAAGATTGATAGGAGCACCAATTAATAGGATCTGGAGGGGAGGGGTAGATCGACTCCTGTAAATGATGGGTCCTAAACAATGGGGAAGAGAAGAAAAATAATTGACAAGGGTCAGTGAGGTGGCTCAGCAGGTAAAGGGGACTGCCACACAGACCTGACAGATTGAGTTGAATTCTTAAACCCATGGTGGGAGGAAAGAACAGACTCTTGCAAGTTATCCTCAAACTTCCACGTATGTATGCACTTGAGAATGTGCGCCGGCGGTGGTGGTGCACACCTTTAATCCCAGCACTTGGGAGGCAGAGGCAGGTGGATTTCTGAGTTCGAGGCCAGCCTGGTCTACAGAGTGAGTTCCAGGACAGCCCGGGCTACACAGAGAAACCCTGTCTTGAAAATCAAAATAAATAAATAAATAAATAAATAAATAAAATAAATAAATAAATAAAAAAAAGAAATGTGCATGCGTGCGCGCAAACACACACACACACACACACACACACACACGCACACGGCGGGGGTGCTAAATTAAATAAAATAAAGAGCTTGCAAATTATCAGAACACTGGATATGACAGATGAGGGAAAGGACAAGACAAGGATGAGTCAAGAAGAGGAGAGGGAAGCAGGCCAGGGGCACTTGGGAGAGGAGGAGATGACACCATTGGGAGACTTGGTAAAGATTGACTGGGAGGCACCTCTACAGGTCTCTGGAACAAAGGAGTAGAGAGGAGCTAGCCAGGCATAAAGATGAGAAAGGGCGGGAGACAAGCAGGCTGAGGAGGGTGAAGGAGAACCCTGGGGAGTAAGCCTGTGGGGTGACCCAGGGCCAGAACACTGAACACAGACCTCAGGAGGGCGCCCTTGACTGAGGGAGCCAGGGCGATGAGGTCCTAAGCAAAAGACCAAGAGGTAGTGGAGAGCTCAGCTGACAAACCTACACCTCCTCCAAGAGCTTCCTAAGCTCCCCACAGGCTCCCACTTTGCTTGTAGGAGAGGCCTTCCCTGACCACTCTACCTGACCCATCAGCCCCTCATTCTCTACTCTACCTCACTTTACAATTTACCATGAGCATTTCCGGTGTTCTAGACATGCTGTTGTCTGCCTTGTGATGACACAGCCCCCTCCCCGTCCTGTGTCACCACTGCAGCTGTAGTCCTGAGAGCAGGGTCTGTCACAAGAGGTTGATCACTGTGTCTCTGGTGGTTTGAATAAGAATAGACCCCATAAGCTCATATATTTAAAAACGTAGTCCCCAGTTGCCCAGTTAGTGGAACTGTCTGGGAAGGATTAGAAGGCGTGGCTTTGGTGAAGAAAGTATGTCACTCAGGGTGGGCTTTGAGGTTTCAAAAGCCAATGCTATTCCCGTTAGCTCTCTTGGCCTGGAGGTTGTGTCTCAAGACATAAGTTCTCAGCTACTGCTCCAGTGTATCACCTGGTACCATATTCCCTGCCATAATGGTTAGGGACTCTAACCCTCTGAAATGTAAGCCCCAAATTAAACACTTCCTTTTACAAGTCTCTTGGTCATGGTGTTTTATCATAGCAATAGAAAAGTATCAAAGTCAATACCCAATTTTACCTGACACCCTGGAAGCAGCAAATAATTAGTGAGCACGTGACACTCCACACCTGGCTGTGCTTAATGCTAGGGTCATGGTGAGAAGACAAAACTTTGTAGCTTGATGCTGGAGATGAGCAGAGACTAACACCAAGAATTGGAAAGAAAAAAAGTTGTGACAGGACCACGAGGCAGCACTTCATTCTATTCTCATGCATTTTGTGGCAGTCCCTCTCCAGATCCAGAGCCACCACCTTCTCTAACTGAAGGACCATCTTCCTGGGAAGCTATTAACGCTGGAGTTTGGTTGTCATTTCTTCTGGATTTTCTCACCCTTTCACAGGTTCCTGAGAAGTGGGAGCACCTGCCCTCTGCTCTCAAGTGTTAATCTGACGCCATCTATATCTACTTAAGTGGGAGAAGAAATCTCACTTAGATGAGAGAAAGCAAACAGCACAAGGGTCATGTAGAACTGGGTTCTAATCCCTTGTTACTTTGGACAGGCTATTAAATGTCTTAGTGGCTGGATTTCCTTATAGCTGAAACCGGAATACTAACTCTCCCAGCAGAGATCATGTAAAATTAAAATGGGATGATGCACTCGGAGGACTCAGCACTCTACTTGATACAGGATGAGGGCTCAGTTAACTCACTGCTTCTGCAGTTTGATCGCTAACTGCTACCTTCACACAAACCAAGGCAAAAGGTGAAAAGTCCTTAGATTTCCAACCATGGAGCATATGAAAAGATGCACAGGACACAAACTGGTCAGCGACCTCAGGAATAAACTCACATTCCACACACTTGTCCAGACTCCCCCACAGTAAGTCTGACTTCAATTTTGGCTATTCTATTTTTCTCCTTCGTTTTATACAAATACAACTATTTCCCCAAGCAGATCACATCTCATCTCACGGCAAGACTCCAAACCCAAGCTGGATTCCACGGTGCAAGTTGTGGCAGAGTTGGGAACACCACACCTCAAAGCTAGCCTAAGAGCACAGTCAGAAGCCCAGTGTGCACACAAGTGCCAACACACTCAGCTCCAAGAAAGGCAAGGAGGACTGGTCACGACATGCTTGGCCTGACCCAAAGCTACAGGATAGGCTTCTCTGGCCCTATCTTCTGTTTCAGCTATAAGGAAACCTTTTTCCTTGGCCTCTGGGTATCTCTCACCTTCTGCCTCCCACCTCAAGTTATGCATGTCTTCTAAAACTCAGCCCTCCACTTACTTGAAACTTCTGTTCTGGGCTGGAGAGATGGCTCAACTGTTAAAGGCTAAGGCTCACAACCCAAACTAAGATGTCTATTCTACATCTTCAGACATAACTGGCTCGGCCCAGACTTCAGTCCTGTATCACCAACTGTAAACTAGACGTTTCCTCCGTATGAACCAATGTCATTTAATTCATCTGAAAACAGTGTCAGAAGAGTAGATGAAATTCAGTGTTGAAGACTTGTCAAACACGCATGAAGGCCTGGGTTCAGTCCTCAACACGGCAATCAGTCAAGTGGTAGCAGCATTAACTATCTCTTTCCAGCTCTAGTGCCTACACTCCTGTTGATGATACTGTCATGAAACGCCAAATTTCAACTTTCATCTTTGACTCCTGACTTTAGAGTCAAGACAGCAAATCAGATGGGCTCCTCCCTTGCAACCTCCCACCGGCTGTGTATCTGCCACTGGCCACATAACAGCACTATGTATTACCTCTATAACCTCCATCAGATAAGTGTTCCTAAGATGTCACTTCAGTCAATTCTCCACTCAACATAACTTACCCAGATTCCTACTGTCTTGAAAATAGCTAGCACCAGGGTCTAGAAAAGGAGTTGACAAGCAACAGCCCACAGGTCAAATCCAGCCTACCGGCTTTCTGTAGACAAGGTTTTACTAGAGCACAGCCATGCCCCCTTCATTTACATAGCAGCCTGGCTGCCTTCAGGCTACCCAAGCAGAGCTGAGTAGCTCTGACAACCACATCACTCTATAAGCAAAACCATGTAGCCTCTGGTCCTTTGCTGAATCAGTGTGCTGACCTGGGCTATAATAGTCAGATGGCAATATATCCCACCAAAGATCTATGCTGCTTCAAACAAAGCTTTTGTTCCTGTTGGTCTGCGGATAGGCCCACCTTCTTTACCCACTTTATCCACGTTCCCATGTACAGAAAATCTCATGTGATCCCTAGACTCTTTTTCCATCTACTTTTTCTTCTTAGACAATGCCAAAGCACTGTTTGTCTGTGAGGTCCATCCCTGAAGCCCAGGACTTCTCCTCCTTTGACCTCTGTCTACACCAGTAGTTCTCAACCTTTCTAATGCTGTGACCCTATAATACAGTTCCTCATGTTGTGGTGACTCCCACAACCATAAAATTATTTTCATTGCTACTGTTATGAAATATAATATAAATATCTGATGTGTGACCCCTGTGAAAGGGTCATTCAACCTCCCAAAGGGGTCACAACACACAGGTTGAGAACAACTGAACTACACCAATCATACAAACCTAGAGTGAGATTTCACTATTCTTTCTGCCTATGATATAGACTTCTATGGGACACAAGCTTCATAACGTCCACTGAGCACCTTCATCCCAAACACAACCTCAACCACATCACTTGGTAAAAAGGCATCAAACAAACTTACCAAAGGCGGCCTAGGCTTCCACATTTGAAACTTTAAGTTTGGTTCCAAAAGCATTCACTGTAGCCAACACCACCTGAAAGCAAGGAAATAAAAGTTTAGCTCTAGAAGAGAATATTACATGTCGTCTTCCAACCTGTGCTACGCATTAAGTTTTGACTAACGATTCTCCTAGAATGTCAGCTCTGCTTCTGCCTAGAAAACCCCAGCTTACTCTGCAAACTGGTCTAATGGCCTTCCTGACATCCCAGGTGCTGACCCACTCAGCTTCCATGAAACACTTGTGACATGTCTGTGGTAACACATGACACACTGATATGATAGGATTTCTTATTTGGGGGAAGAAGGGTTCTAGACTACAGGTTTTTAGAGAGATTTGTGGAATTCATCCTACCCCTTGAATCCACTATCTAGAATACCACATGCATTTAAATGGTCCTCAGTAAATGCAGAAAGTGGATGGGAAAAACCACCTATTCAGTTCTTTATCACATCTGTGGGTTCTAAAAGAACCCAATTTTCACCAAAGGAATGCATGCCCCAGTCTCATTGCTTTGAATAGGAAATAGTTTGCCAGAAGGATTAATGAGATTAATCTAAAGGCACACCTTGGCAATGACACACCCTGGGCAGAAACCTTCAGAGGCTCCCAGAATCAAAGCCAGGATGTCAGGCCTGTACCAACTGGCCCAGTCTCACATGGCAGCCTCAGCTCACCTGGATTCCTCAGATGGACCCTACTTGTCCAGAGAGACAAGGCAGACAGTGATTTCCCAGACAGAGGCCCCACCAGCATCCCCTCCAGTTGGATGTCTTCCTCTACTGCCTTGACCACCTACTGATGCTATCCATTACAACACTGTAGCCCATGCCAGGTTCATAATGCCGTCTTAAATGTGACTCTTCCTTAGGCTGTGGTGAAATACATATAAAATAAAGTTCATAATCTCAGCCATTTGGCAATAGAGAGCTTGGCAGTGCTCACTACATTCCTTTGCTCAGCCACTGCCACCATCCACCTCCAGAACGCTCTTCATCTGTAGAATGGAAACTAGGATGAGTAAGTCTCAGTAAAACATGTATGCATGCAGACATGAATGAATGAATGAGTGAGTGAATACACTGCTGAATTCTACCATGGTACTATAGTCACATATTTTCCAGATTAATTTCAACCCACCTTAAATCTGTCTCTGTCTATCTGTCTGTCTAGCCCCCCCCTTTCACACACACACACATACACACACACACACACACACAACACACACACACACACCCTTGGGGCAGGAACTCAAGCCTATCTGTAAGTTAAGACTTAGCGAAACACATGACTGTAATTTGTCTGTCAAGCCACTAGACCCATGGTTATGTCCTAATCCCCCCTTACAGGACCAGGCCTCAGTTAATCACTGCTTTAACTGGTCACTCTCCTGCCTCAGCTTGCAGGCCTTCTTGGTTTTCTGCCCATCTTATTGGCTCATTCTCTTTCTTTTTCCTTTTCTTGCCAGGTTTTCTATCAGAGACCTCGGGGCCTACTTCTCTTCTCTCTCTGCTGTCACTCCCTGGTGGTCTATCTAGTCTGATTCAACATCACCTCCACACCTGATGCTCACTCAGATTTTTTTCTTCCAGCTTGGGCCTTTCCTTTGACCAACAGTCAATTGCTGGGGTCAAATCAGAGGTCACGTGCACATTGCTCTATGTTGACTAGTCGGGGTCTCAAGCTCAGCACATCTACCAAAGACTCCATCTTCCCCAGACTTGCTCCCATCGGTGTCAGGGCTGCAATGTAAGGCAACTTGTCCAGCTGTATTCTCAGTCCTTACCTTTCCCTCCACATCCAATGCTCACCCAAACTTGTTCTCACATCCACATATTATTAGCATGGCCATTTCTCATTACCTCCTCTACTGTCACCATTCTAGACTGTTACAACCACTTCCTAACAGGGTCCTTACTTCTAACCGCAGGGCCGTTCACACCTCTAGCCATAGCTGATTCTCATTAGAGGAAGAAGTCTGTTACTGCATGAGTCATATCAGGTCACTTTGCTTGAATCCTTCAGTCTTCCTGGCAAGGATGCCAGAGGGACAGGCATTTCTAAATCTATAGGCTCCGGAGCAGGTGGCAGGGCAAGCCTGCTAATGTCTAGGCCAGTGCCGCCATCCCCTACCAATCTATCGTCCCTGTTTTGCCTAGCATCATAATCTCTGCCTTCTTGAAGAAAGGGAGCATTTTGAAGGGAGTAAGAGACAGACAGTCAGTGTCCCTTTCCAGCTGTGGTACCAATAAGAAGTCAGCAAAGGAGGCAGAAGACAGTGAGGCTGCCCCACCTCACAACACAGGACAGCAGGCACCACTACGATGAACAAACAACGGAGTAATGTGTGCACTATAGAGAGGTGGAACGGGAGACGTGATGGCAGTGACAGTGAGAAAGAAAGATGAATGGGGTCAACATGTTGTCATTGCCCAGTGGGGTCAGTGGGATGGATGGTATGCAGCCTGGAGCTTATGCAGACTCAGCCTCCTGAACATGCTGCCCAGCAGTGGGTGGATGGCCCCGGCTCTGAACAATGAATGACAAGCAGGAGAGTGGACCTCCTTGAAGGCTACATGGTTTGTGGCACCACCAGAGGGCATGCTGGTGTCTGTCATCCATGCTACAGCCCCAGGCTTTGATAAAACCTGAGATTCATGAGGATGTATGCAGTCTGTGCTGCTGACTGATTCCCCTCACTGATATCCTGGGGCTTTGCTGCCTAGATCTGGGGAGTTTGCTGACGTGAGTTGAGGCTATGTTGGGATCCGTGCAGCCACTGTGGGCCATGAGTGAGTTGGTGGTCCTGAAAGGGCCAGGGGATGTGTTGATGTCTGTGGCCCATGCTACCATCAAAGCCCATGCAGATGTCCATGGTCTGGGCTGCTGTATGAAGCCATGTTGACGTCCCTGGGTGAGGGAGAGCTGGCCCTGTTCTCTGGTTGTCATAAGGCTCTCCTCAGTTGATGGCTTCTGGTGTGGGTGCAGGAGGAGAAATACCCTCCCTTGGGGGCTGGCCACTAGGAATTTGACCATGCTCCAGTGAGTATACAGACAACACAAAGTTGCTCCTTCCTCCTCCTCCTCCTCTTCTTCTTCTTCTTTTTCTCCTTCCTCTTTCTCCTCTTCTTCTCTTTCTCCTTCTTCTTCTTCTTCCTCCTCCTCTTCTTCTTCTCCTCCTCTTCCTCCTTTTCTTTCTTTTTTCTTTCTTGTTCTTTCTTTTTGAGGGGTGAGACATAGGAGAACTGGGAGGTAATCATGGTGGGGTGCATGATAATTCCAAAATAATCAATCAAAAAGAAGACTACAATAATAATAATAATAAAATGATTTTTACCCAAAATTATTTTCTTTTTGCTTTTAGATAGTTTTCTAAAGTAGATTAAACAAATATTCATTCAATAAATAATTATTATATTCTTGCTATAAAAAACATTGCTCTCAGAAAATTCATAATCTTGTCAAACAAGCAAGAGAAAAACAAAAACAGAACAATGAAGAAAAACAAAATGTTATTGTCAAAAAAAAAAAAAAAAAAAAGTCCGTAAGTCCTCAAGAAGCATGTGATATGTGAAGTCTGTCAGCGCTTACAGACTTCCAGCCAACAGGCTCGACTTCCAGAGTATGAATCCTTAGTCCCCTGGCCCCCAGGGCATGCAAGCTCTTCTTAAACCTCTCAGCTTTTAGCCTCCGGCTTATCACTAAGTCTTGTTTACTTATTTGTATACCCACACCATCTTCTCTTCCACCTCCTGGTGCCATAACTAGAGGTTAGGAGATGATGATGATGATGATGATGATAGTAGCTAGGGTCCCAGCAGCCACCCTTGGAGTCCCTATAGTAGTAGCCTCCTAGCCACTCCAGCTGCCTCTACACACAGACTCCCAATCACTGCTCCATAAGGGATCTGGGCTACTTCTAATAAAAACCTAAACAAAGAATCTCAGCACCATTGTACTCTACAATCTTCAGAACCTGTTAGAGAAGACCAAGCTAGACTCGCTTCATCTGCCCCAGTGCAGGTCTTCTAAAACGGGCTGCTTGCCTGGGCAGGGATAAAAATATGTCCCTCCCTCCCTGGCCTATTAGTGACTGACCTGAAGGAAAGGCATACCCTCCAAACTAAGCCAATCAGAGCCTTGTTCTAGAACTGAGGGCCAGATGCAAAGAAAGGAACACACACGCACACGCACACGCACACGCACACGCACACACTAAGGTTGTAAACTGAGGCTGCCAGCACAGTGTCCTTGGAGAAGGGCAGCTTATCTCCAGGTGCCAACACAGCAACAGGGAACAGGAGCCAGAATGTCAATCCCCACGCAGAGTTTAGCTTCCTTGGTGACCTCCTACACCCCTTTGCCCAAGTATGGACCCAGTAAGTTCCCACTTACACCTGTGCTAGAAGAGGGATTTTTGTCTCTCTCCCCTTTTCTTCCTTTGCCGTACTCCTTAGATCAAGAACAGTTCCTAGAATGTTGTACTTAATCACTTATTAAGTGAATGAGGCAAGTACATTGGCTGCGGGGCAGAAAGACTGGTGAAGCCCAACTACGTCATCTCCCAGCTATGTGATCTCAGGCAAGGTTGTCTAACCTCGGGTGGTGGTTTGAATAGGTATAGTTCCCACAGACTCACGTGATTGAATGCTTGGCCCACAGGAAGTGGTACTATTAGAAGGTGTGGCCTTGTTGGAGGAAGGGTGTTACCATGGGGGCAGGCTTTGAGATCTCCTATGCTCAAGCTCCGCCCCGTGTGGCACACAGTCTCACCTTTCTGCCTTTGAATCGGGATATAGAACCCTCAGCTCCTTGTCACCTCAGCACCAGTACCATGTCAACCTGCATGCCACCATGATTCCCATCACAAGGACAATGAACTAAACCTTTGAAACTATAAGGGAGCCCCAATTAAATAAATGTTCCTTTGTAAGAGTGGCTTTGGTCATGGTGTCTCTTCACAGCAATAAAACCCTAACCTCTGTGTGTGTGTTTGTGTGTGCATGTTTGTATGTTTGTGTATGCAAGAGCCAAAATATGTGCAAGTGCATGTCTATACACATAGTTACAGACGCCAGAGGACAATCTTGGTTGTTGTTCCTCTGTTTCTCAAGAATCTTGTTTCTTGAGGCAGGATCAACTTGCCAATTACGCTAAACCAGCCATCCCACTAGCCTCAAGGAGCACCTGTCTCCAACTCCGCAGCACTAAGATTGGGAGTCACAAGCCACTGTGACTGCCTTTTCTAAAGGCATCTGTGACTCTAACTCAGCTCTACCAGCACGTTACCTCCTGAGCCATTTCCCTGGCCTTCTCTATTCTTTTACAACTCAATTTCTCTGCAAAAAAAGGGAAGCCATAGCACCTACTCAGAGGGGTTGGGAATAACTAAGATCATGAGTAGAAATCCCTTCCCTGGAAATAGCTCAGGCTTCCCAAATACTAACTGCTCTTGTTATCAACTCCAGGCCAGAGGCCCAGTGTGGGCTTCAGACATTCATAGGTCATTGGGAGGGTGATGTAAGAAAGGAAGGAGCAACTGGGTATTGACAAGCACAAACTCTCCTGGGAGCAATAAGCCAGCATTTAGTGAGATCTGAGAGTTACCTAGGGCTCTCAGTAAATTGCCAGAGGTCAGAGACCCAAGACAAGTGGGGCAGAGAAGCATTCGTGGCTGCAGGAAAGTACTGCCACACCCAGGCGATGAGAGATGCTCTGTGCCTTTCAAGAGCCAATTTTCACAGCAGAGCTTAAAGAGAGAGAGAAGCTTCTTACATCAGGACAAGGTAATAAGGCTATAAAAATGGAACCACACAGAACCCACATGGGCCCAATTTTCGAGGAAAAACAGCGATTGCCACAGCATTTGGGGTGGGGGAGGAGTCACACTTGGGTCTCCGCAGGAAAACAGCTCTTAAATGAACGTAATGAGGCTGCAGAAAAGCTCCTGGGTCTGCCAAATGATCAGGGTTGGCTCTCATCTGTCCCCCTTGTCCTACTCCCTGCTCTCTACAGATATCAGAATGGGACAGTGGAGTCCAGTGGCTGTGCTCCAAGAGAGCACAGTACAGAAGAGACCCTGCTGACCATCCCCCCACACCCACCCAGAGGCCTTCTTCCCCCTTCAGACTACAGTTGACCCGCCTCTTACATCACCTCTGAACCTCTCAGCATAGAGCATCTGACTCTTCCCAGCTTTCATGCCCACTCTTCCCCCTGCATCAGTGCATCAGAGCAGGGTAGCTTAGTGGTTAGCAACACAGAGCCTCCTTTGTGAAATGGAGATGCAGACATAGCTCATTTGAGACCCTGTGTGGATTAAATGAGCCAGTTCATTTAAAGCTTTACAATCATGCTTAGACCCAGCTGTACCCAAAACGAGTCTCCCTAACATGCAAGCTGTGAGCACTGGGCCACATGCCCAACATTTCAGTGGAACCTCAACACAGCTCTTGTCCTTACGCTTCCTTCTCTACCTGGGCCTTTGACATCTGCTGGAAACGCTCACCCTGCACTTCAGGCTGCCCTACAAGGTGTTGACAAAAATCAGCCACCTCCACAAACCTTCCTCTACTCTGCTCAAGTGACAGAATCTCTCCTTCCCTAAGAGGCAGGCCCACCTTTTAATCTCTTGAATAGCATCAGCTTTAAGTCTGTGTGTGTGTCCCACTCCCACGTTACAGACTTCTCAGAAACAAGGGGTTCTGGGATCTCTCTCCCCCCCAGTGTTTACTCCCAGTAACCTTAGACATATGTAGACTCAGTAAACATTTGCTGGATTAAAACGAAACATGATGCCTAGATCCAGGGTCCACGTAAACAGAAACAGGAATAAGTGGCTGAGGGTGTGTAGCATGTTCGAGGCTGTGGGTTCCAAACTCAGTACTGAAAAAAAAAAAATTAACAAACCTAGCAATGCAGCAGATGTTGGACTCTCCCCAGCACCCCCAAAGCCAGTGCTGACCTCAGGCTCAGTACTGGGGACCAAGTCGTGGTGTCTGCTTGTTGGTTTCACCCTAGTTGCTGCCTGATGGCCAACAGAAAGATGAAGTCACAGCCTCTGCGCATGTGCAGTGCCTTCCACCACCTGCTCACTCAAGGGCAGTCTTTCTTTCCCTCTGAAATGCTATGTGCAGCTGGGCATGGGGTTGCACAGCTGCAATCTCAGGGATGCTGATGCAGGAGGATCACAAGGCCAACAAGACCATCTCCAAAAAGAATTCCCAATGTACTTCCTTGTCTTGGGGCATTTCTTTCAGCACCCTTAAGGGAATCTGGGTTTTATTTCATGATTATTTTAATCAAAGCATCAGGTGTTCGGAGACAAACGTCCTCGATTTTCACAAGCTGATGGTTCCTTAAGAGGATTTATTGATTCACCTCCCCACATAGGCAAATAAATTAAGGCCACCTTTTGCTTATACCTCCTTTCTCATTAGTTACCCAGCTTCTTCACTTATGAAAAATACAACAAAGACTGTCTCCAGCATGAAGTACATTTTTAATATGTTATCACAGCATTCTTTTTGAAAAAAGAAAATCTGACTCTCTGTCGACTCTTGGGCCATTGCCATTAGCTAGATAAATGCCGACTTAATGAAATGATTCTGTAATACACAAAGATGGCTTAATGCAGCATTAGCTGAAAGAGCAAAAATGAGAAGCAGTCTAAAACCTGCTTCATTACATGCTCCTCCCAGCTCATGAAAGATATTCCCTGGATGGACAGAATGGTATGCAGCCATCTTTAACAAGCATGGGCCCCCCACCCCACTCCTGGGTGAGACTGAAGCTATGACGACATTGTGAGTACAGAAGACAGGACAGTTCCTGCAAAACTCAAGCAAAATGAGAGCTATGTGGACATCTCAGCACATGTAGCTTGTACTGACTGGTGTGGCAGCAGGAAAGACTCAGACCAGCCTTCACTGACTGCTTGGCTACTTGTTCCAGGTCCTAGATGCTCCTAAACATGAGTCCGTCCTTCCCCACAGTACCAGGCAGGCCCTGTTCCATGGACAGTGCTTCTCAGCCTCTAAAACACTCTTCTATATGTGTCCCAATCTTGCCAGCTCTCCCCTGTCCAGTGGATTTGAGCAAGAAGCTAAACTGTTTCCAAGCTTCGCTCTCTTCATCTGGGTACAATGGTATTACTCTCTAGGCCACAGAGCCTGCCCTGAGCCCATTCTCCTGCCCCACTCTTGTCTGGGGGCTAGAAAGATATGTCAGTAGGGAAGACTGGTTACTGCCCTTCCAGAGGACCCAAGTTCAGTTCCCAGCATCCATATAGGGCTGCTCACAATTCCCTATAACTTCAGGTCCAGGAGACCTGAACCCCACTTCTAGCCTTCACAGGAACTCAACCCTCCCCCTACTCCCCCACACACACATACAAAGACACACACAGAGAGACGGAAAGGCAGAGAGACAGAGGCTCAGGCTTATCTTGGAGCAAACTGGATGCATTCTGTCACATATTGACCCCATATTGCGAGGTCTGGGGGTGCCCGGGCTGTAAAGAATGTGAATGGACCCTTCCAAATGGGAGCAAGGATACCCAGAAGCTACGCAACGCTTATGACCCCAGATTCGGCAACACTCTCACAGTGACAAAAATGGGCCCCAGGGCCCCAGGCAGGAGGCAGCAGGAAGCAAGGCTTCTTTGCCAAGTCTGCAAATTGAACCCAAAGTCATCCTGAAAACCTGAGGACCTATGAAAGAAAATATGAAACAAAACCTAACACATCTGAGGTAGTAAACATTTGAGGAGAAGTCCATTTGTTGATGGATCGCTTCTTCCCCTAGGTCTTCTGTGGGCCTCTTTTCTACATACACGGTGAGTACAGATGCCCTTTTACCAGAAGATAGGGATGGCCAAATAGCTCCCCTCTTCACCAAGAAAATCAACTGTGTTCAGTAGCCAAAACTTCCAGCCCAAGGGGGGATTAAAGCATCCCTGCAGGAATGATTCTAGCCAGAAGTCATAGTGGGTAGATGGAGGGGTGAGGAAGTTTAGATGGTTAGGTGACTTCTCCTTGGACCTCTTTAAAAGATGAATAACTTAAAATGTTCCTCACCGCATAAAACAGGGATGAGACAAGTTTCAAAGACTTTTTACTCTTTGGCCAGTAAAGAACCATCCCTGGGTCTGTGGGAGGAAGACTGTTGTATCTTATCTCCACAAAACTCTCAAAGAGTCCAAGGGTTTTCTAAGAAAAGCCAATCCAAAGAGTAGGATGAAAGGCCAAACCCCAAGACTTGTCAGGAAGGTCTAGAAGACTTCATGAAGATGCTCCGTGTGTGGTCATGCACCTGGGCCTGCCACCAAGCTTTTCTGGGTCACCTAAAGCTCTGTACACAGAGATCTCTGAGCACTGGTGACCAGAATTTCCAAGGCAACAATAAAAATAGTATATTCTTGTCTGTTTGAAGGCCTGAGCCTGAGCTACCAGAAGAGGAACTGGGGATAATGAGGGCATGCAGAGGAGTTCCCCAAAGGTACCTGCCAAAATCCTCGCTGAACCTACTTAGATGCTGAAAATAATGGGAGACAATATACAAGCCTGCCTCAGACAAAGGGGCTGCAAGCATTAATCTGGACTCTTACATCAAGGCTGGCTTATCCATCTCCAGAGAAGCTGCTACTTACCTAGTGAAGCTCAGAGATAGTCACTTGGAAAAGCCAAATCAGCTTTGTGCCTTCAGCTTATGCCTCCATCTGTAGGCCCTGGCCTGGCCAGGCTGTTGAAGGACCTTAGTCCACCTGAGAAGTCGTTTTATCTCTACACCAGCAGCTCTCAACCTGTGGCTTGGGATACCCTGGGGGTCAAATGACCCTTTTACAGGGGTCACACATCAGATATCCTGCACATCATATGTTTACATCACGATTCACAACAGTAGAAAAATTACAGTTATGAAGGCAATGAAAATAATTTTATGGTTGGGGGGTCACCACAACATGAGGAATGGTATTAAAGGGTTGCAGCATTAGGAAGGTTGAGAACCACTGCTCCACACCAACAAGCTCAGGGGAAATGGGAGGAGCCAGGCTTGGTGGGGGAGGGGGGGAAGTCTCACAACCTGTAATTATCTTCTTCCTTGAGCTCCTGGTTAGCTTCCTGTCTCTCCCCAAAGCTCCTCTCAGCTAAGGCGAGGTCAGTGGCTCATTCTTGTACCTCGGCCACCACGTGGAACAGAGGCTCTCAAACATTCATCAGTAGATGAATGACAGCCTGGGAACTGTATGACTTCAGACACCAGTCAGACACCTTCAGGAGCCACAGGTAAGCTTGTCATGCTGCATATGGGCCAAGTCCCAGAGGAATGGGTAACCCAGTGTCCTCTTGAAGGTCTGTGGCTACCTCAGTGCCTCTGGTCAGTGCCTCTAAATCTCCTCTATCCCAGCACAGCTTGGCTCACTCACCTGAGTGACAACAAAGAGGAAAACTGTAGGGAGGTGAGGACCACAGTGAGTTCTCTTGAGAAGACAGCACCAGAAAAATCAAACCTGAGCATGAATAGAGAGACCAGGTATAGAAGGGGCCTGGGAGAGCCAGGGCGCCCAGTCCTTAATGCTGGATAGTCAGGGTGCTGTGGTACAGAGGAAAGGGTTATACAACATAGTGAGACCCTGTCTCAAAAAGATAATAACTAACTAACTAAATAAAGTAAGTAAGTAAGTAAGTAAGTTGCCCAAGGAACAGGGACTGTGCAGAACTCATTTCTTTAAGTCAACTGCGATGAAGCCTGGCCAAATCACAGGGTATCGCTGGACATCCTAACGTGGGAGGAGTGTACCTGTCACCATACGTGGTCCCTATTGCCTTGGTCAGGAAGGAGTCTGGATCAGACTGGGAGCATTCAAGAGTTCATAGCCCAGGACAGGTGCCAAAACCAAGGGACAAAAATCTTAGTTTTGGCTCTGAGTATGAACTTATTTATAGGGCTAATTTTCTTTGCCCATTTAAGATCATGAAATTGATACACGCAGGTTTGAACTTGGGAAACCACACAGTAAGACCGGGAATAAGATCACCTCTAATCCCACAAGATGAGAAGCACTGTTAATATTCTGCTGGCCTTCCCTCCTTTCCTTAATGAGGATTTAAAGGGATGGGTGCATACTGTGAAGACATTTCAGTGCACATTTTCTTGCAGTAAATCCCATCCACAACCGCTCCACACTGTTCTCAGCAAGACGCTCACCCTTAGTGAATAAATAAATCATAAAATAAATACAAGAATAAAGCTTGAAAAAAAGAGCAACAAAATGAATGAATCTGATGAACCCCAATTTCTTTACCAACAGAAAAAAATCACCACTAAATCTAGGATGGAAGTTCTCATCACATAAAAACATGAAGCCCATTTTTACATTTTCTTGTCTAGATCATCTCTTCAATAGTTTAAATAAGCCACATTTTTCAAATTGAAGGAATTTTATAACTGCATTTGATTATTCTGAAGCAGGAAATCAAGTCTGGGTGGCGTTAGGAAGGTCAGCGGGCTGGCCAAGTCATTTTAAAGGCTGGTCCACACCGAGGACGCTATCTTCAGTTATGTCATATCTGGTCACCCACACAGTGAGACAGGCAGATGAGTCTTGTGCCACCGAATTGGGAGATGCTCAAATGTCTGCCCTGGTACTTGATGGCTACTGGGTTTTATACATGGATTCCAGTACTTGGTCAGCAAGAGTCTCAAACCCTTCTTCATGAAGAGAGGACTGCAGGACGTAGAGCTCCTTTGCATATGCCCTTTTCCACCTCCTGTAATATCTACACTCCATTCAGCAATGGACCCATGCTAGGCACTAGGTGGGGTACTGGGATACAACAGTGAGCAGACAGATGCTCCACCCGTTGCCATGGAGCTGCAGATGATGAGTGGTCCTCGTCCGTTAGCCTCACACTGCTCAGCAGTAAAGGTCATCAATCCGCTAGCTCTCCCTCATTTATAGATGATAGAATATTTACTAGAATGCTCTCCTCAGGTCATAGGTGAAAGGCCAGTTTCAAGCACAGGTCTCTGACGCCTCAGCAAGAGTTCTTTCTACTGTGCCAATCACATTGCTTCTTCTTGCTGACAACACAAGACTTTTTGGATTAAGAGTCCTTTCTGATGCCTGGGTACAAGCTGGCTGCTGTCTGTGAGCAGTGAGGTACTCTGATCTCTAGATGGCTCTAGATGGCTCTAGATGGCTCTAGATGGCTCTAGATGTACTTGCCCTGGCTTCAGTGGTTGCCAAGCTTCTGGTTCCTGATTTAGGGATCATCCTGATTCTCTCACTCTAGCTCCAGATCAACTAACCACATGCCATTGCCACCACAATGGCTGGCTACCACCTTCTCCAGTGTTCCATTTCCCCTCCACCACTGACCTTGCTGGGCACATGGCCTCCCAATTAAAGATATTTCCCGCCTCCTTTGCAGCTATATGTGTTCACGAGCACTAAGATCTTACCGCAGGGGGAAAAGAATTACCGATTCAAGGTCTTCCCTGTGAAGTGATATGACCCCTTGTACCCTGGTTCTTCCCACTGAGGAAGGTGAAATGAAGTTTTTACTTCCAGCCACCAAACAGAAGTCACTTGTTGATGACACCAAACCTAGACCCCCCTCACTCTGGACTGACACATAAGAAGTCACCCTCCACCTGGGCTCAGCTATGGTGGGAGAGCGGGTCTGTGGGTCTGCTTAACAGAAGAACTAGCCCAGATAGCTCAGATGGAATCAGTTCCACACCCCTCCAGTAAAGCCATTAAACACTTGAAAGGAGATGTCTACAGCTGTGTGTGAACGTGTTCGTCCCGTGTTATTACCTCATGGAGAAACTGTGAATAAAGGACACCACCCGACCTCAAAGGAAAATTCTATTCAGTCAGAAGAAAACTGAGGAACGCAAAGGAGGAGATCGGCTTCCTTCAGCAACAGCAGGTGATCGAGAGAGGTGAGGCCTACAGCCAGTCCTTGGTCTCCTACAGCAGCTCTCTCCACTCCCAGCAAAGGCACCGCAAGCCAAACTGAGGGCCAGGGCTACTGTCTCCATGGAAACAGTTATCACAGGAGCTGTGTTCCTGACCAAGAACTCAATGGTCAACTTTTAGGAGAAATTATATAAACTTCGTGATTTGTCAGCTGTAAAAGCCTTGTGTGGTCGTTGTTGTTGTTGTTTTCCAGATAAGAGGGCTGCTGGTGGCCCTGGAATCTCCTGTAAAGGACATATGCATAGTGTATATCATCTGGGGGAGTTATGTATTGGCTGAATCCAAGACAAGAAGCTGTCGTGTGATCTTCTATTTACTGGTTCAGAAACAGTACGCGTAGCACAAAACATATTAAATTAATCATTCCTGCAGGTCCCAAAGGCTTCTAAATACAGTATACAGAACACTTAAGAACAGCTTTAGCAAAGTACGGGAAAGGAGAAATCTGGGTAAGCCTGGTAAGAGTAGAAGCTAAAGTAGAAACGCAGCTTGGAAGCCTGGCTCTGCCACTGACCGGCTGTGCGCCCTCGACAGTGACTCACACCCCCAGACTAGTTCCCAGCCTGCACATGCAGATTCCTAACACCTGTCTCCCAGAGTCATGACAGACACCAAACAAGGCACTGCCTATAAAAAACAGCTTAGCAAACTGGTTGGGAATGCGAGATGGAGCTTTTAGAAAGGGCTCTTAAGAGAAGATGCTGATGCTTACCCACCCAGAAGCCCAAGCAGACTAGATGCTGCCCAGCCACTCTATGAGACCTAGAGAAATTTCTCATCCAATTGCTCCTCATGGACTAAGGGGCATAGCTGGCAAGAGTCAGTCTCTGCGGCGTTCATCACTGACATTCATTTGCTCACTAGCCCCCCGAGCAGCCAGCAGGACACCAGTTGTGAGCTCTGAAGAGAGCTGCAGCGAGCTAGGGCCACTGAATGGTGATACAGCTGTCAACCGAAAAAAGAGCTCACAGGCCCCACGATGCTGTGAGAAGCCTCCAGACTAAGACAGAGAGCATTCTGCAGTTCAAGAAATAAGAAAAACTGCTGCCGTTATTAAAAAAAAAAAAAAGCAGGCTCTTGAAATTGGAGTTTTGATCCCAGCTTTTCCACATAGCACACATCATCTGAGGCACTCCTTGAGTTTCGGACTCCCTGACAAGAAAATGATATCTATGTCACCCACCTCAGCAGCACTTGGCATGATGCTTTGTATAACGAATACATATCTATATAGATATATAGATATAGATATAGATATAGATATAGATATACACACACACACACACACACACACACAATACTGTTAAGAGCTGGCAGATTTCAAGCAAGGTTCTGCTACCTCATAGCAGCTACGGACTTTGCAACTGGCTATTACCTGGACAGTGTTGCTGGCTCATTTATTAATCCCAGGCTAACAGAGGTTCTTCTGGATCTCTGCCTAATGCCTGAGGATAGACAAACCATCCAAGAGTGCCTGGCCAGCCAGTTGGCTGGATTCTGACACTTGTTTTTCTGGTTTGGAGCTGCTCATCATTATGCTGAAAGATATTCTCAGAGAAGAAGACATTTGCATGACTATCTGTATCTAATGTTTCCATCCATATCTGGGTATAAGGCTCTCCATCTCTGGGTATGAAATGAGTCTTTAAAGCATGGCCCCAGGACTGGAGATGGAGGTCAGCTGGCAGAATGCTTGCTCAGAATGCACAAAACCCTTGGTTCAATCCTCAGCACTACATAAACAGGGTGGTGGCACAAGCCTGTAATCTCAGCACTTGGGAGCTGAAAGCAGGAGGATCAGGAGTTCAAAGTCATCCTCGGCTACACAGAAAACTCGAAGTCATCCTAGGCACACAAGACCCTGTCTCAAAACAAAAACTAAAACAAAATGTTTCTAGCCAACAAAGTAGAGTCAGCACCCATGTAGTGGACAGCACCACATCCTCCAGCGGCTCAGGGGGTGGCCCTGCTCTGCCAGAACCCCTGTAAAGGCCAGCGCAATCCCACCAATAAAACTGCACCTTTACAGCTTCAAGGCCTGCTTCTTTCTTTGTCTCTCTCAAGCATCAGATCCACTCCCTCTGTGAAGGCTTGGATGAGAATTATTTTACCAGCCTAACAATCAGACTCAGTCTGAGACATCAGAGATATGCTTATGGGATGGGGTAAGTAGCCGCAGCAGCCTGCAGGTTATTCAATTTCTAATCCAGTGCTCCTTACAAGCAACATGTCTTTGTTTTTTTTAACACTTGTCTTCCAACATGGCGCACTGCCTCTGAAGAAGTCATGACTGAGATATCTGGCCACAGTACAGAGTAGATTCACATACTTAAAAGCCGTTTGCACTGGCAGATGTTTGCATGCTCTAGAACGCCAAAGAGCAACTGATAACAGTCATGGGACTAACACAACTGTCAATTAACTTGGACTCTAGTTTCATGTCTCTCTCCATCTTCACGTCTCTTCCACTCAGATCTCTGGTCCACTTAGCCCTCTATGCTCCAACCTAACTGCAACATTCACACAGGGCTCATGTGTGAGCACATAGGAAGTATTACTGTGTCATAACACAATAACTTCAGGGGATCTCCACTGCTCCCTCCAGTCTCTACCACTTTGATAGGCATCACTTTACTTTTCCTGTTGCTGATTTAAGAGAAAAAAAAACTCAAGGGGCCAGTGAGATAGCTCCATGGGAAAAAGCACTTGCTGGCCAACAAAAGCTGGATCACGTGAGTTCAATCCTGGGACCCGTTTAAAGGTGGAAGTAGAGAGACTGATTCTGCAAAGTTGTCCTCTTCTACATGCACACCACGGCACGTGCAAACAAACACACGCATTACGATAATGGTGGTGATGATGCTGTTGAATGCACCAACAAAAGCAACTGAAAGGAGGAAGGGGTTATTCTGGCTTGGAATTCCAGGGCAGTCCATCATGACGAGGGGCGGGGGGAGCTTCAGAGGGACCTGGTTACATGGCATCTATAGTCAGAAGCAGAGGGAGATGAATACTTATCCTCAGCTCCCTTTCTCCCTTGTATTCCGTGGGGAATGGCAGCCCATAGTGTGTAGCACCCTCTGTGAGTGGGCCTTCCTCCCAGATGCTGATAACCCCTCAGAAGGATGCCTGTCTCCTAGGTTTTAGATCCTTTCCAGCTGACAATCAATATTAACTACCACACTAGGTGTTTCTAGTTTCGTCCTATTGCTATGATAAACCCCTCTGGCCAAAAGCAACCAGGGAAGGAAAGGGTTTATTTCATCTTACACTTCCAGCTCATAATCTGTCATTGAAAGAAGCCAGGGCAGAAACTCAGGGCAGGAGCCTGCAGGCAGCAGCCATGGATGAATGTGCACTGAATTACGCTTCAGCTTTCTTATGCATAGGGATGGTCCCCCAAGATCAGTCAATGCAGACAATCCCTCACAGACACAGCCATAAGCCAATGTGATCTCGGCAATCCATCAACAGAGATTCTCCTTTCGAATGACTCTAGCTGAATCTAAATGGTCACTAGGTAAACTTTGACTTGTCATTGACTTCCCTTTTTCCATCACAACGTGGGTTAAACACGGCCACCTCAGAAACCTTCCATTCTAGGTTAGGCCATCTCTGAATGTGATTTCGTCACACCCACCTCTGACCTTTATCTGTATTCTTATGCATCCACCTTGGAAGGATGAACCCCACCCTCCTCTGTGAGTAAATTCTAGATAAGGAGCTGGCATCTGAGCTAAAGTCTTTATACTTGTTCATTGTACTCGTTACAAATAAGCCATTTCCCCACCCATAAGATGCTCTTTAAGGAAATAAAACTGCAGGCTCTTTCCTGGGTCACAAAATGAATCAGTTCTGGCCCTGGGTCTAGCCTGGTGTTTGGCATACAGCCCTTCAGACATCTGTTGACTAAATAACAAATGTGTCGTTATGCCCAAATAAATATGCAGTAAGTTTCCTTTTAGTTGATGTGGCTCAGCCACTGCTAAGCTGTGCTCTGGAGCCAAGTAAAGACAATGCAAAGATGAAGATCAGCTGAAGAGTTAACTCTTCATCAGTAAAAGGCTCCGATCTCTGCCAACATACAGAACATGGAAACACACAGATGCCCAAAGGAAATGGCAGTCTAGATTTCTCCCAAACACACATAAGAGCAAGTCTTGCATGTGTCCTGTAGGACAGCAGGGACATCTGGGGCTTTCACAAGGCTCAGTTCACCTGTTGAATAAACAGGTATTTATTGGACAGTTGTTCTGTACAGACACTGAGTCTGTTGTTGGTCCTGGGACACAGCAGGAAATAAGCAGGTGACATTCCTGCACCCAAGGAAGATGACGCCATGCAACCCTCGGCTCCACAGTTAAGTTCCCAGCACAGTGTCTCCTTGTACAAACTCCTCCTGTGCCTTCAAGTGAGGGCTGGAAATAAACACACTGCTCATAAATGACCAGATAGGGGCAGCGTTAAAAGTGCCCTGTCACTCCAGTGCAGCAGCCCTGCACCCCAGAAGGCACTGAAGGACAGACAGTACAACGTGCTCACATCGGTCATTTTTTTTTAACATTGCCAGCTGATCTCAGACACTAACGTCACTTAAATATCAAATGTCTCAAATGGCACAGTGACCCAAGATGCCAAAAACAGGATTCCGAGGCGGGAAGGGAGGAGTGGCACTTGGTGAAAGGGTGGCTTTTTTTTCCCCCACGGCAGTAAGTCTCCTTCCTCCTCTGAAGCAGAACTCACTCGCTCCCATCATCTCCAGCCTTGGGCTCCTTTTCCCCCTCCAGCAGGATACTGAAAATAGATTTGCATTTAACATTTAAAGCTGTTTTGGATCCCACACTCTTTCAGCTCTGTTCTCTGTTGCAAACTCATCCCAGTCCCAGGGTTCTCACAAGTATATTTCACAAGCAAACAAACCAGTCGCCATGTTTATCCCTAAGAGTCCAAAGAAAAGGTGATTTACATAATGATATGGGAGATTAGATGACCAAGAACATATAATTCTTATCTGGACCAAAAGTTCTAGGGGAAAAAAATGTCTTCCAACTCATCTAGAAAGATAAGTCAGGGGTAGGGGATGGAAGCAAAAGTACTGAGCACCAGCCAAGGGAGCCTCCAAGTCCCCTAGTCCCCTGCCCTGTACTGGAAGACTCTGGAGGGGGCCATTTCCAAGCAGGTTTACAGATGAAGGCTACGTGCCATTTTCCCATTACTCTTGGAAAACACAGAGTTTTATGACTGAGAAGACCCTGAGAAGTCAAAGTTCCAAGAGGAACAATCATTCTGAAGAGACTCGGTGCACCACTACAATGGCTCACAAGGCCCCTCTCTCTGAGCTCTACTGTCTCATTTATAAAACGACATACCAACTCTTAAGGGCATAAAGGTTAAAAAAAATTCCTTCCATAAAGCTTTCTGACAGGCTGCAAAACTAGTAGAAGTGACTAAGATAAACAGCTAAAGCCAGCAGCAAATAACCGTCGTGCAGCACAGACGAGGGCCTCGTGAGCTGCAACTTAATTAATGCTAACACTGCTTTAGAAAAAAAGTGATACAGTTTGGGCTACAGCTGTCCCTAAATGGCTTTCCTGAGCTTGATGAAGAAGTAAACCATTATTTAGTTTGGCTGTGGCTTTTTGTTTGTTTTGTTGTTTTAATATAGACAAATTTATATCAAGCTTCCATCAACTGCATTACAAATAAACTTTTTTTTTTAAAAAGGCTTTTAAGATGAGCATGCATGTCAAACAGTATACAGAAGTCTACAGTAAATATAATTAAAATGGTTAGTGGCTGGTGACACCTGTCAGCAGTTCATTTTTGAGGGGACCTTTCAAACCCTTAATTTGTTTGCATGTGACACAGCCTAGAACAATGCCTTGGGTTTCACAAACCGCCTTCTAAGTAGGGAACAGTGAACCGATAGTTACATGGCACACAACTGAGAGTGAATATTTTAAATCATATTTGCAGACCTTTGATTCCGGGCTCAAGGTTCCTGAGAAGAGAAAGAAGAAAGCTGGTGCCTGGCCACAGAGACTCAGATCCTTGTACTAGCTTTTACTTTCCTTGGCAATCAAGCTGTTCCATCACCAGGACCTTTGAACCAGCCAGATCCCCTTGCTGAGAAAGTGTTCCTGGATCTTTAGGAAGCTAAGCTCCAGTCACCTTCTCAGTGGCGTCTTTCCTGAGCACCCACTAAGTCATCTTCCCTGGCAGTACGCTGGACCCCTGTTGTTTCGCTCCATCTGTTCCTTCTTACCCCTTGTTGTGTACTGCTCTCCCCCGTGAGGCCCATTCTGGCCACTTCTGAGCTCAAAACTGTGCTATGCACTTGGGAGCCTCCAGGAAATCCCACTGAATGAATGGATGAGTGGAGACCGAGAGCAGGAAGTGTGGGGAAGACAGAGCATCAAACAATTGAAAACTGAGGGAACTGACCATCCTGATCAGGCAGGAGATGGCAACCTGCCCAGAGTGAAATATTCCTGCTTTGGAAGACATGACTGGCAAGCAAAAGGAAGAGGTGAGGAGAGGCGGGTGGAGGGTATCATCAGAGGAGGTTTTACTAAGAAGAGAGATTCAAGGTAGGTCTTTCTGGTCAAGAGATCATGAGCTAGGACATTCAACAGAAGCAGCACGAGAGCTTAAGCATAGGGTCGAGTAATATGAATGGGAGACAGGGACAGGGATGGTCTAGAGGGGCAGAGGCAGCCTGGAGAGGCCTAGGAGACTGGACACAGGGCTTTTGTTCTTAAAAGGCACTCCCTGGTCATACTGTATGGAGAAAACCCAAAACAGAGGAGAACATAGCAGAAAGGTGGACAGAGGTGATGCTGATGATCCAAGCGTGAAGTAAGCAGCCTAGACATGAGGGAGACAAAAGTCACCAAGACATCTCTGCATCTCCTCTCCCCAAAGGCGACTCCCCACCCACCTCGAAGCAGCACCTTAGGGCAGATCCAGGCCCACTTCCACTCAGCCTGCTCCAGATCCCCAACAAGAACAGCACAGTTCAAAAGGACAGGCTGCGGGCAGAGTGTCACTTTTCACACTTGTCAATCTGAGGCTAATTCTGCTCCATAGAGCTGGTGATTATTACCTTTGGTGGGGTATATATTTGAACATTATATAACTCATTTTTATGTAACAGGTTCTTCACATAAAACAATGTTCCCTTTCCTATCTAAATGTATTCAGAGGAAACAGTTACTAGCATTAAAAACATATATATCTCCACCAAGGCTGGGGCACACCAGTGGCTTGGCAGTGGGGTTGGAGGTAGTAAGGGGTGGGGTTGGGGGTAGGGTGGGATAAGGATGACAAACCTGAGAGACTTCTGAAGTCTCCTCCCTGGGCAGAGCTCCTAGGTATCTATGATGGGGGCAGTGTCAGTGAGTTTCTTCAGGAGCTTTACACGGGGGATCCTGTGGAGGAGGAGACCGAGTATCAGGAGTTTGCACTGGAGTGATACCTCAGAAAGGTGGGAGAAAGCAAAGCGTAGCAAATAAACATCACAGGTTGTAGGAGGATGCTCACAAGCCCTTGTAACTGCTGCCAGGGTAACATCCAAATATGTAGCCCTCTTGTACCATAGCAAGGATACAAGCCCTGCTAGAAGGACAGTGCATACCATGCTTTGCCAACTGAGACTGGTCTCCAATCTCTACAAGCCCAGAGGGTTCCTAACATGATGTCTGGTACATGGCCTCTAACACCCTGACCCTCACAGCAGGCTCTGGAGTCTACTAGATAAATAAGGGACCATCCCTCAGGATTGGGTAATCTTGGGCAGTTTGCAAAGCTCTCCTCATCTGTAGGATAAGGACAATGGTGTTGACCTCACAAGATAGTGATGAAGAGTACATGAGATTAACAAGTCTAAGGTAAGCAGCATATCTACCAGCACACAGAAAACGCCCCAAAAATGCTAGGTACGATTGCCATAATTATTTATTCCTCTTTTTCACTGGAAGTAAATCACAGTCAAAGAAGCTCACTAATTTGTCCTGGTCACACAACTGAAGTAGTGAAGGGGAAAAATAGAGTTAAACGTTGTACTCAGTCTATATCCAAAACAGTATCAGCCAGAATATTAAAGACCCATCTTTACTCAGGATAGACAAATAGGAGCTTACAGAATTTAAAAGAACAACACGTACCCAAGTAAAAATCATTTGCCTTTATATTCCTGCACTCACTCAGCATTGAGCATTGCCCTGAAGCCAGGACTAAGGACATGTCGTCTCCCTATTTCCAACTCACACTCTCCTTCCATGAGACCACATCACTCAAGGCCATGCACACCCATGGCCCTATTGCATTCCTCACCTTTATCCCCAGGACCTCTCTGCAGTGTGTATCCCTCCCACTCCAGTCTCCAACCGGGATGGACACCAGACTAATATGTCCCAAAGGTCTCCCATTCCATGTTATTTGGGAGGAATCAAAATGAACACTACCCAAAGTGCTCAGTCTGGACAAATAGGCCAGGGTCCTGGGGACAGCCCAACGTGTTATTGAATACAGCAGAACCTACAGGGATTACAGAAGGGTCAAGGGCTGGGGACACTACTGCCAGGTGTCGAGACAAAGATTGTTCCCAAAGGTCCAAGTGCTGGAGTTTGAACAGAAAAGTGGGTGTGTGAGAACCTGGAGGTAGGGAGGACCAGGCTAGGGCTGGCGCATGGGAAGGGCCATCCTTTGGCTTGGCTGGACAGTCCTATGCACACAGCAAATGCTGGCCAGCATGTGGGCTGGATGTAGAGAATCCCCCACAACACAGTGAGGAACAGAGCAATGAGGAGTATTACCACTGAGCTACTGCAAAGTGTGGGGTGAAGACCTTGACCTACACATCCAGTATCTTAACTCACTTGGTCCACACTGCAGCTCCAGGAGCGAGAGGTAGATCCCATCAGGAGAATACCAAGATATAGAGAAAAAGCAACTTGGCCATTAGTGATGAAGGGTGCAAGCAAAAGCTGGGACATGAAAGTATCGGGGCTCTAAACCACCTAACAAAACTAACTGCCTCGTTGAACAGCTGGGAGAGAGTGGCATGAAGAGCTCTAGGCTCCAGGATGGTTAGCTGATTCTGGGGAACAGTGCTTGAAGATAGGCTGCAAGTATGTAACCCCACAGGACACCACTGGACATGCCACAGCTAAGGCAGGAGGGATTGGGGCATGACTAGAGATGGGACTCTGGGGGCAGGGTGTGGAGGCAGCGTGAGCAGACAGTAGATGCTGACCTTCAGCAAGAACAGGAAGAGAATCAAGAAAGCAACATGACCTAAAGGTACAAGGAAGAGGTGACTTCCAGAGAATAAAAGACAAACAAAATCAAGCTGCAAAGGGACCAAAACAACCTGAAATTCAAGATTTAAAAAGTTTTTACAAGTCTTAAGAAATATAAAGAAAGAAAGTAAGGGAGAAAATCCCAAGCAGGAGAATGTTCAGTTCTCGGGGAGTCCAGCATCTATCGAGGAGACATCCAGACTCAGGAGCACCTAGTATGGGAACTGCCCAGTGCACAAGAGGCTCACAATAGATCTGTTTCTTCCTATTCCTAAATCAAGACAAAGGTTCCACTGAGACTGGTGGGGTTTCCGAGGGCAAAGAGTACAAAGGATGTTCTGGTGACAGGAGCCTGGCAGAGGTGGGAGGGAGTGGCATCTGGCAATGAGGAAAGGCTTCCTGTGTGCTAGGCATTTGACATGCATCACGTCCTGTCATCCTCCAAGAGGCAGGCACTGTCACTGCACCCGAGGAGCAGCATGGAGGTCAAAGAAGTCAGGCACTTGTCCAAAGCCACAGGGCTCCAACCCAAGTACCAGCTCCTTCCTCCACCAGAACCTAGGGGCGTCTGCCTATTGGAGAGCTCAGTGGGAAAAGCAATGCTTTCTCCCACCTGAGAAGAGGGGAGGGGACAGTGGGGAGACTGGACAGTGTTCTGGATGGGGAAAAAGATACTGAGGAGAGAAAGTCATAGCAGGTGGATGGAGAGGGGGAGGACGGTTTAGGGTCAATCTGAGTCCTCTGATGAAGTGACAACACAGAAGACTGACAGGAAAGGGTGCACTGGTGTCCCTGAGCTCCCTGTTTAACCTCAAAAGTCTAGAAAGGGTTTTGTCTTTTCTAATTTCCCTGCCAATGCCTATTTCAGTTAGCATCACACTGAAGTCGCCGTGTGAAACTGCCATGCTGTCAGGGACAGGAGCTCGTTAATCTTCACATTCTCCTACCACAGTGGGGCGATGATGGAATCATAGAAAGAAAAAAAGCTCAGAGATAGAAAACAGGCTGTCTGCCACAGACAGATAAAATCATTCATTTTGCACGCTCATATGCAGCACTGTTAATGTGGCCAGGTCTTTCCGTGGCACTTATGCATACATGAATCCCAGTGAGACTGGAGATGTGAAGGAATAAATCTGAAAACTCGGCCACTTCCTTTTCCTGCCCTGTGGCATGTAAACCTCTTCTGCAAATAGCAGAGATACGGGTGACTCGCCATCAATTATAAATCATTTGAAATGGATCCCTTTAAACACCATCTGTTGATCTGCTTAACTGTCCCAAGGAAAAAGGACTTTCGCTCAATTGTTCTGACAGCTCCAGGAGGTAAAAGCCTACCCACACTGAGAGGCATAGAGAACCTAAGGGTTGTAGAAACCTTTGACATCCCTTAGTTCAACCGTCTGACTTTCCATCAGAGGTGAACATAACCCAGAAAGGTGCAGTAACTTGCCTCAAGTGGCAAAGCCACTGGAGTTCTAGTCGGGGCTAGAATCTAGTTTCATGCCTCCTAACTCCCAGGTTACCACTCTTCCACACCTTATCGGAGCCTCTCCCATTTTAAGCAGCAGAGATTGGAACAAAGTACAAATTTAACTGCTGTTTTAACATCGTCATTATTCACTGGCAATGTCTAAGATAGAACCAAAGTGCTGCTACAGATCCAGCTTCCCTGATACACCCAATTTTAAATCTGTCTAGAAAATTTCTAACCCTTCTAAATATGTTCAACAACCCATTTTTAAAGATTTAGCAATAATATAAACCCAGGAACAAAGAATAATCTTAAAGATTACATTTGTATTTTAAAATATATATATTTTTGGAACTTCACTGGTATGGGAATCAAATTTAATAGCAGTGATTTTCCCCCTTTTCTTTCAAGCACGGAGAGCTTGAGATTATTCAAAACTGCTCAAGAGCAGCAATGATTATTTTAAGCTCATGATTCAACTAGTACATTAATTAGAAAATCCACCAACCCAAATTGACAGATCCTGGTATCAATGGGAACTTAAGAATAAAAATAATAGTTGTTAAGTAAAAATAGATTGAAAGAGGGCACAGCAGCAAATGTGAGAAGGACAAATGACAAGCGAGAGCAGTAGAAAAAGAAAAGCATTTAATGATTAGTTTTCCTGGACAAAAAAAAAAAAAACAAAACCAAAAACCCACAACGAAGATCTTGGCAACGCTGGTACTGTCAAAAAGTAGCTGGTCATGATTACAGTACTGATTTTTGGAAGTTAGGTGTGAAAACTTGACTAATTATTTCTTGCTTAAAAGTAACAACTTAAGACAGGAGAGGAGACAGATCCCAAGGGGTCAAAGGGCCAAAGCTAGGCAAGTGTCCGGAAAGGACTGGAGAAGATGCTCCCGGAACAGGTAAGGGGCGATCATGTCAGCTTGGTCAGCGCAACTTGACAACAGACACACACCCGTGTACAACGCAGCCCTTCTGTCCCCAGCGCCGAACACAACCCGCTACGCGACCCCCGGGGATGGCTGCCATGTGCGCCGGAGTCTGTAAAATTCTACCTCCGACTTCTCAGAGCAAACCCGAGCACCCCATGCTGTCTACACTGGGACAATCTCCAGTGGAAGCCTTCCTCTTCCCGATTATCTGTCAAACCCGCATCTGAGTGAAGCCTCGCTGCGCACTCCTCGGGTCTCTCGGACGCCCACCGGGAGCAGGGCACAGTCCCCACGCCATCGTGTACCTACTCACAGATCCAACAGGGAAGACACATCCTCCAGGACCACCCAGGCACCGGACAGCGCAGACCCGACGGCAGTCCCTGGGCCTGGACCATGCCCGCCAGGGAATTCCCGGGGTCCGCGCCAGCCCCAAGACAGACCATAGGGACATACCAGCACCGACGCCCGGACTTGACGGAGACGCCCTCCCGCCCCCACCCGGCTCCCGAGGGGGAAGTGTAGAAGGGTTGACCAGGCAAGCGCCGCATAGCATAGCATCGTTCTGCCCGCGTCCCGGCCATCTCCTCGGGGATCCAGAAGCTCCCGGGGATGCATCCCAGAGCTCTTCCCAGGATCGGGTCATTGCTGCCACCGGGTACTGCTGTCTCTTTAAGAGGCCGCCGGCCGCCCCCTCCCGAGCCAGGTGGTGATGCCCGCGCGGGGAAGGTGGGCGCGCCCGCTGACAGCGTCCCAGGGTCCCCCCAGTCCTCCCCCGCCCGCTGTGCAGCCCAGGCAGGGAAGATGGGGGGTGCGCGGGAGCGGCGCCTTTAAGGGGCGCAGCCTCCCCGAGGCTGGGTGGGGGCTGGGAGCCGCACGGGCCCTTTAAGGCCGGCAGCGGGCACGTCGGGCAGGGCTCCCGGCGGCCCGGCTGCGCCGCGGGCGGGGGCTGGAGCGGTGCGCCCGCCCGGGAACTCGCGACCCCCGACGGGACGCCCCGAGACGGCCGCTGCCCGCAGCCGTGCGGACACTCACCGTGGCTCGCGCGAGCGCCCGCGCCCGCACCCGCACTCGGATCCCGCGGCGGCGGCGGCGGCAAGTCCGGCGCGGGTAAACAGGCACCTCCGTCCCTGACCTACTTTCTGCCTTCCCTAAATGTCGCACCACTAACCTACTTTCCGACCAATCCGCTCCCCGCCGGCCCAGGCCCGGCCCCCCGCCCACCAATCGCTGTGCCCAACCCCCCTTCCCCGCCCACCAATGGAGGAGCCGCGGAGGCCGGATACCTGCCTCTTCCCGCTAGCCAATCAGAGCTCGCGAGCGGAGTTGTCTTGGCGGACAACCCAAACCAATTAGCATTCGGCTCCGCGTTAGGCTAGCCAATCGAGTGACCGATAGGAAAGCCGCCGACCAATGGCAAGACGGCAGGGCTGGTTTACCTGCTACTTTCCCTTCACCAATCATTTGGCGCACAGAAGCACACGCCCCGAGGATTTGACCAATCGGCGCACTCAGTGGATTTCTTGCCCCAGCCCTCGGTTTTTCCCCTCTCAGGTCTAAAGCTCGCAGAGGCCACTGCTGTCCGGACTCAGCGAGCTCGCCATCGTTCCCAGTTCCTCAGTCGCGTCCCTGGCTAGTGCCTGCTTCCCAGCTCTCCCTCCTCCTCAGTCCCTTTCCTTGCTCGCAGAACGCAGAGAAAACGCCGCATCTCCTCGCCCATCCCTCTTCAGCTCCATCTAGGAAACCACATTTTAGGAACACAGAGTAACAGAACCTTCCTGAAACCCCTGGCTTGCCCTAGTCGGAACCACAGTGCTAATAGCTAACGTATTTAGAAGACTTTTCCTTCCGACGACTAACCGGATCTCGCGTTCTTTTTGTTTGTCTTGACTTCCAAGCGTCCGGCGGAGCTGTCATTACCATTCGAAAGAGAAGTCTCCCGGGGGTGGTGGCGTAGTCTGTAATTCCAATGCTCTAGAAGCTGAGGCAGGGGATAGTCGGAAAGTATTGAGCTAGCCAGGGCCACAGGGTGAGACCTGAGCAAGATTCTGTTACATGTTACTGGCACCGTCCTAGCAAATCTACTTAGCAAAAGTATCAAAGGAGTAGGAAAGAAAGAAAGTTGCAAAGTTGTTTCTTTGGGTGGTTAGTTGCTCCGTGATAGCTCTCGCTGTCCTGGAACTCTTTCTGTAGATCAGGCTGGCTTCGAACTGAACTCAAAGAGATCCCCCTGCTTCTACCTCCGGAGGCACCAAGGGGGGGGGGGAGTTAGTGAGGGGGGGGGAGAGAGAGAGGAGGAGGAGGAGGGAGGGGAGGTGGGGAAAAGAGGGAGGGGAAGGAAGGAGGGAGAGGGGGAGGTGGGGAGAAAGAGAGGGAAAGTTGTCTTGTTTCTACCTTCAAACAACTGACAAACCTTCTAAATGTTGAACTTCCTGATAGAAGGTCACTGCCTCCTTTTTGACCCATGTATGCTCCCTCCCTTTAGCACCTGCTGGAGGGGCCTGAGTGGAGTGTTAGGGATGGGGCTGACACCAGAAAGTGTTTGCAAATATGGGCTGGAGCCATGAACAAATGGGATAAATCACTTGACTCAGTTATGTCAAGTGGACCAGCTCATATGACTATAGAACGAATTCTAGACAGGCAGTTTCCTGGGACACAAGACAGCATTTCAATGCTTGTAAAGCCATGACCCATCTCCAGCCCTTTGCAAGGCACACAGCCTTTGTGGAAATGTGGATTGGCTTCAAGACCAAAGAACATCATGGGTAACTTCCCACTTCCCCGAGTTTCAGAGCAGATTTCTTCTTTCTCCGACCTGTTTTGTGAAGGGATCTGTCTCTCTCTGTGTAGATGGAACTTTAATACAGAATTTAAAAAGGTATTACTTACAAGATGGAAATGTGGGCTGGATGCTGACCTAATTAAATGGACTAATAGCTAGCTAAGTATCAGTAACTTGAAGATGTCGGCTGATGCATCCCACAATATCTCTCTACTGTGTTGTGCGCTGTGCATGTGCCAGAAGCTTTGCCTCCTTTTTTCAATCTCTGTATCCTGACAACCACCCAGTGCAGAAAGCAGTGCTTAGCCCATTCTACAGATATAGTGTCAGTCAAGTTTTAAATGTGTTTTGTTTTGGTTTCCACTCTAATGGCTCAATCAAGCCAGTTACCAAAAATGGTGCAAGACTCCCAACTTGGCCCAGACTCAGGATTTTTACCCATGTCCTGAAAAAATAAAAACAACTAGGAGATTTGCATTCATTTCCCAGGTGATGGAAAGCCAAAAGAAGAAGAGACACTACATAACATCAGCCAAATTTGACAGGGAACAATGGGCTCCAGTAATAAGAGCAAGTGTGGAGTCCCAGGAGTCTTGGAAACCCTGCTGTTCTCAGACAGGGTAGGGCAGGGGTGTCTGAACAGATGCATAAAAGAGCAAGATGGGACCCTAAAGCACAATTCAGTCTGAGTCCACAGAGATTTGTGGCTGCCCAGAGAAAGAATGCTGTCTCAGGACAATCACTGAAAGTTTGAGAGAAAGCAACATGGGTATCAGTGGACCAACAGGCTGTCTTGGTCAGTACCCACATGGAGTTTGTCTGTGACTAAGACTTGGCAAACAAAAATTATCACTGTGCACAAGGAGAGAGATCAGGATGTAATGAGACTAGAAACTATGTCACACGAGGAAAGATTAAAGGAAACAGAAGTTTTTGCCCCGGGAGTACAAGGTAACTTTCTTCACATATTTGAAGAGCTGTCAAATAGAAGAGAAATTAGATTTACTCTTTGGGCCCTGGAAGGGATGGAAGGAAAGAGCGTGTGGGTGGAAACTCATTGGAATCAACAAAGAGAATTTTATAGTAACTATAGCTGCCTCTGCTTTGATGATACATTGTCCTATCACAGAAAGGGTTCACCAAGGAATGGCTGGCCAAATGAGGTGGGTGGGAGAGGTAAGACCCTAGACCTCGATGTGCCTTGATTGCCTCCTTTTAAGAGTTATTATCTTGCTTTTTTTTTTTTTCTACCCTTAGTAGACAAGAGATGGCTTCTCTTCGTGCAGACCTGTTCTTTTATGGTCAGTTATATTTCCCATAGTGTTTCTGTCTGTTAAAAACCCAAACACATTCATCTTCTACTGGCACCTACTTTGCCCTTTATTCTCTAGCTTCCAGAACACTGAATTTGTCAATTCTTTCAGTACAGCTAAAAAGTCAAAGTAAAGTGCTCTCAATCTAAGTTTCCTGAGAATGAATAAAACATCACACAACTAAAGAAAGGGTAAAGAAAGGAAAGAGATTATTTAGTGAGCACCTGTGTGCCAAGTTCTTTAAATATGTTTAACATAATCCTCATCCCAGAAGTTCACATATCTTCTATGCTAGCTAATCTTGATTGTCAATTTGATGTACTTGGGAAGGAAGAGAGACAGGCAATTGAAAATTGCCTCCATTAGATTGGCCTGTGAAGCGTTTTCTTGATTGCTAATTGGTGTAGAAGAGCCCAGCCCACTGTGGGTGGTACTTTCTTAAGGCAGGTGAGCCTGGACTGTATGAAAAAAGGAAGCTGAGAAAGCTAGGAAGAGCAAGCCAGTAAGCAGTGTTCCTCTGTGGCTTCTGCTTCAGTTCTGCATTCAGATTTCTGTCTGAGTTCTGCCTGGCGAACCCTAGATAATGGAATTTAATGGGTAAGCCCAATAAGCCCTTTCTCCCCCAACTGTTTTAGGTCATGGTGTTTATCATACCAACAGAAAAGCTAACTAGAATACCTATCTTCCAGACTTGCTGTCTGGACGCTGTAAATCAAACTGATTACTTTCTTGGTACTTCAGTTTCTTCTTATGTGGCATGGGGATAATCTGTTGTCTACTTTGGAGGGTTGGTGAGAGTTAGGTGAGGTGATTTATGGGAATCACTAGTGTAGTTCCTGGTGCACAGTAATTATTAGGAATCAGTGCTGACACGTATGAAGTAGATGCTGTTCTGGTTTTATTGGTGAAGTCGGGGAAGATGAGTAGCCTACTCTACAGATGGCTCTAATGCAGTGGCCAAAGCCATTCAAATTGCTGGGGAAGAATTTTGTAAAAATACAGAATACTGAGGCTCCATCTGGAAGAATCTAATCCACCATCTTTGGAATCTGGGATGCAATCAACTTTAGGAAATGCTTATATAATGGAAGATTGAATTCTGAAGTTAAGTACACAAAGTCAAATCCCAGGTCTCTGGGTTGACTGCAAAAGACCATGTCAGGACCCAGAAGTCACATAAGCATGAAGCTGCAGAATCTTGAGATGAGCCTGTTAAATTTGTCTTGGGGAGACTGAATAGGATTGGGCTGCATCAATATTACGGGTTGGGAACAAGTCCAATGTTATTCTAGAAGTCCTGTATGTATCACCTCCACCAAGTGTGCCACAGAGCCCACCCTACAGCGTCCTGAAACCACAGGCTCTTTAGACAACCTGTCTCAAAGTTCAAGTTCTACTTTGCTAAACTGCATCTTTACAATTACGTTGTCAATGATCATCGAGATGAGACAGTGTATGCAGATCAAGGAGCTACCAACTTACAGCTGGTGTCATTAGTCAAACTCTCCAGTCAACTGTGGAAGAGCAAAGGAGAACATCTGGATGAGGTCTCAGGAGTGGGATGTCTTCTCACATAGGAGAGATGTGCAGAAGGGCAGCTTTAGGGAGGGTGTATGGCAGCCTGGGAATCCTGCAGCGAGAGGCACAGCAAGTTCTGGTAGAGACCTGAGCTGCTCCTCTGTGCCTCACCCTCCGCCCTGCTGAGCATAGCCTTTATGAATGTACTCAGCCAGAGCCAAACAGAGAATAGGGACCTAGGCAGTTCTCCAATAGGAATCCCAGGCTGAGCCATGTTCCCAGAATGTCAAAGGAAGCAAAGGAAGAATTGGAACAGGAGAAAACAGTGATAAGAGAAAAGAAACCAGAAGGCAAAGCGGCTGGGTGTGGGAAACTACAGGAAAAAAAAAATCTCAGTAGATAGGCTTAGCGTGGTGAAGGAGACCGCTATCCTGGAGAAAGGAGGGTTGGTTGGATTTAAAAGGCACCAAGCTTACCTTCGAATTTTACTTAAACTGCAGATCAGATTCAGGGAGGAAGACAGACAGACTGTACTAGGAGGCGCAGACGGATGCCATGGTGTGAAGACGTTTATTATTTAAGGGGAATTTAGAAAACAAGTAGTTACTTTTTCTCTGCTAACAAGTGGTATGAGTATGTATGTCAGAAACAGAGAGAGAGAAAGAGAGAGACAGAGAAAGGGGAATGGATTACATTTTTAAATTGAAATTGATATCTGAATATACAAAAATAAGTTTTGGATTTTATTTGCTTTGGTTTGAGTTTTGGTTTAGTTGTTTGTTTGTTTGAAGACAGGTTTCATATGTATCCCTGGCTAATCTGGAATTCACTATGTAGATGAGACCAGCCTTGAACTCACAGAAGCCAGGCTCTGCTTCCCAAGTGTTTGGATTTAAAGGTATGTGCCACCATGCCCAGCCTTAAACATGAGATTTTAAACAGCAGGCACTCACAGGTTAACAGGCCTTGGCAGCTCTCTCAGAGACTTCCCAGAGGCCTCCCCTGGCTCCTTTTTGAATGGAATGACCCAGCAGCTCAGAACTGGAGAGCAGGAATAGCTCATTTGGAATGTGTCCTACACTGTGTAATGGGGCTGAAGATCAGATCTTTCTTGCAGACGGGCCAAGATTCTCCGGCTCTTGGTGCTGAAATGTGAGAATGGGCTCTGCCATGTGCTTAGAAGAAGGTGAAGTACCTTAGCCACCTCACTTCACAGAAGCTCCACACAATAGACACCATCTAGAACAAGAGTGAACTTTCTGTCCTGCTTTACTAGAATGCACAGCACTGAACTGCTCTCTCTACAACAGGATAGGAAGGAAGGAAGGAAGGAAGGAAGGAAGGAAGGAAGGAAGGAAGGAAGGAAGGAGAGAGAGAGAGAGAGAGAGAGAGAGAAGAAAGAAAGAAAGAAAGAAAAAAGAAAGAAGAAAGGAAGAAAGAACGAACCAGCACAGCAAGGTGCTTAGCCACATAAGAACTATAGTAACTAAAGAATAGAAAATTATGCTTTTGAAAAAAATATATGTATTATGTATTTATATGTATATGTATATGTATATGTATATATTCCCAATATATATATTGGGAGTATTTGACCTGGAACATTCTCAAAGCAAAATATAGAGGAGTGGTAATTAACCAGGTCTGATGGCTCAGGCCTATAACCCAAGTTATTTAGGAGTCTGGTGCACTTATGTGGAAGGTTTAAGGCCAGCCTAGGCTGCAGAGTAAGTTCAAGGCTAACCTGGGCAACTGTCTCAAAATAAAAGGTAAAAGGAGGCTTAAAGCTATAGACTTATGGTAGAATGCTTAGTTAGCAGACAAGATGCCCTAGGTTCAATCCCTAGGACCACCAAGTAGTACAATAAACAGAAGGGATTTAAATGGTCTTAGATTAGCATAAAAACAGACCAGAAGATGGATCCAGAAATAGACCCAAAGAACATAAAAATTGAATACATAGTAAAGTTTAAATTACTTTTAAAAAGGGTTTTCAATATATGCTATTGAAACAACTATGGAGACCCATGAAAACTTGTTCCTAACCCTATCTCTGTACTAAAATGTAAACCACAGGTACTTAGAATTTATAAGAAATGAGGCCAGTGGTATGGCTCAGCAGGTGAGGGTTCTTACTACCAAAGCTGAGGACCTGCATTCAATCTCTGGAACCTACATGGTAGGAGGAGAAAACTGATTCCTGAAAGTTGTCATCTGACTGAAAGTTATCATCTGGCCTTTGTGAGCAGGTCTATACAAGCATACAACATGTGCACACATACATACACCATTGTCTTAGAGTTTTACTGCTGTGAGCAGACACTATGACCAAGGCAAATCTTATGGACAACAGTTAATTGGGGCTGCCTTACAGGTTCAGAGGTTCAGTCCATTATTATCAAGGTGGGAGCATGGCAGCATCCAGGCAGGCATGGTGCAAGCAGAGCTGAGAGTTCTACATCTTCAGCTGGAGGCTGCTAGCAGAATACTAGCTTCCAGGCAGCTAGGATGAAGGTCTTAGAGCCCACTTCCACAGTGACACACCTACTCCAACAAGTCCATACCTACTTCAACAGGGTCACACCTTCTAATAGTGCCACTCCCTAGGCCTAGCATATACAAATCATCACGACCATATAAACAAGTAGGCCACCCACATGCAAGCCCCACAGACATACTATGTACTCAGAAAGTACCATGAATATTTCAATGAAAAGCTTAGCAGTTGGAGTAACAGCAAATGGTGTCATCCCTTTACATGAACCTGTCCTTTGTACAAAATTTACTTCTTAGAAAGAGTTATTCTTTATAGAGTTCTTCTGTTCCTTGGCCCTTCTCTTCTTTTAATGTTTTAAATAAAATCAGCAGCTGGTGTGTACTGTACTCCTATTATGCCAGCATAAGGACAGTAGAAGAGGAGGACCAGAAGTTCAAAGCTACCCTCCTCTACTTGCTGAGTTAGACACCACCCTGGGCTACATGAGAACCTCCCTCAAAGCAAACAAACAAATAAGTGAATAACGGAATGGAGCTGAAGAGATGGCTTGGTCAGTATAGTTCTCAACGTCCACTCTGGGTGTCTCAAAACTGCTTATAAGTCCAGCTCCATGAGCTCTGACGCCTCTTGTCTCAGTGGAACCTGCACTCATGTACACATACCCACTTCCCTTATACATACACATAATTAAAAATGAAATAGATGTTAAAAAACAGATAAATAGCCAGTGATGGTGGTGCATGCCTTTAATCCCAGCACTGGGGAGATAGAGGCAGGCAGATCTCTGAGTTCAAGCATAGTCTACAGAGGAGTTCCAGGATAGCCAGGGCTACATAGAGAAATCCTGTCTGGAAAAACCTTTAAAAAATGAAAGGAAGGAAGGAAAAAGAAAAGAAAAAAAGAGATAAAACGAAAGCAACAAGGCCTGTTTGGACCTTCTTACTTCACTCAGATCAAAATAATCAATTCAGAACCTTAAGAACTGGAGATATAGCTGAGGCTAGCATGTGTGTAGCATGCCTCACTCCCTAAATTTGATCCTAAATACCACAAAACAAAAAAAAATATCCACTTAACCCTCTCCTTCCTATAGACAATGAAACAGGACAGGAATACCTATTACTTTTATCTACACAATATAAATCCGATGCGCATCTGTGACAAAAAGTTTAGAAAGCACAAACATAAAGAAGAAAAATAACATATAATTACATGAAATTGGTGTAATCTCTAGAAAAATATTCATTGCCAATTTTCTTTTGTAATTATGTATTTTGACCTCATTTTATTATCCTGACATTTTACTTATACCCTGATCTTTAAAAATTAGTATTTTTTTTAGATAGAGTCTTCCTGTTTAGCTCAGGCTAGCCTCAAACTTGTGGGAAACTCCTGCCTTAATCTCTGGTGTGTTGTGACTATAAGTGCAGACTATCAAACCTAGTTTTATATAATAAAACCTTATAATAAACTTTTATAATAAAAACTTAGTTTTAAAGCTTAATTTTTTGTGATCATTCTCCATGAATTTAACCCCCACTTCTGTTTACATGGTATCTAGTGTCTGCAGCAAAGTTTACTATATAAGGAAACTACAAGCATGAAAATATTTACGTGTTTCCGTTTTATCTTTATTACAGACTGTTCTTTAAATCACTGTGTGTGTGCATACATATATTTGGGACGTGCCACAGCACACATGTGAAGGGCAAAGGACACCTCTGTGCACTTCTTCTCCTTCCACCTTCGTGTGGGTTCTGGGAGCTGAGCTCAGTATGGCAAGCTTTTGAGGCAAGCACCTTTACCCACTGAGCCACATCACCAGACCATATAAATAGTTATTTTTTTTAAATTATGTATATGTATGTACCTTTGTGTGCCTACAGAGGCCAGAAAAACATACTGAATCTCTTAGAGCTGGAGTAGCAGTCGGTTGTGAGCTACCTTAAGTAGGTGCTTGGAACTGAACTCAGGTCCTCCAGAAGAAACAGCAAATGCTCTAAACCTCTGAACCATCTCCTCAGCTCCCACATAAACAACTTTAAAAAGAACACCGTTTGGGATGTTTGAACCTCTGGGTTTTCTGTCTATAGTTTGGCTGCTAGAACTGGCCCAGGCTTTCCTATCCCCCATCTTTACTAGCCTTCGTGTCAAAGAATCAATTCACAAACATGGAGATGAAACCTATGTAGGTTTTCTTGAAAGGTCTTTCACTTTCTTCCCTCTCCCTCTCTCCCCCTCCCACCCTCTATCCTTGTTATATGTCATATTTTAGAAACAAAAAAATTATGTGTGTTTTCATTCGGTATAAAATTAGAATTGACAAGTTTTGGTAAGTGATCCTTGGGGCCTTTGTGACCACAGGTCTGTGTGTTAAAGACCACTCCTGCTAACAGAAAGATATGCAATGAAACTGGGTGTGGTCTCAGATCTCCAGCTCGAGTGTGAGCAGGATTGCATTGATGAGCTTGTATCATTGCCGTTATTAACCTCTGGCTTGGCTTTCCCTTTACTTGAATATTGCTGAGTCATGTATTTCTGCAATTGCCAGAGATGCAAAGCAATGTCATCAGATAACCCTGTTCTTGGCCTCGGAAGACAGATGAGTTGGCAAAGTTTAACCAGCAAAAGCCATGTTGCTTACCAAACACCTCTGCTCGAAAACGATGTCCACCCCAATGTGTCTTCATGGGCTCACACCTGCTTTCGTGCCAAAAGGTCACTTGCTTAGTGAAGCCCTGACCTCATCTTGTAAAAGTCCACCCCTTAGCGCCTTACACTTCCTCTTTCTAAACACCACCAGCTGCATTTGTCAGTTCTTGTCTTCTGTACTCTGCGAGGCCAGCACTGTCCACAAGGGAATGGGTCGATCTGTACCTCCCATAGCAACCAAAATATAGCACATGCACAAAAGTCAATATTGTTTGAATGTACAAATTAAAAAAAAAAAATGTGAGGAGGTATAGAAGCAAGCTGCATTACACTGTACAGATACAGACAGAACTTAAGCAAGCACCCCAGCACCCCCTCAGCAGAGGAGACTTCTGGGCAGAGTTTCCCCTTCTAAAATAGCTGCCCTGTCATTTCATCTTACCTTACTATCCTCTTTTGGAGAATCGAAATCTCTGTGTCAACTGGAAAAAAACATTGTGCCATCCTTTAAAATCTTAACCATGGGATTATGGAGATAATCCAGTTTTAGGTGATCCAATATCTTCTGGTCTCTGAGGGCACTCACTCACATACATACTACATACATACATACATACATACATACACATACACACACACATACATACATATACATACATACATAAAATACAGTCAGGGGTAGTAGTGCACGCCTTTAATCCCAGCACTTAGGAGGCAGAGGCAGGTGGATCTTGGTGCGTTTGAGACCAGCCTGGTCTACATAGTGAGTCCAGGACAGGCAGCACTACATTGTGAGACCTTGTCTCATAAATACTACTACTACTACTACTACTACTACTACTACTACATAACAATAATGATGGTGATACACATAGGTGAACATAAATAATCACAGAAAATAATATAATAATAAATGTTATGAGAAAGTAAGTTCCCTGACATAGACACACTTACAACCTTGTAAGGAAGATGTAAGGAGAAATCTGTAAGAATCTCTGAGGATATCTCATAATGGCATTTTATGGAAGAGGTTATGGGATAAACCTTCTGCAGTTGTTTATAATAATAAAAATAATCATAAAAGGAAACAAAGAGAGCCAAGAGTCCAGAGCACCCCTTGTGTTTTCTGGCACCACTTCGTGTTATTCTGGTTTTCCTCTCTTTAAAGTCACCAGTTATCCACCCTCTGGCTGGCCAACTCTGAGATGACTTGTCCTGCTGTGGCTGTGTTCCCTGGAAAATTCCAAGAGCTGCTCTAAACCTCAGAGTCCCTTTACCTCAGTGGACTGCGTGAGAAGCACGAATAACTGGTTTGTGAATTTCTAAGTCCACGATAAGTTCAAGGCGACCCACAGACTGTGGAGCTCAGCACCGTTACCGTGTCCAGCTGTTCGTAGCTTGAAGACCTGCTGCCTGGGAGCATCCGGAACGCCTCTACACCAGCATACCACACTCTGTCCCTCACTAGGGCCCCAGTCTGGATCCAAGGAAGAAGAATACATCATCCCTTGAAGCCAACATCTTGAGGCCTTCATGCTTCTGAAGAATGAGGATAGACTATCTCTTCTCATACCTTGCTCCCATGTCTGCTCCTATCCCCTTACATAGAGGGCCATGATGTCAACCTTGCCGTCTGATCAGCATGGTATTTAAGCACTGACTTTAAGTAAGAAGATGAAATTGATAGAGTTGCAACTTCCACATTAAAAGAAAATTTCTTTCCCTTACCCTGCTTAAACCCAGGAATAAAAACATTAGTTGACAGACAACCATTTGATTGTACCAGGAGGAAAAAACACATTACGATCCTCACTGTGCTGAGTATTTCAACTGGGTTTTAAGCATCCAACTGTCTTCATTTGCGAGGCATCAAATATTTTCATATTCCACAAATGGGGCTATTGAGCAATGCTCTGTGAACTAAGGATAATGCAACTATTTTTAGTATGGTAATTGTAATTAAAAAGCACTGGAAGAATAATCCTGCTCCGGCATGTCTGAGATCTCCCTTTCATTTCCTCAAAACAATGCTTTCTATGTCTGGCTGCAGAGACTTGTAGCTTGTTTTCCTTCTGGTGAAAAATGGGCAACACTTGACATTCTTCCTAAGCCAAGAGGAGAGTATGTGTGAAGCTGTGGTTTGGGTTGGACTAGAGATCCTCTCTCTCTTCTCCATGTTTTCATTTCCGCAACTGAAATTTCTTTTCTGTATCTAGTGTTGAATGGCTACGGACCGCATCAGTACACTAGGTCTGCTATCTGTCTATTATCTATCTACGCGGTTCGCTAGCTTAGTTTTAAATTGAGGACAGTTGGGTATCGCTGTTTAACAAGAGCCACAGAGGGGCTGGAGAAACAGCTCGGCAGTTAAGAGCACTTGCTGCAGAGGACATGAGCTTACTTCCTAGCCCATACACCAGGCAACTCACAACTGCTTGTAATCTTAGCCCCCTAGGGTCTGATGTCCTCTTCTTGCCTCCAGTTGTACCTGCACAGGAATACATATAATCACACACATATATACATGATTTTTAAATGAAATTGTTTTTTAAAGTGCTACTAATTCCTATTCATAAAAATATTTTATCCCTACTAATTTAGTTCCTGTGAATATTATTCCTACTTACTTTCCCCCTACAAACAAAAAATGACAACTTAAAAAAAATTCTTTCCTTATTAGAACATGTTTTTAAGCTTCCAAATCGTTCTCTTACTGACGGTTGTTTACAGTGTGTTGCATTTGAAAGTGATAATCACAATTAGAAAATAGGATCTAAAGTTGGCATGGAAGAACACTAGGGAAGCTGAGTTTTGAGTGTTCGAGGCCAGCCTAGGAGACACAGTAAGATGGTGCTTCAAAACTCGACAAAAGAAAAAGAGAGAAAGAGAAAGACAGAGAGATAGAGACAGATAGACAGACACAGACACTGGAGGTAGAGGCAGGAAATCAGGAGTTCAAGGCCAACCATATAGTGAGTTTGGGGCCAACCTGGAATACTTGAGACCCTGTCTCAGAGGAAAAGGGGAGGAAGAAAAGAAAGAGGGGCCTGGGGAGACGACCCAGTGCAGTAGGAGTGCTTGCTCTGCAAGAGTGAGGCCTTGAGTTCAAATCACCAATACTCACATAAAAAGCATGGCATGGCTGTTCCTGACTAGAAGCCAAGCACTGATGGGAGAAACAGGCAGGTCCCAGAGCTTGCTGGCTGGGCACCCTACCCAAAATGGTAAGCTCCTGGTTGAATGAGAGACCCTCTCTCAAGGTGATAAGGCAGAGAATGATGGAAGGGAACACTCAACATCTGGCCTCTGCACCTGTATGCTTGAACACATACACTAAATATACATATGTACACACACACACAAACCACCACCACCACCACCAAAACAAAATAGAGAAGGGGCTGGAGAAATGACTCAGCTGTTAAGAACATACAGTCTTCCAGAGGACCCAAGATCAATTACTAGCACCCACAACAGGTGTCTTCTCAACCACTGTAACTCTGGTTCCTGGAGATCTGACACCTCTAACCTTCACAGGCACCCACACTTACAGACGCATACCCCTCCCCCCAATGCACGTATACACACACACAAATGTGATTAAGCATAAATCTTGTAAAATAAAATAAAATAAAAGAGAAAGAGAAAAGGAATATGATCTAAAACTGAAGTCACAGTCTTTTGAAAATGTAGACAAACATTCCATTGCATTTCTTATGATGCAAGGAGGAAAAGGATTTGCCAGGGTCGGTGGAGCTTAAAAATGCATTTTCTCTTAAAAAAAAATAAGTAAATAAAAACAAAAGCAAATCATAAATTGCACCGTGGTTCTTTCTCTTGCTTACTTTCTAACCCTGGTTCTAACTGCAATACACAAGCTTTGCTCTCAACTAGAAGCTTCTGATTTCAAATCCCGTCTGTGGGCTAGTCTTCGGTGCAGGTTTGAGTTATTGTGAGGAGCCTGCGCCTGCGCAGAAGAGCTCAGCTGGAGAAGGGCTCTGAAGATTAAGCCTCCTTAAAAATCAGTCCACCCAGATTGTCACAGAAGGCCAGGGTATAGTACATAACTCATTTTTCTCTACAGATGAGGACCCAGAGGGCCTCCTGTTTGTTATTGTTATATTAATTATTATTTCTGCTTCAGCACATTTGAAGCCGAAGTGTGATTTTCACGCTCAGCATTAACAGCACTTTGCTGTGCTGTGAAATTTGCTGTCCTCCTGTTTCCTGTGTGTTCCTGTTTTTGAGACCAATTCAGCAACTACAAGTCATGCCTGCTCTGTCCTGCCCGGGTCATTAGAACCTGATTTATTAATAGTCCTTCCCCTTGCACAAGGGTGTTGCCTGTTTTAAAATATTTGTCCTTTAAAACAGCATCGATTTTAAAATAGAAACATTGTGTGTGATCTTCAAAAGAAAGCACTTGGAATTTTTAAAGGGAGGGAAAAAAAAGAGAGAGAGATGGAACACTTGGGACCCCACCCCAATGGCACCACCCACAGAATGCCGAGGGCAGACAGCTGTCTCCGTAAGAACACCTGGCAGTCCAGGCCTGGAACGTCAGTCAGCCTCTGAGAGGCAGAAGCAGGTCTGCAAGGCCTAGGCCAGCAAAGTCACTAAAGCTAAATCTTGTTTCAAGTGAACAAACAAGTAACAACGACAACAGTAACAAAACAATGAAAACAATTTCTTAAAAAGTATACATGCTGTTCTGCACTAAGATCATTTTAAATCTGGTAAACAGTGGCAACCTGGATGGAAACAATTTTTAAATAGATACATTCATTAGTGAGGTTGATGCTGTCTTTCACTTTATTTTTCAGCATGATTCTCAAAAAAATAAAATAATAAAAATTGTGTCTGTCATTGTGATCTCATGTTATGGACTCTGAAACCCTTCCTTATCCTGAGGTACCCATTTTCCTGAAAAGAATATTCTAAAAGCCAGCCAAGAACCGCCAAACGCCAGTTGGATGACTTTTCCTTAGTACTCAGTCTCCTTGACTCAGGAACAACAGTGAGCTTAATGTTGGTGATAGAACCATCAAAATTAATTTGACATGTATTAAGTGATCAGCAAATAAGATTTGCTGCTTAGTCATAGACCATAAATATTAAACAAGCATTGTAAATGGCTTTAATTGACGGTGTTTAATTTACCCAGTCCAATCAATTTCCATTTCCCAATTCTTCTTTTACTCTAACACATATCTAATTTTATTTCATTTAACATTTTTCTAGTGTTGGGTATAATGTTAAATGTTTTATACTTATAATTTCATTTAATCCTCACATATGTGCAGAGTTGGTTCTTGAGCTGCAGGTATAGCTCTGTGGTAGAGTGTTTGCATAGCCATGTATGAATTTGGTCCTCAGCACTGAAAAGGAAAAGAAATCTATTGTTATCTTTCATCCATTGTGATAGGGACACTATTAACTCCAACTCCTGGGATCCAATGCCCTCTTCTGGCCTTTGCTGGTACTGCACACACCTGGTAAACACACTTGCAGGCAAACACTCATACCTATTTTAAAAGTTTGTATCTGAGTATTTACTACACACAATGCAGAGGAATTATAGGAGTGATTTATCCAAGATTACATGGCTAATGTAGAGCAGAGAGACTAGCTCTTCTTTGTCAGACAAGAAAGCACTTGATTCCAACCATACACACAGCATCAATTTTAATAGTTCTTTCCCACACCACATATTTTAATATTCACTAAGCACATTCACTTATCCAATCAGTTATTCTGGCAGTCAATAACCATTTAAGTCTTAAGTGAGATAGAGTACAGACCTACCAAAGAAAGAATTCATGGCCCAGTGGGGAATATGGGTCAATACATGCATTAATAGTCCAGGGAGATAGCTATCATAATAAAGAAACACATGAAACTCCATAGGAGAAAGAATAGGTGAACTCTGTCTGCAGAAGGGAAAGAAGAACAGCTTTAACTGAATCAAGATTTGAAGGACAGGAGAGAAGAAATGAGTTGGGATCCTGGGTCCTGGCATGTGAAGTCTGGTCTGGTCTCCCACGTGTTCACATGTGGAAATACTTAGTATCTGGCTGTTGGCACTGTTTAGGGAGGTTTTGGAACCTTGGAAGGTGGGGTCTAGCTAGAGGAACTGGGTTGCTGGCCAGCATGCCAGGTTTTATAGGCCCACATCCATTTCCATTTCCCTCCCTGTCTGGTCTGACAGTGTGTGAGCAAGCTCCATCTGACAAATTGTAAGTCACTCCGACCACAAGGTCTTCCTTACCACGGTGGACTGTGTTCCACCAAACCATGTGCCAAAATAAGCCCTTTCTCCTTTAATTTGCTTCCTTGGAAAGATAACTAGCACATCACTAAGGCTCCAGACCCCTCTCATCCTTCCAACATCTGCACACGATGAACTACAATAACCCTGCCCCTCTCCCCATTCAAAGAAGGCAACACACCTTAGGGCAAAGAGTTGCAACTTCTCCTCATTCACTGCTCTATTCATATTCTACCTCAAGTGCAAACACTGGGGATGTGGAGGCAGGAGGATCAACAGTTTTAGGTTAGCCTGAAGACAAAAACACTGCCTTGATTTCTTTTTTAGTTGCTATGTTAAGAACATCCTACAACAGCAACTCAAGTGTGAAAGGGTTTATTTTAGCACAAGGCCAGGTGCAGCCCATCCAGTTGGGGCAGTTGAAGAAGGCAGCGGGAGCTTGAAGCAGCTGGTCACAGCCCACCCACAAACAGGAAACAGAGAGGGAGGCTTGCTTCTGTGCTTGCTTGCTTGCTTCTTGCTTGCACTCAGCTCAGTATCTTTACTTTGTATGGTTCAGGATCTCCTGCCCAGGGAATAGGCCCACCCACAGTTAAGATGGGTCTTTCCACATCAATTAATGGACTTAAGAAAATCTCTCAAAACATTCTCAGAGACTAATTTTAATCTAGGTAATCCTTCCTAGGAGGTTCTACATTCTGTCAAGTTGACAGCATTATTACAGAGACACTTCCTCAAAAGGCAAGCAAAACTAAACAAAAATCAACAGAATAAGCAAAAATAACCAAACTCTCTCTCCCCTTTCTCCTCTAATATTAAGTTCCATTGATTCTCCAAGTATCAGCCTCGAACCACAAAGTAACCATCCTGGGAAATTGAAAATGGAAGCTCCTAGATCCTGCCTCACATTTGCACAGTCAGAAACTGTGAGTGTGCCTAACTGCATATTTCAAATGTGTGCTCCCAGGAATTCTGAGCCCACTAGAGTCCAGGAGCTCCTCCTGCAAGCTAGCCTTTGACAACAGTGTAGAAGGGAGGCTTGGAAGCATGATTCCTGTTCTGAGTGCTGCTCCCCACAGTTCTCCCAGAATCAACTCATAGTGAGTGTTCAACACATAGTTGCAGAAATAGCCTACCCACTAGGCTACCTTGTCTCCAACAGCTCAGCCTATACAGGAAAGGCCTCCCCTATTAAGGAGGAACAGATTGGAAGAGTTCTTCACATGACATCAGGAGCTAGAAGGGCATTGGGGCTTTTTAGGGTCAGGGGCAGGTCCCAGGTGTCTACAGGCCCTCCCTAATTTGTTAACTATATTCAGGACTCAGATTGTTCCAAGCTGTTATTTTATATGAGTGAACTAATCTTTGTTAAGCAGATTATGTTTTTGAGACAGGATCTTACTATGCAGCCTTGGTTGGCCTGGAACTTGCTATGTAGACCAGGCTGGCCTAGATCTCAGAGAGATCCACCTGCATCTGCCTTCCTAATGCTGGATTTAAAGCATGTGCTAGCAAGCCTGGCTTTTTAAACCTGGATTTTTAAACCATTTGTTTTTTATTTTATGTGTGTGTGTGTGTGTGTGTGGCGCGCGCGCGCACAGATCCTACATGTGTGCAGAGGCTAAAAGACATCAGGTCTCTTGAACTGGAATTACAGATGGAAGTGTCCCATGTGGGTGGTAAAAGTGAAACCCAGTTAGAGGACTGGGTTAAGAGCATCGATGCCCTAACCATCGAGCCATCCCTTCACCCCACTAAACATACTCTAATAGTTAAGATAATATATTTTTATAGAAATAATGAAGAAATAAATTACAAATGCATTTCACACATATTTAGTAAGTTCTACACACCAATGTCCGTAGAAGGGCAAATGTCCCTCCTGGTTTCCAGTAAGAATAGGAGGGAATGAGAGTGTGTGACTGGGACAGGCAAGGTCCAACACTCCTCAAACACTGTATACTACAGTCTTTTCAGAGATGTCTCAGAATCCTCATGGTGACCTAAGAGGCAATGTTGTCATGCTAGGCTGAAAGAAGGACTAGTCCCAGAGTCTTGTGACCAGCAGGCACCTCGAACTCAGGGGCCTCTGGCTCCAAAGTCTTTCCTGGTTTTCCTCTGCTCAGTGCCACCATGGAACACCAGCGGCAGCTAGGAAGGGTCAGTACGAGCAGAAAAACCCGAAGGGGAGAGAAGCTCCATTAAGTTCACAGCTTTGTCTCCGTTCTCACTGTCACTTCTACACATTTCTTCATTAATTTTAATTGGCAGGACGCTGTGCTAAGTGGCCTCTGTCACCTGCCAGCAGTGTTCTTAGGCATGTAATGCTACACTCAGTCACTTGCTTGGAGCCCTCTTCTTCTTTGGCTCTAGGGGGGGTGTAGTGACCCGATACCATCATGCAAATGTGCATTTCGTCCTAGGATGAGTCCACCCTTCTGTCTGCCTCTCTCATGCCCTCTCTTGCTTCCTTTCCGTTATCTCCGTCCCTCCTTCCCCCTTGCCATGGGTCACTTGGTGAGTACTTACTACATGCTGCTGGCCCTTGCCTTCCTAGAAATTTTAGTCTAGTAGGTTAGAGGAAGAGAAAGAGAGAGAGAGAGAGAGAGAGAGAGAGAGAGAGAGAGAGAGAGAGAGCCAGATATACTAGTGAACAAGCAGGTGCACACTTAGCACACCTGTCTAATGCTGTGAAGTACAGTCAAACCTTGTTGTGCTATTTTTCTCCTGATAAATCAAATACTTGAGAAAGCAGCTTAAGTGGAGAAGGAATTCTTTTGCCTCATGGTTTGAGACACAGCCCAGTGTGGGGAAAGGAAGGCATAGCAGGATCACTATGAGGCAGACAGAGCCTGCTGCTGGGACTTCTTGCCTCCTCCAACTCAGTGGGACACAAAGCAGAGATGGGATAGGAAGCAGAAGCCCCCAGGACTTCCCTGCTCTGTGGCTCACTTCCTCCAGCTAGGCCCCCATCTTCCAAAGCAGCACCATTAACTGGGGACCAAGTTCAAATTCATAAGGCTTTAGGGCAGTGGTTTGCAATCTGTAGGTCATGATCCCTTTGTGTGTGGTGTGTGGGGGGGTGGATACCCAATGACCCTTTCACAGGAGTCACCTAAGACCATTGGAAAGAACAGATATTTATATTACAATTCATAACATTTGCAAAATTACAGTTAGGAAGTAGTAATGAAAAAAGTTTTATGGATGAGGGTCACCATAATACGAGGAAATGTATTAAAGGGTCGCTCGCAATGTTAGGAAAGTTGAGAACCACTGTTTTAGGGGATATTTTACATCCAAACCAGAACAGGGGCCTTGTAGACATCAGAGGGACTTCCAGGAAAGGCTCCTTTGAGGATGCAACCTTAATTAGAGACCTGTAATGATTGGATATAGCAGTGGGGTGCGGGGAGAAGGCCATGCAAAGCTATGCAGGTGGACAGGGCTTACACAGTTGGTGGGAAAGTGGAGGATCAGTAGAGAACCAGGCAGGATAAGTGGCATGGGAGGAGTCTAACTTCACCAGCAGTGTTCTGGAGACCTTCCGTGTTGTGTGTCCATTTATTCTGCACATATAGAAAGTATGGAGAACCCAGAGATCTTCTCAGTGCTTTCTGGAGAACAGATTGGAGAGACACTTGAGAACCAAGTGAATTCACCATCATCTGCCAGTATCTTCCTGATGGAATGCCTTCCTCATCAGGACCAGTGTTCTTCCTTTTAGTCAAAAGAATGAAGGTTCTAGCTTAAATCCCTCCACAGCATATTTCAGAGGAATCTCGGGCACTGGTAAAGGGCAACACACGGTGAGGCTTCCTCGGGACAGTCGAGAGCGAAGCTGGTGATCACTTACAGGCACTGCTCAGTCACTCTGTTATCAACTCTCTTTCACAGGCAAGGAAGGAGAAGGTAAACTGAGTTCTTCAAAGTCATGCAGCCTCCTCCAGGAGGCAATCAGTAAATAAGAGGCTTGAAAAGATTCCCAATAAACACCAGCAGTTATGACTGCATCTTCCCCTCTGACTGCACCCACTGTGGAAAATTAAAACTGTACGAATTTATGTCAGATGATGAACATTCCCCATTATTTGGTCCCTGGACTTCACTGTAGTTTTTCACTGTAGTTTCTTGGTCAACGAAGCAGCTAGTCCCCTCTGAATTTCACTCAGAATCGGGGCAGCTGGGGCCACTTTCTTCTATCACACTCCAGGAAGTTGGTACTGGCTACAAAGGGAGCCACACCCATTGGGAGAGGACACATCATCACTGCTCAGTAAGCAGGGGGCAAAACCCCACCCTGCCAACAATAACAAACCTAGGAGGAGGAGGACCAACCCTCCTCCCCCAACAACTCAGCAAAGGAGACAGATCTGGTTGTTCTGCCCTTTGGTGTCATGGCTCACAGAGTGCCATCAGATGGTCTCAGAGGCACAGCCCATCCCTGTAAAATGATATGCAGGTGTCCTTTTATAATTTCCAAATTAAAACAGAGGAGGCACTAATGTTTTTCTAAACCTGATAGCACAAAAGGTGGCTTTTCAGGCCAGCTAGGCCACCCTCACTGTCAAAACTCATTAGCCTTCTGGGTGAACTAGCTTGTCTTTTTTTAGGACCGGAAATCGAATGGGAAGGCTCCCCTCCTGTTACAGGCGTGCCGGAGGAATTACTCATGCCCCTTAACCTATGACTCACACAGGAGTCTAGGAGAGTGTTTCCAAAACAGGCCGACAATTAGATAAACAAAGCAACTGATATGTGACAGATAGTCGCCTCATCTGGGTGGGTGGAAAGAGTCAGTTGACCTAGGTGGGATGGGCTTTCCCAGAGCAGCCACTGGGCAGTAGACAGCAGCCGGCAGGAGAACTTGGGACAGTCCCTGGAAGTGGATATCCACACTTGTTTTCAGAGTTTTGTGAGGGATTCAATTTCACTGACTTCATGAGTGGAATTATGGCATCTTTCTTCCCAAAAATCTCCAGAGACTGGCCCGCCATCTCACGGTGCTATCTGGCTATCTGCAGGTTCTGGTTGTCCCTGAGTTTTGATGTCTTGAAACACAGTACATTAATCATTTGGGGACTCTGGGCCTGTTCCCAGGGTCCGTGTTAGCCACTGTTGATCTGTGGCTAGAAAACAGCTTCTGAATGACAGAGGCTTCCCCAAACTGAAATATTAAGTCAGCAAGAAAGCACAGCTTAGGAAATAGCTCAGTTGGGAGTGGATAGTCTCCGGGCAGATGAGAGGTCAGCTTTTTTGTGGCTTCTCTGGGAAGAACTCTGAAGCCAAGTCTCAGATCTGTATTAGCTGAGAGCCTCTTCTCAGCAGGGCTTGAGGACATGCAACAGGCATGACCTCACTACCCAGATTCTCATCCCTGGAGAAACAGCAGGTCCACCCTGCAGTAGGGGATGAGCAGTGATAGATGGCACTGCTCTCTCTGCTGCATTGATCTAAGGTCATTGATGTTAAATTCACTGATATAAGGGGCCAGGTTGGGGGACAGAGGGAAGATCCGGGTGGAGATCTACAGGCTCTCAAACAAGCAGTTTCACCTAGCTTCTGCTGTTTTGCCTAGCAGTAGGAGGATCTTCTGAAACCCAGATGTGCTCACTTCTCTCCTCTCAGAGAAGTTTCTCCCTTGAGAAACCCCAGTGTTATTTTTCAGACCAGGCTGTCCTATAGTCCTAGACACTGATAGCCCCTCAGCCACATCACAAGTCATGCCCTGGACCTCTAACCACATGGGCCTGCTTCTTCCTGGAAACATTGGTGGTTTCGGGCTCTGTATCTTTCCTTCACGCTGCCCCTTCAACCTGCAGTGGGCCTAGACCACTGCACTTCTGCCCAGGAAGGGGCTATGGTTACTCCATATTGGACTTTGGAAAAGCTTACATCATTGAATGGCATGAGGGAGGGTCTGCTCTGTTCTATTCAGAGTGGACAAATGTTTTAGGGAATTGTGACATGGCAGTCTGGATGCTATCCTCCTTGTGCATGCCAGTGTGGCTTTCAGGGATATTCAGTGTGCATCAAAAAGACTTACCAATATCTGCATTTAAACTCAGAATAGAGGAAACCCCTCCCGCCCATCTCTCAGCTTAGGGTAATACTAAGTGTGTAATAATGTTAAGTACCACAAGTTACAGCAAGCCCATTAGTTAGCAGGTGTGTACAGGAGGTGGCCCCCAGGTCCCCTGCAGGACTGGGTGGTCTATAGAGAGCCTTTAAGGGCAATTTCAGAAATGACCAATTTCTGGAAAACAGCTACACTCTTTTTAGCCCTGCACTCTCCTGCCCTGAAAGCCTCTGCCCTTCACTCTAACTCCTTGTCAGGTTGGAGCTAGGTCATCCTCCAAGCCGCAGTGTAGACACAACCGTTTGGACACACAAGCCTTGAAAGGGTGGAGGAGGACATCTGATCTCTTTAGAACTAGAGTTACATGTGGTTGTGAGTCACCCGAATGGAACCTGGGTCCTCTGCAAGAGCAGTATGTACGTTTAACCACTGAGCTATCTTCTCAGCCTTTACAAATATACAAAATCTTGTGTGTACAAAAATGTGTGCTCATGTGTATGGCGCAGTACACATGTGGAAGTCAAAAGTTCCATCTTGTGTGAGACAGGTTCTCTCTTAGTTTTTACCTACATACCTAGCAGGCCAGCTGACCTACAAACCCTGGGTGATTCATCTATCTCCACCTCCCATCTTACACAGCAGTGCTTGGATTGTGCATGCATGCCGTGGCACCCAGTTCTGGAGATCTGAGCTCAGGTCCTCTTGCTTACTCAGCCAGTGCTTTATCCGCTGAGCCATCTTCCCAACCCATGAATGGATGTACCCTTTCAAATCAACATTCTTTATAGAAAATGAGGGAATTGATTTTTATCAAGTTGGAGACTTTTCTTGCCTCATTGGTGCCATGATGCCACCATGCATTTTTACAGATGCAGAGAGATGTTCTGAGCTTCCTTCCATGCGGCCATCACTCTAAACCCAAGATTGCCACTCACGTTCATCTTCATTTAGGATCTTCTGGTCTACCTTGCAACCCTTTTTTATATACACTTCTTCCCTGATGCTTTCTCCAGATTATTAACTTCTGAGCTCCTAAAGTACTTGAATTTTCTTCTACATTGTCTAGGGTGTGGTGTGGTGTGTGTGTGTGTGTGTGTGTGTGTGTGTGTGTTCTAAAGAAGAGAAAATACTCTAGGAAACCAAAGCACACATCCCAGAGGCAAGCAAGGAAGAAGCATAATCTCTCTTCCCACCTTCAGGGCACCAACCAGGAGCTCTTCTGCACATTTTCAAATATAAACAATCTTTGCTTTAAGTGAAAGAGAGTCACATACTCTCAGAAAGTAAAACAAAAAACAACCTAATCCAGGGCGTGTGACAATACTGCAGAGTAGCTAGTTTTCCAATTACTAGCTCTTGCTTTTCTTTTGAAACTTTGATTTTTTCTTGTTGTTGTTCTGAGACAGGGTCTTACTATGTAGCTCTGGCTGTCTCAGAACTCCCCCCTAGACCAGGCTGGCCTCAAACTCACAGAAACCCACCTGCTTCTGCCTCCTGAAAACTGGGATTAAAGGTGTGTGCCACCATGCCCTGCCTTATTGATTTGTTTTTTTAAAATATCAATATGTTTATTTACTTATTTGTGTGTGTGTATACACATATGCTTGTGTGTAGAAGCCACAGTGCACATATGGAAGTCAGAAAAACAGCTGGTGGAAGTCAGCTCTTTCTGAGTGGGTCTTAGGGACCAAATGAGGGTTGTCAGATTTGGTGGCAACTGTCTTTACCCACTGAGCCATATCACTGGTCCTGTTTTCATTTTTGAGACAGTCTCAATCGATAGCCCAGGCTGACCTAGAACTCTTACGTAGCCTAAGAAAGCTTTCTAGTTGCAGTGATCTTTCTGCCCCAACCTCCTAGTGTTGGGATACAGGCTGGGCCACTATGGCCAGCTGCAACTTCAATTTCCCACTAGCTAATTACTGTCTGCTAAAGCACATGTACCACGGTTTGCAAAATTCCTTCCCGTATGGGTAGCTCTTATTTTTTTAGAATTTCACATAAATTCCCTTGGATACTTGGTGGTTACTTCTCTGGGAAAGATTACTAAACGTGACATCAGTGGATCAAATGGTTGCTGTCTAGTATTTTGATAGTTTCAGTCTAATTGTCTTCTAAGAATTCGAGCTCCTTTACACTCCCCCCACAGTGCTTAGGAGCACCTAAAGCCATGCAGGGTGTTAGCCCTGAATTTAATCTTTGTTACCTAATTGGTCAAAAGCTTTTCTGTCACTAGGCAAGATGGCTATATGCCTAGGATCCCAGTACTCTGATGGGGAAGCAGGAGAACCCTGAATTTCAAAGCTACTTGGTGTCCCCTCCCCCTCCCTTTTCCTCCTTTCCCCTCCCCTCCTCTCTCTCCATTCCTTACCTCTCCTCCCTCCTCCTCACTCCCCTCCCTTCCTCTTAGTTGTCCCATACAGCCCAGCTGCCTCACTGTGTAGCTGAGGGTGACCTTGAACTCCTGATCCTCTTATTTGTTTATGAATAGTTTTTAGTTTGGCTGCTTTCCCCTTGATTTACAAAAACATGAAGCCCTTCATTCTAAGAACCACCAAGAAAAGGGACTTTTGTTACCATGCCAACATTTCTTAATCGTCCTGTCAAATCCCTTACTGGAGTGGTCCCCACAGGCCGATGCTGTTCTTCTCTTGCTCTGCTCTACCATTGGCCTTCAGGCCTCAGTGCCTCTTCTTCTCTCATGACTACATTCAAGTGAATTCCTATTGTGTGACAAAACTTTGCCTGGAGAGACACAACACACACATCCACTCGCCTAGATAGGGAACACACAACAGACCAAACTGTAGATACCATCAAAGTCCAAGTTGGTGAACCAATGTGCTTTATTGGGGACACTTATAGAAGCAGAAATGACTCCAAAGCAGCTGCATCACCAGAGCCCGCCCAGTGTGGGTGACAGCTCACAAGGCTGGGAACCAGAAGCACACGACACAGTCTGCAGGCAGCTCAACTTATGTCCTTTCCAAGAGACTCAGTTGGTCTAAGTTTTAGGGTAAAAAGCCCGAGCTCAATTCTGGGGCTTGAAATCCTGCCAATCCCTGAGTTTGAAAACCCACCAATCATGTAGCTGTCTTCAGACTCAGGACTTGAAATCGGACCAATCCCCATCCCAGTAAACTCCATCCCCAAGAAACCTAGATAAGCCTTCCTCCCAAGCAGTTCTCTGCTGCATCTTGTGTTTTTCTCCAGTAAACCTGTGTTATACAGTGTGCTATTCCTTGGATCCCAACTGCCAGGCTTCCTTTCTGCTCACAGTTGTAATACATACATTTCTGGTTTTTCCAGGCAGCTAGTCTGACATCAAGAATTCTTTAGTATGAGGGGGACTTTCAGGTTTTTGGTTTTTGGTTTGTTTGTTTTCGTGTTTGCTTACTCTGTTGGGGAGGAGCCTAGTGATTCTGATCAGTTTCAGGGACTTCCTGAAGCTCTTTTGAGCTTTTGCCTTCCTGCTTAAAGAGCTTCTCTGCAGGATAAAATGTTTAAATCTTAGAGGAAATTCTTTTCATAACAATTCCTAAGGCCACAGTCATTTCAACCCATAGATTCCATGAAGTTCCCCTACTACTGCCACACCCAGCTGTATGATGGGAGTGGCCAGCCCCTTTCATACACCTGCCTTGGCTCTGAGTCACTATACATGTTATATTTTTCTTTTAACTATCTTGCTACTACGTTTCCTCATTCACTCAGCAAGTGTTCACTGAGTATCTACTATGTACCAGAAAGGTATCAAGTGCTGGCAATACTGTGGTGTACTACTACACAGTTGTTGTTACCTGCCCACTGGGCCCTGAGCTTATGGTTCAATAGGACAGACATCAAATAGCCATATGCACTCTATCAGCTACCTGCTGTGTATCTTTTCACGTTTACAGCTTTGTACAAGCTGTTAACAGAGAGGAAGATGGGGAGGGGAAGTCAAGACAAGGAAGGACAGTTTGAAGAAGTAAGAATTAAGCTGAGATCTGCAAAATCAATCTGTGTTTGCTGGGTGAGAAGAGAGAACAATCCTGAAACCTCTCGTGGCCAAGGAAATGAAAATGACCAGAGTAGCTGGAGAACTAGGAATTGAGGTGGGGGTGGAGCAAGCCAGAGCCATGGGCAAACATATAGGGTCTCCTATGGAACTTGATTCACTCCTAGAAATAGTGGAAGCTGTTAAAAACCAGTACCCCACCCCCCAATCCCCTGCCATCTGTTTTCTTATTTAAAACATTTTTCATGATGGGGTCTTGCATTCTTCTGGCCACCCAATGTCATGACTGAGTAACCTTCTATAGCTACCTGCTAGGACCCTCCTAAGCATCTCCAATATGTAAATATTGGAAACTGACCTTGTGACTGACTTTACAAAAGTAATCCTCTACAGTCAGGTATGGTGATGCATGCCTATAATCCCAGAATTCTGAAGTACATAACAGAGAACTGGGAGTTCAAGATCAGCTTGGGCTACAATGGGAGAGTGAAGTCGTGGCTTCACTTGCATCACGCTTATCCAGACTGAAATTCTGCAATCTCCTTGATGTCTTCAACTAATTTAACTGTCCATTTATTATTAACATGTATAAAGGACCAAATCCTATGGAACTTGCATTCTAGCAGAGCTGACCAAGAGTCAACACATTGATGTATCATAACTGCTGAGTGCTATAAATGTAAACGAAGCCCCTGCAAAGTGCTGGCAGAGCAGCACTGCCTATTTTCATTAGAGACGGTCTACCTGAGGAGTTCTGTGTGAGGGCCAGAATGAAATGAAAGATACTATATGTGATCGTTCAAGGAGACAGGACACTGGGAAGAGGGAATAGCAAGGTCCAAAGGGGCAGAAGCATACGAGGCACTGCAAAAAGCGGGGCGGCTGGAGTGCAGTGAGCGACAGGTTAGTGACAAAGAAATGAGAGACTACAGACTGTGTGGTGTGAGCAACAGAGAGGCTTGGAAAGGAGTTTTAAGTATGTATTGAAGCCATTGGAGGGTTTTCCTTTTCTTTCCTTCCTGCCCTAAGTTCTTCTTCTTCTTCCCTCTGTCCCTTCCCTTTCTCTTTCTCTCTCTCTTTTTCTTTTATAATAGAGTCTTTAGTCCAGGTTGACCCTGAACTCCCTAAGTACCTGAGGATGACATTGAACTTCTGATCTTCCTGCCTCTGTGTCCCAAGTGCTGAGATTATTGGAGTGTGCCACCACATCCATCTTATATGACCAATCGGGCCTCATGCACGTAGGCGAGCACTATCAACAAGCATTCCTAACCCATAGGAGAGTTTTGATAAGAGAAATGATCTGATAGCTAGCCCCAAAAGCCCCTGGTTACATGTGAAGAACAGACTATTGAGGGAAAACCACACCCCCATGTGCTTACTGCACATTCTCATCCTGGTACCTCGTTTCCTTTCCACCCTCACAGCTGCACCCTAAGCCACCTCTCCTACCTCCCACATCTGAACATTCCTGTGGTCTCACCTGTCATCTTCCTGCATCCTGCTGGGTTGACCTTCTGCTTGCATGAATCTGAGCTGTCTTCAGCAGGGGAGATTTACCATCTCCTCAGCTGCTCCCTACCTGTAGGAATTAAACACATAGCTTCAGTTTTACATCCAGGTTCTCATCCATCCTCATGACCCCTCCTTCCCTGCACAAATCTCAAACCAAAGTCAAACTGGATTCCCAGTTTCCCAGAGAAGCTTCTTGCCTTCTTTGTCACACTCATGCCAGTAGACCAACAGCTCATAAAGTGGATGGTTAACCATCCCTCCTCTCTATAAGATCCAGACTTCCTGCACCTGTCTGGATCACCCTGGAGCAAAGGAGGTTCTTCCTGCTTTTGGACTCTTATACCTTCCCAGTGGCACCAACTGTTCCTGACTTAAGTTATAGCTCTTTATTGTACAGGTCTTATCTTTCTCACCAAACTGCAAATTCTTCAAGGTCAGGGTCCAAGCTCCATATATCTGTGCACTCTGACCCACAGTGCCTAGCCCAGGTTCACAGCGAGGACACGGCAAGCACTTATTAAATAAGTGACGCATTCCATGTTCTAAATCAGCGAGAGTGAGCACCAGGAGATAATATGCCCTGGAAAGTTATATGGTAGGGTGTACCGTGGTGGCACTGAGAAAGTCAGAAGTCTGTAGCAGGTGGCTGGTCAGGCTGGACCACCAGCAGTGGATGCTTCTGGAACATTTCTCACACTTTGGGTGGGCCCCAAGCAATTTACAGGTCTTTTTCATTCTTGGTGACCTTGTGCTACTGGCACTAATATGAAACTCACCTACAGAAATGGAAACTGAGGTAGAAAGGACATAGAAAGGCAGGGCTTGGGCCCATGCCTGTCTGCTGGGTTAGTCTTTTCCAATTTCTTCCCTCTCCTGTGTTTAAGAACAAAGAGAAGTTGCTGCTATGGAAACAGCTCGCCGCCTTCCCAAATGACTTTAAAACACCCAGCCATGACCTGGGCCGTGTTTGTGTCTGGGTGGGAGAACAGCTGCCTGTGGACTTTGGCAGACCCTTAACAGTATCCTGAGCTGATCGAGTAGCCTTGGTTGGATGCATGGCAATTGTATGAAATGTGTTGAATGCCAAGAACAATAGTGAGATGTCCCCAGAGACTAGGAGGTTGCAGGTTTATAGGCAGCTTGGTACCCACCTCTACTTTAAGAACCTTTTATTTGGAAGGACTTTGCACCAAGCACATATATAAAGCTGTCTGATTCTCTAGACACACTCTTGCCCTCTAAGAACTAGTGGTCTTTGGGGGAGAAGCCACTGACAGAATGAGGGAAAGGTGGAACTAGAGCTGAGGGCTAAGAATTTTAAAGCATTGAGATTTAAAACCATTGAGAACTCAAAGGTTGTGACATTGGAACCAAGCCTTGGCAGGATGGAGAAGGAAGGAATAGTCGGTGGCCCCACTCCTCCACTCCTCATGATGTCGGATCTGTGGGAAGGTGTGGCTAAGAGAGGGTCACTCCAGCAATCACACTAAGCTGGGTCACTGGGCTGTCTCTTGCCCTCTGATATCTGGAAGAGACATTCACTGATGCCCCAAACTCCTGCATGAGCAGCAGCCTGTGAGGAAAAGGAGGAAGGGCAGTGTGAAGGTACACACCTATTATCCCAGAACTCAGGAGGTGGAGGCAGGGAGACCATGAGTTCAGGGCATCCTTGGCTATATTGGGAGCCTGAAGCCAGCTGAGCTATGTGAGACCCTGTCTCAAAAAATAAGTGAACTCAAAAGAATGTAAAGGTGGAAGGGCCTTAGTGGCCCACAACTGTAAGGACAGAGGAGCTGTTTAAATGTGAAAGGAGTGAAAATGTTCTTCTGCCACCTTAAATGCCACCCAGAGTGACGTGTGCATCCTAAGAGTTTGGCCACTGGTAGGGACATACTCCAAACCTTTGTTGGCCATATCACAACCTCTTACCTAGGGTCACACCCCTAAGACGTAGAGAATCAGGATTTAAAACCTTCATCTGTCTGATGACAGAACTAGTTTTAGTGGGGTTTTGTTTGTTAAATTTTAGGGAGGAGTGGGTGAACCCAGGGGCCTCACACACTGGGCAAGCATTCTGCCACTGAGCAGACATAGTAAAGCTCTTGTGCTGTCCTTTAAATGTCTGCTTTATTCCTTTGAAACAGGGTCATTCACTGAACTTGGAGCTAGGCCAGCAACTAGCAAGGGCCCAGAATCCTCCTGTCTCTACCCAATATAGTGTGGGATTACAGGAGCTTGTGAGTCCATGGCAAGCTTTTCTATGAACTTTATGGGTTCCAAACCAGGTCCCCATGCTTGTGCAGCAGGCACTACTGACCCTGTTATGGTTAAAACACTGTTCTCAGCCAGGCATGGTAGTCTCATTTGTAATCCCAGTACTCAGGGTACAGAGGCAGGAAGATTACTGCAAGTTCCTGGTCGTTTGTTTGTTTGTTTGGGGTTTGTCGTTGTTTTGTTTTTCAATAAAGTCTCACTCTCTAGCCCAGGTTGGCTTGAAATTCACTCTGTTGCCTAGGCCGGCCTGAAACTTGCAGTGATCCTCCTGCCTCAGCAGCCTGAGTACTGGAATTACAAATGTGAATCACCAGGCCTGGCTGAGAACCATGTTTTAACCATAAATTTATTACATTTGCAAGTTCCTAGTGAAGGCAACATGGTGATGCATATAAAATGACCTGGGACATGGTAAACAACTCTTAATTATAACTGGATTCCTAGTCATAGTAATTATCTTCATGGTCAGTTCAATTGAGGTGGAGAGAACAACATATCCTAGACAAAAGAGCAAGATCAACAGAAGACAAATGACACTTAGGTGTGGATCATGACCTTGCCCTGCTCCCCAGCTGTTCCCAAACCCAGAGCCTCTGAGAGCCACCCCTTCTGGAAAACCATTATCACTTTCCCATCTTGTCCTGCTGCCTGCACAACCTGCTATTCATAGATGGGGAGTAGGAGGAGCAGGGACAGTTAATTTAATGTCAAGGTTCCACAGCCCATGCACTGTATATATTCTACTTAGTCATAGTGGAAAGATGAAAGTAGTTGCCTTCTGCTAAGCCGGAAAAGTCCCCATATCCTCACAGATTGCTCTGCAGAGACTCCAAGCTCACCTGATGCTGAATCCCACTCAGGAAGAAAGCCATCTTCAAACAATTGCCTGGTTTCATCGAAAGGAACACTGTGTCTTCACAGACAGGGGTGTGTTGCGGGGTGTGGATCTGCCTAGCAGTGATGAAGGCTGGAGGATAGCAGTACACAGGACATGCCAGGAATAGATTCGTTTCTAAAAATTAAATTTAAATTAATGTGTGTGTGTTGTGTGTGTGTAGGTATCCTTGGAGGTCAGAGGTCATCAGATCTCTTCAACCTGGAGTACAGGTAGTTATGTGCCTGAGATATAGGTGCTGGGAATTGAACTTATGTCTTCTGTAGGAGCAGTACACACTGAGACATCTTTTCAGTCCCTGCAATGGATTCTTTAACATGGAACTGATGGTGTCATTTCTTTCATTGGACAGTACTGAGAAAGACTTATGTAGGGAGGGGTGCTTGAGTCAGATCTTGAAGTATAAACTGGAATTTGTCAGGTGAAGAAAGGGGGAAGGTACATGAATGAGAGGGAATAAAGGTCCCAAGCATTTCTAGGACAGTACAGCATCCGTGCAATGCTGGTAGGTGTTTGTGGGAGGAGTTCAAAGAGGCCAGGCTGCAGGCTTGGGCTGAGTCAACTCACACAGGGCCTCCAGTTCTACAAAGGCTTCTGAATAGTGAGGGTGGGGTAGGGAGGGTCTCAGACAGCTTACAGTAAGACGATAAACTGCCTGATTTTGAATCTAAGTGTAATCTGTTAGTTTTTTTTTTTTTTTTTATCACTCTACTAAAATACTTGGCAGAGGTCTAGGAGAGCGGAGCCATGAGTCTGAGTCCCAGCACCCATGTAAATAGCTGGGCATGGTGGAGCACACTTAGATTCCCAGCACTGGGAAAATAGAGACATGTGGTCCCTGGGGCTTTCTGACTAGCCTGTCTAGGCCAACCAGTCCATGTGTACCTATACACTTGTACAGATACACAGACAGAGACAGACAGACAGACAGACACACACACACACATACACACACATACACACTACTCGACAGAACAACATATATTTTGCTAGTGGTTGCTGTCTGTCATGGCAGGGAGGGCATGGTGGAGTGGAGCTAATCTTACCATCACTGACAGAAAGGTGGGGAGGGAGGAAGGGAGAGCAAGAAAGAAGAGAGAGGATGTGTGTCTCTCTCTCTCTCTCTCTCTCTCTCTCTCTCTCTCTCTCTGTCTGTGTGTCTGTGTGTGTGTGTGTCTGTGTGTGCTAGACCCCCATTCTGTACCAGTGTTCTAGGTGATTCCAAACCCTGCCAGCTGGGCATGGAGGCTAATCATGAGGTTCTGCTGCTTTCTAGTTGCATGCTACTGCACTTCTGTGATTCTTGGTGTCCATGACTATGAGACTCAATGACCTCTATAGAAAGTTAAGCAGTGTTAGACAAAGGATCAAAAACAAACCTAACACAAGCACAGCACATGGCAGCTCCCAGAGAACATGGTTTTTCCTTTCACTGGCTGAGGAGAGCAGAGAGTATTTCCAGTCATCATATATATATATATATATATATATATATATATATATATATATATATATATATATATATATATGAGTACTCAGCATTACAATAGAAATGCTGGTCCCCTTGATGTGGTAGTGTGTTTGTGTTGTATGATCAGTGTGGCCTATAAACATGTACAATAGCCATCAATTCCATTATCTTAAAAAGTAGACATCCATAGCTCCCATGAGATGTCCTCAGAGCAAGAGCAGAGGTGGCATGAAGTTGTACCTCCAGGGCTGGGTCTTGGTGTAGATCTCCACCCCTTTGGGGGTTACCTTCTCTTTGCAGGGCAGGTTTCCAGGATGAGAGCTTAGACTACTGATATCTGGGTCTCTGTCCAAGAAGTCTAGACAAGGAGCTGGCTTTGCTGCTTTGGGTTTTCTAGAGTGAAGAGACCAGTATGAATGGACACACAAATTCTAGTGAGTTCAGGATTTTTTGTTTGTCTTTCGAGACAGGGTGTCTCTCTGTAGCTCTGACTGTCCTGGACTTCATTTTGTAGACCAGACTGCCTCTGTCTCCCAAATACTGGGCTTAAAGCCATGCACCACTATTGCCTGGCTGTGAGTTCAAGTTTACTTGGTTACACACAAGAGAACTGATGCTGGTTCCCCATTTCCCTAATTCACTCCTTCGCTTATTTACTGAGTGCTCATTAATAAGCCTGTGTGTCTGTGTCTATGTGTGTGTGTGTGTTTGTGTGTCTCTGTGTGTGTGTTTGTGTGTCTCTGTGTCTGTCTGTCTATATGTGTCTGTGTGTCTGTGTGTGTCTGTCTATATGTGTGTGTGTGTCTGTGTCTGTCTATATGTGTGTGTGTGTCTGTGTCTGTGTGTGTGTTTGTGTGTCTGTGTCTCTCTGTGTGTCTGTGTGTCTCTGGTGTGTAGGGTATAACTATGTACCCTCCCATCCCATGGCTTTCACTCATGGAGGATCAACAATGCTGTTCCCCTTCTAGTGCCTGTATGAAGCTTTCCATTGGTCAATTAAATGCACCCACGGCCTCTGTGGAGGATGATGAGTCAGAGAACATGGCCTCAGGAAGAGAGTCTTGCCAGAAGGTTAATGAACTGAACCACACCCTACCAAAATCAGTTTTTTAAGCTTTTAGCATAACATTTCGAATCTGGGGTCAGAGCTCTAGAAATCACATCTTTTTGAGCTCACAGGGAGAGAAGAAAAGGAGTACACCTATAAAGGAAGCCATTACATCTTCCTGCTCCTCAGTTCTTCAGCACTGTGGCAAACGTATTTCTCAGAATAGCTCAGGGGAAGAGATATTTATTATTCTTGTATGAACTGGACTTTAAGATCTATCCCCAGAGAATAAAGTACATTCCACCATTTGATTAGTCAGAGAGGCTTGCTTCATATCAAGGAGACTTAGGAAACTCATCAATTAATCTAAACACTGATACCATCACAGTTACAACAAACAAACCACAGAGGTCACAGGGTCAAAACGTCTGCACTACCTTTTCCCTCCAGAGTCTGGCTGTTTCTTTACTTCCCATGTGCCTCTTGAAGAGGCTCCTGATAAAGGCTCTGACCCCACCCCCATCCTTTTCCCATGGTGTCCTTAGACAACTCTCCCTAGGAGGGGAGGAAGTGAGCCTTTACTGCTCAAGTCCTTCTCTGAGCCTGGGTCTCCATAGGGGACTCACTCACTCCTCACCAGGAATCAAGGCTGCATTGGGGCTTGAGACCACCTGCACTCTATCTCCGGAAAGCCCTTCCCCTGAAGACAGCCCCCTCCCCTGAAGACAGCCCCCTCCCTTGAAGACAGCCTCCTCCCCTGACAACAGCCCCCTCCCCTGACAACAGCCCCCTCCCCTGACAACAGCCTCCTCCCCTGACAACAGCCTCCGCCCCTGACAACAGCCCCTCCCCTGACAACAGCCCCCTTTCCACTTTCCTCTCAGTCGTTGCTTCTCACCCAGGACAGACTGAACTATTATTTCCTCTTCCAACTTGTTTTCATGAGAGTCCAGATCAATTATCATTCTCCCAACACTGTACAGTGTCACTTGCCTCTGGAGTACTAACTACCTCCTCCCATGTCCTCGGGTTCTAATATCCAGATCCTAATTCCCTCACTGAAGCACTTTCTGTTCTGTGTTGTGCTTACTTGGCATGACTGTAACACACAAGTGTTACATGACAGTTCATGTTTCTCTACTACATGTGTGGAGTCAAGTCTGTGTATGTGCATGTGCGTGCACGTGTGTGCGTGTGTGCGTGCGTGTGTGTGCGTGCGTGTGTGTGTGTGAGTGGTGTGTGTGTGTGTGTGTGTGCTAAGTTGAATGATGCAGTGGAAGTGAGGGGAACAGGTGTTCTTAGACAGTTCTTAGAGAGGCAGAGTAAGCAATTTCGGCTTCTCAGCCAGCTGACCATCCAATGTCCCTTGATCATGCGGGACTGCCTTGTACTAGGGGCTGGGGTTCTGACTTTTACAGCCATCCAAATTTTACCTTTACAGAGTGTGTACTTTGGGCTGGAGAGATGGCTCGGTAGTTAAAAGTACTGGCTGACGTTACAGGGGACCTAAGACCAGTTCCTAGAACTCATACTGGCCAGTCACAACCACCTATAACTCTAGCTCCGAGAGATCTGACACTCTCTTCTGACCTCCACAAGTGCCTGCATTCACATGGTACCCCTCCTCCCACATACACATACACAAATTTTAAAAAGAGGGTCCAGCCACAGTGGCATATACCTTTAATTCCAGTTCTTGAGAGGCAGATGCAGGTTGATTTCCGAATCTCTAAAAACCAAAATGATGATGATGATGGTGGTGGTGGTGGTGATGGTGATGATAAAATTTTTAAAAAGAAATTTCTTTTTTTAAAAAAGAATGTAGGCTTTAAAAGCAAGAGGAGGTTGATTCCCAGTTCTGCCTCCTCTGGGTAGCCACAGACAAGCTGCTTTACTTCATGCTTTCATCTGTATTGGGATAATGATGGCCCTTCATTGTAGAGTTTTGTCTTGAGAATTAGTGATATGATCCATAGCCAGCACTTAGCACAGTGTCAAAAGCATGATGAGCATGAGATAAATGTCACCAATTATTGACAAGCTCGGAGTCAAGGTGACATGAGGCGACCTGTGGCCCAAGGGAGTTCTTATGAAACTCATTAAAAAAAAAAAAAAAAAACCAACAACTAAACAACTATATACCACCTTCCAGAAGGTTCTTAATTCTTTGACAGCTACTTAGGATGAGACTTAAATGACTGCAAGAGGATTGGGATAAGCAGTGATTTTAACACTTGTGAAAGGGCAAGTCTAGCTAACTCTCTGGGGTTTGTGGGACATTTAAGGCAGCAGCAAACCTCCGAGTTCTGGAGAGCAACCTGTGAGCACCTGTGCAGAGCTGGCCTTGTTTGCTCCATGAGTTGTCTGCCTGGCTCTGCACAGGCAGGTCCGGGCTCAAGGTATCTGTAAGAAAAATGATGCTGTTATCCATGGGCCATGAGCAACTGAAACCCAAGCAGAAAGGTGTTATGGGAAAGGCATTGGAACACCCACAGAAGAGGGTCATAGTAAGACTCATAGTAAGTCATAGTAAGACTGCATGGCAAGCTGACTACTACAAGTGGATTAAGACCTGACAATCTCTAAGTTCCCAAAGCCCTCTTTTTTTTTTTTCCACAAAAGAAGGAAAAGGTAAACTGGTTTATATTCTTCGTGGGAACAAATACACACAAAAATATACTGGGGAAAAATAGAATATTAATGGGCAACGGGCACATATCTATGAACCCAGCACTTGAGAAGTTCATAAGACTGAGATTCAAGTGCATTCCCAGCTACATAGCAAGATAAAGGTCACTGCTGCTTTGTAAGACCTATCTCAAAACAAAATATAAAACTAACTAAATGAAGGAAGGAAGAAGAAAGAAAGAAGGAAGAAAGGAAAGTAATAAAAAAGAAGGATAGACAAAAGCCAGCCCTCTGATTCCTAAACAGGCATACTCTAGTCCTCCTTTACTGGCTACTGAATTTCTGGTACATTTAGCCGGGTGTGATTTGCAATGAGACGTTTAATATAGCGCCACTCCCTTTCCTGACTCACTAAAATGAGATCATCTTGAAAATCAGACTAAAGTAAGGAATTTCCAAACTGAGTTTGGCATTTGGCTGTTCTATCCTAACTCGTCTGCATCTCATCTTTAGTAGAACAAAGGAAGATTCCCAGATGGTGAAGGCCTGCCCTGGGCAGCACAGAGGAGCAAAGGGCTGCCACCAGAAGCCCGGTTTCATGTGACGTGGGAGCTTGGGCCGATTGCCCCATATGAAAGCTCTGTTCACAGAGTCCACCATGCCATCATCCAGAGACTCATATGGACCACAGCATGCACCCTAGACTCAAGGACTTACTCCCCAGGGGCAGAGTGGCATCTGGTAGCAGCATCCAACAAAAAAGGAGCTGACCTCAAACCTAAGAGTGAGCAGAAACAAAACAAAATGATAGAGCTCCCCCCCAACCCCCACCCCGGGAGTTGGGGGGAAGCAATCGTCTCCATTCCAATGCTAAGGGATATTACAAACCATTTAAAATTAAGAGACTATAATTAATGCTAAACTAGCTAAAAATGTAAAACAACAACGTGAAGATAAAAGGCAAATAATACACAGAGAAAATATTTGCACCAAAGATCATTCAACCATATGATACATGAAGAAGTACTCAAACCTTAAAAGAAAAAAATTCATAGAGCCCATGAGATGGCTCAGTGGATAAAGGGGCTTGCTACTAAGTCTTAAGACCTGAGTTCAAGTCCAAGGGCCCTCAGAAAATAGTTCCTGCTCTGACTTATGCACACATGCCATGCACTAGCACACCCACACCCACACACGCACACTTATCCACCCATACGCCACCACACACAAATAAGTGAAAATAAAAGCAAGGATAAAGAATGGGGGTTTTGTACCTATTTGGATGTTTATTTTTAAACATACTTTATGCTGTACATTTGAACAAACCTATACTGTCTACCACACGAGCTTACCTATAGTTTGCAATCTTTCTAAAGAATAATATGGACTTTGAAATTAGTGGTGTTTCTTATTTGTGTCAGTATTGCTAGGGGAGTTGAGTTGCTTTATGAAGATTACAGCCCCTTGTGTAACATATTATTGATGCAGTATGGAGCAAAGGCCCTCCTCTCTCTGGGTAGCATATCTAGTGTATATTTTTATGTTGCATTTCTTTTCTTTGACCTATGATCTATAGTGAAAGCAGATCCAAAGTTAGCTAACTTGTTCTTCCAACTGTCAATGTAAAAAGTTCTCCCTGCTTCAGAAAAGCACAAGTTTTCATTAACACAGCCTGTTAAGAACTAGACAGACAGAGCAACAGGTGGGCTGGATAAAGTAGGCAGGTCATGACTGAAAAGGCTTAGAATGTTCAATCCCTGAGTGGAGGCATACATCTATAAACACAGCACTCTTAACGGTGAGAGAGGAGACAGGAGAATCATCTGGAAGCTCATGGGCCAGGTAGCCAGAAGGAGAGAGAGAGAGAGAGAGAGAGAGAGAGAGAGAGAGAGAGAGAGAGATTGCCTCAGCAAAGTGAAAGAAATAAGCTAAACCCAAAGTGGTCCTTTGACCTTTGAAGGTAATTCATGGTATTCACAACCCCCCAATACAAATAAAGTAAATGATATTTATTTTTAAAGAAAAGGGATTAGAGAAAATTACTCTAATTCTGCCTTCTACCCTCTTTGGGCTGCACCTTGGTTTCCTGTCTGCCTAAGTGGGAAATCAGCCTTGCTTGTCAGGTCCAGAGGGATACATGAGAGTCTACTTCTCTAAGGAGCTGTAGCACTCAGAGCAGAGAGCATGCCTTGTTCCATAGGCAAGGAGCGGGCTTGCAGCCTAGATATCTGGATTGACTTAGGGTTCTTTGAGCACAAATTGCCAGGGCCCAGGCTCTGGGTTCAGGTCAGATAGCTTCTGAGCTGATGACATTGCATGTTGCCAGATACATTGTTTCCGTTTTCACATCTACTCAAACAAACAAACAAACACCAGGGGATGGTAATTTTGTCTAATTCAAGCTTGGTTGTGGTTTTACAGGTCAAAGTGAGTTGCATGCCCACACAGGGCAATCTCCCAGGAGCTTTTAGCTGCCATCAGCAGTGACCATGCCACTTTCTTGGGTTGCTTTCTGTGTCTCCAAAGCAATTCTGATGATCAGCATTGCTGTACCAGCGACATACATAGTTTACTTGCCAGTTAGTCAGATCTGCCCTCTAAAGTCTAAAACTGCCTTTTATTTCTTCATGGAAAAATGAAACAAGGGCTTGCCAGACGGCCTCCAGGTCAAGGTGCTATGTCTCACAAGTCCGATGATGCGAGTTTGAACCCATGGTGGAAAGAGTGCCACATGCACACTGTGGCATGGGGTTGCACACATTCTAACATGGATGCTATACACTAATCATAGTAAATAAATTAGTTTTTATTCCTTCTTTTTATCTAATCTTTTTTTTACACTCCAGATTTTATTCCCCTCCCAGTCTACCTTCTGTCTGTTCTACATCCCATACCTCCTCCCTGCCCCATCTCCATGACGATGTCCCCACTCCCAGCCCCCACCCCACCAGACCTCTAAACACCCTGGGGCCTCCAGTCTCTTGAGGGTTAAGTACATCTTCTCTGACTGAACCCAGACCCAGCAGTCCTTTGCTGTATATGTGTTGGGGCCTCATATCGGTTGGTGTATGCTGCCTGGTTGGTGGTCCAGTGTTTGAGAGATCTCGGGGGTCCAGGTTAGTTGAGACTGTTGGTTCTCCTATAGGGTTGCCCTCCTCCTCAGCTTCTTCCAACTTTTCCTTAATTCAACCTCAGGGGCTAGCAGCTTCTGTCCATTGGTTGGATGCAAATATTTGCATCTGATTCTTTCAGCTGCTTATTGGGTCTTTCAGAGGGCAGTCATGATAGGCCTCTTTTTGTTAGTGCTCCATAGCCTCAGTATATTTTTTAAATGAAAAACAAACAAACAAACAAACAAACAAAAAAAAACCACACACACACCAAACAAACCAAAGCAATTGAGGAAGGGTACATGGTACTGCCACTAGAGGGAGTGTCACAATATCTTAGCCCCTAGGCAGGCAGTTTATGCAGCCGAGGCAACCTTCTGCAGATGGACTGGCCATCCTCAGGAAAGCCTGCTGTGAGATGTTCTGGTCTGAGTTACTGCTATGAGACATGCAGGAGGCAACATTGCACATAGGCGATAGCTCTGATATAATAAGCACCTACTGTGTGCTAGTTCAGTACCTCAGCATTACTAGCTTCTGTACCTGGAAAGCGGGGATCATAACATCATTTGTATAAAATGCTTTTCGAGCACTTTAAGAGCTGGGGTGATAAGCATTTGAGCAGTAGGTGGTCTCTGCTGAACTCCCATGCTTCAGATGAAAACTCTCAGGGCAGTGCTCACCATCACTGGGCTTCCTCCTGGTTGACAGTCCTGCTGACAGAGACACCAGACATGGTTGCCTCTCCTTCTGCTGCCCCTTTCCGACCCATCTCTCATCCTTCCCATGGTGCCGTCTTGACCCTATGGATTGGAGTCCTGTTCTGTCACTCCAAGGCTCAGTGAGTCACAAGTCACTTTACTTCTTTTGGCTCAATTTGCTCATCTGCAAAGTGGGGTGATACTTCTCTTAGGGACTTTGTGGGATACAATAATGTTTCCCAAGAAGAGTGCATAGTCCTGTTCTGGGCACACAGAACTGAATAGTATGAACCTATTACCATAAAACAGGTCATGGATGTGTCCTGATTACAGTTCCTGACATTTCTACATATACCCTTCTTTCTGGCAGTCTTTGACAAAAGAAATATAGCAGAAACCTGGGCGTTGACAGCCTTTCTTTAGTCTCTTTGTAATAGGCCATTTTCCTAACTCAATGCTGTCTAAAGCAACGCAGCTTCTAAATTCATTGACAGTGTCTGTCAGCGAGGAAATGTCAGAGCGCTTGGTTCCAACTGTCCCCATGCCGTCCTCCGGCTTTCCCTGGGTGAATGGTAACATTTTCAAATGGAGAAAAATCTCCTGATAATGTCGCTGTCCTCCCCCAGAGCAGATTTACAGCAGAGTGGTTGGCATTTCCACAGGCTCTGCGCTTGTCAGTGTCAGCATTTATATGTCCCTGGGTCCCCATACATATGTATATATAGGCATCATTTAAATCCCCAGCGAACAAAGGCTCTTTTTCCAACTTGGAGAGATTTTACAAGATCTCTTCATTTCATCTATTTTTAAGTGTTTGTGTGATTTAAGGGTATGCTAATATTAGGGCCTGAGGAGCTGGCTCAGCAGCTAAAGTGCTCGTTACACAAGCTTGAGGGCCTGAGTTCATATCCCCAGTGCCCATGTAAAACAGGGCATAGTGGTGCATATCTGTAACCCCAACACTAGGGTGAACAAAGACGGATGTATTCTGGAGTCTTGCTGGCTAACCAGCTAGATAAATTGGCAAGCTCCAGGTTAAGTCAGAGACCCTGTCTCAAAAAAAAAAAAAAACAAACAAGAAAAAAAAAAAAAAAAAATTCAAGTGGGCAGTGATAGAGGAAGATACAGGGTATTAGTGGCACACTAAGAGGTGAGTATACTCCCTCCCTGTCACACACAAATCACCTTACATGGTACAGGGGAGGACAAAATACTCAACTTCTAGTGGCCAGTCATACAGGTGCAGTAGACACTTTCTAGACTACCTTTTCTCTACCTGCAGGCCAGGCATGTGTTATCTTGCATTTACAGAAGGAATATCTAAGGCTCAGCAAGATGAATTACTTATTCAAAGTGACACGCACGCACACATACACACACACACACACACACACACACACACACAGAGCAAAGGGTGTCTGTAATGATGGATTTCTTTTTCTAGTGGCATTTTCTTTTTCCAAGGGCCTCTTTCTTCCCTAGTGTCCAAATGTGAGGTGAAACCCATTAACCTGCATAGAATACAAGGTGTGGAAAACTAGAGATATTATCTTCGATTTTCTCACTGATGTTCCTTATAGTCTTGGGCAAATGATTAAAAGTGCCCTATTGTGTCGGGTGGTGTCCAGTCCACTTGCTTGATTATTCCTGAACTTTTGTAATAATAAAGGATATTTGCTTCTATGGTAGGATATTAGTGGGTTAATATTTATGAAGCCTCCCAAGTCTGTAAGAATTTACTAAACTGTTTGCTAGTCCCCTCCACCTATCAACCAAAGAGGTGGTGGTGGGGTGTTCTGTATAGATGTGCTACCCTTATGCATGTTCACGTGGAGGTCAGAGGTCAACCCTGGGTATTTTCCTGTATGGTCCAATCAATCAAGCCATTAAAGTGTATTTATTGGAAAGTTGCCAATATCTTGGAATACAGAGGAAGCCGTGCTCCTGGAGCAGAATATAGTAATTGTGAGTCACTGGCCACCCACTTCATCGTCCACAAAGCTAAGCACGGAGGGAGTTGAGATGACAGAGCCAGAGTGCACGGAGTTAGGTGGGAGGCAGGAAGGCCCTGGAGCTTATGCCTACTTAAAAATATATATTTATGTTCTGTGTGAGAGCATTTGCCTGCACATATTGTGCACACTATGTATGTGCCTGATACCCCAGGAGACCAGAAGATGCTATCAGATCCCTTGGAGTTACAGATGGTTGTGAGCCATCATGAGGGTGCTGGGAACTGAACTTGTGTCCTCTCCAAGAGCAGCCAGTGCTCTTAACTGCTGAGCTGTCTTTCCAGCCCTTTGCTTATGTTTTTATTATAACACTTTTAGACTTGCATATCATTGCATCTTCTAACACAGACCCTGACTGCCATCTCCTTCTTTCCTTCCTCTCATTGGTCCCCTTCTTCACTCCAAAATAACCTCGCTTCTACACACATGCCATCTTTCTCCCTACGTGTATGCCTATGTGTTGTTAAATCTAGATTCTACAAAGGAGGAGAAATGCTATAGATTGTTTTCTTCTCCCAATTACTGTGTAGTTTCCCTCTGGGTACTTCCCTCCTTCCTTACAGTCCTTCTTCTACTCTCATGTCATAGACAGACAGATAGATGAAAGATAAATGGCCAATTATAGATAAATGATAGATACAGATGAAAGATTGTAGATAATTGAGCGACATAGATGGTAGGTTGATTGGTCAATGATAGATGATAGATAGATTAGATAGATAGATGAATATATAGATGACAGATAGATAAATATATAGATGACAGATGAAATGTAGATGATATATAAAGAGGTAGATAGATAGATACATAGATGATAGATTATAGAGTTACATACATAGATAGATGATATACATACATAAATACATAGATACATAGATGATGGATGATAGAAACATAGATACATAGATAGATAGATAGATAGATAGATAGATAGACAGATAGATAGATAGCTGATAGATAAATACATAAATAGATACATAGACACATAAATGATAGATAGAACTAGCTGATAGATACAGATGACTAAAAGGTTAGACAGAGATGTATGTTATGTCTCTCCTGTTCTTGTGCCTAGTAGACATGGCCCCATTGCCTTGTTTGTACAGTAGGATCTCCAAAGCCTTCCAAGCACCCACCCCCAGAGTGCAGCTGAGCTCAGGTGCATCCTATGGAGGTAAAGAAAGTAGACTCAGGGCATCCTGAATCCCTCCTCTTGCCTCTACATTGAATCCCCAACTCCTACACAATGGTAGCTTGGTGAACCCTTCTTTCTGCACGTGCCTTCATGATCCATCCCTTATCTGAAGCCCTGCTTTAAGGCCTTCCTGGCATATAGAACAAATAAGAACCCTCATTTTCTTAACAAAATTAAGCAAACAAGTCTTTCTGGTGGTGTTGGAGATAGAACCCAAAGCCTCACATGTGCTCAGCAAGTGCTCTGCCACTGAACTACTCTCTCAGCTTCAGTAATTTTTAGTGGCTCCACATCAGCTTCAGAACAGAGTGCTACCTCCTTAGCCTGGCACTGTGACTTGTCCCCATTGTTTCCAGCCTCTTGTTTTACTGCTTCTCTCTTCCTAGTCTCCAGTTGGCACGGGAGCCATCACGTGTTTGTGCAACCATTCATCCTAGAGACCCTTCTCTACACTTTCCAACTGGCAATAGCTTCCTTCTCCTCAAGTGGGCTTCGATAAAGGCATCTGAGAAGGCTTGAGATTCAGGATGGATTCCCTAATTTCTCTTTTATTGCTTGTCAGAGTATGTCTAGCAATATGGCTTATTAAATTTCTTTCCTCTGTTAAGCCGTGAGTTTCCCTGAAGACAGTTGTCATATCTTAATTTCCTCTGTGTCTTCAGAGGCCAACCTAATCTGTGCTTGTTTATTGAAGAAAACTGTTGAGTAAGGGGCTGTAGAGTGATGAACACAGAGTGATCAGCCACTGAAGGGGGAGGGGGTCTCCTCACACTGAGGCATTATGAGCCATGATTTACTACTTGTGTGACATTGGACAAATGAATGGATCTCTCTAAGTCTCTCTCTCTCTCTCTCTTTCTGCCATCCCAGACAAAGCTAATCACAGTATCTGCTTGATAGTAAAATTGTAAAGATGTCAGTAAGTATAAGTTCAATGTCCCTGTGTGTGAGCATCTCTATTCCTTTCCTTCCCCAACCACACCCTCATACCAGTTCTTTGGGCCCTAGCTCCCGTGTCTAGTTTCTCTGGTAGTGTCTCCTCACTATCCTGTGTCTGTAGGCCAAGCCTTCATGTATCTTCTTAGAAAACTCTGGCCTGCTCTTGCCATAGCTTTCATCATTCTATGGCTTCTTGCCTCTCACTGGGGCATCGTTAACTAGAGGAAGCACATGATCATTTCTATACTGAGCGCATACTCGTTGCCAGAACACTATGGTGCCTTTGCGACACCGTTCTTTCCAATCCTTCCAGTGTCTTTAGGACATACACTTTATTATGGCTATTCACATTTTACAAAGAATACAGGACATTGGAGATGATGCTGTCCAGCGTCACCCAGGGAGTGAGTTTCAGGACAGGAATCCTAACCTGACCTCAGCCCGTCTACAGCCTCATTTATCACTCACAACTTAGCTTGTGGTTTTTATTATTTTGAGACAAGGTCTTGCTGTGTAGTTCTGGCCAGCCTGGTTTTTGTTATATAGCCCAACTGGGCTCTAACTTACAGACTTTCTTCCTTTTTCAGATTCTTGAGTGTTGGGATTGTAGGCATGTACTATCACACCTGGCTCCATCTTCTTTATGCTTTATGATTGACACCCTCTAGAACAGGAAAGCAGACACATACACACCGCTAACAGGTTAACCAAAAAGGCCTTCTTCATCCTGTCTCCCTGGGGTATCTAGGGGAGAGAAGTTTCCTCATTCTTGGTCAACATCATGATTTGGCCTGGAAAACTTGTGCTGTGGTTAAGCAAGCTCATTAGAAACCCACGGAAGTGAATTATAGCAACAGGGCTTGTGCCAGCCTACCTAGCCACATTCTCGGTTCCAAGGACATATGGGTACCAGCTCATTTAAGAAGCATTTTTAACAAAAGCACACAAAAGAATGCTCAGCATATGTTAGAGTAGGTAGGGGTTCATGGAACCTTAACTCAGCTTGCTTTTTATAGCCATTTACAAAGGGACACTCTAGTATGAGACCCTTTCTCCTTCAGCACATACCAAGGAGAGGCTTGGCTGGGGAATAGGTAGAAGGACCTCAATCTCTGCTGTCGATAGAGGGTTAATGGCACCACTCCTAGTCCCCACATTCTCTCCCACCCACCTGCCACACTGTTGGAAACACTCACTGACTTGTTCATTCTTTCCAAGGCGTATGCACCCAATCTTTTTTAAAAGATGATGTAAGTAATGTATGCAAATTAAAAAATAAGCTTAGGGGAAAAAAATCATCCTTACACACATTTTCCTAAAGAAAACACTCAGGGATCTATCCTTCCAGATTACTTTATCTTATTGATACTTTACATACATTACATGTATACTTTCATGCAGGCATACATGTATGCATTTCATGTGATTCTAATATAATCTTCTTAAATGTTCTGTAAGGGGTTAGCTTACGGGTATGATATGACTCTTTCAAACTCAGAAACATTTTTTGTTTTGTCATAATTTTGCAGTCCTATGGTATTCCATGGCCTAGTTCATTGTATTTAACAACATTGTGTTATTGGACAGTTAATTAGGCTGCTTAACCAAGGCTATTGTAAATGCCACCTCCTGGAGTGCCCATGGACCACCCTGAGAGTCTGTTCTGCTGTTTCTTACACACATCCCAAGCATCCTATATTAAGAAGTTATAGGGCATACCTTAATAAATTAGTGTGATCATTTTCTGTGAGGAAGTGAGATGTGAGAGTAAGTACGTGTCAGTTAAGAAGAAGAGAACAGAAAGGCAGAAGAAGGGACATCTGGGTGACAGAGGATACACACAGAGCAACATAGGGCCTGCTGCTGAATTGGATATTCTTGAGTTAGACGGAGAACATTCTATTAAAATACAAACCAACCAGGAAAACCCAGAGTACACGAGCACCCTCACCGTCTGCTTCCTCGGTTTCCATTCTCATCAGCACCCTGGATCCCTTGCTCAGAGCTTCAGAATGGCCGTCTTTGCTGGCGTTTTGGGAATGAGTTTTGTGAGTCACAAAGGTCTCAATCCTCTTGGATTTGCTCACGGCATTCTAGAAATATAGCAAGAAGAGCAAAGAAAGATAAAGATATCTGCAATAAAATGTCCCTTACAGAATTAAAGAATCAAAAGCTAGCTGGGCATGATGGAGCCACCAGTAACCCAAGCATTTTGGGAGAGGATTCCATGTTCAAGGTTAGTTGGGGCTATATAGTGAGTTCTGGGCCAGCCTAGGCTACAGAGCAAGACCTTACCTAACAGACAATCAGAAAAAAAAAAGCAAAAAGAAAACTTAAAAACCATCAGCAATTAGGTAGCCCGTGGTATATTTACATGATACAATTGTATGTAGTTATTCCATGTTTATCAGCTGTTTGATTTTAGGGCAATCACTTAACCCCTCTTATCTATTAAATGGGGAGGGTATGATAGTTGATCTTAGTTGACTTGACTAGATCCGGAATCAATTAAAAGACAACTTGCTGGGCACTCCTATGAGGAATGTGCTTGATTTGATTATTTGGAATGGGAGTATGTATGCTACGTAGGCGGCCCAGATGAAAGCGAGGGGGAGGAAGGAATCTTTGGTTTTTATCTGCTTGCCTTTAAAGGTTCTCACCAGCAAGCAAGCTCATCTACCCCGCTGCTCCTGATTCCTGCATTGAACCAGCTTCCTCTGGCTTCAGACTGAATGGCAGCAGCTCTGCAGGAATCCTCCAGGAGAGGATTTCAGTGAGAGATGAGGACTGCAGAGACATCTAGCCCCATGGACTGAGCCCCTGCTGGCTTCTGGGCCTCTCTGATGTGAGATAGCCCTTGTCGGACTTCTTAGACCATATCATGAAAGTCAACCTAGTCAGTCACCCTTTAATATGTATTAACTCTATAGATTTCATTCCTCTAAAGAACACCGGCTATCATGGGGCTGGGGAGGGGAGTGGTGTGGGTAGGGGAAGATGATGATATTTATTCACACAGGCTTGTTAGGTTGCAATGACATAATGCAATCAGCCATCTGAATGCAAAATTTACTACACCTACCAGAGACTGAAAGTAATTTAAAAGGGATATTCTGGCACACATTTTTAATCACAGTACTTAGGAATTGTGTTGGATGGAAGTCATAAAGACCTTGTTTCAAGCTTGTGAGAGAATGTGCATAGACTGTGCACAAATCCTTTGGCTTTTTTATTGGTGGTGATGGGCACTGAACTCAGGACCCCATAATCAGTAAGCAGGTATTATACCGTTGGACCATACCCAGACTCTTGCTTTTGACACTCATGTAGGGTCCTGGGACTGATCCCCAATGGGTGGTAAGACTGTGGTGGTAAGTCTTGATATCAACATGGCAGTTTATGGACTCACAAGCACACCAACAGGGGTGTCTGTGAGAGTATTTCCACAGATGATTAACTGAGGTGGCATCCCCTCCCTCATTGGGTGGCTCCTTCTAAAGAGTGGCCCAGATATGGACAAATCCAAGGCAAAATTCAGTGCATCCCTGCTCCCCTTTGCTTTATCTGAGACAGTGTCACCATGATGTCATCATGGCCATTGCTGTTCTCCACTGATGTCAGGCTCTGCTTCCTTGGCTTCCAATACAGAATGAAGATTATCAGCTTCTCAAGATTCTCCCAGGCCATCAGCATTGGGTTGGGGCCATATGAGCATCTAGTATCAAGAGCTGAGAAGCTATTAACTAGGTGGGTACTCAACCTCCCTAGTATACAGACAACCAAGATGCTCCCCAGTCCCTCTTGTGTTCCCCAACCAACCAATGAATCCCTCTTATAATATATATACATGCTCTCTGTTTTGTTCCCCCAGAGCAGTGGTTCTCAACCTTCCTAATGCTTCAACCCTTTAATACAATTCCTCATGTTGTGGCGACCCCCAACCATAAAATCATTCTCATTGCTAATCCATAACTGCAATTTTGCTACTGTTATGAATCATAATGTAAATATTTTTGGAGACAGAGATTTGCCAAAGGGGTCTCAACCCACAGGTTGAGAACTGCTGCTCTGGAGAACTCTACCTAATATAGACACTGAGGAAGAACCGAGTTTGAAGAGCACTTTGACATATAATATGTTCAATCAATAGCTTCTAAGTGCTCATGGTACTCATGAGAATGAACATGGTAGAGACAAAAAGCTGCCCAGAGAAGCACACACACCACCAGTCAATCCTGGGGGAAGCTACATCAGGAACTGTAGCTCAATTTTGTCTTACTAGATGTGAATTCCCAATTTTAAGACCTAGAAACTGTTTTGTCAACCCCTGGGGGTTGAGAGACTATCTTTCATTTTTTTTTTTTTTAAAAAGGTCCAGAGGAGACACAGAGTGCCAATGTAATGACTTAATAAGAGACATACATGCACATAGCATATAAAACAGATGTCTGTCCTGGCACCATGATGTTTTCTTTCCCCAGAGGCAAGGTGCAGAGGGAGCCAAAGCAGATGCAAAAGCGATGGTCTATGAGAAAAACAATGGGCTTCCTTTTCAGTGAGAGACCCCTCTTCAAGGCAATAAGGCAAAGAGATACAGAGGAAGGTACCCAGCATACTTTTCTAGCATCTGCATGCATTTGTATAGGTGTATGCAGCTGTACATCCCCATATGTAAACCCACACATACAACACACACACACACACACACACACACACACACACACACACACCTCTTTCCTAGTTTCTCCTGAGATACTGTTACAATGGACATTAGACACAGTGAAGGACTAAAAGGTTTGTTACATTTGTGTCAACAGATATACTAGGAGTCATAAGGTTGCAGGAAAAGAAAACAGAAGCAAACAGAGCAACTAGAGACATTATGTGTCTAGTCTGGTTGAGTTAAGACATCCTACTCTTGCCAAACAGAGCTGGAAACATTCAAAACCCATGGACTAAAGCTCCTGTCTTCCTGAGCCGGTACTAAGTAGGGCAGCCAAGGTCTGCTTTTGAGACTTTTCCTTTCTGAAATTTCAAGGCTGGCCAATTCCTCCCTACAAATTTTGAATATCCCATCTCTTTTGGGTGACTTGCTTCACTCTATACCTTTAAAACATGTGCTGTCTTACTGTTTACTTCCCCAGAGTCTTATTTTTCCCTGGAAGGAAACATGGAAAAATGGCAGCTGCATGATTTATCGGTGGCTGCAGACTTGTGGGCGAAGTATTTTCAGTTCTGCTACTGGGGCTCTAATGGCTGAAAGATTTTAAAAACAGATTTCAAATAATCATTGTTGCCCAGTATTTTCCCATTTGTAAACTATTTTCTGCTGGATCCGGCTGATGCTTCACAGCACCGCAGGCAGTGTGAATAATGAGAGAGGAAAAGGATGCTCAATGCTGGATCACTCCACCGGGCCCCATTCTCACCGCAGGCTGCTACCCACATCCAGGCTGCCATTGTCAGGTGATCTGAATGTATGAGGAGTCTCATTCATGTGTTTTTTTTTTTTTTTCCCATACCAGTAAACAGCTGTTGAATTTCTCAGAATGGTTTATTCTCAACTTTACAAAAGTTCAAAACCATGTGTTTCTGCTTTTCAGACCAGGATCTGTGGCTGCTGTTCTGAGGCTGTGATCCACAGATGTGTCCTACCTGCACAGGGGTGTATGCCTCAAAAGGGTGCCCAGAAGTCCTCCAAGTTGTCATGAAGGCCCTGGATAGTTTTGGACTCTGATATGGTTCTTGTTTCTTGTGATAGGCTAGGAGAAAGTAGAGGTAGGCCCCACTATTTATCATTTATTAGTGTGCTAGTCACATCTGTCAGACCTCACAGAACCAGGGTACCTAGGGTCAACCTGTAATTTGTGTCTCCGGTCGGAAGACTTCCCGCCCCCTAGAACTGCCACAGTGAGAAATTTGCTGGGAGACGAAGGCTCCTGGGAGCAGCCGCCAATTGTTCAATTCAATCAATGGTTCGCAGTAATTGGAGCATAAACATCCTGGCTCTCTGGCCCTATGGGTAGGATAATTATGAGGCATGAACTTCATACTGTTTCCCAGGGGACCATGCTTGAGTTGCCCACTGAGGGAACTGGCTCACTGCATGCCCCTGCTGGGCTGCATCCCTCTGCTCTATGGACTTCCTGTTCTCCCAGGATTGGTCCCTAAGCCTCCTAGAAATATTTATTGTATTTGAATCCTTGTTTCAAGATCTGCTCCTATGAGAACACGTCTGGAGACACATGATACCCAGAAAAGAACACGGGCCAGTTACCAGAAGACCTGCTTTGAGCCAGGTTCTGTCAGATACATGTCACATGACTTTCGGTCACTGACTTCAATCCCTTTAGATAAGATATATTTAATTATACAAATAGAAGCTTAGTAATGGCCCTCATTCAGTGGGCCACTGGTAAGGCCCACATGGGAATATGGCAGACAGGCAGCTGAACAGGGTGAAGCCCATCAGCAATGGTCATAACGTTGTCACCCTGGGGCTCTGCTGCTCCCCCTTCCTCTACACACCTCGCCCTTATTCTCGGCACTGTCCCCGTGCATACTAATTATTTGCTTGCAGACCAAGGGGATGAATAGCAGCGTGAGCTGCTCGGCTTTGTAGTACTTTGTAACTAATTGTTCTTCAGTTTTCTTTTTGCTTCTATTTCTTTTTGCTTTTAAACAAGATTTCTCTTTCTTTATGTTCTAAAATTTTTATTTGTGCAAGTATATGTGTGTGCCTGTGTGAATTTATGTGCATTCAAGTACATCATGCAACCAAATACAATCATAGGCAAGAAGGCACTAAATCCTTGGAAACTGGAGTTACAGGCAGTTGTAAGCTACCCTGATATGGGTGCTGGGGACTGAAGCCGGGTCATATGCAAGAGCAGCAAGCATTTTTAACCTCTGAGCCTCTCTAGCCCTCATTTCTAGTCCTCATGAAAAAATTTCAAATAAAGAAGAATTCAAAGAATAGACTAATAAAGGCTTGATTTGACTATAATAATTATAAACCTCCTTTTATGCTTGTACTATCTGACTATGGCCTATCTGTCTATCAGTCACTTGTCTTTCTACCAGTTATGTCTGTATATGTTTGTCTACTAATTATCTATCATCTGTCTATCTATCTATCTATCTATCTATCTATCTATCTATCTATCCAGCTATCAGCTATATTTTTATCAATCACCTATCTACTTAGCATTTATCTGTCTACCTACCATCTATCTCTCTTACAATACTATTTGAAGTTAATTTCTACACACCCTAAGTACTTCCCATTTACATCTTCCAAGTAGGCCTCTCTCCCTCTTGTATTGTGCTTCCCTCACACGTAACGGATTAATCTTAGTTCTGCAGTTATCACCTAACACTCCACACATATTCACATGCTCTACTTGTACCAAGAAGGTTTCTGAGCTTTTTCAGCCAGGATCCACTCACAGTTCACTGTAGAATGGCGTTGCTTAGGAACAACCACCGTGACTCTGACTCTGTATATGTACATGTGTATAGGTGTATGTACAAGTACATGTTGCAGTATGTGGTTATGCTGTGCATATGTGTACCAGACTGTTACCTAAACAATCTTTCTTTCTGAAGCCAGGGCAGAGTTAAGGCTTCCTGGGCTTTGGGTGTCAATGAGACAGATTCAGTGGCCCATTTGTAAGGCCCGAGTAGGAATATGGAGGACAGGCAGCTGAATAGAATGAAGGCCTTTAGCAACGGTCATCACATTTGTCACCTTGTGGCTTGTCATGCCTTGCATAGATAAACGATCTCAGCTGGGCTGGTGGCGCTGGGCAGATCAACCTCTGTGTCACAAATACACTGCCCCCACATCTACCTACGTCTGTGCTGCCATTGGTGATCACACAGAAGAGCTGCCAGCAACGCCAGCTATCTGCTGAGGGAGAGAGCATTGTGCCCTTTGATTTCACGAGATGGGTTTTCTCCTCTGGGGGGAAAGCAGAACTATTTGGCAGAATAGGTAGAATGTCTAGTTAGGCAAGTTGGCAAATGGTGTTATTCTGACTTAGAGAATGTTCTTCAGCACCTTCCTGTCTTCAGAGAAGTTGAAAAATCTAGACAGAGGAGGATGGGATTGGCTTAGATGAAGCAACAGTGATAAAGTCTTGGATAAATATTTATGGAATGAAACACAAAGTAACAGGGAAAGCAGGCATGTGGATAGGCCACCAGGGCTGCTGTTTGTTTTGCACCCTGGGGACTCGTTAAACATCACAGCAGCATCCTGGGTATCATCAGATCCATGTTATAAACTTGGGGTTATAAGCTGGCTCAAGACTACAGAGCTAGCAGGTGGCAGAGCTGTGCTTTGGGCTCCTGTCTGTAAACTTGCCACATCTGCGTCTTTTGATCTGAGCCTTGAGCCATAAGCACTGTGCTCAGTCTGAACACCATAGTCTGAACAGCCTCCAACCTGGGACTGCTATTGTTACCTGTTGCTTAGCACCAACAACAGTGTCACACATTGTAGCTGTTTAGGTGACGTTTGTTGGATGACTATGTAACAAGAAAGGCATAAAAAAATCAGCTGTCAGACTCTTAAGACTGCATTGATTTTTGTGACTCATAAGCCCTCCTTCGGTTAATCTTCTTTACCTCTTATGTTGTTGTCTCTATCGACTTTCCTATTTCCTATAGCTGCTCATCAAACATTCTAGGCCAGAGCAGTATCATGGGTGGCTGGGTGGCTGTTTCAGTTCATGAAAGCACCACATAACTACTCACTCCCGTAGCTTCCCTTCAGTACTGACAAACATTTAAATCTCAAAGTGATTCAGCTGAGCCTGGGGATGTAGCTCATCACTGGAGTACTCAACAGACATGTGCAAGGCCCTGGGATCTAGTCCAACATTGTGCATGCACAGTAGCCAACTACTTAGAAATAGCAGCCTAGGCCACTGCCTGGAGGCTTCTGGGGCCCCTGTTTCTTGAAGGGAAGAGGTGCAAGCTTAGGGATATTTGTCATAGTCATAGAAAAGGGTTGGGGAAACCAGGAGCTGGTGTTTGTTAGCTGAGCCTTGCTGTTACTTTTGCCCTCTTTGCTCTGTCTTTCATGAGCACTGGGCCCCAGAGTCCTGTCTCCTGATTTCTGATTCTGTTCCCTTCATCTCTATTGCCCTTTACTAATTCTGGCCTGTGTGTCCCTCACCCAAGCTATATAGTTGGGCTCTCTGCCTAGGGGATTGTCTCTGATCTAATCTACCTTGCCCATGGTCACATCTTAACCTTGCGTGCTTTCTTTTTTCTTTTTTCTTCTCCTCTCTACCCCTTTTTGGAGGTGGGGTAGGATAAGGGTCTATAACTCATTATTCATCCCAAACTGGGTTCAAACTTGTAATAATCCTCTGGCCTCAGTCTCCCTAGTGCTTGGATGATAAGTGTGAGCTATTACACTGGGAATTTTTCTTTTTAATGGTTTTATTCTTTAAGATTATGCACAAGTGTGTATCTGTGTGTAGGTACATGCATGCGAGTGCAGGTGCTCGTGGAGGCCAGAAGAGGGCAGCAGATCCCACTAGAGCTGGAGTTATAGGTAGTTATGAGCTGCTCCATGTGGGGGATGGGAACTGAACTTGGGTCCTCTGGGAGAACAGCTTTTCTAAGCACACCCCATTCTGCTGAAAAATCTTTTCTACATTTCCAATCACTTACAAAGTAACATCCAGAGTCTCCAACAGGACAAGCTCCACCCTTGCTGTCTGGTCCCTGCCTACTGGTCCATCTCATTCCCTGGCACTGTCTGACTTCTTTCACATGTGGCTTCTCTAGGAGCTACTCAGCTCTCTGCAGCTTCCAGCAGTTGGTACTTAGGACTCCTTGGCTTTGCTTTGTTTTTAAATCCCATTACTATTTCCTTCTTCCCCCTTCTCCATAGCTCTATTCCCCAGAGTAGTGCTTTAATGTGGTGATAGGGGATAGTGTCCCTCCTCTCCGCCCCCACAAGCTTTCCCTGTAAGCAAACCCCTCTCCTCACCTTCCTGAAGTAAAATCACTGATTTTTCCTTCCATGTACTTCTGACCATTGTGTAGATAACAGTGTCATTAATTAACCTCTCTGTATTTGTATTTAAAGCCTGGTCCATTCATTAGTTATTTGATAACTGTTCATTGAACAGCTGCTATAAGCCAAGCACTGTTCTAGAGTTTGCAGGTGCAACGAGGAGCTGAGATTCTGCATTCCATGAGTAGGATGAACAAAAACTTGTAAATCAACAAGTAGATAATTTAATGCCAGTAGAAAAAGTCAGCTGGATATGGTGATGGATGTCTGTCATTGTAGCACTTGGGAGTCAGAGGCAAGAGGATTGCCACAAATACCAGGCCAGCTTGTGCTATATAGTAAATACAAGATCAGCCAGGGAGACATAGCAAGACCTGTCTCAAGGGAGAGAGAAAGAGAGATAGAGAGATAGAGAGAAGAAAGAAAGAAACAAAGAAAGAAACAAAGAAAAGAAAGAAAAAAAGCCTGGAGAGATGTCTCAGTGGTTATGAACACTTGCTGCTCTTGCAAATAACCTGGATTCAGCTCCCAGTACCCACATCTCATGGCTCACACCTCCAGTTCCAGGAGATCCAATGTGCTTTGGTCTCTGAATGAGATGGACCAGGCAGCTGCACACACACACACACACACACACACACGCACACACAAATAAATAGTAGGATCTTAAATTTCAGATTAAAAAGTTTTAAGACAACAACAATGAACACCACACCAAAGACCAGACAAATAAACCCACCTCATGAAAAGAAAACAAAGGTCTAGGGAAAATTAAGGCTGGGATGCTGTTTATCTAGAGTGGGCAGAACATTTGGGGAGCAAGGGTGGTGGCTGTAGGCAGTGCTGTTCGTTGAGTGTCCTGATACGTCTGTGGGGAGTGTTTGAGGAACAGCAGGAAGTAACTAGGGCTGGGGAGGAGTCTGGATAAGGGCAGAGCTGTGTAGACAAGGTCAGAGAAGGAACAAGCATGGGGCCAGCATATTGGAGCATCGTAAGCCTCTGGAGTTTATTCTACATGAACTGGGAAGCTGTTTCTACATCTCCAGAAGAAGAGTAAAGCCTGCTTCTCCTTTACAAGGCTCGAACTGGGGCTGAGCAGCAGTGTGCTTGCTAGTATGTACAAGGTCTTAGGTTTAAATCCTGTGGTGATCTGAACGGCAATGACCTGTGTGGACCGCGGGGAGCTTTGAGGTTCCAAAAACCTCCGAGGTTCTCAGTGCTTGCTGGCTCTCTCTGCCTTCTACTTGAGGATCCAGATCTTAGGTCTTCTTGCTCCATGCCTTTGCTCCACCATCCTGGACTCTAAATTTCTGAAACCGTAAAGCTCAATCAAGTGCTTTCTCATACATGTTATTTTGGTCATGTTACAGCAATAGAAAAACAGCTAAGACAAACCATATGTGTGTGTGTGTGTGTGTGTGTGTGTGTGTGTGTACATACATATACATAGCTAGCTTCAGGCTGATTTCTATGGGTGAGATCAGAGTGGAAGGACAGGGGTGTTAGGAATACTCCAGTCGTGATGGGGAGAGGACTGGCTGGGGCAGTAGGCTTGGTGAGACAGGATATATTCCCAGTATATTTTCAAAGTGGAGCTTGGTAGACAAATTGGATTTGGGGAGAGAGAGAAAATCAGTGAATCAAGGGTGACTCTCCCTGATTCATTTACACATCACTACTTCCCTCAAACCAACCCTATTCTTTGTCCTCATTTTTCTTAAATCCTGGATGCTTTGGGAAATCTGGTTAGAAATGTACTTTTCTCTCCACAAGGAATCCATTATGTGCACGTGCACATAACCTTTCTTCTATAATTTCTAGAGGTGGGGGAAGAGTTAAAGTTGCTCTGCATCCTATCCTTGAGTTGAGGGAGCCATCATTCCTCTGCTCTCTCTGAGCCCTGGGAGCCTGCTGTAACCTTTCCATCTTGGCCTCCTGAGTGGAGTGCCCAGGAGACAGGTCCTTTTCAGTCACTGATGTCTCCAGACCAGGGATTGTGCTTCCTTATTTTAAATGTTATTGGTCCTGCTGACAAGAAGACATATCCCATCTACACCACCACAGGTGGCTGGGGTTGGGGAGTATTGCTATGCAGTAGGAACCCAACTAAATCAAACATAACCCAGAAGGCAGGACAATGCAGCCAAGACTTGACAGCAGAGAACAAATAGACAAAAACAAACAAACAAAAAATCAGCAATAGCAGCAAAACACCCAAACCATTTCCTTTCATATGTTGGAGAAACTCAGAAGGGACAAGATGTGATGATGCTTCTAGATTCTACAATGTTCTCCACCTCTGCCCCAAGACAAGGGTGGCTTGTGTCAGAATTCTAGGGATACCTTGGTTGCAGCCAAGCCTCAGAGCTGGGCCCAGGGGAAGAAGTGTTCCCTAGAGAAGACCTGACATGCAGGATAGCCTCCTATCCCTAGAGCTCCTGTTGAGCGAGACAAGAGGCAGCTGAGAAAGGTTCTGTGACATTGAGGTCCTTAACTGTGAAGTGTGTCAGCTGAATCCTGAGGCAGGGTGGTTCCTAATGCTCAGCCTGGCTCTCAGAGTCTAGAATGTGAACCCAGCTGTGGGGATAAATTAATGGTATGAAAGAAATGGCTTTCTGGAGGGTGCCACATATGTGCAGGTGCCTATGTGCACATGTGTGTGTGTGTGTGCGTGTGTGCGTGTGTGTTCCCTATGCCCTCTTTAAGAAAGGAGTTAGAAACTGTGAGATTAAAATAAAATGAAAGCAGCCATGAACTTTGCAAACTGAATTCAGCATTACCGACCTGGCCCCTTTAACATGGTGTATGGCTCTGTTCTCTACAGTACTTGGTTTAAACTTGGAAACAACTTGCTAAGTCAATCTCTTGCTTGGCTCTCTTTTCCAGTTGAAGAGTGCCAGGCTTGACGTGTCCACTGTTGGGAAGTAGTGAAGTGAGACACGAGCCCCAGACATGGCAGGCTGGGTGACGGGAGCCTATGCTCTGGTTCACTTATGCAGCCAAGGGAAAAACAATGAACCCTCTTTTGTGTGTGAGTCAGAGCAGAGCCTGTCTACTCACCCTTCCTCCAAGGCTGTGTGTCTCCCAGAAGAATACAGCCAGAACCCCAGCCTTGGGGAAGAGCCAGGCTTAGGGCCACTGCTGCCAGAACTGGTTTCTGTCTGCTGGTTTCCGTTTTGGTGTCTCTTTGTACCTTGTCTGAGGGCTTCCTTCTGAGGTGCCATTCAGCTGAAGTCTGGGGAGAGAGATGTTCCCTGGCTCACCACTTCCTGGGACAAGGCAGGCAGTGGGCAGGTTATCAACCCTGATTAAATTCAGATCTCAGACACTCTATCAACTAGGCCAGGAGCCTGATGCTTAGTTGTGATTCTGATCTTCATTCCATATTTTTGTTTATTTTTCTCCAAGTATGAAAAGACAGCCTAGACTTTCCCCACTGATGTTTAGCACACTGCAGGGCGAAGACAGTAAGAATGCTCCGGAGAGAAGCTGTCTACATTGCTTTTGTGTTTCTCTTGTGCATCTTCAGGAAAGAGAACAGAACTCTTGAAAGGGAAAAATCTTAAGAGCCTCCAGATAGTAGATATGCTACCATTTGTCACCAACCCAGTGGCTCCTTATTCGCTTTCATAGCTGAGATCCCCTTGTGCTGAACCATAACAATCCTCCCGTCCAAAGGCAAAACACAGAGCCCTTGACTGAGAAGGAAAATAAACACTAATCAGACACTTTTTTGCCTTAGGAAGGAAAATGTGGGTGGAGGCCTTCAAGCAGGCCGGGCTCCTGTTTGAGCCAACAGTCCCAAGGTGCAGTGCGCACTGAGATTTGAAGACTAGCTACTTCCCGAGAGTGACTCTAAGTCAGTCAACGTTTCCATGGGAGATGCCGCTTTTGTGTGAAGAAAAGTTATTTTGAGCCTTCAACAATGGGGGAAGGAATAGAAGCCACAGTCCATTCTGGAAACTCACGGACTGGGCAAGCTTTCCTCCATGCAGGGACAATAGCTTGGAATTGGCTATGATTTGTGACCTGGAATGGATCTGCAAATGCCAGGGGGTAACTTGGAGAGAGGAGAGGAGATAACCCAGCAGCTTCCTAAGATCGACAGGCCAACTGTGGATTGTTGCTAGGAACACTCCGTCTTGCTGGTTTCCATGTCAGAATCATTTTCCTAGATCCTTATCTTCTTTGTGATACACTCCCTCATGCCCTAGCCCCTGGGAAGATGTGAACAAATATCTGTTCACCTGAGATAGGGCACCAGCAAACAACTAAAGAAATCATTTCACCCAAATCTAGCTTTGGGAACCAGTGAAGCTATCATGGTTACCTCCGGGATCACTGTGAGTAAAGACTCACCCAGCTTGGATGACAACCTGGGAAAGCTTGTATCCCTGGAGAGCCAAGGCACCTTCTCCAGAGTCCCCCATTCCCTGGTACTTGTTTACTGTAAGATAACTCAGAGAGAGGGTGTGAAACCTGTAACTTCCTGAGCTTCCTGAGGCTGCTAAGTTTCATGACCTTGCAGAGTCTTTTAGGATATTTCTTAACTTCAGGGGTCTGAGAAGTCTCCCTCTTCCTGCCTCTCCAGGAAGGAATGCTTCATCTTAGAGGGAACAACTTCAGAATAGCATGCCATCCCCGGCCTTTCTCTCACCTCTGCCTACCAGATCCCAGGCTCTTGTCTTGTAGCTGCCAAACTCAATTCTCTCCCCCTCCCCCCTCTCTCTTGAAATGGGATCTCTTTACCTAGCCCCAACTGTACCTGAAATACCTGAAATCACTCTGTAGATCAGGCTGGCCTCAAACTCACAGTGATTAACCTGCTTCAGCCTCTGAGTGCTGGGATTAAAGGTATGCACCACCATGTGTGGCTTCCAGTTTTCTGATCTCTTCTCAGGGTTAACTTTGGGCTGTGGATTTTTGCTACAGCCAAAGTCTAGGGAAATCTGGGCCTTGTCTAGGAACAGAAAGGGGTCCCTTTAGCTCCCATATCAGCACCAGGGCACGGTCTGTGGGATGTCAAGAAATATCTTAATTCAACTAAGATTCAGTCTGACATCAAGGATTTGTGCTTGATATCACATGGGGCTTTTGAAGGTCTGATTATGATGTGATCTCTGCAGTCACAGTAGTGCTTCCATATTCTCAAGACTCTGATCACAGTAAGGCAGGAATCATGGGTATCAAGGGGACAATCAGTCAAAGGGCCTCACGGCCCTTTACACCCTATCAAGGTGATGCCAGTGACCCAGGAAGATCCATGCTGTTGCTGCCTTGTTGAGCATCCCAGTCTCTACAGAATGAAGTACTAAGATCACAAACTCATGGCAACATACGTGTATTTTACCTTATCTAGTTTGGAATGGAAAGTTGCCCCGACCCCATATTTCTTTAGAATTTAAAAGCCAAGCACAGGAGATTTCAAAATAAAGAGGGACTTTAGTGAAGAGAGCTGTTGTCAGCTCTCCATTCCCAAAGGGCCCCAGTCTCCCAGGTAGCTGAGATCAGCAGCCTGCATCAAGTTTAGTGAGGAAGACAGGTCTTAAACCATGCCTGACTCATGAAGCAAGCCAGCAAATGACCTAGATCAAGTCCAAAGCCCCCACAAGACCATTCCATCCTGCCCTCCGGTACATGGCATGTGTTCATCAAAAAAATAAATCAATAAGAGGAGAGAAGGGACAAAGAAGAAGAAGAAAGGGGAAAAAAGGAGAAGATATCCGACAGGATACAGAATTCATCTTTCTTGAACTCCTGCAGGACTAGAAATATAACAGCATTATAGAAGTGTTTTAGAAGAGGATTCTGGGAAGGAACCTCTGTTTCAAAGGCAGTTCACTGACGTGACTCATCAAAGCACTGTGAGCCATGGAGAGATGCTTGAGAGAGCAGGAGCCTCTCTGAGGAAAAGTGTGTACTCCAGTGGTAGACTTGCTCACCCAAGGCTGACACACTTCCCTGGAAGAGCACGTTAGCAAATCGTGATTATTTTAGGTCATCCACACCCAAGAGACACCTTCTTGGTATGTGGTTGTCCTTAAGGGACACCATTAAACTCTGGTGTGCTGTAGCCCAGTTGGTCATCAGATGAATCAACAGATTTCTGTCAAGGAATGTCTTTGTTTTTTGATTTTTAAAAAAAATAGATAATGTGTATGAATGTGTATGTATGTATATGTGTATGTGCATGTCTGCCTGTGTATGTGTGTGTGTATGTGTGTATACAGATGAGGTATGTGTACGTGTGTGAATGCTTTCCTGCCTTCCTTTTTCTTTCATTTATACTTTTTATCTTTTGAGACAGTACCTCAGAGCACAGCACAAGCTGAATTTGGATTCCCTTGCCTCAGCCTCCCAAGTGCTGAGATCACAGGCATGCGCCATTGCCCCTGGCCTTGCATGAGTGTGTTCTGGTTGTCCTGATGTCTGCCTCTATCAGGAACAGACACTCTTCAAGTCAGGCAGCCCAGCTAGAAGCCCTTTTTGAGGTCAGGCAGGCCAGCTGTGTCTTGTGGATTTCTGTACCACAGACAGGAAGGTCTCCATCTGGCTTGTTAATGACAACCATATTTTCAAAACCTCAGATTGGGGCCCAGTGTCTGACCAAGGCTGGGGTTCTACTTTGTGAATGTAATCATGTGCTCTTCTCACTAAGGGACAGAATGACATCACTTGTCATTAGCCTTTTGCAGGGAAGGTGACAGGATGTTTGTACCACCAAGAACTCAGTGACAAGTGCTTTTGGAAGTCCCTTCTAGAGACAGTGATTTTGGAAGCTGGTGCACTCCTGACTCGGGCAGGAAGCCTCTCTCCCTCACTGAAGCAGCCTGGGCGACACAGCACAGCTTAGGGTCCACTGTGGTTAATGAGATCACCCTTGGGCTGCCGGCTGGCCAGTCTGCTGCAAGCTGCCAGCTTCTCAAGCTGTGAATCAGCCTAGGCTGTCAATTGATTCAGCATGGGCAAGGAACCTCCCCAAACCTGAGACTCTAGCCTAGAGCTGGAGAGTCACAGGGAAGTCTACCCACCCCAGCCCTGCTCCCAGCTACCCTGCTCTTTCTGAGAGATTAGAATCCCTGCAGTTGTTATGAAGCCCTTAGTCCCACCCACAGTGGCCCTGCCCTGTTGAGGAGGCTGTGGGCTTTGGAAAGGACTCACAAGCACACACACTGTTTCTTTGAGATCCCACTGAATTAAGCTCCTTTGTCTTTCACTTAATTCCAGGGGAATTAGTCAGCATTAATGGGTAGCATCTCATGCGACTTCCCTTTCTGCCTGGAAGTCCACCCACTAGCTTCTCCTTCCAAACCCCACAGTTTTTAGTGCCTATTTGTTCTGTAAGTTAACTCTTAAAGGGCCTCACAGGATGAAGAGAAGGCAGGGATCCTCTGAGGCACATCATCAGGACCACTGCACATTTTATCCATTGAGTCTTCACCACTGGTGCCGAGGTAGAAATTATTATGCCATTTTCTAGATAAAGAAACTGAGGCCAGACAAACTATGCTCCCTACCTCCACTCAAGGTCACAAAGTTGAGGATGGATCTGATTATCAACTGAGTCCTTACACAGGGGTCCTTAATTTCTAATAATTTAACACCACCAAGTTGGCAAAAGTGTTGTCTGAGGAAATCTGTTCCTCACATGGATTTGGCTTAATTTTCTTTAACATACTTATTTATGTATTTACTTATTTATTTAGTGTTTTAGTTGGGGAAAGGTTTTGTGCTACAGTAAGGGTATGGAGATCAGGGGGCGACTTTTGAGAGTTAGTTATTTCTCCCTACAAAGAGGGCCCCACGGATCCAACTCAGGTGCTCAGGTTTGTCAGCTGTTGCTATTTTTTATTTTAATTTTCTCCCCAAACCTGTCATTTTAGGAAAGCTCTTGACTCAGGAGTCCTGTTCTCAGTCACAGAGTAACATTTCTCGCTGTGATGACACATGGCACAAGCTGAAGGAAGGGTGCGGTCACCCGTGTGATCAAGCTGCATACCAGCCTGGGGATGGGGAGAAAGCTCAGAATCGGGCCACTCCTGCCTCTTCTTGCTGTCCAAGTTTGCAGAGGCTATCTACCATGTTGATACGGTCTACCTTCCCTGCCTGGTGTCCACCACATTCTCCAGTTTCTCTACTCTTTCCCCATCCTCCTGAAACTTCCAAACCAATGCATATTCAGATGACATCATCTGCTCCAAAACCTTCCTTGGCTCCCAGACACATGCAAACAGTCACAAACCCTGCAAAGGGTCCTGAGAGGCCTTCTTGGTGAGCAGCATCTGTGGATGTGCACCAAATTTAAGGCACTGAAGGGTGGACATCAGTCCCCAAACCCTGGGTTGAGCACTTTGTCCTATCTGAAATAGACTCCTTTTTTTTTTTTTTTTTTTTTGGAGTTGAGTGACAGCCCCCATCAAGAGGCAGGTGCCACTTCCTGTTGAGATGTGTGCCTTTTAGCCTACGTTTCCACCACATTGCTTCAGGAGTCTGCCTTCCCCAAGTAGCCTGTGGACCCCAGCATTAGCACTGGGGTTTGCTGGCTGCCGCATTTGGGCTTGAACTGTATTTCTGGATGCCATTTGCTTTCTGAACAGTAACCAAGCTGGGTTTTCAAATGAGCCACTTTTGTTATGAATTGGAGTAGATTCAAGGTTTTTTTTTTTTTTTTTTCAATAATACCATTTTCACTCGCTTGCCTGTTTTCCTGAGTGGGTGAGAAAAGGGTAGAGTTTCAGCCAGCTTGCTGATAATTGTTCTGCTTGTAAGGCGAAAGACTTAGAAGAGATCAACAGGTCTTAAGATATATTTGGGGGATGAGGCTAATCCGTGACACAGACAGGTGTGCATATCTGCGTAATTTATATGTGTGCGAATGCATAAGCTTAGACATTCATACATTCATGCAAAAAAAAAAAAAAAAAAAAACCAAAACCCTCCAAGTGAGAGCAGCAGGTATTCATAACCCACTGAAAGTTAGCTCTGATTAAGACAGAACAATGTGGAAAATACTTGATGTGCTATGCAGAGGAGGGGGAGGCAGAGTCTCAAAGTGTGTGCTCATTGTGAATCTGTGAGAATCTGGAAGGCAGGCAAAGTAGGAAAAAAACCAATCCAACTCTGATTCTCAAGGTAGGGAGGCCACTGTCTGAAGATGTGCCGCCTTGAATGTGTCTCTGTGATGGACTCAGTTTCGAGGGCTGACCTTCACTAGCTTGGATAGTGTGTGCTCAGCGTTCTAAGATAGTCTTTTTTTTTTTTTTTGCAAAAAAATTAAATTACTGCTACTGTGCACATTTGTGAGGGGTATGGACCCAGACGACTTTGAGGAGCTGGTTCTCCCTTCCGCTGTGGGGTCCAGGGTTTGAACTCATGTCATCAGGCCTGTACAACATCAGCAGGCCTGCAGGGCAGGGACCCTTACCAGCTATGCCATCTTGCCAGCCCCCAAGGCTGTTTCCAGTCCATCTGTCTTGCTTGCTAGGTCCAGAGCATCAGAGGACAGCAGATTTCCCATCTGCAGCTACTAGACCTGGTACCCACCCTCCTCAAAGAGAGAGTGGCTGCAGAATCTTCTGTGCTACTCAGGCTTGTTTAAAATAGCCAAGAACTCAGGCGTCAGTCAGCCGAGCCTTTACATCCTCTGCAGTCTGGCCTTTTTTGGAAAATCCTCTGTACCCTTGATCGAAACCCTGACAAACATGCCCCTGCCACCTCCAAGCCTTACAACAGACCCTCTGGAATTACTTGCTCCACAACTTCTGAACTAGATCTTCCCATGCCTATGTCTCCTATGTAGTGTTCACTGTTCCTACCTCCCACGCTCTGGAGACTAGAGAAACAGATTTATGGTCTTCCTTATACTTCTCTCTGCTTCCCACACTGCTAACCTCAGCCTCACAGGGATGGCTTAGCCACGATGAGCTCCTCCCCTCCTGTCCCTCCCCCATCAGCAGCACTTCTTCATTACTTCTGTTTTCCACCCCCACCGCCGACTTCTATCGGTCACTGGACCCACACGGCACCAACATAGCTCCAGTTCCAGTCATTAAGGACCTAAGGATTATTATTAATTTTCTTTAGACAGGGTTTCCTGTAGTCCAAGCCGGCCTCAAACTCACAATATAGTTGAGAATGACCTTGAGCTTTTAATCTTCCTGTTTCTACCTCCAAGTTGTGGGATTACAGATATGTGTCGCTGTCCTGACACAAGCCAGAGTCATCTTGGAGAGGGAACTTCAGTTTAAAAAAAAAAAATGTTCCTATCAGATTAACCTGCAGGTAAGTCTGTGTGGTGTTTTCTTGATTAATGATTAATGTGGAAGCCTCCAGGCCACTGTATGAAATGCCACTCCTGGGCAGGTGACTCTGAGTTATGTGACAACATGGGCTAAGCAAGCCACGGAGAACAAGGCAGTAAGCAGCATTTCTCTATGGCCTCTGCCTCACTTCCTGCCTTCTGGTTCCTGCTCAAATTCCTGCCCTGAGTTCCTTAGAGATGGACTATGATGTGGAAGTATAAGCCAAACAAACCTTCCCTTCCCAAGTTGCTTTTGGCCATGGTCTGAATTACAGCAACAGGAAGCCAACGAAGACAGCCACCATGGCTGCTTTATGAGTTTATGAGACTGGAACCCCAGCTTTCGTGCATGCTAGGCAAACAGTCTTAACAACCAAGCAACATCTCAAGCCTCAGATGATGATCCCTCTTCCTAAATGATCCTGGCTTGACAAAGGGGTGGGAGGAGCTAACCAGCACACAACTTGAAACTGAGTTCTGGGGTAGCCTCTGCTCCTTTGGTCAGTTTTACAAATACCCATTGTCCCTGGTGGGATGAGAGCGCTGGTGCTCCGTGAGAAAAGGGTGGTTTCAGAGGGAGCACGGGCAGACTGGAGAGGGTGAGAGCAAAGGGTGGAAGGCAGAGGCTAGGCTCACATCCTGGGGCAGAGGACCGAGCATCTGCCCGGAGATCAACACTTGAGAATGACATTCTCCACCTTACTGGTTCCCCTACTGTCCTTCTCTCTGTGACATCCCTCAGGGAACGGCCTAAGAAATTTAGGTCACGTGCGCCACCTGCTGCCCAGATTCTGAACGTCATGCCAACATCCCGACTTGTTTTGCGTTTGTTTGAATTATGGTCAGGCAGTTTCCACCCAGCTTCTTCTCTTACCCCTGCTTGGCTTTCCGACTCTCCCTTAGAGCATGCTTGCCCAATTAGAGTGACTGTGAACCCACAGCAGCTGGGATGGCTTCAGCTTCTTCCACCAAGGTTTCAACCTCCCGTTTTAATGAATGCCCTAGGGAGGCTGGGGATGCATTGGAGTAAGCAATAAAAAAGATGATTCTGCAACCCCAGAGCTCCTCTACCGGGGAGGCTGAGTGTGAAACACACAAGCAACTGATTGAAACGCCAACATTGTGATAGAGATAACAAGGACTTGGAGAGTAACGTGAGCTTCACTGCTGTATGCCAGTGAGGTAATGATGTTTATCCGGCCCTGGCTGGCTTTTCAAGTGGGTGGAGTGGAATACGCAAAATTTAAGGATATTTAGGCATCTATCGCCTCTTCTGGAAGCACCAGGAAGTGACTTGGGAATAACTTTATACTCTGAGACAAGTCCTCCAAGGCTTTTTGAGATGTGTTTGTAGGTACATCTTTGGTAAAGGTGTGTCTGTCTGCAATTTGCCTTCACTGGCTACACAACGTGTTTTAGTGACCCCTACTGTGTTGCTGAATAAAGAGCTACCATTTTACCCCTACAGAATGTTACTTTAATTTAAAAAAACAAAACAAAACAAAACAAAAACCCAGCCATTTTGTTTTCTAGTATCTTGCTGTTTCAAAGGACTTGACCTTTTCACAGGGCTTTAGGGAACCACAGTGGATAATTAGCAGCACGCAATATTCAGTGACCCCAAATCCTAAGTGCTGAAGATGTGACACAGTTGGTGTAGGACCTTCCTAGGATGTGCAGGACCTGGGTTAGATCTCGGCATAGCATTAAACTGAGGATGGAGGTACATGCTTAGATTCCCAGCTCCCAGCACTCAGGAGATGGAAGCAGGAAGATCAGAAGTTTAAGGTCATACTTGGCTACATTGTAGCAAACCTGAAGCCAGCCTGGGCTACATGAGGACTTGTTAGAGAGAGGGGGGGGGGGGGGGAGGGGGAGGGGGGAGGGGGAGGGGGAGGGGAGGGGGAGGGAGAGGGAGAGGGAGAGGGGAGGGAGAGGGAGAGGGAGAGGGAGAGGGAGACTGGGGGGGGGGAAGAGACGGGGAGGAGACGGTGGGGGGGGGAGAGGGAGAGGGAGATGTGGGGAGAGAGAGAGAGAAGAAAGAGAGAAGAAAGCAAGAACAGTGATTACTGGACAAATGACTCCTCTCAAACTGCACAGCCCCCAGGCCCCTCTGCTTCAGGTGCCGTGCCGTGTCCCTCTTCAATGATCTCTTGGGTTCATATTCAGTTTCCAGCTTGAAAACATCTTCAGGTATTTCCGTAACAAAGACTTCTAGAGATAAAGTTGCTGAGCTGAACAACACCTACATTTGAATTATAACTGACACCCTTAATGATCCTCCCAAGAGACAGTACCAAAGGGACTGCAGGGAAGAGATGGGAACAAAGAGACCCTTGCAGCTCAGTCATCACAACATTGGTTTCCTTTTTGATGAGTCCACACGTGTAATTTTTCTCCCCCTACAACAGTGACCCAGAACGTGTGGCATGAGCTGCTTCTGACAGTAGTCCTCTGAGACTAATGTCACTGCTTTAGTTTTACAAATAACAAAACCAAACCAAAACCTAATCAAAGTGCAGAAGGAGCTAGGTTTTTATCTACTGTGTCCCAGGTAGTCAGAACCAAAACTAGAACTTGGGCCTCTGGGATCTTTGAATTCGGCTTACTACTCTGTTGCTAGGCAACCTTTCTCGATTTTGACTCTTGTACCAGTGCTACTTGTTGCCATGGCAGTGCTGGGACAAGGAGCGGTAAGTTGTAATTAAGCGGCAAGCTAGGAGAAAGGGGCTTTTATGTCCTTGTGTGGGGTGGACAGGAGAAAAAGCTCCTGGCACTGCAGTCAAGGTGCAGAGAGGGACACGGGAAAGAGTAGGTTGGTGGCTGGGTGACTGTCTGTTGGGGAAGGTGTTCGTCATAACCTTCACTGAAAACTGCGTGTGCTGGTTAGTTTCTGTCAACTTGACACACACTAGCATCATTTGAGAAAAGGGAACATCAGTTGATGATTGCCTCTATCACATTGACATGTCTGTGGACATTTTCATGATTGACTATGGATGTAGGTGGACCCAGCCCACTGTGGGCAGAGCCACCCCTTGGCAAATGGTCCTAGGTTGTGTAAGAAAGGAAACAGAGCAAGACACAGGGAAAACAGTAGGCAGCATTTCTCTGTGGTCTTTGCTTGAGCTCCTGCCTCCAGGTTCCTACCTTGAGTTCCTGCCCTGGCTTCCCTCAGTGATGAATTGTGACCCATAAGCCTAATAATCCCTTTCCCCTCCCTAAGTTGCTTTTAGTCAGTGTTTTGTCAGAGCAATAAACCAGAAACTAGAATCCCATGTTTGCCCAGGGATGCTAGGGCTTCATGTGCTGTCCTTGCCCACGTGTTGGCAAGAACATGTGTTGTCAAGGATGGGTGTTCAAGGCTAGGAGGTGGCTCAATGAGTAGAGTGTTTGACATACATACAAGAGAACCTGGATTCAGATCCCAGAATCTATCTCAAAGCTAGATGTGGTGCACATATATAATCCCTGCATTGGTTGGGGGGGGGCAGCTAAGGGCAGAGTCAGGCAATTTCAGAGCTCATTGGCCAGTCAATCTAGCTGAATCTGTGAGTGCCAGGTTTAATAGAAGACTGTTTTAAAAAATAAGATGGAAATCTAGGTGTGATGGTAAGTGCCTATGAGCCAACACATGGGAGACAGAGACAGCAGGATCCGCCTGGCTATACGAGACCTTGTCTTCAAAAACAAAAATGATGGGGCTGGAGAGATGGCTTTGTGGATAAGAGTACTTCCTAATCTTACAGAGAACCTGGGTTCAATTTCTAGCACCTACATCCATCCAGAGTTCCAGCTTTAACTCCAAGGATCCAACTCCCTCCTCTGTTCTCCCAGGGCACCAGGCATGCAAGCAAAACACCCATAGACATAAAAAATAAAACCTCTTTAAAAAATAAAAAATACATTAAAACTCCAAAATAGTGATGATTCATCAAGTGGAGAACAATTAAAGGTATTTGTCACTGACCTCTGACCTCCCTAAGTATGTACAACAAGTAAGTTGTACATGCAACTGAACACACAATATACACCCCACAGGAGAATGTATATAGATCACATATATATATACAAAGAATCAGCATCCCATTTTGGTGCATGTCTCTTTTATTCAATCCAGAACAAACAGGGTAACATTGTTACAGCACCATTCTGGCTCAGACAGACCTAACCTCCACGTCAGCCTTTACTGCTTTGTGTTTTTCCTTGGTCTTCATCTCCTCACCTTCCAGGAATCATGGAGGTGTTATGTCTGTTGAGTGAGAAGTGGCGCTAAGGCCTGAGAGCCGTGAGTGGAGCCAAGATGAACGACTTGCTCTATGACTCACCTGCCTGTTCTTTTTTGGATGCTCTGCAGAGATGACGTTCCAAACATCTTTAGCTCTCTATCAGTCAACAACCAAGTTGAGAGATTCCAAAGCCCTCCTTGTGGTTTTGTCTTGGGAGGAGAATGCTCAAAAAGCAGATTTTGAAAAGATTTGAGAAAGTCAAGTTCTGTACCTCCTAACTGTGTTATCTGCCCAGGAATGAGTCACTGGTCGTGGGAGGAGAAGAGAAAGTGTTTTTCAAGGCGGCACAATGGAGACTGTATGATGCAAGTGACTGCAGTCGCCTCTTCAATTGAATCCAAGGGGGAGATGTTTTTTTTAATTCATTCACTTGACTTTTGAACACATCTTCTATGTCAGGACCCATGTGGAAGGTGAAGATGTGAATCCCTGCCCCCAGGGAGCTCAGGATTACTAGGGGAAAGGCATCCAAAATAATTTCAGCTATATAACAGCTGCTCCAGGAAGGTCCATGGCTAGAATTGTGGGGACCCAGCAGGAAGCCTGGGCTTTGGTCCGGAGAAGAAGCTGGAATTGGCTGAACTAAGCCTTAAAAAAACTGGGGAAATGGGCAGTGGGCAGTGGGCAGGCTGATAAGGAGAGCAAGGATGTGGCAGAAAGCCATGGAAGCCAGAAAGAACATGTCTTATGCAGGGCACCCATCAGGCTGGAGGAGGGACAACTAGGAAGGAGGCTGGCTCAGTAAGTGTCTGTACCCAAAGACTCCTCCACTTGCAGGCCTGGCCTGCACAAAATTTTGCCCATCCTGAGAAACACCCGGTACCATCTGTCTTTACAGAGTTTACATTGCTGTCCTCTCTGTGCTGTTTCGTCCATACTGCCCCTACTGTAGGTCGTACCTACAGTTTGCAACCTCTTCTGTCATATTGGAAACGCAAACCTTTATCATTTTACTCTTTTTTTTCCTGTGTGCATGTGTAAATGTGTGTTTGGAGGGGGTACACATGTGTGTTTGAATGTAAATGCACATCCATGTGTGTACATGTATGTGGAGGCCCAGAGCTGATGTTGGGAGTCTTCCTCAATAGTATCCCATAGTATTCATTGAGGCAAGGTCTTACATGAGTCCAAAGCTCACCAATTACACTGGTCTAACTAGCCAGCTTGCTCTAGGGCTTCTCTTTATCTCCAGACTTAGTGAGAGACCCTGTCTCAAGGGAGTGTGGCAGAGAGTGATAAAGACACCCAGGGTCAGCTTCTGACTTATACGTGTACATGGGGCCATAGGCTTGTACGTGTGTGTGTTGTGTGTGTAGATAGATAGATAGATAGATAGATAGATAGATAGATAGATAGAAGATAGATAGATACCATGAAAGCTCAGCTGTTAAGAGCACTTGCTGCTCTTTCAGAAGACCCTGTTCTGTTCCTAGAATCCCCTCAGCAGCTCACAACTGTTTGTAATTCCAGTTCCAGGGACTCTGACAGTTTATTTTGGCTTCTGTACCAGACATGCAAGTGGTGTACAGATACACATGCAGGCAAAACACTCATACATATAAAATAAAAACAAATAGACCTTTTAAAAAGAAACAGTAACCAATTCTCCAGAGTCAACCCAGGAATAAGGTTGCTATGGCTGTTGCTTAACAGCTATGTAAGATCCAGTGGTCATCCCAACTCTTCCTTTTCCATTCAAACCCAGAGAAGGAATGAGCCCTCCAGCATGACAGTTAGCTGAGCCCCCATAATTACCAGTCAGCTGAGCCCAAGCATGACCAGGGATCAGTCCAAAGAATAATCATGCTGCATCCACTCTTTGTCATATGAGAAAGACCCAAGGTCATGTGGAGGTCATAATGGTGGATAGACTCTTGCCTTAATGGGAGTGGGAGAAAATGGGAGGGGTGCATCATGTCTCCTGTCTGAGAATGGGAGCTCAGCAAGTGGGTGCTGGGGTGCTAGGGTGCAGGGGTGCTGGGGTGCAGGGGTGCTGGAGTGCAGGGGTGCTGGGGAGCGGAGGTGCTGGGGTGCTGGGGTGCTGGGGTGCTAGGTGGAGGTGAGTCCTGCCTGCAAGACAGTTTGTCAGATTCCAGGGTTCAAATTTCTTCCTGCTTAACATACCTGAAAAGACATTTCGTGTGTGTGTGTGTGTGTGTGTGTGTGTGTGTGTGTGTGTGTCATGAACTCCAGAAGAGACTATCAGATCCCCTGGAGCTGGAGTTACACATGTGGGTACCGGGAACTTTCTTCTTTCCTTCCTTCCTTCCTTCCTTCCTTCCTTCCTTCCTTCCTTCCTTCCTTCCTTCTTTCTTTCTTTCTTTTTCTCTGTCTATGCATCTGTGTCTCTGTCTGTCTCTGTCTCTCTATCTCTTTCTTTCTCCAGAAAAACAGCAAGCACTCTTAACTGCTGAACCATTTCTCCAGCCCAATCCTTCAATCTTATTTCCAGCCCCAAGACTCAAAATTTCCCTTTGCTTTAAGGAAGTAGAAAGGACTGGTCTCTCTGCCCAGACATGTATCTTACGCTTTCTACCTATTTTAAACATCAGAATCCCTGAAAACCTCTTTTCAAAATGTAAGCAGCTGGGAAATAAACAGGCATAAATTACTTTGATTTGAAGATCACCTTTTCTAACCCCAAACTAAGATCCTTCCAGGAAAACGTTTAATTTTATACATAAAGAACACAGATGCATTGATAGTTCTCCAAACACAAGAGAAAGCACATTTTAATCATCCCATCGCCCCTGTAAAAACAAGTTGTTTTGATATTTTTGTTGCCTATCTGTCTTATTCACATTGTGTAATTTTATGAAGTGCTAATTACTACGAAAATATATTTTTATATTTTACTTTTTACACTCAGTAACACATTAGTAAAATTTCCAACTTGTCATATAGGTTCTCTAATTGTCACGTTTAATTACTTCATAATATTTAGTTGAGCGAGTTGATTATAATGTATTAACCTTTCCCTCATGGCTAGATGTTTAAGCAAGTTCTAATTATTTTGTTAGTATGATTAATGCTCCAGTGAGCGTCTTCCTGTTTCTACTGATTAATTCCCTCAGGATAAATTCCTATGGGTGGAATTTGCAGTCTAGGGTCCCTAATAGAGACTTCCGAATGACATTCACTCATCTGACCTAACCCCTCTAGCTCAACCTGATTGGTGCTTTAGTAGATGAAGAAAGAGAGATGGTTTTTTTTTTTTTTTTTTAATAATATTTCTTTTCTTTAAGTGTAATGTGGGCTGAAGCAGCATGTGTATAGCATGTGTATAGTCTGCGTGGTCAGAAGAGGCATTGGGTATCTTGATCTGGAGTTACAGAGTTGTGAGATACCATGTAGATGCTGAAAAACTGAACGAGTCCCTGCAGGAACTGTGAGTGCTGTTCTGCTGGGCCATCTGTAGCCCTGTCATTTTGACAGTTTTACAGTTAATTTTATAATGATGGAAGATGTTACAGGGATTGCTCTTGCTTCCCACGCCCTCACTGACCTCTCTGTCTTATTTCTTTGCTGATTCACGGCATTTGGCCTGTGCTGTCACAAAGGCTAGCCTTCTCATGCACCCCTGCCAGTCTTTTCATTATTTTGTGTCATTCATAACTCACAGTTAAACTCTGCCCATGGGCACACGAAGGCAAATGTTTTATTACTCAGTGTATTCCAGATTTATAACCTTCCTGACAAATGAGGTTCTGAGGTCATGTGTGCTGCGTGCGTGGTGTTGTGTGTGTGTGTGTGTGTGTGTGTTTTGTCTTTTGAGACATGGTTTTTCTGTGTAGCCCTGGTTGTCTTGGAACTCAATCTGTAGACCAGGCTGAGCTTGGGTTTAGAAATCCACCTGCCTCTGCTTCCCAAGTGCTGGTTAGAGGCATTCGCTACCACTGCCCAGCAAATTCGAGGCTCTGGATAACGGGGCAGTGGCTCCAAGTGAACAACCCTTGATGGAGACTGTGTAGGAACTTCCCCGTTTCCCTGCTCCATGTTTCCAAACAGGAGGGCTGTTTTATTTTAGTTTTATTAGTTTTATATGTATGGATGTTTGCCTGCACATTTGTATGTGAACTGCACATGTCCCTCGTGCTCCTAGTAGTGAGAAGAAGACATCAGAGTCCCTTGAACTGGGGTCTAGATGGTTGAGAGCAGCCATGTGTGGAGCTGGGAACTAAACCTGGGTCCTCTGCAAGCAAGTGCTCTTAGCTGCTGACCTGTTTTCCTGCCAACGAAAGGAGTGTTTTCTAGAACTGTGCCTGGTTCTTCTTACCCACCCACCCACTCACCCACCCACTCACCCACTCACTCATCCACCACTCACCCACTCACTCACCCACTCACTCACCCACTCACCCACTCACTCACTCACCACTCACCACCCACTCACCCACCCACTCACCCACTCACTCATCCACCACTCACCCACTCACTCACCCACTCACTCACCCACTCACTCACCCACTCACTCACCTACTCACCCACTCACTTGCCTACTCACTCTCCCACCCACTCACTCACTCACCCACTCACCCACTCACTCATCCACCCACTCACCCACTCACCCACCCACTCAATCACCCACTCACCCACCCACTCACCCACTCACTCATCACCCACTCACCCACTCACACACTCACCCACTTACCCACTCACACACTCATTCACGTACTCACCCACTCACCCACCCACTCACTCACTCTCCCACCCACTCACACACTCACTCACTCACCCACCCACTCACACACTCACTCACTCAGTCCTCCTTCAGTGAAGAGACAGAGAGAGTGATCTGATGGTTGAGTTATGGAGACAGAAAGGTCATGTGCAGCCAAAAAGCTTTCTTCCTTGATTCGGGGAGATGGTTTCCTAGGGAAGCGGCACATATTCTTTTGGCTTCTCTGTACCCTACTTCACAGGGGAAGGGGGCTGTGGGTTGTTTTGTTTTGTTTACTGTCTGAATGGAAGAAGAAGTATCAGGTCTTTTAGCTAATATCTGATAGGTTAATCTACCTACTATCTTTAGCATTTTCGAAAGTGTGAGGTTCTTGACAAGATGTTAGTTAGTCTGAATACTGGGTGTAATTCTCAACTTTGAATTTAGAGAATGAAAGTGCTATTTCGCCCCTTCACTCCTTTTTGTCTCATTAGCTCTCTTCCCCACCCCCAACACCACCTGCGTCCTACTTTTTTACCTTGAAATTTTTCCCAATATTGCTCTTTACTAGTTTCATGCCTTATATGGCTACTCCAATTTAAACCCACATATTTACATTAGATTCAAAGCTAACATCCACATATGATGGAAAACATGTGGTGTTTGTCTTTCTGAGTCTGCGTCACCTCGTTCTGAATGATTGCTTCTAGCGTCATCTTTTTCCTGCTAATTTCATACTCTCATTATATCTTGCACCTGAATAATATTCCATTGTGTATATGTAACACATTTTCATTATCCACTCATCAGTTGATGGGCACCTAGGCTATTTCCATCTCCTGGCTACTGTGAATAAGGCAGCAAGGGACACAAGTGAGTAATATCTCTGTAGTAGGACATAGAGTCCTTTGGGAATATGCCCAGGAGTGGAAGAGCTTGATCATTGATCACCCATATGTTTGTAAAGAATTCTAAAGGGACCCAGAGGATAATTCTCAATTAAAACACTCAGTTCTCCATCTGACTGCAAAGAATCTTTGTGTGACTTCTAACTCTCAGAGTCCTACCCATAATCGTCAATCAGTGATGCTGTAGGGGAATGAAGGATAGACATGGTTGTCTTGGAGTAAGGGTTCCAAGGTGGAAAGACAGCGCAGAAGGCAAATATATAGCAGCACTGGAGGAGCCAGACTGAGTTGGGATGAATGTACTGGACATACTAGCTCATTCTCCAAGGAGTTTAAGAAGGATGGATGGAGGGATGGAGGAATCACTGTGTTCTTGGGGGATGCTTGTGACAGACATATGTCCATAAGCAAAATCCAGAGATCTGATATAGGAACATGAAAAGCTATACTCTCTTGAGGTTGGGGTGAGAAAGTTGGGAAGGGAGGCCAGCCATTCCTTGCAGTGATCACCTGTCCCCATTCTATAGTTGTAGATGATGAGGCCTCAGAAGCTCATTTGTTCTATAGCAACAGACAAGGAGCAGAACAGGTGTGAACACATGGCTGCTCTTCACGTGCATTCCACTTCCTCCCAGGAGCCTTCAGAAAGAGGGAGCCTTTGGAAGGTGGGAGGTGACCTTTGTCGCTAAGAGGATAATACTCAGAGCAACTCAGGGGCAGTATTTTCCTGAAAAGCAGCCAATCTGGAATCTGTGGCTGTCATTATCGAGTTGGGTAGAAGTCAAGCCAATGTTTCCAGCTGCTGCCATATCCCTTGCCTTTGGCATGAGTTTATTCATCAACAGAAGCCTCGGCACTGGTACTTAAGTAGAACATGACAGAGACCTGCATTCTGTATACAGATGAAGAAACTGAGGCAGAAGGGTGTAGCTGATGAGCTCAAGGTCACAGACTGCTAGACCTGGTGTTTGGATGTTGGTCTCTTTGAGTATAAACCTGCATCTTTAGCTAATCTACAACATTACCTCACTTGTAATTCCTACAGGAGAGGAAAGGCCCTTTGACTCTGTTTTCTCGTGGTTCTGAAGATCTTTTGAACTCCATCTCTGGCCTACCCTGAGCTCTTCAAGTCTGACTTTTATGACCCTTGATTTCTTTGTCCTCAGGCTGGGTTTGCCCAATGGGAAGCGTAGGCAAGGGGCAGAGGGAGGGAAGAAAGAGTACACAGGATGTTTGTTTTCCTAAATCACCTCTGCCAAGCAACAGACTGGCTATGTCCTTCAAGAGAGGACCACAACTCCAGCTGTTTTCTTTAGGTTCTGATAATCTGCCTTTTTCTTCTGTCATCCCTCCCTCCCTTTTTCCCTCCCTCCTTCCCTCCTTCCCTCCTTCCCTCCTCCCTCCCTCCCTCCCTCCCTCCCTCCTCCCTCCCTCCCTCCCTCCTTCTCTCCCTTCCTCCTTCCCTCCCTCCCTTCTTTCTGGCCTAGGGTGGTAGTGATCCCCTTGCCTGATAAGGTCCAGGTCTATCACTATACTTTGCAGATTCCAATAACCATTCTTTGTAGTCTCTTTCTTACTTGCTTGGAGCCTAACAACCATTCTTTGGTGATAACCTGTAGCCTCCTTGATTACTAGATTTGACCATCCTGAGGGCTGGACCAGATTTTAAACCAGAGTTTAAAAACAAAAAAAAAACAAAAAAAACAAAAACAAAAAGGAGAGCATTCAGATTCTAGATTAAGACATGGAATTAGCCCCGCGGGGAGTGCATTGGTCAGAGCTCTGACCCGCCACTCCACACTGCTTGTTGACAACTCACTCTCCTGTTCCCTGTTCCCCACACTGATGCTGCACTGGGACAGCCCTTACATCATGCCACGGAAGCACCCAGTAGTAGCTGGGAAAGTCCCTGCTGTCCCAGCCAGCAGATGTGTTTGGAAGATGACTGGAGATCTGATATCACAACAGGAAGGTTGTTCTCATGAGACCCAGCTGGGGATTCGGAGAGAAAGTTCCCTTGGAAAAAATTTGCATATATTGTACTTCCATTTCAACAGTGTGACTGATGGGTAAGAAGCATGAAGTGAAGCATGGCGTTAGACGATAAATGCGGTTTTTGCATCCACTATGATATGACCTGATATTGTTCTGGAGTGAAATGTTTCAAATACATAGCAACCAAAGACCATAAACTATGAGCCTAGAACACAGCAGCCTAGGCCAGCTGGAAATGACTCCTTTAGAGAGCCGTGGCTTTCCTAGAGGCATAGGCACACCAGGAGTCTCCTGTGATCACCCTAGGAAGTGTCCTGTCAGGCTGTGCCAGATTTCCTGTCAACCTCATAGCTTCTGGAAACAGCTGAAGGTTTCTGTGCAGCTCCTTTGCATTCCTACAACACCAGTGACTCGTGTTTCACTCCCTTGAGGCCTTGTAGTGCAGCTGGATAAAGTGGTCGCCTGGTAAAACCTCATTTCCACAGAACCAGACGATAACCTAGAGATGGTCAGGCAACTGGACACCGAGGCGCACAGGTAGAATCCTAGCATTTAGGTTTTTTATTTTAATTTCTTATGTGTAGGGGTATTTGCCTGCACGAGGGTCTGTGCACAGTGCCTAAGCAGGCCAGAAGAGGGAATTGGATTCTCTTGGGACTAGAGTGACAGCAGGTAACGAGCTGCCATGTGGGTGCTCGGACTGAATCCGGCTCCTCTGGAAGAACAACTAGTATTTTTAATCACTGAGCCAACTCTCCAGCTCCTGATTGTAGCATTTAGGAGATTAGGCAGGAAAAGCACAACTCTGAAGGCAGCCTCAGCTATGTAGTCAGGCCTTGTCTCAGGAAAAGAGGAAAGAAAAGAAAGGAGTTAGCTTAGTGGGCAAACGTGCGTCCCAAACAACTCTGATGACCCGAGTCCGACTCAGAGCCCATACAAAGGAAAGAGGAGAAACTGGCTCCTAAAAGCTGTCCTCTGATTTCCACACTTGGACCACAAGATACACACACCTACCCTTTCCACATCATACACACAAATTAAAAATAGAAATGTAACTTTAAATTTAAAAAAAAAGGGAACAAGAAGAAATTGCCATGCAACACCCACTGCTGGGCACACTGAGAGGCCATGGCCTCAGTGCCCATTTGACCAGGAAAAAATCATCAACATCTACAAAGTCTGATTTCCTAAGTTAGCGTTTGAGTGGTTCTCTTGCCTTCAGGATGTGCTGGGGCTATATTGAGCATTTGTATTAACACGTGCATCTGTGTGGCTTTCTGCAACAAGGAGGGCAACATGAACTGTAACTGCTTAGACACTGTCAGAAGTCAAGCAAGCTGGAGGCAAGGAGACAGAGAGGAATCACTGTGGGCTTTAGTGTTAGGCCAGGACAGATGCTGTAGAACGTTATCCACTCTGTGTCCTCAACGCTTGGCTCATTGTCTTAAGTGTCTTCCTCTAATGTGAAACAGAAGCAGAAGCATTTTTAGGATTTTAGGATAATCCTATGGGGACTATTAAGTAGTAATGAAGACGCTGCATTCTGCCTGTTGCCTGACACAGTGAGGGTGTTCAATAAAGAGTTGGTAAAACTCTTCCGTTCTTGTCATTCCTAGGGAACAAACGTGAATGGTGACTGCATTTACTGTGAAGACCAGCAGAGGGCAGGGCAGACCTCACAAAACGGTCTGTGAAACACTAGTTTTCAAATTCACTTTCAAGAGGAAGCCAGGAATTCCAGAGATGTCTTCCTTAAACGATTCTCATGAAAGATGGCTCTATCCCGACCTCTAATATCTTCACAGAAACTGGTGCCTTCCTGTTAGGCAAGAATCCAGAGAAGGTATTAGGCAGTGTTTAACCAGGGACTCCCAGCCCCTTAACAGCGTTTTAACATAGCTGCGACTTCCCAGTATGAAGTTGTGGGCCTGTCTTATAGAAGGCGAGCACAAGATAAGAGGCAGTATTTTATAGTCGATTGATTGCAACCCAACACATTATAAAAATCTAAGAAAATGGGAAGTTTTTAAAGTGATGATTTTGAAATCATTTCAAGCGTTAATAAAGCTTGTTTGAAATTCTGCATGATGGCTAAGTTAGGGAGGTTACAGAGGTACTGGTTTTATGAACTGTAACTCACTGATGACTAAAATCCTCCCCCATCCTCCCTGTGTGGTTTCCCACCTCCTCCCACCCCCATGGCTTCCTTAAGAGAAGACACGACCTTTCTGAGTAGTAAACCACCGACAGCAAAGAAGTAGTTCTGAGAAAGCGATAGTGAAAAGTATTCACAGCAGTGAGTCAAAGAGGACACTTGGCACATCAGCTTCAGGTGTGTGAAAAGCTCAGCAGGTAAAGGCACGCTGGCTAGCCTGTCAAGCAGCAGTTCTGAACCTGTGGGTCTCGACCCCTTTGGGGTCACATAACCCTTTCACAAGGGTTGCCTATCAGATGTTTCCATCACGATTCGTAACAGTAGCCAAATTACAGTTAGAAAGTAGCAGTGAAAACGTTTTTATAATTAATGGTCACCACAACCTGAGGAGCTGTATTAAAGGCTGTATTAAAGGGTCATCAGGAAGGTTGAGAACCACTTAGTTCCAACTAAGTTCCAATGGTGGGAGGAAAGAACCAAGCCTTCAGGTTGTCCTCAGACTTCCACATGTGTGTTATACACATATATGCACACATACACACACAGACAAATGTAAAAAACACAAACAAAAACATACCCCTAAACCCATTATGAAGAAGTAAACTATCAACTTATGTGGGACTTACATACAAACAACAACAAAACCCAGAAGGTTTGACAATGTTGAAATATAGACACAGTATCTAAAAGCCTACAGAAACAGCAGCCTAGTATCCCTGTCCTTCTGTGAGTTCTTGATAAGCTTCATATGAAGTAGCACTTCAGGCTGTTTGGTCTAAAAGTCCACTTTTTGAGACTTTACTAGGAGAGCCACCTCCCTTGCTGGCTTGCAAGTCTTGGATGAATCTGTGACAAAGATATGGTTCAGGTGACACTTTAAAGGCTGTGGCTTAATATATTCTAATGATACGGAAATCTGACTCTGGGAACACAAAAGCTCACCAAGCGCCAGTTACCCAGTTGTGGCAAATGCAGAGTGTGCTGACAAGGAAGACTTTCTACCAATCACACCAGAGGTGACAGGAAGGAACAGTTGGATTCGTTTTTCACCTTTCAACAAATCCAATTAGCCCTGAACTGATAAATTATGAAAACTCTCATTATGCACTCGTGTGATTGAGAGCTATGTGTGTTGGGTGTATGTGTGGTCCTCGCAGCTCCTCTCTGCAGCATTATGAGATGATTATTATCATGTGCAATCTGCCAGCCCCTTCTTGATAGATAACACTTTACTATTACAAAAATGTCAGCTGAGGGCTGGTGGGATAACTTTGTGGTAAGCACTTGCTCTGCAAGTAAGATGATTCCAGTTCAGATCCCTGGACCCACAGAAGCAAGACATGGCAGCCTGCATCTGCTATCCCAGCTATCCTATGGTGAGATAGAAGGCAGACAGGAGAACCTCCAGAAGCTCATGCAACCACTTCGCCTGGTGTACACATCGACAAATAACAAGAGACCCAGTCTCAAAGAAGGTGGAGAGTAAGAACCCACACCTGAGGTAGTCTTCTGACCTCCACACATGTGCCATGGACACACACACACATACTCCACACATGTGCTATGGCTTGTGTGTGCCCATATTCTCACACAAGCATGTACACACATACACACACACAGCTTAATTATGGAGTAAAATTTGTGAATTATAGACTGTAATATATTAAATGTGTTTTTCTCCTTATAGTTAATATGAAAGCTGTTTAGAAATGGCCATGCTGCGTACAGAAGTAAGTATTTTGAGGAGAAAAATTCTAAAGTATCTCCACTATGGAATGAACCCTTCCTGTTTCTGGAAGGCAAGACTCCATTTTGTTAACTTGATAAAGAATTGAATGGATTTTCGGACTTGCTTGATTGTCTGATGTCTTAGTTACTTGTCTGGTATGGTGATAAAATGCTATGACCAAGGCAACTTATAAAAGAGAGTTTAATTGGGCTTAGAGTTTCAGAGGGTTAAAGCCCATGGTGGCCAAGTGAAAGAACAGCTGAGAGCTCACATTTCTACCCATGCCCCTGAGCAGAGAGAGAGAGAGGGAGAGAGAGAGAGAGAGAAGAGGGAACTGGGGGTTAGAGTCTTGAAACTTCACACCCCCAGTTACACACCTCTTCTAACAAGCCACACCTCCTAATCCTGCCCAAACAGTTCCTACCAGCTGGAAAACAGGTATTCAAACTTGGTCTATGGGGGCCATTCTAATCAAACCGCCATATCATCTCAATTTTCAGTATCAGAATATTGCCATGCAAGGAGGAATAGAGCATATATTCTTCCATCAGCAGGTAAGAAAAATTTTAAAAGGAGATATTTGGAGGAACCAACTTTCTATATAGATTGTTAGGTCAAAGCCTAGAATGTAACAATAACCATTAAAAGGTGATAACATCTTGTCTTGTTATTGTAGATCTGTTAAACACTATCAACAATACTGATCAAACTTGAAAATATATTTAAAAGTCCAGGTCTAATGGCAGAGGTCTGACACCCCAACTACTCAGGAGGCTGAAGTAGAAGGGTAGAGAGTTCAAGGACACCCTAGGGAAAATTAGTGAGATCCTACTGAGAAATTCAAAAGTAAAAAGAAAGGCCTAAGATATAGTAGCATGTATTTGTGCCTAGCATGATAGAAGCCTTGGGATTAGTCCCCAGTGCATCAACAAAGAAAGTACATTTACATTTACAAATTGTATTTTCCATTTAGTAATGACAAAGACATTGGGGTCAGATTAGAGTTTACGTGTGGTGTGTAACCTAACTCACACACTTTATTTTTATGGAGGTTGTAGGACACTTAGGGAAGTCCATTTTCTCCTTTCACCTTGTGGATTCCAGAGATGGAACTCATATTGTTAGACTTGGCAGCAGGTGCCTTTACCTATTGACCCATCTGAATGGCCTGGAATCTGGTTTGTCTTTTCAATCAAGAGGTAATTTAAACACAATTATAAATATGCAAAAACTAAATTTGTATTAGTTGTCTATTTATACTTCTTTTTAAAATAATTATTAGCTTTTGCTCCATTTGACAAAAGCATCTGTCAAATAGACTGGAGATTAAGGAATCCAGGTCTAAGGGCTGGAGAGTTGGCTAAGTGGTTAAGAGTATGGACTGTTCTTCCAGAGGACCTGGGTTCCATTCCCAGTGTTCACATGGTAGTTCACAACTTTCTGTAAACTCCAGTTCCAGGGGATCCTACACCCTCACACAGACATACATGCTGGCAAAAAATCCATACAGAATAAAAATAAATGAATCAAAAAGAAAGAAAGGAAGGAAGGAAAGAGAGAGAGAGAGAGAGGAGAGAGAAGGAGGAGAGAGGAGAGAAGGAGAGAGAAGGAGAAAGACTCAATCCATGTTTTTTAGCTCAGAGTGTGAGTTGCATCCATGGAACTGTCCCTTATTCTGAAGAGCTTGATACAGGCCTTCAGTGAGAACCATGACAGTGATCAGGCCCAGGAGGCAAAGGTGTGTCTTATTGGCTAGAGCAGATTCCTCACAACAGAAGAAGCTTGGGTTTAACAGACACACACAAGTTTGTCACACTAGTATCAAGCTTAGCAGTCTTTCTTCCTAAGGTATCTGTAATGGAATGTTAATATATTAAATAATAAATTTCACACAAGTTATAGGAAATATTAAAATAAAAGAATTACTCTGATAACCAGTCTGAATTAAGTTCTAGACTGGACACAAGAAGATGTGGCCCTAGGGCTAGCCAGAGCTAGAACTGCCAAGGTTAGCTGCCTCTGCAAGCCTTCACCTGACTGCTGCTGTTGTCCCAGACCTGGGCTCCTTTGGGATCTCCATATACTCCAACTTTACCCTATGTCCCAGTTAGACTTAATTGTCGACTTGAGACTGCCTAGAATTGCCTGAGAAGGGAGTCTTCATTAAGAGAGTACCCAGATCAGACTGACCAGTGAGCATGTCTGTGGGGGATCATCACAATTGCTTTCACTGACACATGAGAGTCCAGCCCACTGTGGGCAGCACCATTCCTTAGCCAGGTGGTTCTGGGCTGCATAAGACAGTTAGACACAACTTTGCAAAAGCCATCAAGCATCATTCCTCCATGGTTTCTGCTGTACTTTTTTGGCTATGTGAATTTCCTCATCAGATGCCATGCTACATGGACTAGCAATTAGGCCTGCACTGGAGTTTCTGCTTGACTCTCTGCCCTTACCTCCTTTAGTCATTGACCATGGCCTGGAAGTATGAATTAAATAAACCTTTTCCTCCCCTAAGTTGCTTCATCATGGTATTTGTCCAGCAACAGAATGAAAATAGAATACCTTCTCTGTGATTCTGACTGGCCAAGTCCTCTACAGAGAAAAGTTCTGGTTTGCTCTCCATGGCTTGTGCTGTTTCTAATTTCTTCTCTAATTTCTGATTCCTTCTGTCTTTTTGGTTCAACCCTCCTCTGCATCCTCCTCCTTTGTGGCAGGATCTCTGTCTATATAGCTTTGGCTTGTCTGTAACTCACTATGTAGACCAGGTTGGTCTCAAACACATAGCAATCCTCCTGCATCTGCCTACCGAGTGCTAGGATTATAGGCATATGCCACTATATGCAGCTCCATAGCTTACATTTATCAAGACGATATAGCTGTGAATACACATTTTCCAAAATTCTAACTTTGAGTTAACAGTAACAACACCAACCAACCACAACCAACCAACAACCAACCAACCAACCAACAAACCTAAGCAACTATCTCCTTTCCTGGAAGTAAGGAGTGGGATCTGTTCATTAAAAAAAAAAAAATGACTACTGAAATCCTAATTTTGAATAATACAGTCTGTCTGTCTTTCAAATAAATGATTGTTGTGATTGTCATGCAAGAAAGCACGGGCTGAACTTGGTCACCTCATGAGCTGTGCTTTTGGGCCATGTCATGGCTCAAACACAACTGTTTACTTTGGATGTCAAGCCTCAACTCTTCCTATTCTTTGGATTTTATGCCCTGATGTAACTCCCAGATTATAACACATAGTCTGAAAAGTGTTTCCTACATCATTTTGAAGCATAAGAGATGGGCTGAAAGATACAATTTCAATACATGCTTTAGTTGTCTGTGTGATCAAGAGAATGCTTCAACTCAAAGCTTCTTTAAAATCCTGGCAAAGCCACCAGAATTGGTGAATGTCAAGAAGATAATGGAGAGCCACATGATGTATGGTATGAAGGAAACAGGGACATCCTTGACTGTTAGACCTAAGCTGGTCTAACCTAGGCAGACGTGCCATTGAGGAGCTGTTTAGAGTAGCTTCACCATCACTGTTAGCAAGCATGAAGATAAGACTTTAAGGACTCACAAAGAGCATCCTTAAATTACATCCCTGTCCTGACCCTTGTATACAAAGCTGATGGGCATCTGTATTTGAAATTAGCATAGACTGCTTATCTGCCTGATTTTGGAGGCAACTCTGCCATGGTCATGTGACCACGGGTACCACTGTTGGAGAGATGAGGCTCATAATTAATCCATGATTGCTGAACAGATGAAAAATGGTGTATTGTTGTGGATGCTAACTGATTACTGTCTTTTAAGCCCTGCCCACCTGGCAACATTAAAACACTTGCTCATCCTGACATATGGTCACTGGCCAGAGAAAAGTACAAGAAGCCAGTGACAGACACCATGCCTCTGTGCCCAGCAGGAAGGGTGTGAAATGAGTCTTATTATTTTTTTAAATGCATGTAGAAAGGTTTGTCCTTTGAGGTGATTTGAGTCTTTAGACAAATGTATTAATTCTGTCTCTTGAGCAGAATTTTAAGTATTTCTATCTATTTGAGTGCATGAATAGTAATGGCTATCTGATGTTAATGACTTAGGGAAGAAGCACCACTTACTAAATTGGGCCAATAATTACTGTGTTATACTTTTTTTTAAAAATGTGTTTTCTTTGCCTGCATGTATGTCTGTGTACCACCTGCATTCAGCACCAGCAGAGACCAAATGTTAGATCCCCTAAACTGGAGTTTCAGATGGTTTAAACCTTGAGCTGGGTGCTAGGAACTGAGCTAGGTATCTCTGTAAAAATAGCCAGTGAATTCTCTTAACTGTTATGTCTTCACTCTTTCTATCATTCATTTACTTGGGATTAGAGTAGTGTTTAATGTCAACTGCCAGTTATTAAGCTTAAGTTTATAAGGTTGGGGCACTATTTTAAGGGTGCCATCTGGTATTAACACATTGAAACTTTATAGGAGTCCTGTTACCAGCTTGCATTAGTGTGGATGAGATGGGGAAGTAAAAGGCAGAGAAGCCCTAGTTCTAATGTCGACCCCACAGTGAGCTGATAACACATAACCGATAGTGAATGTTCCTATCTATAAATCAGGGATGACAGATTCCCTGCTTCCTGCCTCCCTCAGATGTCTGCTGAAGATGAAAAGATGGAGAGGCCATTGAAAGAGCTCTTGAGCACAGCCATAGCAGGGCTTCTGCCCATCATCTGAGCACAGCACTTCAGAGAGAGGCTTCTGGTGGGTACTGTGGGCACTCATAAGTGATGGACAGAATGGGTGCTTGGACTTCCTGAACTCCAGAATCACGAGCTGAAGAGATGTTTCTAGAAGTACCCAGCCACAGATGTTTTACAACAAAAATGGAGGAAGACATATTTTGTAGCTGTGTGGTTTGTTGCTGTGCTTTCAGTGGATTGCATCCGTTAATGTTATATATTATTCCTCCATAGTCCACTCCATTGTGTTATTGGCTTGTTTAATCTTACTTGCTTTTTTTTTTTTCCAAATTAATGTTGGCATGATACAGCTTTTTTGTTGCAGGCAAAAAAAAAGAAAAACAAACAAACAAACAAACAAACAAACAAAAAAACCCTGACACTATTACTGTTCTAATTTTCAGAACCTGTAAAAATGTGACCTTATAGAAGAAAAGTGTAGTGGGTGTGGTTAAGGATTTCAGGATCGAGAAAGACTCTGGGGTTATCCAGTTGGATTCAGTGTGATCACATGTTCTTGACGGTGGAAAGGGGAGGCAGAAGAAGAGGTCTGGGGGCTGCAGTGTGAGATGAACTCTCCTGTCCTTTTGGACTTTGACAAAGAAGAAAGGATAACCTTGAGCCAAAGAGTGAGGCTACCCTCCTGATGCTGGCAAGACATTGGGGACAGGATGTCATTTCCCTGTAGTTTCCAGAAATGAATGTGAGCCTTTCCACCGCCTTGACTTTAGCCTCCTAAGATTTCTGTCAGATTCAGATTTACAGAGCTATGCGACAGTGTTGCCTGGAGCTGCTGTGTTTGTAGTGATTTGCAAAAGTAGTGGTGAAAACTTGTTCAGCTTTTTTTCTTGCATTTCACCCTGCCTCTATTACTGCCTTTGAAGTGAGTTTCTTATAGGTAGCATATAGCCAAGTTGTAGGTTTTAATCCACTCTACCAATCTGTCTTTTACTTGGTATATTTATTCTAGTACAATTAATGCCTTTGATGTCAGGATTCCAGTCTGCTCTGCTTTCATTCTCTACTTCTGACTTGTCTCTTTTCTTTCACATGGCTTCCTGTGAATTACTTGACTAACATTTGGTATGCCATTTTTGATTTATCCATGTTGTTTTTTAATGTATTGCTTTGACTGCTTTTTAGGTTATTGCTAAACCATTAAACTTATCTGAGATGTTATATCATATATAACCCTTTAAATGTCACATTATTTCACTAATTCATGTAAAACGTAGAAACCTTGTTGTCTTAGTCAGGGCTTCTATTCCTGCACAAACATCATGACCAAGAAGCAAGTTGGGAAGGAAAGGGTTTATTCAGCTTACACTTCCACACTGCTGTTCAACAGCAAAGGAAGTAAGGACTGGAACTTAGGCAGGAAGCGGAGCTGATGCAGAGGCCATGGAGAGATGTTACTTACTGCTTGCTTCTCCTGGCTTGTCAGCTTGCTTTCTTATAGAATCCAAGACTACCAGCCCAGGGATGGCACTACTCACAAGGAGTACTCCTGCCTTGATCACTAATTGAGAAAATGCCTTACAGCTGGATGTCATGGAGGCATTTCCTCAACTGAAGCTCCTTTCTCTGTGATAACTCCAGCTTGTGTCAAGTTGACACAAAACCAACCAGTACACTTGTTTTCTTGTCTCCTTGCTTATAATATAATCACTAAAGAATTTCACTTTAGTTTCAAACTGCATCAGATTGTGTTATCAGTTTAACTGAGACTGTAACACATAATTAAGAAAACTAAAGAGATGGTAAATCAGTGTGTCTCTCATACTATTCCTACATAGTTATTAAATATACAAAGAAATGTGGATTCTATCCTACTTTCTTATGTTCTACAATTCCATTTCTTACCACTTCTTTGGTGACTCTTTGGAGTGAGTCTTCTGGGAACACATTCACTTGTTTTTCTTTATCTGAGGGTGTTTTGATTTCACCTTCTTTCTTGAAGGATACTTTTGATGGGTATAGAATTTTAGGTTGATAGTTCTTTTCTTGCCAAACTGGAATATTATTGCACTGCTTCATTCTAGTTTACATTATTTCTGATGAGAAAATTTACTGTCATTTGAAATGTTTTTCTTCTATAGATAGTCTCCCACTCACACTGTTAAAGGTGTTTCTTCATCTTCCAAATTTATCATGTATCTTATTTTTTTTTTATGAGAGGCTATTATCCTTTGCTGTTCACAAAGCTTCTTGAATCTATAGGCATTTCTTTCATCAAATTTAGCCATTATATTTTTGAGTATTTTTTATTCTTTATTTTTCTATCCTCAGGGGAACTTATCTGATGCCTCATGTACATACACCCTTACATAGACACATGTGCATATACATAATTAAAAATAATAAAATAAATTGTGTTTTAAAAATAAATTTTTTTTAAAAAATTATTTTAAAAATTAAAAAATTATGCTTTAAAAAAAAAAAAAAAGCCTGGCAAGTGTTAAGTTCAATACAACCTGGCAAGTGTTAGCAAGTGTTAGCGTTTACCTTCTATTTTCTACTGAGTCCTATGACTTATGCACATGAGACACTAGGCATTGCTATGACTAGGTATTGTGAGGTTGATGCTCACAGATGGAGGGGGGTCCTATCACAAGTTTCCTAAATGGAGAGCTCATCAGGTCCTTTCTACCCTGTGTGCTCATGATTCTGCGAGCCTAACTCTGCTTTCCCCTGGTGGTGTATTTGTTTTATTATTTTATTGGGTTCTTATATCTCTATCTCTCTTCCAACCTCACTTCCACCCTAATCCCTTCTAAACCTTGAACACTAGGTAGGAGAGTAAGATGGTTAGTGGGCAAGAGGGCATAGCCTCTATAGGCTTCTTCCTGCTGCCAAGGGATAGAGAGTTCCTTGGGGCCAGCCCAAGCTTCATCATCAGAGTATCTCCAACTTCTTTTTCTTAGACCACAACAATAGCAACCAGGAGCAGCAGGGGTGGGGAGCAGCAGTCTTTCTCTTCCTCTTCTTCCTCCTCCTCCTCTTCTTCTTCCCTCCTCCTCTTCTTCTTCCTCCTTCTCCTCCTTCTCCTCTAGTTCCTCCTCTTCTTCCTCTTCTTCTTTTTTTCTTTTATTGGATATTTTCTTTCTTTACATTTCTAATGTTATCTCCTTTCCCAGTTTCCCCTCCAGAAACCCCCTATCCCATCCTCCCTCCCCTGCTTCTATAAGGATGCTCCTACATCCACCACCCACTGCCACCTCTGAGCCCTGGCATTCCTCTACACTGGGGCATGGAGCCTTCACAGGACCAAGGGCCTCTCTTCCCATGGATGCCTGACAAGGCCATCCTCTGCCACATATGCGGCTGGAGCCATGGGTCTCTGCATGTGTACTCTTTGGTTAGTGGTTTAGTCCCTGGAGCTCTTAGGGGTCTGGTTGTTGATATTGTTGTTCTTCCTATGGTTGCAAACCCCTTCAGCTCCTTCATTCCTTTAACTCCTCCATTGGGGACCCTGTGCTCAGTCTAATGGTTGTCTGCGAGCATCCGCCTCTGTATTTGTCAGGCTCTGACAGAGGCTCTCAGGAGATAGCTCCTGTCAGCAAACACTTCTTGGCATCCACAGTAGTATCTGGGTTTGGTGACTGTATATGGGATGGATCCCCAGGTGGGGCAGTCTCTGGATACCTTTCCTTCAGTCTCTGCTCCACACTACTACTAATACTACTTCCTCCTCCTCCTCCTTCTCTTCCTCCTCCTCCTTCTCCTCTTCCTCCTCCTTCTCCTCCACCTTCTTCTTCTTCTCTTCCCTCCTGCCCCTCTCCATAGTCCCCAGAATTAAACTATCTACAGCTGGCAAAAATCATGCCCTTCTTAGAGCACAAGACAATCATAGTTAGCCATTGTGGACAATCTGAAACAGCCCCATTTCCCATACCTGGGATCAAAACAAAACCATAATCACACAACTGGTTTTTAAAGAACACAAAACGTCACTGCATTCCCTTCTCCAGAAGAGAACTTGATTTGTAGTCAGATGATGTGAGCCCAGCCTTGCCTATTCCCATTCAGCTTCACCTCATTGGTGTATAACCTTATGCTTAAAATGTGAATGAAGACCCTTCACAGGGTGATTGGACAAGAATGAAATGATGACCTGCAAAAAGCAGTACTCTATAAAGTGTAGCATACTTAGCATCTGCCAGTTATGATTAACGTTATTAGGCTCTGAGGATTCTACCTCATCCAGGCGTGGGTCCTTTTCCCACAAAGTTCTCAGCCTCTGCAGTGGGAAGAATGCATTTATGGAAGGCTCAGCTATGCCCAGCGAGAAGAGGGAGCTATTACTTAGCACTAATATGTAATTAGTAGTTGAAAATCTGATTAATTGTGTAGGTCTTTCTTCCACTAAATGGTACCTCTGTGGCTTTCCAAGCTCTGCATGCTGCAGCCTAGTCAAAGGGGAGGCAATTGACCTTTGTCTTGTTGAGGTGTGTTTATGCAATTGCTGTAAGTCAGAGTTAGCAGTTGAAAGAAAGCTGCGTTTGTGGGTGAGGCTAAAAGGCAGTAAGGCATGAGCAACGCCGCCCACTCTTCTGAAGGCAGAGACCCAAAAAGGAATTCTGTTAGATTTAATGCAGTTTAACCTGGCTAAGTAAACTGAGGCTTGCCCTTGGCGGGGCATACTGCCAGGTGCAAGAGCTACAGAGATGAAGAGCCTTGGATCACTCAGAACTGTAGCTCGAGGAGGGAGGGAGAAAGCTCCAAGTGACAGTGTGGGTGGGGCTAGGCTAGAAGGGATACTAATGGGAAAGAACATAAGGTTTTTCTGCTGGGTCTGCTTCTCACCTCAGACGCAGGACGGCAGGAGAGAGGGGAGGGATGGGGGTGACGGCTGACTCTTTGCTGTTCTTCAGAGTTACCTCCTGGAAAAGCCGTTGCCACAGGGGCTTTGACATCATCATGAGCTTATAGAGAGAAGATTTTTCTTCTTTTAACAATTTGTTGTCATTAGTTTTAATTCTGTGTGTGTGTGTGTGTGTGTGTGTGTGTGGCGCGGCTGCGCGCGCGCGCAGTGACGCATGCGTGGCGCATGAGTGCAGGGGTCAGTGGAGAATAGAAGTACTGGACAGTCCTAGAGCTGGAGTTACAGGTAGTTGGTTGTGAGCTACCTGATGTGAGTGTTGGGAACTGAACTGGAGTCCCACTGGAAGAACAGTATGGGCTCTTAGCTGCTGAGTCATTGCCCCTCTCAGTACATTCTCCTTCTTTAAAATTTATTTAATTATTTAAATCAAATCATAATTTACTTATTCACACAGGGGTTATAAACACAAAAAGGCAGACATGGGGAAGGGACTGACACTGGAGCATAGGTGTTCAGGGGGAGTACAGATACCTTTCAGAACAGGGTATCAGCTGGGTGTAGGTTCAGGGGACAGGTCACTACGACTCTGCCTAAGATTCACTTGTCCTTGTCTAAGTTGGTACTGTCCCCGAGGTTACCTATTTACAAGATCTATGACTACTCAGGCTGGTAAACATTCTCCTTTTATAAAAAATATTTTATGAGTATGAGTGTTTGCCCTCATGTATGTTATCACTAATTGTGGGCCTGGTGCTGGTGGAGGTCAGAAGAGTGTGTGTCAGAGCCTCCGAAACTAAAGTTAGAGGTGACTGCGTGTCTATATGTGGGTGCTGGGAACTGAACCTGAGTTCTCTGGAAGCACAGCAAGAGTTATTAACCTCGGAGTCATTGCTCCAGCCCCTCTCAATATATCCTTAATAATGTGTTTGTTCTAGCAAGGTGAGATGCTGGTCTTGTTTTAAAACATTTATTTTTTTATTAATTTATCGTATGTGTATACACATGTACATGCAGGTATACTTGCACATATGTGTGTTTGCAGGCTTGTGGAAGCCAGAGGCCCATGTCAGGTGTCTTCCTCTGTCACTCTCCATTTGGGCTTTGATACAGGATCTCTCATTGAACCTGGAGCGCATCAATTCAGCTGGACTGGCCGGCCGTGAGCTCTCCTCCCTCTGCCGGGACTATGGCTGCCTGTGCAGCTAGCCTCTACTTTGTCTGGCCCATGGCTTTTTACATAGGTGCTGAGGATCAAAGTCTGGCTCTCGTGTTTGTGTGACAGGTACTTTACCCACTGAGCTGTCTCCTGAGTCTCTAATACTGTTTTTTTTTTGTTGTTGTTGTTATTTAAAAACACAACTTTATACGTGGGGGCTTCGTGGGTTTAGCTTTGGCACCACCTTGCTTGAAAAATAGGAGAATGCAAGAAGGCTTACCTGTCTAAGACTTCCTCTGATAGGAAACTCTCTGAGAAGCTCTGAGTGTCATATGTATGTGTGTTGTATATATGGATTCCATCCACATGCATACTTATGGAGTGTCTGGTACATCCTTTGGATATAGCGTCTACTATATTGGAGTCAATCTACAAATATTTAAGTTGCAGAAAAGCTAATACAAAACACTCCTTAAAGTAAGAAGAAGTGGGGAGACAGAGTCATTCTGTACCTATTTGTAAATTTTTTTCAAAGCTATTGTGTGTGCATGTGTATGCATGTATGTGTGCGCATCTGTGTGTATGTGTGTGCATGTGTGTGTATGTGTGTGTGCATGTGTATGTGTATCTTGTATTTGTATAGCATGGTTCTATCTTTGAAAACGTAAGTTAACACTGTAGAAAGGATTGGCTGATGACCTGGGAACATGAGGAATGGAAACTAAAGTGTGTTAATTACCCTGGCTAGCCCGAAACTGTCTCTGTAGATCAGGCTAGCCTCAAACCACAGAGACTGTCTACCTTTGCCTCCTGAGTGCTGTGATTTAAAGTGTGCACCACCACACCCAGCCTGACAGCAAGCCTTTCTGGGTATTATTTTATTTAATCCTCACGGTAGCCTGTGCCTTTGTACACCGCCTCTTTTTACCTGAGGGCTCATGTGTTTTTCTTAAGTAGGATTATATTGTCATAGTGACAGACCATGTTATGAGGCAAATTGTGTTTCCCAAAATAATACCTCAGAATGTGACCATATTTGGAACCAGGGTCATTAGAGAGGTAATCAAATTAAAATGAGGTCATTAAGATAGATCCTTCTGGGCTGGTGGGATAGCCCAGTGAGCAACGCATGTGACATACAACCTGATGACCTGAATTTGATCTCTGGAATCCACATGGAAGGAGAGAATTACTCTCAAAAGTTGTTTCCTGACCTTCACATGTGCACCGTGCCGCACATACACACAGATACACACACACACACAGACACACACACACACACACCACACACACACACACAGTGATGATGATCATGAAAAATGCAATTTCTAAAAATTTAAAGGAAAATTCTACTCCAGGCTGACTGACCACCTTCTCCCATCTGAGTATTAATCAGGTTCAACCTTCCTAGCTTCCAAGATCAGACAAAATTGGGACATTTGGGATGGTGCAGCTGTGGAGCTGACTGGCAAAGTTCTAAAATGGTGAAATTTGGAGGCAAGAACGTGTGGGCCTCAGGATGCTGGCTGATGTGTGTGAGGAAGGAACTCTTTTGGGGCAGAGCCCTGTCCTCTCAAATTTTCATGCTGAAATGTCACTGCAGTCTGACAGCCTTAGGATGGTTGTAAGACATAGGCCTCAAAGTCTGATTAGCCTCGAGGATGGAACCCTCAAACATGAGATTAGTGTCTCTGTAAAGGGCACCCAGAGAGCTCCCTGTGGCGTGAGTCCACAGAGTGCAGACAGGTGACTGTCATAATCTCTCTCTGCTGCTCCTAAGTTGGTGACTATTAATCAAAATGGAATAAGATAACTTCTCCCTTATGTATGACCCAAAGGAAGTGATGTGGAGAACAGGGTGTGATGGTTTGTATATGCTCAGCCCAGGGAGTGGCACTATTAGGAGGTGTGGCCTTTTGGAGTAGATGTGTCACTGTGGGTGTGGGCTTAAGACCCTCATCCTAGCTGTCTGGAAGTCAGTCTTCCATTAGCAACCTTCAGATGAAGATGTAGAACTCTCAGCTTTGTTTGTACAGTGCCCACCTAGATGCTGCCATGCTCTCACCTTGATGATAATGGATTGAACCTCTGAACCTGTAAGCCAGCCCCAGTTAAATGTTGTTCTTATAAGAGTTGCCTTGGTCATGGTGTCTGTTCACAGCAGTTAAAACCCTAACTAAGACACAAGGATTGTCCTAGTTTGCTTCTTGGTTGCTATGACAAAACTTCCAGAAAAGAAAGGGTTTACTAGGCTTACAGGTCATAGTTCATCATGGAAAGAAGTCAAGGCAGAGGCCCAAGGCAGGAACTTGGATGCAGGAACTGTAGCAGAGACCATGGAGAAATGCTGCATATTGGCTTGCTTCTCCTGGCTTGCTCAGTCACCTTTCTTATACCTGTAGGCCACCTGCAGTGGGTTGGGCTCTCCTGTAGTAATTAACATCAGGAAAATGCCTCATGGATACAGATCAATTTAATGGAGGAAAGTTGACAAAACCTGACCAGGACATGGATTTGTTCTAAGTGTTACAGAGGGCTGGAAAGCAGGGGTCCCTGATCAGGTATTTCTGAATTTCTACTCCAACATGTGAACGTGTGTATCCATTGTCAGTGTGGCAGCACAGCTGAGATGATTCATGTAAAAGGAGAAGAGTCTATTTTTGCTCACAGCTTCAAAAGTCTCAGCCCATGGTCAGTCTTACCCACCTTGGGGCTCCTGGTGAACCAGGACCTCATGGCTGAACCTCATGCTAGAATAAGGTCATTTGCTTGTTAATGCCCAGGAGACAAAAGAATGCCAAGCAAGAGGCATCTGCCACCAAGTGTCAAGTCCCTGAGAACCAGAAGAATCTCCCTGGTCTCCTCCAGGGCTCTGGCAAGGAGCTTAGACAGTAAGTGCTGAAGGATCAAAGGACCAACCTGAAAGAAAGAAAGGAAGAAGGAAGGAAGGAAGAAAGAAAGGAAGAAAAAGAGAAGGAAGGAAGGAAGGAAGGAAGAGGGAGGACTTTTTCCTTCGACACAGCTGAGGGTTATGAAGGTGGGTGGCTGTCAGGAGCCCAGGCCCAGAACAGTGCTGTGCCAGTATGACCACCTCCTTTCCAGCTGTCCCAACCCTTCCCTTTCTCATCACAAAAATCTTAGTATTAAGTTGAATGGACGTTTGCTGATATTTGGTAATGACTACATCTTCCTGTTGTAACAGATCGATGAGGACCATGAATGTAAAAGATTATATCATGCCAACTTCCTTTTATGTAACGTCTATGTGTCCAGTCCCCACTTGGAGGCTCACCTAATGCAAAGCCTTTCTCTGTGGGGCCCAGCATTCTCTGCAGTCAGGCAGCGGGGAATATTCTCAGTGAGCTGACTCATGCCCAGATCGAAACTTTTAAACAATGCAGTTGCATCTGTATTTCCTCAGATTCCCTCTTTGCTCTCTGTGGGTTAGCTCCTGCCTGTCACAGCAGCTACAGTGTCTACCATTTCTCTTGGATCATGTTGGCCTTCTCTTCAATTTAAAAAATGCATATTACTTCCCTGCATGGTAGTTCACTCCCTGAGTTCTATCACTCGGCATGCTAAGACAGGAAGGCAATTGTGAGTTTGAGGCCAGCCTGTGATACAGAGCAAGACGGTCTCAAAACACACAAATGAAACCAATCCCCCAAACCATAGCACTTCCCATCCTGTGAGCAGCTGTCTCATGGGAGATGGACTGGGAGAGCCCTGTACATCTCAGGCAGGAGCAGTCCCAGCATGCAGGATGCACACAGCAAACGCTGAGAACGTCAAACGGTGTAAGTGAACCTGAGCTAGTGGTGCAGACCTGCCATCCCAGCCAGACCTGCAAACCCAAGGCTCACGGGGACCACATCGTGAGTTTAAGCCCAGGAAACTTAGTGAGACCCTGTCTCAAAACAAAAGTAGAAACAGGACTAGGCATGGGAGAATCAGAGATTTTTTTTTTTTTTTTTGTCAAGAGAGCAATGAATTAGGAGTGGGTGATTGCAAGGGAAGATGAGTTGCTGATATATGGGGGGAGGAGGGACGACAGCTACCGTCAGTCAAACAAGGACACTTGGCCCTCCCCTGTCGCTCCATAAGCACAAGTCATCAGCCCACATAGATTGGTCATTCACTCCCTGACTTCTTGTGTGCCATGGTGTGGTTTGTGTATGTGTATGCAGGTCCACATTTATACACAGCGTGTAGGACATTTTATCCACTGCTATTTTACATGAATAAAATCAGTGTTAAGCATGGCTTCTTTCCTCTTTTTTTTTTTTTCTTAAAAATGTACTGAGTGGAAAGACTTGGGAATATAATTATAGGTACAGAATACAACCAGCGTGGGCAAGGACCTGGACTTTCTGATTTCCCACCAACTCCAGAAAAAGCCAAGAGAGAAAAAGCCAACAGTGGAGATATATAAACCTCTGTGCTGGAGGGCAGAGATGGGCAGGTCCCAGGGCCTTACAAACCCTTTAGCCAGTCAGTGAGCTCCAGGTTTAAAGAGAGACTCTGTCTCAAAAAATAAGATGGAGGACCAGCAAGATGCCTCCGTGGGTAAAAATGCTCGCCATGCAAACCCGACAACCTGAGTTAGAACTAGATCCCATGGTAGGAAACAATTCACTCCTTAAAGTTAGCTGGCCTCTGCAATTGTCCCATGGCATGCAAGTGTTCCATCACACAGACACACACACACGCACACACACAGAGACATACGAATGCACACAATGAAATTAAAATAACACTAATAAAGTAGACAGCAATCAAGGAAGAACCCCCCATGTATACATGCACTCACTCACACAAATATAAACACACACGAGAATTATTTAGGGGAATTCTATGACTCTCAATTTTTATTCTCCAAAGTCAAGAACAGATTTGATTACTGGAAGGCAGTGAGACACAGTTGGCCTGGGTCCTACCAAGTACACACAACAGTAAAGATGCTGATCTGGGCTTAGGCTATGTCTGGTTTCACTGTCCCTGAGAGTGGAAGCACTATACACAGACAAATGCTGGTTCTATGCCCACCTTTTTACTTAGGTGGGCTTACTCATTGTTAGCTAATCCTTCTTATAGCTCATTTAAAGTTAGAGGATTATTGTAGACAGCCTCAGGATAACTGAGAATTTGGATCCCTCATGTTCACAGTCACAATTGCAATGCAGAAAGTGCCCTGCTTCAGAGGATGAAGGATGGCCACACACTCACTGCAGAAGCTTGAAGTACAGTGCCATTATCCAGTATAGGCTGGCCTTGATGTGTGATCCTCCTGCTCCAGTCTCCCACAGTTGGGATTACAGGCATGTGCCACCATGCTGGCTATTCTGCAGAAGCTGTGCCTTCCCTTCCCTTCCTCCTCCTCCTCTGCCTCTCCCTCCTCCTCTGCCTCTTCCTTTTCCTCCTCTACTTCCTCCTCCTCCTCCACCTCGTCCTGTTTCCTCTTCATCTTTCTATCAGATTCATTTATTTCTACCTTCATCTTAGTTTTGTACAAAACCATAATTGACAAGTTAAAATATGGTACTTTCTCCTTGGCCTTTTGTTTTGTTTTGTTTTTTCTTCCTTGGCCATCTTCTGAAGGCAAGATGTGTTCCTGGCAGCTCTACAGGACTCACCAGCGTTCTTGAATTTGCTGCCTATGTTCTAACTTCCATAGTCTAATCTGGAAGTATGGACTGATTTGTGCTGTCAATGTTTCTGTCTATACACTAGGACATAGGCTTCAATAAGTTGGACCTTGGCTGGATTATTCAAGACCATCAATCCACTGAAACATCATGCTAGATCTTTAAGATCTTCAAAAATGTTTTAGAGTATAAAACTCACTGTTAAATGATTTAAGCAGGCAAATGAATAGGTATAACACTAACAAGTGTGTGTGTGTGTGTGTGTGTGTTTTGAGGCCATTTAAACAAGATATAATACATTATTAACAGTAGTTACTATGTGAAGATAGACTTGTGGAACTGATCTTCTTTCTTGTCTGAAAATTTGAAGCTACAGACCCAGACTCTGCAGAAGCTCTTAAGACTTAGACACTGGGGCTAGAGAGATGGCCCAGTGGTTAAGAGCACTTGCTGTTCTTCCAGAGGACCCAGGTTCAATTCCAAGCACCCACATGGAAGTGAACAACTGTCCATATCTGCAGACCCAGGGATTTGACATTCTCTTCTGGGCTCTGTGGGCACCAGGCACACACGTTATACACAGATATACATGCAGGCAACACGGGTGCATGCGCACGTGCGTGTGCGCACACACACACAAACACACTTATTTTAATAAGTAAAAATAAGTCTTTTAAAAATGAAAAGTTCTGAAACACCTTCTTTTCAGCCAGACCTTCCGAACACAGGCACAAACCCAGCCCCCTTCAGAGGGACAAGGAAAAGTCCCCCAAAGTCAGAGCCCTTTCTACACTGTGTGTGTGTGTGTGTGTGTGTGTGTGTTGTGTGTGATGGACTGGTAGTGTGTCAAATTCCCTGTCATTCTTTACAAAATCCAGCGCATCTACCCTAAAAGGAGGAAGCCCTGCCTCACCTTTCAGCTGATTAATAGCTGTGACGTGTTGCAACCCGAGCCCCTTCTGGGAAAGGGTGTGCTGTTTACCTTCAGAGCCTGCCAGAGTCATAGTGGTGGTGAGGGTGTGTGTGTAGGGGAGGGCAGGGGATGTGACTCCACAGCTTCTTTGCCCTTCTTCCAGCCTCTTGCTATCCTGCAGAATACAGACTGGATACAGATTGCAGAGTCACAGTGGGCAGCAGGATGGAAAGAGCCATTGTTCTTCATGTGGTCAATGTGGGCTCCCATCTAGCAGCTTGACACTGTATGTCCTTTGAAGCTTGGGTTCTTCCGTCTTTTCAGCTGAGCCCAATGCCACTGCCTGGCAGAAGGTACTGCTCTGTGATGGGAGGATGCTTTCAGGACAGCCTTGGGCATTTGCATTCCAAGAAGAGGAGGTTTGCTCCAATGGCAGAGGGTGTGCTGTGACCCCCTATGTTGCCATAGTCAGATGTCACATACAGGTGGGAATTCCAGCTGGAGACAGGGCCTGAGAAGAGACCAGCTGTATTGTATGTACTCCGGTGTTCCTGAGAAAGTGGCTGGCTTACCAAGGAGACCTTCCCCCAGAATTCTTTCTTTTCAGGTGTTAAAACATGAAGAACTGTGAACACAGAAGGTGGAGGGTGGGGTGAGAAAGGAAGGCAAGCAGGAAGTCGGAGAGCAGCGTGCTTGGCTTTTCTCCTCTTGAGGGAGTCAGCTGTTGTCACACACACTACACAACTACACGGTTTTGTTAACACTGTGCCACACAAGGGGCTGAGAGTGGCCCTGATGACTAGTGCCCCCTCCCCCTGGCTCTCCCAATATGAATTCCAGTGGACCAATAGCAGTTCCATTCTGCTTGGTTCGGGTATGGGCCAGCCCAAAGCTGTGCTCCTCATCCACAGGCGCACCCGGTACTCAGAGCCAGCCAGCGAGGGATTCAAAGGCCTATGGGGGAAACTTGGCAGACCTGGGACCTCAGCTAATTCCCATAATCTCCCTGAGGATCAGGTGAGAATTTCTCATCTATAAAATTGGATAAACAAGCCAAGTTCATGGTTGGATGGTGAAGATTAGAAGACAGGGTGTGTGTAAAGTGCTTTAGTTATTCAGGGAGAGACGCGTGGATATGAGGCTAGAGAGAGACGGGCTGGACCTGACAGTCACAGCAAATGACAATACCCTGTCTATTGCCCGAGCAGTGGGAAGTCAGCAGAGGCTTCAGAATAAGGTCCAGACTAGAGCTGGGACAACCAGTTAGGACCTATCTGCCTCTGACCCGTTGGTTTCCTGACTTTTAAAGCTCTATCTACAAAGAATTTCTAAATTCTAAACGATCTCAAATACAGATGCTTAACCTTGGATCCGTTTTGTTGCTAAATTCAAATGTAGCTATGTTGTTTTTACTTCAGTGGTAGAGAGCCAACCCAGAGCCCTGCACATGCTTGGTGAGCACTCGACCACTAAACGTAACAAACTTCAAATGTAGCCTCAATTCAGTTTTGGGTCATGAGTGCTCATGATGTATCTATGGTGTGCTAAGAACTCGGCTGGCTTGCGTGACATTTAACGCCAAGATGATAAATAAGTCTCAGCTACTCATGGGTGGAGTGTGTATACCGAAAGCGTTCTGGAGCTTGCAGTTAAGAGGCCAGGATTACTTAGCTGTGCTGCTATGGATGGTGGGGATGGTTGGCGGTATGTCTCCTGTCTCTGGTCTAGTGACTCTCACCTTCTGTATGTCAACCTTGCTGAATCCTGGTGCTGCTTAGACGAGCTTATCTTCAAATGTCTCTCATTAATGGACCCAAAGTAGCAGGCATCTGTAGTTGTTTCTATGGTAGGAACTTTAAGGAGAGTGACATTGTCTATGGGACCACTGTGCCAGCAATGTGCTAGCAGCAGTGGCGTCCGTGCATTCATGCCAAGAGACCATGCCTAGTAGTGAACACAGAGGAAAGCTGAAAGAAAAGGAGGCTGAATGGGGAGCTAGTGTGGGGCCCTGGGCCCAGCAATGCTTGAGTGTCATCCATGAGGGAGATGCAGACCTGGGTCCAGAGCTGGGTGAATTAGGACATCCTGGAGAAGCCTAATGATAGACCCGGGAGTATTGTCAGATGGTGGAGCGATGGTTGGGTTAAGTGGAAGGCTGCACAGACAACTGACAACTGGAATAGGGATAATGTAGTGTCTGTTACTTGGCAGTTTTTAAAAATATGTAGGTAAAAAAAGAATCCCCAGTGACTTAGCTTTCTATCCCACCCAATGGATAGAGGATGTTCAGGTCATGAGAGGAGGAAGGGAGTTCCAGGGGGCCATGCTGGGTCAGAGAAGTGAGAGCAGAGAAAGTGTGAGAACCGTGAGGATGTCTCCTGTGGCTGGAGCTTCAGAGCGTGAGCACAGTCTGTGCCTGCAGAACCCAGCCGAGAGCCACCTATGTGCAGTAGCAGCTCCTACTCCTAGCCTAGGCTTGATCAGCAGTTAGCCAGTTGTAAACACACACACACATACCACACACACACACACACACACACACACACACACACACCACACACACACACACACACACACGTCTTGATTGCACTCAGAGATACTGGTTTAATTGGTTTGGTAAGCAGCTGTGATACTGAGACCTTAAAATTATCTCAGGTGATTGGTTTTAACAAGCAGTCAGAGCTAGAAACCATTGCTCAAGGACACAGAGTCCTTGAGCAATTAAAATGGCTTCTGCTTTTGTGATAGTGCTCTGGCAGGCTGATAATCAGAGACCGGCATCGGGGTTGGGGTCGGGGGGAGGAAAGGATGGAAAACTCTTGTTCAGATAAAGCAACACAAGGGCCTTAATCAGACCTTGGCAACGAGGTGACAGGGCACGGGTGTGACTTGAAAGGACAGAGAGGTAGAGAGACAGAGAGAAGAAGCCAGCCAGGTGGTCAGGTTTCTTGAAAGATGATGAGAGCTTGAGAGAAACAGAGCACAGGAGAAGGAAAAGTGAGTCTGCCAAGGCGTGTGGAAAGCCGGAGTGGAGGTGTAAGTTCAGTAGCATGACTTTTCTGAGTTAGAAACACCCCTTTAAGTTTTCCCACCCCTCGTGGTCTGGCTATGGGTTTTCAGCTTTTTTGTTTGTGCTCACAATGAGAATCAGGTTGTTCAATGTTCAGCCCCGATTTCCTTATGGAAACTTCTGAGCACGCAGAAACTAGAAAGGAAAAGAATCATCCCTTTGCCTTTGTTACCCCAACATAGCCATGGGAGCAAGGGTTCTGCCACAGTACTTACATTTAAAAGGCAGCATGTAAAGATGGAGTCCATGCCTCTGCTGCTTCTGTCTTTACTGACCAGCATGCTCTCTAGGTTTGGGGGCTTTCTTTGGCATCTAAGCAGAGGCACAACTGCCCTTCTCTTACAAAAGAAAAGAGTACCTGTCAGTCCCGCCCAGCCATCAGTTCCCACCCCCTTGCACATATCAATACCCTGAAACTTATTACAGATCTTCACCCCAGAGTGAGATTTCCCCTATTTGAAATAGTAGCACTTATGAAATCTGCTTTAGTGGGGCTGTATTTATCAGGATTTCTCTCTTCCCCTGTATGATGTGGACCATGATGACCCCAGCACTCAGGAGATGGAGGCAGGAGATCAGGAGTTCACAGCCAGCCTCTGCTACATAGTGAGTAAAACTAGCTTAGGCTACACGGGACCTTGCCTCTGAGAGAGAGAGGAGCAGGACAACAGGGAGCTTTAGAGATAATATGATGGGTACACTCCATGACATTATAGCTCATATATGCCATAGACTTTAACAGGGAAGGATGATCGCTCCATCTAAAGATCCCTTAAGCATCTGCTGTCAACCTTGTCAAGGCCCTCCCCCTTTATGAGCATAAAGCCCACTGGAGCCCAGAAGAGAGAGAGAGAGAGAGAAAGAGAGAGGGGGAAGGGAGGGAGGGAGGGAGAGAGAGAGAGAGAGAGATAGAGAGAAGTAGGTAGCCAACAGACTAGAGCAGGGCTCTGCTGTCCCTTTCTCTCTCTCCTCTGAAATTTAATGCCTAGCATTCATGAAAAGCATGCTGGGAGGTACCTGACCTCAGGGGAGCTATGCCCTCTCTGAGTTCGTCTTCAGTCAAGGCAAAGAACTTGCCAAGAAAGCTCATTCATTTAGTCTTGATCCATGTCTCATTGGTATAATTTGTATTTTTAAAAAAAAGGTGATAAATTCAGTCTAGTTCCAAAACATGAACTTTTTGCTTTGGCCACAGGGTCTCATGTAGCACAGGATGGCCTCAAACTTGTAGCCAAGAATCACCTTCAACTTTTGATCCTCCTGCCTCTACCTTCCCAGTGTTGGAATTACAGGCAGTCATCATTAAGCCCAATTTTATATCACACTGGGGACTGGACCCTAGGCAACCACTCCAGCAACGGGTCACTCAACCAACATTAACTTTCTTTTTCATAAATGTAACACTCAATTTGTGTTCATAAAGAGTATCACGTGGTTCAATGTTCAGCCCCAATTTCTTTCTGACAGCTTCTGATCTTACAGAGACCAGAAAGGAAAAAAGTCATGTGCTTGTCACCCCAACCCAGCGAGGGTTCTATCACACACACATTGTGAACACAAAGACAAGATATTTTGTTTTTCTGAAAGTTTATTTTAGACTCCCTTTCGTTTGCTTTTGTCTAAATGTTGTTTGATAAAAGCTTAGTGCTCACTTCACGGGAAATAAAAATAAATAAAAAGCCTTCCATTTACAGACTTAGTTCAGCTGTGGAAAAAAATACTGAGTAATGAGTAAGAGATTAAGACAATACATCAAGTCTAAATACTGTGTGAGATCGAAACCTAACTTTCAGAAGTCAAAACCAAGTGTCAACTGTTTGACTCCCTAAAGCGGACATACCGATGTATCTATCTCCTTAAGTAGAGGGTGGTGCAAGCTGCGTGTCTGCCATTTACAACCCCTTGAATAGGCTTCAAGTAGTTACATATTAGTTTTAAAAATCAGCGATGTGCCACACATTACACGATGGGAAGCTGTTTAACAATGAGATGTTTGAAATGTACACATAAAAATGCCCATGGGCTGCCCAGGGGGCTCGGTGGACACATGCCTGCCTCAAACCCGGTGAGCTGAGATCCCCGAGATCACACGGAGGGAGGAGAAAACTAGCTCCTGCAGGTGACCTCTGACCCCCGCCTGTGTGCCGTGGCATGCATGCCCACACACGTGTGCATACACACAGAAGGTTTTATAACTGCAATACACATTTTTTTTAATGCTTTACCTTCTCACATCATGAAGAGGGTTAGTTCTATTTTCTTTTGCCCTTCACCACCTGACTGAGTTATTGGACAAGAACTGGATTCAGAATCCATAATCATGTTGAACAAAGGTTTCAGGTGACTTTTTGACCCTTTGGGAAAAAAAAAAAATGAAACAAGTTAGTTCCCAAAAGAAGAAAAAAACAGGGCTTGGGAGCCCAGCCAGGACACACTCGTTGGTCAAGCAGGAGGATCTGAGTTCAGTCCCCAGAATCTATGATCAAAATTCAGGCATGATGGTGCATGCTTGGAATCCCAGAACTGGGGAGGCAAAGATAGGACTCCTGATCCTTCCTGGCCAGCCAGTCTGCTGTAATTGTTGAAGTCTAGATAACGTGAGGCCCTGTCTTAAAGGAGGGGCATGGTGTCCTGAGGATGACCCCAGGGCTATTCTCTGGCCTTCACACCCACATGTATGCACCCCCCACACACACATTCAGACACGTAAGTGTACAAATGCCTATATGGGTTATTAAATTTTTTAAAATGAATTTGTATAGATGTTTTGCCTGCATTATGTCTGTGTATCATGTGTGTGCCCAGCTGCCTGAGGAGGCCAGAGAAGAGCATCAGATTCTCTGTAATTGAAGTTGAGTCATCATGTGGGTGCTGGGAATTGAACCTGGGTCCTCAGAAGAACCACTAGTGTTCTTAACCACCGAACAACCTCTCTAGCCCAACAGAACCCTGTGTTCATCAGTGGTCTAGGGGCCAATCCAGGGAGCACGTTGAACAACCTCAGCCCCTGCTTCTGTGCATTCCAAGCTCATGCTCCCTCCCCCTGTTAACTTTACAGCTCCTCTCCCATCTGGAGATGAGGAACTGGGTGGGATGGAGAATAGAATGGCAGGGGAGCTTACCCATCGGCCTGGGACAGAAACCACTGTCAACACCCGTCTGTGGCTGAGGACCAGTGTCCTGGGGCATCCCAAATGAAAACTAGAGGGACTTGAGGCTGTCAGCAAACACACTGCTCATGTCTCCAGCCAGTCGCCTCTGCCAGGCCAATCCAGACTTGATTCAAATGAAAAGTGTAGACATGTCTGGTGCAGGGATGTGGTACACACGTCACTCTGCCATCCACTTGTCTGACTTTAGGACATTTACAACTTTAGTCACAAGCGAGAACATGCTACTTTGTATATTAAATGCTATTTAGGTGTTTATGAACAGTTGTGCACAGGAGAAAAGGGAAAAAGAGCAGGTCAAGAACACAAAGGACACATGCTTTCTTTACCTTTCTCCCTTCTCTTCCTCCTGTCTCTGTCTTGAAGTTTCTCTCCCTTTCCTGATCACATTAGGCCAAATCTCTCTCTCTCTCTCTCTCTCTCTCTCTCTTCTTCTCTCTCTCTGTCTCTCTCTCTCTCTCTGTCTCTCTCTCTCTCTCTGTCTCTCTCTGTCTCTGTCTCTGTCTCTCTCTCTCTGTCTCTCTCTCTCTCTCTCTCTCTCTCTCTCTCTCTCTCTCTCTCTCTTTTGTGTGTGTGTGTGTGTGTGTGTGTGTGTGTGTGTGTGTTATTAAAAGCTTTTAAAAACCCACAGGTTTGGCATGGTCTCCAGGCGACTTCTGGTCTCAAATTGTCCATCCATGATTTAGAAGCCCAACAGAACTCCTGCCATCCCCAAGTCTTTGTTAGACAGCCAAAAGCCTCCGGGCAGCTTCCCCAGATGTCGGCACCTTGGCAACGCCCTGGTTTGAACATGATTTTAATAGCGACTAATTCCCTCAGCGGTGGCACCCCCGCAAATGGCTCATCATGTCACAGGCAAGTTTCAACAGTCATGGAACCAGATGGGCATATTTTCCCAAACAATAGTGTTGTGGTGGCAAATAGCTAAGGCATGTCAGGGGCACAGCAGTGAGGCAGGTAGCAAGTGCGAGGTGGGATGAATTATCTGCTTTCTGGAGTGATCACTTATTTAAATCTTTAATTGCTTCTGAAGGGAAGGGAGTCATTTGCACCCATGGGCATAGTTTTGGTTTGTTTGTGATACTCAAGAAGGAACTGTATTCTGGGGCTGTGGCTGCCAGAAGAGGAGACCAGCAGGGGGAGTGTGCCAGCTCCAAGCACAGTTTGAAAGTCTGGCCTCTCAGGGAACCTTTTGTTTCTGATGTACCAGCTAGCACCCACCCTGTCCACTCCCTGTCTCCTTCCGCTCATGTGGACACTGGTACACACTGGCTCAGGACTCTCTATTGTACAATGAAATTGGATGCTGGGAGGGTACCAAGGACAGTGTGCCCGAGGCCGAGATGTTTAGTCTCTATGATGTCAACCTCTAAAAACACATGGCATCACTCCAACATCTGTCATTTACCTTGTAGCTACCTATAAACTCACTTGCCAATGGATCAGGGTTCACATTAACTCCAGTTGGGGTTCAGTTTAGGCTAAGAATATAACAGCACAGGTGTCATGTGGAAATTGGGCTCACAAAAGGCCCTCTTGACTTGCCCTCATTTCCCTGTGATATCAGCAGTTCCTAATCACCCTCAGCACAGCAGATTCCTGAGCTGAAGCTTTGTTAATTCTGACCTTAAAGTTACCAAGCAATAAAGAAACCTGTGGGGGAAGGGATCCAGGATACCTCCCCTCCCCCATTATACTCAAGTCTACAGCTTGTGAGGTCTATATAAAATGTCATGGACATGCACATTGCTTGCTGATATCCCCACAGGCACTTTAAATAACCTCTAGATTCTTTCTAATACCCACTGCAGTGTAGTGCTGTGTGTGTGGATGTTTCCTTGTGTCACTTGCAAGCAGCAATGTCTGAGCCTTTTCAGTATACATGCAACATTTTTCTGAGATAGTATTTTAGTTCTTGGTTGGATACATCTATAGATGTGTAGCCTGTAGATATGGAGGGCCAATTTCATTTTTTAAAAAAATAAAATATGGGCTAGAGAGATGGCTGAACTTGATGCTCTTGCAGAGGCCCTAAGTTTGGACCCCCGTCCAGCAGCTCAGATTCACCTTTAATTCCCGCTTTAGGGAATCCCACTCCCTCTACTGGCCTCCATCGGAACTGCACTCACATGAACAAACAAAATTAATTTTAAAAACTTTAAAGATGACTATGTGCAGTATACATGGCATTTTTATATATAAGTGTATAATACATGTTGAATATACATCACAGACCTCTACTTTCTTTTGTGCTCATCCCACCCTGTCAGTCCTCTTTGTCCCCCTAGCTAGTTTCATATATACTTTCAATGTCATGTATGCATACATGATTTTCTGTATCTGTACAAAATCTAGGAGTCACACATTATGGAAAACACCTAGTATTTGTCTAAGATTGACTTGTGTTTAATATGATGTCCTCCAGTTACATCCATTTCCTGTAAACAACAGAACACTCTTCTTTAATAATCTACTGTGTTTATATTAATAGTGCATTTTTCTTATCCATTCCTCTGTCGATGGGCACCTAGGCTGGTTCCATAACTTAGCTATGGTGAGCAGTGTCACATAAACAGGGATGTGCAGGTATTTCTGTGATATATCCACTTAGAGACATCAGGTACAGCCAGCGAGTTGGTGTGGATGAATCTTTTTTTTTTTTTTATAAGAGCCTTCTTTTTTTAAGATTTATTTTATGCATGTGAGTATACCGTAGCTGTCTACAGACACACCAGAAGAGGGCATCAGATCTTATTACGGGTGGTTGTGAACCACCATATGGTTGCTGGGATTTGAACTCAGGACCTCTGGAAGAACAGTCAGTGCTCTTAACCACTGAGCCATCTCTCCAGCCCCCGATGAACCTTATAGTAGATCCCATTTTAGTTTTGTGAGAAACCCCTATACTGATGTTTTTAGAGGTTGGATAGAATTCTTTATATTTTCTCCATTAGTGTACAAAGAGTCCTTTTTGTCTACATCCTCACTAGGACTTGTGATTATTATTATTATTTTTTGTAATGATGTTGATGACTAGTGAGATTGAACCTTCTTTAATGTGTACTGGTCATTTGTTCTTAATCTTTTGAGAACCATCTGTTAACTTCATTCGCTCCATTATTGATTCAGTTGTCAGATTTTTCTGTTTAGGTTTTTGTTGTTGTTGTTGTTCCTTATTTATTCGGGGGAGTAATGCTCTGTTAGATGGACAACATCTTAGTTATTTCCTGTTGCAGTGATAAAATGCCCTGACAATAGGCATCTTAGGGAGAAATGGTTTAGTTTGGCTTACAGTCAAGAACGATGCAGTCCATCCTGGCAGCAGGTATGGAAGGCACGGTGGTGGGAGCAGGAGGCTGGCTCATCACACCGCAGCCACACTCAGCAAATGGGAAAAGAGGAACAGGAAGTGAAGGCTCCGCCCCCAGTGACATATTTCCTCTGGAAAGGTTCCTCCTCCTATAACCGTTGTAAACAGCGGGACCAAGTGTTTCAAACATGTGAGCCTATGGGGAATATTTCACATTTAAATCAAAACATGGCTAAATATTGTTTTCTTCCACTCTTTAGGCTCTCTCCTAGTCAATTAGCTGTTTCTTTTGCTGTTTGCAGTTATTTACTCCGTGATTTCCAGTTGGATCCATAGGTGCTTGTATTGATCATCCTAGTCTGGGAATCTACCTACATCTGTATCTTGGAGTGTTTTCGTTACTTTCCCCTCCATCAGACTCAGTTTCAGGTCTTGTGTTGAGGTATTTGACCTATGTATACATACCCACTTTCCTCCACAGCACTGGCTGAGAAAATTGTATTTTGTCCACTGTATCTTTTTGATATCTTTGTTTTAAAAATAGTGGTTACAGTTGTGTGGATTTACATCTGGGTCCTCTGTTCTGTTCATTACTCTATGGTGTATATTTGTTGTGATGTCTCTGCAGTATATTTTTGAGATCAGGTATAGTGATACCACCAGAAGCAATCTTTTTGCTCAGTATTGCTTTGGGTATTCAGGATCTTTTGTACTTCCATGCTAGGCCTTTTTCCCTATTTACATGAAGAATGACATTGGAATTTTGGTGGGAATTGCATTGAAATTGTACAATGCTTTTGGTAGTATATCTACTTTCATGATATTAATTCTTCCAATCAATGAGCATGGGACATCTGTCCATTGCCTAGTGTCTTCCTCAGTTTCTCTCTTTGGTGTTAAAAAATTTTAATTCTAGATGCATTTCATTATTTTGGTTACATATGTTCTGAGGCAGTTTACTTATTTTCTTTGTCTTTTTGTTTAGACGATTATGAATGTGCTGTTTCCTCAATTTCTCGTTTAACATGTTTGTTATTGCTATATGGGAAAGCCACTGATTTTTTAAATGATAATTTGAAACAGCATCTCATGTTACCCATAGTGGAGGCTAATTCACTATATAGCAGAGTGTGACTATTACCTTCTGATTTTCCTGAGAGCCTTTACTTCCTGTGAGCCAGGATTACAGGTACGCCACTGTATCTGCTTTATCGAGTGATGGAGACTGAACCCAGGGATTTGTGAGTCCTGGGCAGCATTCTACTACCCAAGCTACAACCACCCGAGCTACAACCACCCGAGCTACAACCCGAGCCTTAGGCTCATATTTCTCATGTAAGTTTTCTATCATCTGCTTTGCTGCAAGTGTTTATCACAGCTAAGAGTTTTCTGGTTAGAGTGTTTAGGGTCTCTTCCATATAGAATCATATCATTTATAAATGAAAATACATTAACTTCTTCCTTTCTTTCCTTTTATTGCTTTCTTTTATTTTCTTTCTGTAGCTAAGATTTTAATACATTCTGAGTAACAGTGGAGAAAGTGGAGCCCCTCATCATGATTTTAGTGGAAATGGTTTGAGTTTTCCCTAGCTGTGCAACATTGGCTTTAACTTTGCCACATGTGACATTTGTTTTATTGGTATGTGGTATTTGTTGTGTTGGGATGTGTTCTAGTCTCCTCGGAGCTTTTTACTATGAACGGATGGTGACAGTTGTCAGAAGCCCTTTGTACATATACTGAATGATCATGTGGATTCTGTTCCTGGGTCAGTTTAAGTGACGTATTGCCTTTACTGGTTTGCAAGTGTTGAACCATTCCTGCATCAGTGGGACGAAGGCAACCTGAGTGTGATGAGTGGTGTTTTTTATGTAAGATGAGTGATCTTTAGACTAGAAAAACAATGCTTGTTTTACAAGTATTTTACTGGGAATCTCTGCGTGTTTGCTGGGGAGAGTTGTGTGTAATTTTTTTCTTTGTGGTGTGGCTATCCCGCTTTGGTATCAGGATAACCTCTGCACATGAGCATAGGTAGATGAATCCACAATATCCATGTGTGTACACTCAAACACACAATACACATACACAAATAAGTAAGTAAATACTTTACAGTATTTTTAAAATTCAAAAAAATAAAAGAATATAAAAACAAGAAGTCTAGTGGGACAAAGCTAGTCTGCTGAAGTGTCCATGCTATTAACGAAGGGGGAGTGAGTGAGAAGGGGAGGGAGCTGGACGGCGGTCTGATCTGGGTTCCAACCTTCACTTGAACTGTTTCCTCTCAGGCTCCCAGATGCTAGTCTCTGAGGAGTCAGTAGGCTGTCTGTCAGGTTACAGATGCTAGACACACCTCTGTGGTCTGTCAGTGTTTGGATATCAAATGTTGGTCATGTCCCAGTGGTCCTTCCAGACATCACACGGGCTACTATGCATCCTGTGTCTCTCTCTGTTTCCCCCCGCAGACTCTGGTTCTGGCCAGGTTTCTGCCTCACAGAATATTTGAAGGTTCTGATTCAGTTTTTCCCCTGCCTCTAGAGGTGTTCAGGTTTCAACACATAGTCCCAAGATACTTGCTCTGGATTCCCAGAAGGTGCAGGGAAAGTTAGGAACCACTAAGCCACTGCCTCAGCCTGGGGCTTTAAAAAATGATGTCTTGTACCACTTTGGTGAAGAGACAGGAAGAGAGTGTTCCTGGTATTTCCCCTCCCTCCTGCTATACTCAAACTTTGCCTCTCTTCCTCCCCTATATTTTCTACCCTGTCTTTTCAAAATGTCTGTTACTGAGAGCACAGTGCCAGTTTTCCATGGCTCTGGTCCTCCCAGCCCCTTCTCACTAGGAAGGGCAAGCTTCCCCGAGCACACCAAGCCCTCAGGGACTGTCCTCTTTCCTGTTCTGGTCTATTTGATACTGCAGGACATAGAACATCTTATAATCAACTATGCTTTACATAAATACATAGTACAAAATGTGAGTAGAGCATGTAGAGCCGTTTTCAGACATTACTGGAGTTTGTCTTAATCCCAAGCCAAAAATCATTCTAGATTTTTAAATTATTTTAAAACTCAAGTCAGAAACTCAAATCATGATTTTTATAATCAAATATTTTAACCCACTATAATCCAAGGATATCTTTACTTGATATATGTTGAAAAATGAAGCTAGGGAAATTAAAAGGGTTTTTCTTTTGCATACTTAAGCCATTATGTTTTTATAAGAACAGAAAAGTTTGTATGTACAGCAAAAACACTGCAATTCATAACATAAATCTTTTAAAGTTATTTATTTATGTGTGTTTGTGTCTGGGTATATTCCCACAGTGCACCTGTCAAGGTCAGAGGACATCTCAGAAGTTGGTTCTTTCCTTCCACCAAGTAGGTTCCAGGGATCAAAGTCAGGTCATCAGGCTTGGTATTTGTGCCTTTACCTGCTGAGCCAGGTCACTCTCCCTCCCCAGTACAACTGTCTTAACTCTGAACTGAGGTATCTCAGGCATTAGTGTTAGTGAGCAAGCCTTTCAGAAGAGGCTCATCCAGAGACTATCCAGAGCTACAGACGACAGTCTCTGATCCTTCAGTTACAACCCCAATGCTCTGTCTTATTCTTAATGTAAGTCCTAGCCCCAGTTGGGGTAGTGTAAATGAATGTGAGTGATAATAAAATATTTGGCAATGGTGAAAGACTTCTGAATGTGCCATGACAAGATTAACTCAGAGTCAAACATGGGATGAATTCAAGGTCACACAACTTTACTGCAGCCTCAGTTTCGAACACAGACCATGTGTCCTGTGCAAGATGGGCATGAACTCTGTTTCTTACCTCAGACTAAAACTGCCAAAATTCCAAGAGCTCCCCCCAACACACTTCCTTTCCCAAAGCCAGTGACCAAAGCTATCGAGAACATGATGGAGCCATGCCGTGTGTTGTAATCTCATTTGGAAATGATATTCATAACTTCTTACTGGGCAGACAAGGCAATCATGGTACACCCAGGGCAGGACTACACAAGAGTGTGAATTCCAGGAAGTGGGGGTTGATGGAGAGCATTTTGAAGCTAGCTGTCATAACCTGATGAAAGCTAAGACTGCCCTTGGGTTTGGGGTGGGGCCCAAGGCTTTTTCTAGCAAGTGCCCAGGTGATGCTGGCATTATTCAGCTGGGATCCATGCTCGGAGAGCCTCTAGCCTAGCCTATACTCTCATTTTTTACTTCATGAGTTCTGGTCCCACAAACATAAGAAAAACAAGGAGCAGGGAAAAATGTACACAAGAAATATTGATAGAGTCTCTAGTGTGTGTTAGACACTAAGCAGAGATCTCTGCTTTCATTGTATGGTTTTAGCACAACAAACCCTGTATGTTTATCACTCACCATTTATGAATGGCAAAATTAAAACCAAGAGAGGAGAGATGACTTGCCCAAGTTCATCTGTACAGTTATGAAGAGGGGGAGGACTAGAACCCAGCTCTTTGACTGTCAAGTCAAAATGTTGTATACAATCCAGTAGCCCACACCTTGTTTTTTAAATTCTAAATAGATTTTTACCCTTAAAAAAGACACTGTTAATGTTGTGGCTGTAGGCTAAACTTTAACCTTAGTTTCATTTGAGCACAGTGTTTCTAAGTGAAATGAAATATATGTAATATATATACAGCCTTTGTTGTCGTTTATTGTTAGAGAAAATTTCTTACCATGTGTTCCCTGCTAGCTCTGAATGAATTTGCTTTGTAGACCAGACTGGCCCTGAACTCACAGAGATGTGTTGTATGCAGTCCTTTGCGAATTGCTAAGAATTTTATATTTGCAGGGCATAGTGGTACATGCCTTTAATCCAGCACACAGGAGGCAGAGGCAAGAGGATCTCTGCACATTTGAGATTAGTCTGGCTACATAGTGAGTTCCAAGACAGCTCGGGCTGCGTTGTGAGGTCCATATCAACAAACAAATAATAGGAGCTCTGCTAGACACAGTGGTATTCACTTGTAATTCCAGAAATTTGGGAGGCCAAGGCAGGAGGGACCAGTCAAGGCTAAATATTGAAACCCTGTCCCTAAAAACAGCCAACCCAAGGAACTGATGGTTAGCTATTAGTAAGAGCTGTCTGGACTCCTACTGAGAGAAATAGGATTTTGTTGTTGTTGTTAGTTTTATACACTGCTTTCTGAACAGAATTAGCTTCAGGGTAAGAAGAGCTCAGTGGAAGAGCGCTTACATACTTGCACACACCCTAGGTTCAATCCCCAGTATTGAGAGGAAAGCAGGAAATGGGAGAAAAATCAACCAACCAATCAATCAATTGATCCTGATCCTGATATAGAGTCAGATTGTTGAACTTTCCCTTTATTGCAGGTGACAGTGGGAGTCATAAAGAGGTGAGGGCCACTTCAGAACACTGAGAAAATGCAACTGTCACTAGGGGGCAGCATGGGTTAACTGGGAGCCCAACTGGGACGCGGGACCATCAACCTTGTAGATTAAAAAACTGTCCTCAGAGTCATTATAAGCAACATGTATTTGATAGTCACAAACTCTTCTGAACTAGATGGAGAAAGGAATTTAGACGTTGAGGAAGCTTCATCAGCTGGTTAGAAACTAAGCTCAAGGAAACACTAACCAGTGAAGTAATCCTTGTCCTGTACTATGCTTTGTAAAGCTGAATGGCAGGACAAGTCACATTTGGTGTATTCCTGGTTTATGACGGCTGCTTAATATTCGATGAGCTTTGTTGGCTCTTGGTTGACAGTGTAGAACCAATGAGTGGAAGCCACTAAGACATATTTTAGCTCTACCCAAGAGTAATAGCCTTAGGAGAGACTGGAAAGTGATGGATCATGAAATAAGTCTTTCTTTTTGAAGACAAGGAAACAAACAAACAACAAACAAACAAACAAAAAACTACATGCTTCTCCAATAAAGAGTGTTAGAGTCTCAAACACGTCAGCACTCTGCCCAGATATCCCTGTGTCCTTTTACCATTTGTCAAATGCTACTATCAGCTTCTGCTTCTGATGGTCAAAGATGCAGTCCAGAAGACACTGAATAAAAAAAAAAGAAATAAAAAGGAGGACATGGCTGCTCTAAGTAAAGGGTTGAGGTTTTTTGTTTTTTTGTTTGTGTATACACACACACACATGTGTGTGTGTGTGTGTGTGTGTGTGTGTGTGTGTGTATATATATATATATATTGTGTGTGTGTGTGTGTGTGTTGTATAAATAAAATATACATATATATGTACATATGTGTGTATATATGTATGTGTATGTATGAATGTATGTATGTGAGGAAACAGGCAGAAGTAGAGGAATCTGGGGCAGTTCAGAGTAAACATGGCCTGACAGAGCTGGGCCATGTGAGGAGAGATGGAGAGGGAGAGCAAGAGAGGAGCCCCAGACTAAGAGGGTAATCCTGGCCCAAGAGACTGGATGTTGTCAAAGTGGCTGAGTTATATAGGGAAAAGCAGTTGGGGAAAGGAAAGTTTAGGATAGGAGGCAGGGCATGCCAGCTAGGAGGACCCTGTGACAGGTAGGGACTGAGGGATTCTGGGAGACCCATCATCAGCTTTGATATCTCAACAAATCTTAGCCATTTGTCCTGGTTTGAGACCTAACAGACACCAGCTTTCTGCAGATATATAGGATACATTCTCAGAGTGTCATCTGTCTCCCCTTGACTTCCTGTCATCCCTTTGGCTTTGTCCCATTTCTCTTCCCTTTTTTTCTTCAAGTCTTTTCTGTCAGGGGTATTTAAATCAGGTGCAAACAAATGCTGTTCCAGATCCTTCTAAAGAAGCAGACACAAACTGTAGGTAAAGACTCCGGATCTGCTCAATTCCTACAGAGGGCTGTTTCCTATATAATAAAGCAGAACAAGACTGACCTGCCACACCTGATGCTGCTGTCACCCCCAAATCTTCAGGATACTCATCCTGACCCGTCTAAACTCAGAGTTCTCTGCCAAAACATGGAGAGGCTGAGCCTCAGGTACCCCTGGGGTTTGGAGTGGGTCATCTGTGAACAGGGGAAAGACTGGGAGGAAATTCCTGGACCCAGGAAATGGCAATGTAGAGACTAGTCTCCAAGAAGAGAAAACCAAGTTCAAATTTTGCTTTCAAACCAGAAAACATACAGCCTCCCCCACTTCCCGCTGAGGGAAACTTGAAAACATATTAGAAGCAGCACCAAGGTTTGGTGAGTTTAGATCATCAGCTGGTGGTGTTATCCAAGGTGAAAACAAGATAAAACCACACCGGCAACAACAAAATACCTCATATTGACCACATATTAAAATTGGAAGTGTGGAATTTTGTGGTTTGGGGGACATAGAAATGCCTAATTCCTAGGAGAAGTGTCCCATGCTGGACTTATTGCAAAGTTAATTTAATTTCTTGTCATTTAAGTGTTTCATGTCAATGGTGAATAGTTTTCTAATAGACTCCATGCTCTGGTTGAGACTGATATGGGGCAGAGCAATGCCAGTGAGGACAGCTGTGTGCCAGGTGTACAAAGACGACCTTCACATACACCCTCCATCCTTATAAAGTCCTGTGGAAGAGATAGCAGTAATGTCATTTGGATTTGACAAATTGAGCTCACAGAGGTGACCCTAGGTCAAGAGTTAGGGTGTAATTCACACACTTTAAACAATAGCTGATTGAACAATGCCATCTGTGTCAGGGAAGTGGTGAAAATTGAACTGCCACAGGGGTGTAAACAGAAGAGACAAGGCACCAACCCAGTTTCCGCAATAGATGAAGAGCAGTCAGCCCTCTCCTGAGTGGCCCCTCTAACTCCAGCTTCTTGGAAAATAGAACATTCCTTTCTTCCAAGTACTTTCTCTAGGTAGATATTCTAGAGCTTCCCTTGGTTATTCATATAAGTTCTCCATGTGTTTTGTGGCAGACTAGAAAAAAATACCCTTTTATTCTTTCTATCTAAGTGAATCCTCTCAATATCCAAAGATAGTAAGTATACGAAAGGTGCTCATCTTTTTAGTCAAAAAGTGATGGCCATATTTTTGTTGCTATGACCACATAACTGGTACTGGATAATTTATTTTTTTTAAAAAAGTATTTCTTACAGTTCAGGAGGCTGGGAAGTCCAAAGCATGGTGCTGGCACGTACCTGGTAAGGGTTTCCCCAGTAAGTACTCCATTATGTATCCCAGCTCAGTCAGGCCTCTCTTCCTCTTCTTAAAAAGCCTAGACTAATTCTGCATGCAACCATACCTCATAACCTCCTCTGGTCTCACTTACCTCCCAAAGGCCCCACTTCCCACACCACAGAGCTTGGAGATTCAGTTACAACATTTTTTAAAAATGATTTTATTTATTTTATGTATATGAGTACACGATAACTGTCTTCAGACACACCAGAAGAGGGCATCCATTACAGATAACTGTGGGCCACCATGTGCTCACCATTTGCTGGGAATTGAACTCAGGACCTCTGGAAGAGCAGTCAGTGCTCTTAACCGCTGAGCCATCTCTCCAGCCCCACACCTTTTTTTTTTTTTTTTTTTATCATTTACACCATAGTAAGTGGAATACTGATAATCTAAACTAAGTAACTCTCTCTCTCTCTCTCTCTCTCTCTCTCTCTCTCTCTCTCTCTCTCTCTCTCTTCTCTCTCTCTCAAAGCTGTCTACAACCCTGTCTCTAATCCTGAGTCTATGTGTAGAAATTATTGTTTATTCACATGGCCAGTTGATTAGTCTCTTTGACTGCCTGTCTAGCTGGGGAATTTACTACTTACTTGGGCCTTTGTAGATCGCTGACCCTTGCTTTTTGCTACTCAGAGCATGGTGCATGCGTAGTAATCATCTGTGTCCTTGGCCAGGACAGATAGCCAAACAAGAAAGCTTGGGTGGAAGAGTCTTTGGAATGCAGATCCAGATGAATGGTTTATACAGAAGACAAACAGATTTTTTTCAGAGCCCCAAATTGTGATAAACACCGCTCTATTCATCCGGTACCTCTCCCGTCTCTCAGGAACAGCCTATCCACTCCCCTCCTCCACCGCGGCGTTAGAGCGTACAAACTGTCCTTACTGTTAGCAACAGTAGTTGCTTCAGAGAATGGACATGAGACATCACTCACGACAATTAAATCAGTGCCCTGTGATTTTCTGAACTGGAGCTGAGAGAAAGTTTTTCTTGGGTGATAGGCACAGAAGGCAGGAGTCTATAACTTCTGGGAAAATTGTCAATTCTTGAAAGAAAATTACTTTAAGGCGATGAGGATATAGAAACAAAGACAGCAGGTGGGTGATATTAGATCCAAAGGAAATTCCAATTCTGCAAGCTCCAAAAAGCAGTTCAAACACCCAGAAATGAGCTAAATCTGAATTATAGGAGAGGTTTTGGTGGTTAGAGAAAAGCCAGCATTCCTCGGGAACTTGTGTAGTTGGCTCCCACCTGCCAAATGGAGTCATCCTCCTTACCTCTGGCAGAAGGGACATATGGTGACTATTAGCATGTCAAGACACATGGTGGCCTCCAGGCTCCCTCAGTAACACAAGTACCTGATACACATTTCAGAGTTCATGCAAGCATCCTAGACCTTTGCAACTCTTCACAGCCACAGATACTCGCTCTCCTTAAAACCCTGCTGTCCATAGAGGGAGTTCTTGGAAGATGCAACCTGTCTGTATGTCTAGTCTAGTAATCCTGGTATGGCATCTTAAATTTATTTATGGTATGTATGTGTGTTGTGTGATGTGTGTGTGTGGTGTGGTATGAGAGCATGTGTCTGTGGTGTGTGTGAGAGCATGTGGGGGTGGATGTGCATGTAGGTGTGTTGTGATATATGTATGTGTGTGCACATGCATGAGTGTGCATGAATGTGCACATGTGTACCTGTGCATGTGTATGTAGGTGCCACAGTGCATGAATGGAAGTTAGAGGACAACATGAGGGTGTCACTTCTCTCCTTATACTATGGGTGTCCCAGGAATCAAACTCAGGGTCTTTGGTGACAGCTGAGCTCTCTTTCTGGCCCTTTATTGCATCTTGCCACAATTGCTTATGGTTTTGATGTTCTTTTTTCTTTGGGAGAGGTAATTTAGAATAATAGAGACACAGTAGTCATTTGGCGTGGTTTCCTTGATTAAAAGAATTATAAGTAAGTATTTGAAAAAATTCAAGGAAGATCTTATTCTTGAATTAATATTAAATTAAACATGTACCTATAATTCACCTCATACAGCAACTGGCTATTCTTTAAAAGTTCAAACATAGTGAAACATAGAAAATGAGAATAATCAAACCATTAGAGCTCAACTAGCAAGTGCTCAGGGCGTGGGTTTGCCCAACCACGAAGGCAAGAAGGACTTTTCCTGTTTCTTCACAGTGTAATTTTGGCAGTGTCAGAAAGATGTGCATGCCAAAAACTTCTGTCCCTGTGGATTGCAAACTGCCTTTATAAAGACATGACATGTTAATTTCGAGTGCTGTGAAGCGCTCACACATTTGGTCAAACAGTATTCTGGGTGTCGCTATGACGTGTTGTGTTGTTTTGTTTTAGGAAGATGAAGTAAAGCAAGCTGTCCCTCATATGTGCTTAAGGTCCACAGAATCAGTCAGAGGCCAGATCTGGCAGACAGCTACCCCTCCCTGTGGTGGTTAAAACCGATTGTCATTGTGACAAGCTCTAGGATCACTTATGGGACAAACCTCTGGGAGTGTCTTGAGGAAGTTTCTAGATCAGGTTAATCAGGACAGGAGACTGGCTATAAATATGGGTGACATCATCCATGGGCTGGGGTCCTGGACTGCACACAAAGACCCAGGCAAGCAGAGCGCCCGCTTTCATCTCTCTCTCTGCTTCCTGACTACAGATGCAATGTGACCAGCTGCCTCAGGCTCCTGCCTTCCCCACTAGGATGTATACCCATGAGCTGTTAGCTAAAACACACCCTCCATTCCTTAAGCTGCCTTCCCCACAGCAATGAGAAAAGCAAGGGTTACACAGACTGACTCCTGCACGTTGCCTCTGTACTAGATCCTCCCACCCCACCCTACCCCCAGGCCAGAACAGAACTCTGTCTGGATCAACCAGCCTTTGGATTTGAACTTGGCTCTCCTGGCCTCCAGTTTGACAACTCAACCTGCAGATTTTGTTCATCAGCTTCTATAATTTCATGAGCTAATTCTTTATAAAAAGTATTCACACACACACATACACACACACACACACACACACACACACACACACACTCCTATTGTTTTCCCCCTTTTGGACAACTTACTAATATAGAAAGAATAAGAAATCACACATCTGCTTCAGAATGCACAACCCTTTACACACATCTGCAGATAGTAAAAAGCCTGGATCAGATATGTTGGCTTTTCACCATCAAGAGATGTGTGTTAAGGGTTGTGTCTTCCTTCTGTAATAGATGACTACTATGCTGAGTGAGAGACACAGACAGACAGATTTTGGGTCTTTTCATCTTCTCAGAACGTAATGAATAAACTCACAAGTTACAACAATTTTATTGACTATAACTCACCAGAGAACTCCGAGTTCACTTGATAGCATGACCATTGGCAATCACAGGTTCTTTATTCTGATCTTAGTTGTTAATATTAGCTTGCAGGTCACATAGTAAGCTTCACACCTGATATCCAGACTGCTGCAGAACAGCTGCCTAAGAGTTATAGCCCCTTCATCCACTGGAGACCACAGGAGGCAGAGGCAGAGAGCAGACACATGCAAAGAGAGTCAGCTTAGTTATTGAGAACTTGGCCCAGAGCTGTGGGAGCTAAAGCAGGTTCCTGGCAAGGGAAGGGAGGGAGGCCAGGTGAAGTAGTGGGTGTGATGTACAGGGCAGCTGGTTCTGTATGAACTAGAGTTTGAATGGGCTCTGTCAAGCAGGAGTCCACACAGAGCAAGGCCTTAGGACAAGATCTGAAGGCCAATCATTATCCATCATTCTTATCATCTGTGACACAGCAACAGCTGGCCTGACAACAGACATAGGGTGCTGCCACACCTCAGCGCTAGGCTTCTCCTCTTTGACATGGTCCAGGTTCTCCTTTGGGTCAAGATTTCTTAAGAGAAGAGTGGCTCTAGCCTTGTAGGTATTATGCCAGAATACCTGCCCCAGACTCTGGGGGACCAGGGCCCAGGATGGATGAGGAAGGACAGATCTCAGGCCCAGGTCTGGGCAGCTGACAGAGAACTAGAGCTGTGTGCTCTCTGCTATGTTTTCACATGCTTCAAACCGTTTCTCTCATCCATACTCCAGGCCTGGGAAGAAGTCTGCCATGAGCCTTCCTGGAACCATAAAGAGAAAGTCTGCCAGGCCATCAGATGCCCGTGTTTCCCATTTGTCTCTATTGCCACCTTCCCCCCTCAAATGTCTGTCACACTCTGTGCCTCAGTTCCCTGCTTATGAAGCTTAGCTGGCTAACTCCATTTCTCTTTTGTTGCATTGATATTTGGAGATTCTACAGGTTAGATGGGCCAAATCTCCTTGAAGCACAACCAGAAATTATGGGATTATCTTCTAGAAGCGGAACCATTCTACATGGTGGTCACCAAGGTTCTAGAAGGCTTTGAATTGAGAGGGGAGCTGGAGGGGGCAAGAGAGGCCTTTTCTCAGACTTAACTTACCCTTGGAGAGTGCTTCCCACAGCAGTCCAGGGAAGCCTCATTTCTCCCACATTCCCAAGCTCTCTGTGTTCCCAGAATAGAATTCACTTTGGAGGCACATAGATGATTGATCCATCCTCTGTTGGGGTGCTGTTCTTGGCCCTTGCCTGCAGTAGAGTTCTCGGTGAGAGCAGGAGAGCTCTCCACATATCTGGGTCCTTGTGAAAGACCCATCCTTTCCTGCTGAGTCCCAGAATAAACATTAGGCTCAGCCACACACTATTGTTTTCAAAGAGAAGTGGGTAGTGTTATCTGCATCTCTTTGACTTGCTTCATAGGAAAAGATGCTAGAAACACAAGCTTGATATTGTCTTGCCAACCAAGAGATTATCCTGGGGGAAGTAGACACCCAGGAGAAGAGGAGGAATCCTGGGTGAGATCCCAGGCTCCTGCTCCTTGCTCTGCTCTTCCATTCTCTTCCACCACCTCCTCAGGCAAGCCCTGTAGTCTGCTTGTCTACCCTTGGCTGGTACCTCCCATCCGTCTGTGAGGTGGGGCAAGCCCTCTTTAGGAAGCCTTCCTTCACCTTGAAAGTAGGTTCCATCTAGATAACGCTGGATCCTGAATGGTTTCTCAGGAGTCCTCCTTGGCATCCACTTCCTCCTTTTCCCTCTCCTTTGGAAAGCTTTTGCTTCCTATGGCTGACACAGGCCATCTGTGGGAACTGGTAACGGCAGTTATTAGGATGGATTCCAGCACGAGAGGGAAGCGGGCAATTTGTGGAAGCATTTCTAGGAAAGCATGAGCTCACATGGAAACCAAACCATGTGCCCTCTTGAAAATGGGGTGTCCAAGTGTGAGGAGAGTCCTTCCCCCATCAGAGGCAGCTAGCCCACCAAGGGCCAATATTCTGTAAATCTCCCCTGCTTTAGTCTCCTCCACCTGCTAAAACTTTGGTTTACACAGAGGCCCTACTGTATCCCAGAACTTCCTGCCCTTTCCTCTTTCCTTCATTCCCATTGTATCAGTTCTCTCAAAATTAATCAGTTGTGATACTCTGAGGTCAGAGCCCAGCCAATGGTAAAGAGTCACAGTCACCACCTGTGTTAGAATGTAAACCAAGGGAATGTCCTCTCTGTCCCCCACTGTGTACTTGCTAGCCATCTTTGAGTGGTGGCATGCCCTTTTTGTAAAAGGAGATAGCCTTGTCAAGCTACGTTCACTGTGTTCCCATGTTCCTTATTGTTTGTTTCTAACACAGGAGAAGCGCTCAGTAATTAGGTTTATGTCAGAAAAACAGTTTCATTGCTGGGCTCTCTTCCTCTTCCACCAACCTCCATCTCCTCTTCTTCCTCTTCCTCTTTTTGCTCCTCTTCTACATCCATCACCTCTGCCTCCTTTTTCATATCTAATTATGTTATTCCTAGTTTTTGAAATTAAATTGTATGCATGTGTGTGCTTGCCTACATGTCTGTCTGTGTACTGCTTGCATGCTTAGCACCCTCAGAGCCAAAAAAAAAAAGTTGGATCCTCTAGAACTGGAGTTATAGACAGCTGTCTGCCATCATACTGGTTCTGGGAATTGAACCCAGGTCTTTTGGAAGAGCAACAAGTGCTCTTAAGTCATTGAACCATCTTTTGAACCCCTCCTGGTCCTTTCCTGAGAGTCCCATGCACCAGGCATAGCTCTTGGCAGGCCTTACCCTTAAAAGCATCTGTACTTCCCATTTGTCTTTCTCCATAAGTTAAAACCTGCCACAGGAGGTCCATTTATCTCTTAGCTGCTAGCTCGTTGTTGTATCTTCACTTGCCTCTGGATTCCACCCTCTGCAGTCCCCACATCAGATCTGCTAGCTATTGTCCCCAGGTGTCCCCAGTCCTTATTTTGTTCTCAGCATCTTCCCTGTCCAGACAGTAGAACCCAGAACATTGGACTCCCATTACAACATCCCCAGCCCACTCTTCTGTCCCCACCCAATACCAGCATAGTGTGGATGTGATTGTGACAGAGAGTTGCTTGGTTGCTACAGCACCATCTTGGGCACGTCCAGGCAGGCCTAGGCAGGTCATCAGAGGTTCTGTTGACATGAAGGACAGACAGCTTTCACAGAGAAACCACAGATGGAGAAATAGGCATATTAGAAACCAGATCTTTACACTGTTGTCTTCAGGGTTTGGCTGGATGGTTAGTTTGGGGTTGGATACCCCTTAGGGTACCAAGGCCTGTTTGTCAGTGTATTTGGGGATGGTAATGAGGCACAGAAGGACAAGTCATATTAGGGAATGAGAGACCATAAGAGGAATGGTGGAAGAGGAGGCTTCAGGAAATGGTCCTGAGGTGAGAACCAGACCTCTGGACCCTGCCTTCCCTCCTCCTCCAGCATCTCCTCAAGCAAGCCCTGCAGCCTCTAGACTGTGCACGGGGCCACTTAATTGCAAGCAGCAGGCATCTAAACCTCTTACAGTGAAAACAAATAGTGTTGAAAATGAGTGGATATTCCTTTCTCTTTATAAATGTTACTGAGTTAGGGTCAGAGGATAGACCCTAGTAAACCCCGAATGAGCCAGGGTTGGGTTTAAATAGAAAGCCAGCAGTGTGCATGGCTAAGCAGCTCTGGTCAAGGTGTGGTCTCACCTGTCACTGTTGTTTGGGCTTCCATCTCTGCTGCAGGAGGAGCTCTGACAAGCTGATAGAACGATGGGAATTAGTCTTCCGGAAACAAACACCCTCTCTGGCTAGCACTGAGGCCCCAGCCTTTTCCTTCCCCCAGCATGAACTTCTTGAGGAAAAGTTTTGTGGTCCATGATTTCAATAGTTTGATAGCCAAAGGGAGTGGGGCATTAGAGTCTCTGGAGAATAGCTTCTCTTCTGACAGGACAGTCACAAAGAGGTCATATTGTCCTAAACAACCATCACTATCTGCAATGAGCACCTGGAAATTGCAGGAAATGACAGTGACCTTGACTGGGTGTGGCCAACAGAAGGCAGAGGAGAGATATCAATGATTACACAGTGAGGACACCTAGGAAGTCACTAAACCCCACATGCCCAGGAACCACGGCAGCTCTACAGAGGCTCGGTGCACAATGGTCTCTGGGGAAGGTCTGGGCGATGACATGTTTAATTTGATGTTTTCTGTCTTCTCCCACACCCATGCAGTTATTCAAACCCCGAAGACAATCTCCTCACCTCCTCTTCCTTCAACAAATCAGTGTTTACCCACTCCCTGAACCCAGGCACTGGCGCAACAGTCCTGAAGAATGGAGATCAGTCACTGACTTCACATGCTTTCCAGAGTGTGTAAATTGATGACATGACCTCTCTGTGGTATGGTTAAAAAGAAAGTTTTATTGTGAAACTGGTTCGTCTACCAAGAGTCATTTCCTCTACCTCTGGCAGAAGGGACATATTGGGGAGGGGAGAGAGAGAGACAAAGAGAAAGAGAGAGAGAGAGAGAGAGAGAGAGAGAGAGAGAGAGAGAGAGAGAGAGAGAGAGTTGTGCAAGGAATTCTTTATCTAAAGCTGATGTGAGAAGTTTCTAGAAAATAAAATACCCAAGAGGAAGATTTTGATGTCAGCTGAGCCTTGTAAGTATCTGGAAAAGAAAAATTGACCTATATTTATTTGTCCTGATCAAGGAATGATCATGGAAGAAAAGAAAAGAAACCACTGGTTAAAAAGAGTAGAGTTGATTAACTCAGCTCAAACTAGGCTGTGGAGCCCAGTGTCCACTCGTTCAGGGGTCACTTATCCAGGTACAGTCCGTTGGACCTGTGGCCAGATCCTGTGCTAACTATAAAATTCAAATTGTGAGGAAAACAAAGAACTAGACTGTGTCAGTACAGTGCAGAAGCCAACACAGACACAGTAGACAATCAACACATTTAAAATGTGATGAGGAGAAAAAGGGGGCCCAGGCAGGACTCCGAGGGTAGAGCCGCGCTGGGCAGGGCTGGGCAGGGCAGTCCTGCCACAGGGAGGGCCGGGAGCTTGGATGAGTAAGAATTAGCTGCAGCTGAGCTGTGCTTTGGAAGCAAGACCCACTGGAAGTTATTGTTATTGTATTTTATTATTTTATTTTATTCTATTTTTTTTTTCAGACAGGGTCTCGAGTAGCCCAAGCTGGCCTTGAACTTCACATGTAGCTGAGGTTGACTTTGATCCTCATGTATCTATCCATGGATTAGGATTCCATGCATTTAACACCACACCCAGTTCTAGGAGTCAGTAGGGATTGAACTCCGAGCTCTGTGCCTGCCAGGCAAGCACTCTACCTACTGAGCTACATCTCCAGCCCCTGCTGGAGATAATTCTACGTGGGGAAATCATGTGTCAGAGAGGATATGGCAAAGCAACATGGTTCTGGAACCAGAGTGAGGAGAGGGCAGGACAAGGGGAGTCTGTACAGGCAGGTAAGACCAGATCACAGGGGGCTGTGCCAAGGCCTGTCCAGGGCGGCTGAGGAGGATTTTAGCTATATTCTTTGAAGGCTTCATTCCAATCACAGTATGAAATGCTTTCAAAGTGAATGATCAGTTGGAAAGCCACAAGAACCAGAGGAAGATGTGTGGGAGTTCAGACTAGGGAGGGGCCGTGTCACTTCTGATAACCCATCTCCCTGCCTGATTCTGTAAAAGAGACCCTGTGCCTAGAGACTTAGGTTAAATAAACTGTCAAGGGCTGGCTCTGAGTCCACGCTCCTCCTATGCACAGGGAGGTACCTGCCCCTATGTGATGGCTCCTGAGCCTGTTAGGTTTTATTATTTTCTGAGATGAATTTTGTAGTATTCTCAGGGGCAACACAAGCCTGTGTTTGCACAGGGAAATAGGAACAGGAGAGCAGCCTGAGACACATTGTGAAGAAGTTCCTTTCTAAAATATTTTCTCAAATGTAGACAGAGATGAATATTAGAGAGCCTGGGAATGTCCTGGGTCCACACCCCAGGGCTAGCTTCCTAGGTAAGAGATGACAATGGGCTCTGATCCTGATAAAAGGATCAAGGCAAACTCAGGACCTTTTGGACTCTGCCATTTCTGATGCTTCCTTGGGAATTCTTCCTGTCCCTGGCACTCAGCCAGGCAATGAAAGTTGCATAGGATGGCGATGAAGGATGACAGATAAAGTCCTCCTGTGTGCAACCCACCGTGCCATATCAGGTGACCAGCTTTTCCAGTGTGGCCATCCTCCAACTCAGCCCCTTTATTCTTGGGCTCAGTTGAAACAAAGGCCTGGCTTTGGGTTCACAAAGTGCATAGCATTCTCTTCCTCAGATGACGTCACTGTAGCATGGTGAGGAGGGCCTCTGGGTCGGAAGAAAATGTCAGGTTACTACTCTCCTTCTCACGGAATTCAGCCGCAGCAAGTTGAGCTCGCCTCGGTCCCCTGAAAGCAAGTCACTCGGTCCTGCGGACAGACTTAGGAATGAAAAGTGGGAAATTTTACCATAACGAAAATGATGGTAAAAAAATGAAAAAAATTGTGTCGACACAATAAAAAGCCATATTTCCTTTTAGAACCAAGGCAGCAGTATCACCATGACTGTGAATAAATGACCATTTTCAAAGTGTCCCTTGGTTAATTCAGAGACTAACCAAAGGGGAGCCAGAACCCAGTCCTTCAACTGCAGGCACAGAAGCAGGGTCCTCCTCTCCACACTGACTGTCCACTCACCCTGAAGCTCCTGGTGATGCTGCCTGATCCCGTCAGGAGACTTCCTTCCAGTGCAAGGACAGGGCCATTTTGTTGCTCTACAAACACATTGCAGAGGGCAGTGCACCTGGAGGCCTGAGAGGAGCCTATTGATGCTCGCTCGGGTGAAGGGTGTTTGGGTCAGGGTGGTGAGCATGGAGGTAGAACATGGCTGTCCCTTACTGACCATGAAGCTTAGTTAGGAGCCATGGATGCTATGCTCTCTTCTGGCTTGTTGAAGTTTACATTCATGTTTTAGATAATGACAATAGTCACTTTGCTTAGCCAATAAGGAAACACACAGATTTATTATTATTATTATTATTATTATTATTTTCAAAATAATGGGTTGCATTGTGTGTTTTAACATGTGTATCATTGTATTTCCTCATGGTTCAACACTCTCCCTGCCTCTTTCATCTCTCTCCATCTTCTTTCTCTTCCTTTCTCTTTTCATGTCACATGACATATATATGTACAGTTAAATCTAGACTCCAAAGAGAAACATGGGATATTTTGTTGTTCTCCTATCTCCATTGCCCTGTCTTACCGCTTTCCCTCCATCTAAGTCTCCCCCCATACACAATCTTTTAATGTCATGTGAGAGAAAACACATGACACTTCTCTTTCTGAATCTGGCTTGTTTTGCTTAATATGGTGATGTCTATTTTATCCATTCCCCCATAAATAACATTTCACTTTTTAAAAACTGACTAACCTTTCATTATTATTTACCTTGTTTTCCCTACCCATTTATCTGTTGGTGGACATCTAGGCCTGCTTCATGTCTTGGCTACTGTGAATGGTCCAGCAGTAAACAGAAATGTGTGGGTATCCCTGAGGTCTGCTCACTTAGATAGGAGTAGTAGGTAGCACTAGGCCGCAGGGTCAAATTTTTTTTCTTTATAATTTTCATAGGCAGTCTTTCTAATTATGATCTAATGATATTCTGTATTAGTTATTCTTTCATTGCTGTGACAAAAGACTTGACAGAAGCAATCAAGGGAGCGAGGGTCTCTTTAGCTCACAATCCACATCTACAGTGCATCATGTCAGCAAAGCTGCCACTTATAGAGCTTGAGACAGCTGGCCACGTTGCACCTGCAGTCAGGGGGCTGTGGGAGATGAATGTGCACTGTGCCCCGAGCCCCAGCTTAAATGTGCTGTCCACAGGTCAGCTCTTCGTCTTCAGTTAGCTTTTCTAGAAACTTTCTCATAGCCGTGGCTAACACTTATTCCTAAAAATTGTTATTTTTTAAATCAGTTATTTAAGAGGAAATGCACTTAGGTACCTTACTGTGCACACACACAATAAATAAATTAAAATGTAATAAAAGAAAAGGTTTTAAGCAGATCGAAGGAAACAAGGAAGGTGTTTGTAAAAATAAAAGCTAACGCTAATTATATATGAATTGGTTAAAATTGATTTATCAAACCAAATAAGCTCTAACACACATTTAAAAGCCTTAAACCTATAATCTGGTTTCTTGATATAGTTTAAACCCCTCAAAGCCCGTATGAGTTAAAAACTGAGAACATAATAAAGAAGACTCGGACAGGAACCATCCTTGGCTATGCCAGTAATCACACTCTCAAGTTGCTGAGGTAGGACTGACTCGTTTTAGGCTAGCCTGAACTACAGAGAGTCTGTCTGCACTCTTTTACCCCACCACTTCCCACCAAGACAACAACAGAGTCATCAGTATGACTAAAGTTCAAAATTTAAGAGAAAAGGATGACCTCCCAAGCAGCACATGTAACTACCTCTGACCCAAGAGGAAGAAGGAAATTCAGATATGCCCATGTACTTGATTTAGAAAGGTGATTAAAACTGGGTCATTGAAAGGCCCTGGGTTCAGATCAGTTCACAGGTTCGTGGCAGAGGTCCCCTTCCCTATCTCACATCCAAGCCTCAACGCATGGTGTCACAGCAAACTAGAGTCATGTTCTCACCATATCTGAATTCTATTTATTGATTTTCTGTTTTCTTTTTAAAATCAACCCATAGATCAAGAAAACTTAATTATAAATCTGCTGCTATACACAACTGTTATAAATATCTTACTATGTTAAAATATGATGAGCTCTGATAGAGGAAATGGCTCAGTGGGTAACGGCATTTGCCACCAAGCTTGGTGACCTGCGTCCTGTCCCCAGAACTCATATGGTAGAAAGTGGGAACCAACTCCTGCAAGTTGTCCTTTAACTTACATACATGCATACACACACATACATGTAAATAAATGCCATCCTATATATCTATCCCTATATCATCTCTATATATCTATCTACCTATCTATATATCTCTATATATTGAGACAGGGTCTCTCTATGTAGCCCTGGGAGTCTTAGAACTCACTATGTAGACCAGCGTGGTCTTGAACATAAAAAATCCACCTGCCTCTGCCTCCTGAGTGCTGAGATTAGAGGTATTCACCACCATCCCTGGAGACCTAAAATTATTTTTTAATTAATTTATTGACAAAAGTAGGGGAAATGCCAAAGGAGAACAAGACTGCAGTGAAGGTACATTTATTTAATAAAGAATCAAGTGTACAAATTTGTATAAATTTGATGGAGCAAGATAGAGAGGATTAAGTATGCTGTTTAATGATAACCATCAGAAGAACTCAATTAGAGTTCCATTTAAAAAGATGAAGGAGGAAGATTGGAAAGAGAAGTGGGAAGAGCAGCAGGTGTGCTGATGTCCTCATACTTCCTGTCGAAGACTCAATAGATACCAAGATGGAGAAAGCACAAATTGAATATGTGAGGATGGAACATGGATATGTGTTGATAATCACAAGAAGTCAAAGGTCAAGAAGTTCAAAGTTCAACAAATTCAAATAGTTCAAAGAGGTCATTCCCAAAAGTGAATACGGGACTTATATTTTGAACCTTTATGCATTTGGATTTTAATATCAGTTACTAAAAATCGCAGTAGCTTGAGAATCTCTAAAGGTCCACGGTAATCGAAAGCTTGCTCTGCAAAGGGGCAGCATTGGGAGGTAGTCTTTAAGAAGGTGGGCTTAGTAAGAGGTCCTTAGGTATTGAGAATGTAAGGTTTCCCATATGACCCCTTTGGCGTGGAGAGAGAGAGAGCAAAGAAAGTGTGTGTGTGTGTGTGTGTGTGTATGTGATGTGTGAGAGGAGGAGAGAGAGAGAGAGACAGAGAGAGACAGAGAGAGACGAGAGAGACAGAGAGAATATAAAAGAACCAAGTCTACCTCTTTACATCCTCTTGGCTGCCTGTCTGAGATGTAGCCACTTGCTCCTACATAAGCTCCTGTCATGGGGTTCCAGCATCTACCTCTGGAACTGCTTCTTAGAATTCTTTTGCTTGTGTGGTGCTGGAGATTAACCCTGGGGACTCTTGTTTATATGCTCTGCTACTGAACTACATTCTCGGCCCTTATGTTTTGGGGACAAGGCTTCGCTACATACCTCAAGCTCACTTTGTATTCACTGTGTATCCAAGACTGTTCTCAAAATTTTGACCCTCCTGCTTCTCCCCCTTTAGGCTGGGATTATAGGATGAACAATCATTCTCAATCCATCTTGGACTTTTTACTTCAATAACTGTGTGCTAATAATCTTGTCTGTTCATAAGTAGTCCATGCCAGGTATTTTGTTATTGTCACTAAAAGCTAGTGTCTATATGAATGGATGTATGGATAGATGGTAGATAAATCAACACATTGGGATATTTTGGGAGGAGGGGAAATGAAAAGTATTCCCTGGCAACACTGTGGCCAAGAACATTTCATCAGATAAGTGCTCCATTGTGACATCAAGCTTTTGTGACCTAGAAGTTTTTTGTCATCTACTGGCTAGCTCTCATGATCCTACAAGATGTTATACATGATACTGAAGTTACCAGTCTCACCCCTGTGACCCCTGAAAACTACAACTGGCCTGCTGGTATAATAATGGCACAAATATGGGAGTAACCAAATACTTTCTGCTTGTATCTAAAGCCTACTTCGTGAGATGGAATGTATACCTGGCACTGTTAAAGGGACCAAGAACCTGTGGCTTGATAGGCCATAGGCCCTAGGGGAGAATCCAGTACTATTACTGTGCTAAATGAACACCATATTAAGATGACTCCTGATAGCTTATCGATAGAACCATAGTTCAGAGCATCTCTACCTTCATCAAAGAAACGTCTCCTTGCAGCAGATGGCAATTCACATAGAGACCCTCAATTGGTCAACAGGCAGAGAATAAGAGACTTGAACTGCTCAATCCTAAATGGAACATACTTATCACAACCATCCTCCTTAAAGTTGAGGGATCTTCATGGAAGAAGAAATAGAAAGACTGTAAGAGCCAAAGGTAACGAGAAGCAGACAGTGGACAGGAAGTTAGCACCAGGCTATTGTTCCTTGAGGTCCATGCACTGACGCCTTCCACCAAGACTCTCCTTTCTAGGGGTTCAATAACTTTCCAAAACAGTCCCACCGGCTGGAACCAGAGTTCGAGCACATGTGCAGTGGGTTGGATGAGACGTCCCTATGTTTTTGGCACTTGAGTATGTGGTTCCCAGTCCGTGAGGTTGTTTGGGAAGGCTTGAGAAGTATGGCCTTGATGGAGGAAGTGTATCACTGGGGAGGATTTGACGTTGCAAACGTCTCCCATCAGCTCCAGTTCACTCCATTTTCTGCTTGTGGTTTAAGATGTGAGCTCTAGGTTGTGCTCATCACCAAGCCTGAGTCCTTCCTCCACAGTCAGTGGTGAGGAATTCTGACTACTCTGGAGCTGTGAGCCCAAGATGAACCCTTCCTGCTGATAGTACCCTTTTGTCCTGGTGTTTTATCACAGCAATAAACAAAACAAAACAAAAACACAAGCAAACAAAAACAAAACTAATGCATCATGAGTTTATGGGAAGACATTTCATATTCAAACTGATGTGTTTTAAAAAGATAAAGAGATATAGAATATGTTCTGTTGGTTGTGGTGAGGTATGGGGGAAGAGGATGTCTCAGCGGGCCCATACCGAGGCATCCTTTCCCCTGAGGACCAGCCACACGCACAGTATAGTAGATAGTTTATTCAGGGCATAGGGAGGGAGTTAGAGGGTAGTAGAGGCAGAGAGAGGCGGGGAAGGAAGGGGAGAGGAGGGAGGGGAAGGGGAGGGAGGGGGGAGGGGAGGGGAGGGGAGGGGAAAGGAGAAGGAGAGAAGAGAGGAGGGAGAGAGGAAGGAGAGAGGGGGAAGGGAAAGGAGTGAAAGGGGCAAGAGGACGAGAGTGGGAGCAGAGAGGCAGATGAGAGCCAGCCATGAGCACAGAAAGAGGAGAAGGGAAAGGGGCAAGCAGGCCATGAGTGGAGTCGGGCCAATGAGAGCAGGTAACTGTGGGGTGGAGTTTAGACAGAATGCTAACACAAACTACCACAGTAGGGAAGCCAGCCTTGACCTTAGACCACCTGGAGAGACTTGACCAGGGGTTAAGCCTGATGCTGTCTGCTGGTGCAACAACCCCCCCCCCCCCCCATGTAGTTTGAGGAAACAGCAGGTGATCCAGCAAGTACCATCATCTAACAGAGGGGACATTGGGCAGGAGTTCCAGAGGGACTTTTTGAACTTACGCAGGCAGACATCTCTACAGCAGGGTTGGCACAGGCAGCAGATCCTCCATCCAAACTAGAGCCTCATTCATATAGCAAGGGGCCACAGAAATCACAAGGCTGCCTGCCCTAGCTAGGTCTGATCATGTGGTAGTGTGGCTGAGTGCTAGGTCTGCTTTGCTTTCACAACCACACCACCTTCATTTAATGGAGCTGGAAGCATTAAAAAAAAAAAAATCAAAACCCAAAACCTTCTTTCAATAAAAACACAACACGGAATTCTTTTCAAACACAAGATTGTTACACATTACTCTTTTATGTTATTTTGATTTATTGGAAATTAAATTTTGTCTCATAGATTTTTTTCACTCCTAACTAGCATTAGGTCCCTTGTCAAGGTTGAGGTAATATACAATAGTATAGTCACAGAAGCTCGGCCTCACCACCTCCTTCCCCTGGGCTCTGAATAAATTGCTTTCAAATCACATCTTCATTATTTACTAGGCGTGACAAGTTGTGTTATTTAACAGCCTAAGGCTCATTTTCCAGTTCTAAAAGGCAGAAGTATTTTTATTGATTCTCAAGGTTGCTATGAGGATTAATTGAGATAATTGTGTGAAAGTTCTAGGAACATTGTACATACCCCGTAAATACTGGTACACAGACAGTAAAACCACAGTCAATTGTGTCTTACTGGTGGGACAGCACCCTCCATCCCTGTGTTCAGAAGAAATTAGGGAAAAGTGGCTAGTGACTTATTGAGGCTGCATATATTAAAAGTGTCCCTTTAACAAGGCTTGACATAAAACACTGTATAATCAGATGGTGTATCAAGCGTCCCCAGGGGTTTCTTGTTTCTTCCTGCCTACCTGTCTCTCTACCTTTGCTGTCCTGTCCCCAGACCACCACTAAGCTACCTTCTGAAACTGCCCAGGGTTTCTTATGACTGTGAAGAGGTTTTTTTTGCTGTGTTTGGTAGCACATTCTTAACAGTAATGTCATTCTCAAGTGTGTTCAGTCTGTGATTTTAATCTGGATTTGTCTGTTTTCTTATGATTAAACTGAGTATATAGGATATTAAGAGAATTATTACTGAAGTGAGATGCTCTTCCCTCTCAGAGGTCATACATAATATTGACATGACACAGACCTTGCTCACTTAGTTAAGGTGGTACCTGCAAGGTCTTTCATGGAAAAGTTACTTTTAATTATTTTTTTTAGATTTATTTTATTTGTGTGTATGAGTGTTTTGCCTGCATGTATGATATGCACTGCATGCATACCCTGGTGTCTGTGGAGGTCAGAAGAGGGCATTGGGTACCTTGGAGTTAATTCCAGTTGTAAACCACTGGATGCTGGAACTGAACCTGGATCCCTCTGATAGAGCACAAGTGCTCTTTTATGTACTTTTGTGTGCATTGAGTGTGTACACATGCATGGATGGATGGATCTCTCTCCCCCTCTCTCTCTCTCTCTCTCTCTCTCTCTCTCTCTCTCTCTCTCTCTCTCCTCTCTGTGTGTGTGTGTGTGTGTGTGTGTGTGTGTGTGTGTGTGTAGGTATGTATAGGTGTGCATCTATGTGTGTGAAGGCCAGAAGAGGGCATCAGATCCCTCGGAGCTGGAATTTCAGATGTTTGTGGCTTTTTACTAAGGGATGAAATCTGAACTCTGGCCCTTCTCTATACAGCAAGCACTCCTAACCACCGAGCCACTTCTCAGCTTGAAAAGCTACTTAAAAAAAAAAAAAAAAAAACACCTCTTCTCTATAAGAAGTTGGTGGACCCAGCCAATATTCAGTGGAAAAGGGGGAATTAAATTCTCTCCTACAAGGAGGAAGAGTTACATGTATGATTTGGATGGTCCTACCAACAAGCTCATTCTTGTCTTCAATTACCTATCTATGTATTCAGCATTCATATAGTGAGGGCTCGTGGATATTTGATTTAGTCTTTAGGTTTTAGGCCAATATTGCTTATATTTTGTAACTCAAATAAATATAGACATACAGGATAATGTCATGGAAATGAAAACCCAAAATGGATCCCTCATCATTTATGGTATATTGATTTTGAGGAAGAACACATAGACACTTCAGTGCAAGGAGGAATAGTGTTTCTAGCAGACAGTACACAGACAGCTAGAGAGCCATGTGTGGAAGAGTGAAATGGAATCCTGACTCTCACAGTCTACAAAAGGACTACATGGTAGAAGGAAGCATGGCGGGGCTAGTGATGGCAAAGTCAACATGTGACTATACTGTGTAGGTTAAGGGAGACGACGGCTCAGGTCTAGAATTAGTGATGGAATGTAGGTTAAAGAATGTAGCTTAGGGAAGGATGGAATGTTATTGAAGGGCCAAAAAAGCATGTCTTGCTACTGGTTTCGATCCTGGTTCCACTATTTCTTACCTGTGTGACTCTGGCACTCTGATTTTGGCAGATTTTGCCTTATATGAAAAATATCATACTTAGTGATATTTAGCTTGTTGTGAAGGTTAAATGGAAAGTTGTGAACTTTCCACAGGCAGATGTGTTTGGACATGTTCGTTGGGGATACTGTTTAAACGGTTGAGGAACCTTTCGGGAATGGAGTCTCATTGAATGAAATAGATCATTGGGGGATGGAGGAGCATGGGCTTTAATAGCCAAACACTACCTCCTGTCACCTTTGCTTTCTGACAGCTGCCATAATGTCACCAGCTGCTTCATGCTCTTACTAACAAGTCTTCCCTCCCATGACGTCTGGATCCCTCTTTATACTGTGAGACCAAACAAGCTCTTCCTCCTTTAAGTGGCTTCTTGTCATGTGTGTAGTAGTAGCAACAAGAAAAGTAACTGATATATATGTGAAGAACTGGCTGACAGACTAGGCAGGTTATATTTAATGTGGAAATATTTAGTGTAGTTTCTACTTACTGTAGTTTTGACTGTCATTAAGAACAGGATTAATGCTATTAACCTTATCTTGATGTTTAACATTACCATTATCATTGAGTGAAGATGTCATAAGATGTCTAAAGAGTAAAGGAAAGTGTGGGTGGGAGGGAATGATGGGGACTCCCTAGCTTTTGAATTGACAGGAATTTTGATACCAAAGTTTTCTCGATCCAAAGCCACAGTCAAGGGAATACACAATGGCAGCGGAGTCCAAGGTCTGCTTGTATCTGTGCTGGACAGGCTCTGGGAAGAGGCACAGAAACTTCTAGAACTCTGACCCTGTAACTCATGAATGAACTTCATAGAATGAAACTTTAGCCATCCCCCCAGTCAGCAGCAGGTATGATGCTAGGGCCTGACCCCGCCTCTGAACTTCAAATCTTGTTTTCTAAACTCGGCTGGCAGAGCTGCCTTCCCATTTGCTGGAGAGTACAGATCTCGGTTGGTAGCACAGGCCTACTCAATATGCTCTCTTTCTTTAAGGAAAAAAAAAAGCAGAGGCCAGGTTTTGTTTTGTTTGATAATTGCATATCAAACTGTCACCCAGAGCTCAGCAAAGGATATGAACAAACTCATAAATTATCTGGCATTCAAAAGCAACTTTGATACTGCTATCGGGAGGCTCTTTATGCTTGAAGGAGCATGCAGTATTTTGCAGGGCAAATACTCCAAGGGAAATATTTTAATGAACCTAGGGTGCTTGGGTGACTGTGAAAGACAGCTGATAGATCCCAAGAGTGACTCAAGGAGGGACATGAATCTGCCAAAGCTGGTGGAGCACCTAGTAGGGCTCCACTCACACAACAGTAGTGAAGCCTGGGATTAATTCACACCTACAAGAGGCTTCGTGTGGAGCACTGGGTGTTGTTTGGCTTGGTTTGGTTATTTATTTTGCTTGTGTGTGTAAGGGTGGTGGTGGAGGGTTGAGAGGAGATGCCAGTGTGTTTGGAGTATCCATGGCGACTAGAAGGGGCTCTGGAGCTGGAGTTATAGATGTTTGTGAGTCACCTAACAGACATCTGGAACTGGACTCTCTTCCTCTGCATGAGCAGCAAGAGTTCTAAACTGCTGAGCTATATCTATGGTTCCTTGTTCTGTGTTTTGAGATTTGGTCTCATTCCATAACTTAGATAGCCCTGTAAGTCACTCCATAGCCCAGGCTAGCCTAACCTCATGAAACCCTTCTGCCTCAAGGATCACAGGTATGAGTCACTATGCCCAGCTCACAGTGGGGCTTGAAGGGAACTCAGGGAGTTCTGACTTTATTTATGTTTAAATATCTGCTTTATTTATGAGTATGTATGTTTGTGTCTGTGACAGTGTATGTGACATGTGTAGAGTTACATGATGAGGCCAGAAGAGGGTGTCAGTTCCCTTAAGTTAGAGTTACAAGTGTGAGCTGCCAGACATAGGTGCTGGGATCTGAACTCCAGTCCTGGTAATTGAGCAGTGAGTGATCCTAGCCACCAAGCCAACCCTCCAGCCCCCGTTCCTGACATTTACGTTCATGACAGTATGTGGATCCGTCTCTTCTTGTTTTCTCTCCTCCTCATGCATTGGCACTTCTAACTACAAAGTCAAACATGTCTCAAACTGAGCCAGTCTCAGCTGGCAGGGTCATTCACTCTTTCTATCTTTTGTCAGCTCATGGTGACAGGCACCATTCAAAGACTCTAGGAAGCATGGTCCCTTCTTCACAGTAGCTCATGGGCTAGAGCTGGAAATAGATACAGAAACCTTAATCTCCAGTTTGCCTGTCCGAGTCCTGCCCTCCCCAGGGACTTTGTCTCTACCTAACTCCAGTTTACTCTACAAACCCAGTCCCAAGAAGTCTCCAGCCCAGCCTCTGCTACCAGAAAGTTCCTCATGCTTAACTTTCAAGCCATGAGGCTTTGGAACTCCAACACCTAACCCAGCCACTGCTGTGCTGTACGTGTGCTCTGGGTATCTGATGAAATAAAAGTGTTTCTTCAGTTCTGTATGGGTTTGAGATTAGAATGCTTTATTTACACAGGCAATTGCTGGGTAGGCTTCGCTTCTACCGTCAGAGAGGAGGGTTCTTTGTAGGAATAGAAAACAAGCATCAGTCACTCCGATTTTGTTTGTTTTGTTTTTGTTTTTTGTTGTTGCTTTTTCTCTTTAGTCTGATTTAGTAAATTAATCCAAGACCCCATGCGTTAGGGATGGCCACAGGGAGAGGCGTGCAGGGTGGCAGGCAGTGTCCACCCATGACTTGTAAGGACTCAGTGGGAAAGGTGGATCTTACGGTATGTCGCTGGTAATGCTCCCATTCTCCCTGCAAATCCAGTTTCTCAATGAACCATTTGGCAACTCTGCAGTTTCCAAATGAAGTCTCTTCGGCTTCTTTTCCTTTCCCCAACAACGCCTGAGGCTGATAGTAATTGGACCTTGAGATTCTGGAATGAGGGTGGTTCTCCCACCTGGCTGTGCTGGAGCAGGAGCTGTGGGAGGTGGGACTGTAGATGATGCAGCTCTCAGCCAGATCCTGCCTCCTTTGTGCCTGTTGCTTAGTGATGCCGAGGGGCAGAGGCCCTGGATCTGCTTTCCTATTGGTCTGGTGGTGGTGTTGACAGTGGACCTGTCCCTGGCACTGGGCTCTGTAAGAGACCCGAGGAGATTGAGTTTCAAGCCCAGGAGTGGCTGCCAACTCCTATAGCAAAGCTGGTCTCGGTTTCACCTGGCGCAGGTCTCTTCTGCCTGGCTGCTGTAGCAAGACAGCTTTCTTCTTGCCTCACTTCTTTTCCTGTACAACAACTTAAAGAAATGTGTGGTAGCTTACATCATGAGAGCTGAGCCAGGACAGGCTGTCAGTATCAGCAGGAGATGGTTTGTATTATCAATGTTAGGTTAAGACTGAAAGTCTTCCTGGAATGGCCAGGATCCTGATTGCCAGTACCCACACCTTTCTGGGATAGAGCTGGGGTCTGGTAGGAAAAGAAAAGCATGGAAGGCTGAGGTGACTATAAGGATATGACAAGGGTGAGAATTAAGGCACAGGAGGAGTATGAATGCATGCAAGGTGGCACCTGTGGGATCCTTGAGTGACCCCACAGCTTATGGGGCAGTGCCTTTTATGGAGGTCAGTTCTCTGCTTGGTGAGGGGCATCTGAGCTCCACCTTCTGCCTCCGTGTCTTCTGCCTCTGATCCTTCAGAAGGAGTCAGCTGAGAGTGAGGCAGGCCGGGATAGCTGTGGTGAGGGCTAGAAGACACCTAGTCTGGGTTGGGTCCTCCAATTGCTTAGTTCTGCCTCTCTAACCTCGGTGTCACAGAAAACAGCAGGCCCCAGCTCCAGACAAAGTGCCACTCATCACTCCTCATCCCTCATTCTTCACCCCCTCTTACCTGTCACCAGTAACAGAGTTACTTGCCTCATAGCAGGGAAAGTGGAGGATCTTGCAGCGGTCCTTGATTGAGTCAGGGATAAGGTACTGTTGGGAAATGTCTTCATCCCTTCTGTTGAGCCTGGCAGTCACCCACCTGAGCTCTGGCTCACCCTCTGAGAGCATGCCTGAAGAGAATCTTAAGGTTGGTGAAGATGTAATCAGGGCGCTTGAGCAATGTCTTGGGGATTAACTAACTGACCTGTGTCTATACCAGCCAGCTCTTTACACAAATGGGGTTTGAAGTGGGACAGAAGTTCCAGAAAGGACTCCATGACCAGGGAGGCATGAGCAGGTTCTAGTAACTCATAGGACCCAGTGGAGCCCGTGTTCTGATTGTCTTTGTCTGAAGGGCACCGGTGAGTGGGAGGGCTTTCTCTCCAGTGGTGCTGTGGATTGTATTCACAGAGCTCCGTTCAGTTCTTGGGTCACCTCCCTGTCGCAGCTGTCATTCCTCAGAAGATTTAGTGTAACTCTTACTTTTGTTTGCATCTATGATCTGAGGAAAATGATCCACTTAAGTCCAATGCAATTGCAAAATGTCTCCTGAGAACTTGGCAGTATTTTACTGTGGCTGGTTTTTTCTTCTCTTTGGACTATAAGAATCCATTGAAAATGTTGGCTACAGATGAAATTTAGTTCTGGTTTTGTGTATATTTCCAGGAAGAAGAGACGAATGCCACACACTCAGACAGGATGTAGATGTGTTACATTTTATTTGTAGGAATGTTAGAGAGGAAGAAGGGTTGAGAGAAATACGGAAAGATCCATCCCAATGCAAAGCGAAAACAAAACACAAAACAAATGAAACTGCCCTCCACAAAACAAACTCATCTAATTATATCTGCAACAACCTTATTTCAAATCAAGCCACATTCTAAGATGTTGGGGGTTCGAACTTCGACATAGGAATCTGGGGAGAAAAGAAACACAAGAGACGTTCCCAGGAGTCCGTGACATAGCTGCCACTTCTTGAAATCAATGTGGCCCACTAAAGATCGACCTTGTCCATCTGATTAGATTTCTTACTGTCAACAGGATGAGTAATCAAGTCACCTGGAAATGAACCCAAAGTGCTTCCCCCTAATGGCCACAACCCAAATCCATGGTCGGTTGTTGCTTCATAATGAGGCCCAGCTTTTCATTTGTTCCAGACTCTCTGAAATCCACATGGGAAATAATTCAGAAGAATTTAACTTCAAATGGATCCATTTGGCCTGATGGTCAAGAAACTTGTTACTAGAATGGCAACTACCTGGGTTTCTGTCACCATGACAAAGTACCGGAGAAAATCAACTTGAAAGGAAGAGAGATTTATTTTGACTTAGTTTCAAGGTTTCAACCTATGGGCAGTTGACTTCATCATTTTCAGGCCTGTGGTGAGGCAGGTATGCACTAGAGGAGGCTGCTTACCTCACGGAGGTCAGAAAGTAACAAGGTCAAGAAAGAGATACTGTCCCCAAAAGGGCACACCGCTAAGGACCTCTTTTCAGCTAGGCCCTACCTCATAAGTTTCCATCATGTCGCAAGTCCATCAAAGTAAAAAATCCACTCTCAGTGGATGGCTTCATTGATGAGCTCTGAACCCTCTTGATCCTATCACTTCCTAAAGCCCCACCTCTGGACACTGCTGCCCTGGGGAACCAAGCCTTCAACACAGGAGCTTCTGCGCGACGTTCCAGACACAGACTGTAATAGCCACCGTCCCACATCCACTGACGCTGCTCTCGGACTCTTTTGTAACTCAATCTCTAAAGCTGGGCAAACAATCTTCAATTTCCCTCGTACCACTGCGCTTCCACTTCCGCTTAGTTCCCAGGCTTCATTCGTACCTCTTCCCACACGTCTGTTTTGCCAGAAATAACAGTGCAAAGGAGTGTGGGTGGCAGGATCCCAGCACCGAAGCCTGGGCTTCCATTTCCCTCCATTGTTCACTGCAGCGCTAGGCTGTCCTCAGGGCAGTTTTTTTCCAGATAAAGAAGGGCCTGGTTGACTGCCAGTGACCAGGCAGGTTCACAGCCCTGGCCTCCCGACGGGCATGCTGCGATTCCAGCACAGATGTGCTCTATCTCTTCTGCTTATCACTTGTCTTCAGCTGCCAAGAGATAAACAAAGCGGTAGAGGCAGATCAGTGAGCCAAGCCTGGGGTATTCCCCGCGGGAGTTTAGAGGCTTCCAAACAGCCGAAAATGGCAGCCTCACCAAGTCTCTCTAGACAGGGATTTTATTTCAGTGTCTGCTACTCCAGACCTTTATATTTTAAAGAAGCAGGGATTCCAGGGCTCCCTGGAGGAATATGACATCTCCTTAGGGCTCTAATGGTAACAACAAACCCACTCTTCTTCAGACCTGCTCTTTCTAAACCCCAGAACGTCAGAAAGATTCAAAGTATTCCAAGCGGATTTGAAGGACCCGTCAGAAGTATTTCCTCTTCCACCAACGCTATTCAGTTTTGCACTAACAAGAGCTGAATACCTCCAGATGGTTCTGATGCCAATTCCCAAGTTGACACTTGATATTTGTATTATAGTTATGTTTCCATAGGAAAATTGGTTGAAAACTATTATTTTTGCAAACTTCTTATGAATTTATAGTTGTTTCCAAGTAAAAAGTTGTGGGGTTTTTTTTGTGTATTTTGTTGTGTTATCTTGGATAGACAAGAGAGTTCAGCCAGTGAAGGAGCGTGTCACCTGTCAGGTCTAAAGAAACTCCAACTCCCCAGACTCCAAAAGGTAATCCAAATACCCAGAAATGAGCTCGACCTGTGCTATAGGAGGATTTCTGGAGGTTAAATAAAAGCCACCATCCCTCAGGAACTTGTAAAGCTGGTTTCTGTGAAACCAAATGAAGTCATTTCCCTTACCTCGGGCAGAAGGGACAGGTGGTACCTATCCGTTTCAAAGCACATGGTGCGGTCCACGCTCCCTCAGTATCGCAAAGCCCTGTTGTACAAAGTTCACGCTAGCATCTCTGCTCTTCTTACGTCCTCCAGCTCTGGCTTCCCTCCCTGCAGCTACTCACTTCTCTACAGCCCGCTATCCTCACTAGTCTCTGCTCTTGCAACTCTACCTAGGCTTTCTCATTCCCTATCCCGGCTAAACTCCCCTCTTCTGCAGATAGTCCTCACCATGTCCAGTCTGCTGGCTGTGTCTAGTCTCCTTTCTCTCTCTGCTCTAGATTCTTCCAGATGCCTCTGACTGTTCTATCTCCCATATCTAAACCTTAACCATGCCATGGAACAGTCATGCAGCAGTTTCTTTATTGTGCCCCCTTGCTGTTACATGTGATGGCCAAACCCACGAATCCGCCACAAAGCCCGACAACTCGAGTTTGATTCTTGGATTCCACATGGTGGTGAGAGAGAATCAACTCTCTCAAGTTTCCCTTTGACCTCAAAACACATGCACAAAGATTAAAGATTTAAATGTTTTAAGTAATCTTGTTGGTCTCCCACAAACCCGGCCAATATAGCTTGGAAGAACTAATCACAGGCTTGGGGCTGTAATCCAGGGCAGGAGAAGAGACAACCTAAAGAGACACTTTCGTACACCCCCACTTCAGCTATTGAAACCTTAGACCTCAAAGAACTAAAAACTTTCCCAGGAATCTCATGCGAGGAAGGAACTGGCTGAAGCCTGATATCAGCCAGAGGAGGGACTTCCCTCTGGGAAGAGGTTTACACACTTTTGCTAACTTACTGGACCACCTTGCAGGATGGCTCAGTGATGAGCAGGACCACACCTTGAGCAGGACTGCTTAATGTGCATGCCTCTTGATCTCTAGCTGAGTCCACACTTCCTGTCAGCACCACAAAATGGCCACTTTTACCTCTTGCTTCATTTCTCATCGCAATGTGTCCGCACTGACTAACCTTCCTCTCCCTGCCTTTCATTACCATTTACAATGTCAGCATCTTGGAGACCAGTAGCTGAGCCTACTTTGTTGGAGCTGCCAGAGCCCAGGTTTGCCCTAAATCCTTCAGTAGACAGAGGGTAGACAGAGACCTGGGCACAAATGCAGGTTCCATTGCTAATATGCTGTTTGTCCTGAGGCAAGTTTCTTAATTCCTGTGAGCTTTATTTCCTTTATCTAGAACATAGATCTCTGTGCTTCCGGATAAGGCAAGTATGAAAATGAAGGAGACAGTTCACAGACAGCATCTAACAGAGTGAGCGCTGAGCCCTCAGGAAACATCCCCTTAAACTCTGCTGAGAGATGTGTCTGATTTCTGTTGCGCATCCCAGCTCAGTAGCTACAGGGATTTGTTTTAGTAACCTCAGTGAAGGAACACAGAGGGTCTACTGCAAATACCCATGGAGAGATGGATTGAATTCTATCTCAATTCCTCAAACACCTATATACCATGCAGAATTCCTAGTTTAGAAGTAGCTCTATGAAATAGTTGACCAGGCTGGATGTGCCACCCTGTTCCCACCATCTTGCCTGTGGTACCTGGATGGGAAATGGAATGGAAAAGAGTGGAAGTGAGGAAGTGGGCCCCAGCCACCAATCACTGCCCATTGCCTGATTCTCAAGTGAGACCTGGTTAAAAAAAAAAAAAAAACCACATCTGTTCCCAAACTGCAGAAAGAAAAGGGACACCTTGTTTAGGGGAAGACTCTCCTGGGGGGTTAGAAATAGGTCCAAAAGCTCACTCTGGCCATATGCTTGCTTGCTCTCCTTTCCTTCCAGCTCTCTGCTCCAGACATCCTGGTTACTCATCATTTCTCAGACACCACCTGGGCTTCTCCAGATAGTCCATCCACCTGGACAGCCCCTCCCTCCACCCACACCTCCAAGGTCACTCCCTTTCTACAAATCTCCCATCAAATACTTTATCTTCCTTGAAGCCTTCCCTGCCTTGCACCTCAGAGACCATCCCTGCTCCTTTGAACTCTCCCAGCTTCTCTTTCTCTTGGGCTGTGCCACACTGAGTCATCAAAGATCTCCTGTATTGTGTGACAGTCTGTGTGCAGCTCCACATCTGTCACGGTGCACAGCGGGGTCTAGCACGCATGTGTGTGCACACCACGTCTGGGTTAATATTGGAGAGACCGATGCTAAGTAGCCACATGAAGGAGCACCAGTAATGCTGCAATAGGTTAAAGAATTGTGGTGGATGCTTCAAAGGGAAGTGATGAAAAAGAAGAACAGAGGAGACGTCTCTGGAGGATGAACATTTACACTGAGACTTAGTGGACCCATGACGCGTGCGCGCGAGTGCACACACACACACACACACACACACACCCTTCACCACCACCCTTATCACTGCCACCACCATGTAAACACACATAGAGTTCACAGGGCTGGAGAACTAAAGAGAGGCCAATGTGGCTGGAACCAAGGAGCAGAAGGAGTTAGGGGGAGAAAGTGCCATTATGCAGGGCTTGATTGAATTCTGTCTCAACTCCCCAAACATCTATATATTGTCCAGAGTTTCTAGTGTAGAAATAATTCTATGAAATAGTTGACCGGACGGATAAGCCAGCTCATTCCCACCAGCCCACACTCTTGTGCCTGGGTAGGAGATGGAGTAGAAAAGAGAAATGAGCAGAGATGAGGAGGTAGGTTGTGCTTACCATTCTGAATGTTTTCCTCGGTCAAACAGAAACCATGAGTGGCTTTTAAACAAATAACATGACCTGACACAATTTGATTTTCTGGGCTGATAACTAAAGAGCAGAAAGTAGGTGGATTACCAAGAAGAGACTGTGGCATCTCCATGGGTAAGAGGGTGATGACGTCAGTGACAGGGGAAGCGGAGAGCTCCCAAATCTCTGTTGGAGGCCTGCCACAGTGTTAGATGTGGAGACCCAGGGAGGGCCAGGTGTTCAAGCTCACTCTCAGAGCAATAGGCTGTCTAGCGGGCGGGCGTCGGTGCCACCCAATGGGAAGGTAAAGGTGCAAATGTCCAAGGTGAGATTTTAGGCTTCCAATTGCAAGCGGAAGGGTTGGGAGTGTGTGGCGTGGGGTAGATCATACATCTAGAGCGTGTGAGGCCCTGGGGTCAATCTCTGATGCAGTTCCTCTGAAAGAAAAAATGCAGATCGGTCTTAATTGCCTGTATTTTATGATCATAACAGCAAGTAGCTCTTCATTCCATAAAACCAAATACTTTCCAAAGGGCAGTGCAACAGTGTGTGTGTGTGTGTGTGTGTGTTGTGGCCAAGGCCTGAACCCCAGGTTTTATTCATGCTAGACATGCATTGCACCACATGGCTAAAATCCAGAGGCCAAGAAGTTGGCTCTGTAGACAGAGAAGTAGGGGAGAAGAAAGCAGGGGTAGGGGGGCAAAGGGTAAAGCATAGATCAGCTGTTTCAGAGCTTTCCTTATAAGGGGTGGGGGGCAGGACAATAGAAAAATCACTTTCTGCATCAACTTGCTTCAGGTTGCCTTTTTGGTGAGGATTAAAGGATTAAAGGTGTAAGGATTAAAGCGGAGGGAATTCCTTTGTCTTCCGATTTCCTAGAAGGTCAGCTGAGCCTCAGTTTAGTGATTTGGTAGTCTGGCTGGTCCACCAGGAGCCTGTGTAGGGCTTGATCAAAAGCAATGGACTTCTATAATATTATTCAATATATATCAAATAGGCAACTGGGTGTATATTAATCTGGAAGGTCAAGACTGGAGGCATACATTTGGAACACGATTGAGCCTTAGGTTGGAGCCTCAGGAATGAATGAAACTAGCTTACACCGCAGTGTAGGCAAGGGGCTCAGACTGCTGTTTAACAGTCTGCCCTTGGGATGACACTCTCACTCTTCAGGAGTTAATCTCCTAGAAAGCTAACTGCATCCTAAAGGCTCCTCCTCCCAGTCCCCCCCCACCCCACAAGGGCATCAGCTCTGGGTTTATTCTATCTAATTGAAGCAGGATCTCAGTTTTCAGGGCTGACTTCCTTTTTTTAACATAGGGTAAAGGATGGCCTTGAACTTCTACCTCCCAAGTGCAGTAATGCTGGGGTTCCAGGCCTGTGTTACCACACCCAGTTTTATGCAGTGCTGGGGGTGGAGCCCCAACTCTAACTTCATCCTCAGCCCAGCAATCACTGTCTCAGTGTGTTTTCTACTTTACCTGTCTTTCATAAAGCAGATTTATCTCCTCCCCCTCTGGGCCACTTACCTCTCATTCAGTGGAAAGCCCCACTCCCCACAGCTGCGTTTCTGAGGTATATTCTGGGATTATCACATTGTTACGATAAGTATCTCCTTAGGTAAACGGTTTTGGGGGAAGGGCATCCTGTGTGCATAGTCATGTGTACAGGTGTATGTATGTGCACATGGGTGTGGAAACTCAGGTCTTTCACCTCCTCACACATTGGCCTTTTTATTTGTTTGAGATGGGGTTTTTCACTGTCCTGAAGCTCGCTGGCTGGCCAAGAAACCAAACAAATGTACCTGTCTCTGCTTCCCTAGTCCTGAAATAACAAACACGTACCAAATTACCTGGCATGTGTGTCTGGGTTGTGTAGATCAAAATCAAGCCCTCGTTAAAAAAAAAAAATGTGTGTATGAATGTTTTGTCTGCCTGGATGTCTATTCGTTGTATACATGCCTAGTGCTATAAAAAGTCAGAAGCGGACACTGAATTCCCTGGTACTGGAGTTACAGGTGCTTGTGAGTTGTCATATAGGGATTGGAATCTGGATCCTTCTGGAAGAGCAGCCAGTGCCCCTACCCACTGAGCCATCTCTCCAGTCCAGACCTTTATTCTTATAAGACAAGCAAGTGTTTTGCCAGCTTAGCTAATTCCTCAGCCCCAGGTAGCAGTTTTTACCAATAAACTGAATTTCTTGGGGTAAATCAAAGTATTTTATTCACTTCTGTATCCTCTATATCCATCACAGTATCCATACAATAATATTCAGGAAACAACTGCTTTAAAAAAAAAAATGAATGAACAAGCAAATGATTGCTTAGTTATAAAGTGCTCAGATGTGCTAGGTGCCAGATGACTATTATCCACAGTGAGAGTAAGAGAGAGGAAATCACCGTCACTTCCAGGTGAGGCAGCCCCAGATAAGAAAAAATGGATTCTGGCCTCGTGGGCTGAGATAATGCATGTGAAAGGCTGGCCCAGGGCCGACCTGCTCTTGGGTTTGAATAAAGGAGAAATGAATCTGGTTTAGCTGCATGGAAAGGGGTGTGGAGGACTTTCCATGGGGGCAGGTGGTGAGGACAAAGGTTTTTGAAGTTGAAAAACACAAGGCGATTTCAGGGGTTAGGGGGGTGTCAAGAGACTCCTTTGACCTTTTGACCGGTGGCAAAGGATTTACAGCAAGCAAAGCAGTAGATTGGGAGATATGTAGGAGCAAGGAAGACTGCACAAAGAGACGTGTGAGCGGTGTGCCCCTGCTGCAGAGTGGCCAGTGTGCAAGAACCATATGCTGCCTACTGTGTCTTTTTTTCCCAGCCAGATGTGCAGCTGAACTTTAGAGAACCTCTGAGCAATGCAAACAAAGCACTTAAAGAGTGCCTTCCAGGGTCGTGGGAGAGGGCAGTGGAGGCCGTAATAGGCAGTTACCACATGTCTTTGTAGTGCCAGCAATCACCAGGATTAACTCGGTTAGTTTTCATTTTTTTTCTCCCCATTTCCAGTTTTGCAAGAATTAAGAGCCTCCCAATTGACCTAGGGAAAAAATTACTCTGAGCAGGAAATACAAAAGGGAGGAGACCGGGAAATCTAAAAACCGTGCCAGGAGAGCGAGCGGCTAGAGCCGGTAGGCTACAAAGAATGGAGCCCCTTGTCCCCACTTAGCTTTTGGTCCAATCTTGAAAGCAGCCTGCCTGCAGGACGCTTGCCAGCACAGGGTAGAGACAGGGTCACGTGGCTCGGAAATCCCCACAGAATGTCAGGAGCTAACACTGCTAGTCCACTGTATTTGAGAGGAAGTGGGGGCTGGGGTGAGCAGCTCATGGAGAGCCTGCTCCTACGGTGTCCTGCATCCACTGCCCAAGTCAGAGGAGGCTGGGCTTCAGCAAAAGAGCCAGGGAGGGAAATTCAGAATCTAACAGCAAGCTTCTGAGCTCTGGCTGGCATCTATGCCTCTGTTGGCTCAGGAGGTCTCGACAAGTCATTAGATGGCTAAGAGGAAGTCTTCTACTTGTACAAGATTCTCAAGAATATGGAGGGAGGAATAAACTCAATCTCTCTTATCCTGTTACTGAGTGCTCTGCAGAGAAGACAGCTGAGACCAAACGAGCGTGGCATTTCCCTACCCAACAAGCACTTCCTGGGGTCATCAGTTTAATTTGCCTGTACTTCTAACTAGCTGGCTGCCTACCTATAAATCTGAGCCCCCACCATCCTTTCCTAGAATTGGATTAGTTTGCTAGGGTAGCTTATAAAACTCATGGAAACTCCTAGTTTATTATAAATAACATGATGAACAGGGAGCGGTGGTGCATGCTGTAACTCTAGCACTTAGGAGGAGTTGGCAGGAAGATCAGGAGTTCAAGGTCACCTTCCACTGTAAGTTTGAGGTGTGCTTAGACTACTTGAGACTCTCTCCAGAAAAAGGGTATAGATAAAGGTCAGATGAGGAAATGGCTAGGGGAACGCACAGGGTAAAGGATCTTCCAAACATCGTCTGTCAGGAAGTTCTCAAAACCTAGTCCTTGTTTGGAATTTTAGGGCAGCTTCATTATGTAGATGTTCTTGAGTAAACTGTTGGCACTGCAATTAACCTAATGTGCATCCATTTCTCCTCCAGAGACTGGAGACATGTGGATGAGTTTCTATCTTTTGTGTGTGCATCAGGAGTTTCCAAAGAAACCACCTCATTAGCATCATGAGTGTCATTAGCATTAACCTGGATATGTTTGAAAGGGTACCTTGTGCCGAAGACACTTCGGAATTTACTTCATGAATCAAGATCCAAGCATGTATAGTAAAGCAGAAGGGGTGTTTCTTTCTCTAGTCTAACAGAGCCCTGAGCCAGGTACCAAAAGGAAAAAACAAGCTAGCTACAAGCAAACTAACAGTCAAAAATTGAAGAATATGCAGTTGCCTCTCTGCACCTGGGCAAGAACTAGAAGTGGCTCGGGTAGAGTGGGGTGCTGGGATTGTTTCCAGGATCTCGGAGGACACTGACATCTGGGGATGCCTAAACAGTTACATTAAATCAGAGTATTTGCATACCACCTGTATGTGGCCTCTAGTGTGCTTTTTATGCCACATAAGTGGTTATTATACTGTATTGTTTAGGAAACAAGCCCAAAAAGTCTATGTGCTCAGTTCAAATGCAACTTTTTAAAAATTTGTGTGTGTGCCTACCACATGTGCACAGGTGCCTTCAGAGGCCAGAGGAAATCACTGGGTCCCTAAAAACAGCGTTCCAGGAAGTTGTGAGCTCCCTGATTTTGTTGCTGAGAATGGAAGCTCCCTGGAAGAGCAGCATGGGATCCCACACACAGCCATCTCTTCAGCTCAAGATGCAACTTCTTTTCTTTGTTTTTCCGTATTGTCCATGTGTTGTTGTCTGAACCCGTGAATACAGACCCGTGAGTATGGAAGACTGACCGCATATCGTAACATCACAATAATGAGTCCAGCTCTCAAAGTTCTACGGGCATTCTTTGACTTGGCTGCAGTTCGGTCGTCTGGTCTTAAATTCTTATACCTGGTTTCACGTCTCCCTCTTTTCCAGCCACAGAGCCTTCCCCACACTGGCCCGTCTCTTCTTTCCTCTGCTCCTAAGCACATGTGCTATCTTCCACTCAAGACTTCTTCATTATCTGTCTCAGTTCCATGTTTTGACATCTACGGCTACCTTTGTAGGACAAAAAAACCTCCCATCATGAGGGAACATTGATGGTTGAGGCACTAGGGAGAAAGAGACATGTGCTGACTTACACTTTTCTTCAGTTAGCCTGCATTGTTTTAAGGATAATGCAGTATTGCTGGTATCTGAAGGCTGGAGAGATTTTAGATCTAGAGAGATAAGATTTCATTTCTACCTAGTACTTCTAGATTCTTCATATGGACTGAGAAAGAATTTAGACAAAGGCAAGGTAAGTTGGGAGGAAGCTTTATGACAGAGCAAAAAATTGCAAGGTATGAGGTAGGCTTCTGGAAAGAGCTGCATCCCCCAGTTTGCATAGCATCTTCTGGACAAACTTTAAGGGGGGTGTTCTGGTTAGTTTTGTTTGTTTGTTTTTGTTTTTGTTAATGTTTGAGAGGTCACATGACATCCAAATGTAATACAGCTCTGTAGTCATATCAGCTGCTAGGTAGCATGTAGGTTTCTTCTGTTTTCCCTGTGTTTACTTACCCAACCTCAGGGGCAAAGGAAAATATCTCTTCTGCCTTCCAAAGGTTCTTTGAATAAATTGCTAAGGAGATTCAACTAGAAAAGAGACACACAAACATAAGACTTACATGGTCATGACCATAGTATAGAACCCCTAGCCCAGTGTGACTCAAAAGTTCAGAGGCTTTTAAAAATCATTTTATTTTATTTATTTTACTTGTATCTATAGGCCATGAAGAAGACAGAGGATTTTGGCAACTTAGGGAGCACTGGAATGATTCTTAGGGAGTTTAATGAACTTGAAGAACAGTGACCTTGGAGAAAATCTTGATCCTGGAACAGAAAACCTTTGTAAATGATTAACCAAAACAGAGCCGAAGGCATGTGAGGACAGTCTACCAAGCGGGTGGCAGACTAGTCTTTCTTCCTGTGATATAAATTTAGTTAATGAAAGCCCAGGTAAGGGACAAGAGATGATTGTTCCATCTTTGGCAGGCCTGATCTTTGGAAGCCAGAGGACACTGCAGAAAGCTTCTTTCTCTGCACCTGGGGACAGGGACAAAAGCAGGCAGGATAAGATAAACTTGATTCTGAGTCTGCTTCTGTAGCCTTTTCACTTTCTTCAGGTCAAATTGTTCAGGCCACTGAGCACCATAGTTTGAGGGTGTTGTTCTTTGAGCCCCAAAAGGATGTCAGCCTTACCCCTCCCTCCTTCCCTTTCTGCCTACTTTCTCTCTCTCCTCCCTCCCTCCCTCCCTCCCTCCCTCCCTCCCTCCCTCCCTCCCTCCTTTTTTCCCTCTGTGTACATATAAGTGTGGGTGCATGTTCACATAGATGTAGGTGCATATATGCATGTGTGCATATAGAGGACAGAGGCCAACCTCAGGCATTGTTCTTAAGTTCTGTCCACTTCATTTTTTGATCCATGCTTCTCAGGGACCTGAGGCTTAAGACTAGGCTAGGCCGTCTGGCCCGTGAGCTCCAGGGATCTACCTGTCTTCACTTGCCCAGTGCTGGGATTACAAGCACACACTGCCATACCTGGCTTTTTATATAGGTTTGGGGGTTCTGGGGCTCTGAGTTCTCAGGTCCTCGTGCTTTGAACTGCAAGCACTTTACTAACTAGGCTCTCTCCCCATCCTCGGGGATTGCCTTCTTGTCCAACCCTACAATAGCAAGATGAAGAGACAGCAATTCAGGAACGTGCCCATCATGAGTGTCAGTGGTTTTTATTATTCTTTTCTACCCAGCTCTCATACCCTCTAGGCACATGTGAGGAATAGTAGCCATGGCTGTGGAGGCCTCCGTTATCTTAAAGGCAGAGGATTTGAAAATAGGCATCTTTAAGAACTGTTTGCTATTTGTCTTTTCCTCTTGCTTGTTTCTTTTAAATTTCCAGTGACTGGAAGACTTGCTAGCCAGGATCATAAGCATGTCTACTCCACATTCATGCATCGAGAAAGGTGCCACTGGAGATTTCACAGCTGGTGTGAACGTTACAAACCTAGATGGTGTTGGGCAGTCCGTAAAATGCAATCACAAGTTATAAGCAGAAGACAAAAGGCTCCTGTAGATCTGTTTACAGTCAACTTCATATCAAGTAAATAAGAATCTACTCTAACGTAATGATGAAATATGTAGCAAAGTAAATAGTAAAAAATTAAATCCAATATTGTGATTGTTCACACTGACTGTCAAGTACCGTGCACTCTCATGCTTGCATTGTTGTACTTGATGTCACTAGCCACTCAGAAGGTTTGTTCACACCAGCAGCACAAAACAGTAACCTGTGTATTATGATGTCACCAGTTGGCCATATAATCTTACATGATCACCCTCATGTACGTGGTCCTTTGTCTGCCAAATGTTGTTATGTGGTGTGTGTCTGTATTTGCAGACATTAAAAGATGTTGCAGAATAATTTTGACTATGCTTCTTTTGTTGCATGTAGTGGCTCCACTCACAGCCTAAACAGTTACTATTCTGTATAGGCCTAGATTAACAATAAAACAAAACAAAAAAACTTTCCCATTGGGTTATTTTTTGGTTTTTGTTTGTTTTTTTGAGGCAAGGTCTCACTATGTAGCCTTGGCTAGCTTGAAACTTGCTATGGAGACCAGACTGATCTCCAATTTGCATGATCATCTTGCCTTAGGTCATAGGGTTACAAACATGAGCCATCATGACCAGTTCTCCTGAGTTACTATGGAGACCCTTGAAGCTGAGGGCAAAACTAAACATACTTTCTAGCTTCTCTTGCTTCTAGTTACTTGAATTTATGAGCACTTTTTTTTTTTTTGACAACATAGCTAAGCAATATGCTCCTTAGCTTCACTTCTGATGGGTGGTCACCAGGGTAACAAGTTTTCAAGGTGTTGAGAAATCTGGAAGTAATTTAAACCCACTCAACCTGCCAGCCCTTCACTTGGACTGGTGACCCCATTCAGAGGGTACCGGTGCCACCATTTTCCCAGCATGCATCCTAGGAAGAACTATGACATTTTGCTACGCATGTGCTAAACACTCATCACAGCTCCCTGACTCCAATCACATCCATAATCATCTCCATGCCCATGCCACCCCATTCCCCTTTTCTCATAGACATCCCTAGGCCTATCCAAGACAGACAGATTCTCTTGGGACTCCCACTATGCTTGGCTATCTCATGAATATGCTCTTTCTCTTTGGATAAACCCTGCTTCTGTGATTGGCATTTGTTGGGTAACCCTTGAGGGGACATGTCAGAGGTCTGTCCTAGTCAAGCTTGAGTTCCTCTTGGAGTCCTTACTCTGCCTCTACTCTGAATGGTGATCCACAATGCCAGTGCCAAAGTCTTCAGAGCTCTCAAAAATGCCCAGCCCCAAACCTTGAAGGTCTGGCTTTCCAGCTGAATTACTCACTGTTTGGCAATTGTGTTTCCGCAGCCTGTGAACCACTCATTATTATGGGGAAATGTAAATGAGGCGCTCTGAAGTGGGAATCCCCAAACCAGAAGGCCTCAGAGATGCAAATGGCCAAGAAGAGACAAAAGAGAAGCCTCAGAGCCAGGATGGCACTGGGTCAGTGGGACCACAGGGGAGAAAGCTGCCTGGAGAACCGTTGATGTTGATTCAATGAGAAAGGCTGAGGGAAAGTGAACCTAAACTCCCGAGGCTTCCAGGAGTTGTCAGAAATCTAGCCCAGAGAACAGAGGCTTTGCAGGAGTCCAGTGTCTGTGTGGATTCTTGTCTTCTCTCTTCTTCTGATAAAAGCAACACCCAATCCCATGATTCCTTAAGGAGGAAGCAGATAGTATTGCTAGAGTGACTGCCTCTCTCACCATTGGAAAAGGGGCTTAAGGGCCAAGATTGGTGGTTCAGACCTGCAATGTAGCACTTTGGGTACTTGGCTGAGGCAGGAGGAATGAAAGTTTGAGGCCAGCTTTGGCTACACAGTGAGATACTGCAGAGAAAGAGAGAGAGAAAGAAAGAGACAGACAGAGAGAGAGAGAGAGAGAGAGAGAGAGAGAGAGAGAGAGAAGAGAAGAGAGAGAGAGAACTGGGGTAGTAGAGCACTAGTCCAGCATATTCAGAACTCTGGCTTTGGTCCCCAGCATCCAGGGGAGAAGGGCTTAAAGCTTCAAGCATGCAATACTTAGCCAGCAGGGTTGGACATAATTTAGGAAGTCCTGGGAGAAGCTCCTCAATAACTAGTAAAATATGAAACTTAAAACCCTTGTTAAGGCCGGGCGCACACCTTTAATCCCAGCACTTGGGAGGCAGAGGCAGGCAGATTTCTGAGTTCAAGGCCAGCCTGATCTACAGAGTGAGTTCCAGGACAGCTAGGGCTATACAGAGAAAGCCTGTCTCGAAAAACCAAAAAAAAAAAAAAAAAAAAAAAAAAAAAAAAAAAAAAAAAAAAAAACCTTGTTAGGGCTGGGAGATGACACAGTGCTTTAAACACTTAATGGACAATCATGAAGACTGGGGTCTGACTCCCAGAACCTGTGTGACCGTCTGGTGGGCATTGCAATGCACCTGCAGTTCCAGCCTCTGAAATGGGGTCAGGGATCTTCAGGGCAGTGTGGCTAGTCCTACTGACAAGCTCTGGGTTTGATCTAAAGACCCTCTCTTAATGGATAATGTGACAAAGTAATCAATCATGGTTCCCAAAATTAACCTTGACCCTCCACATGCAGACACATACATGTACACTCACACACATGTGTGCCTTTACCCCCCCCACACACACACACGAAAAAAGGAAAAAAAGAAAAACCCACACCTGTCCTGGGGCTCCAATTTCCATATTGGAGTTGTTTATATATACATGGGTGACAACCCTGAAGATTTTAAGATCCTTGAGGATGGGTCACCTTCTCAGTTATATTGTCGTTCCCAAGGTCTCTCTATTTTACAGCTTCACTCACAGTTTTGAACATATTTCTGTGTGTCGTGAGCACACTATGCCAGACTTGTAGACACAAAGATATTTGTGTCTTCTTACAAAGTCAGAATTTATTGAATAAAATTAACTCACATGCTATGCTATTTTTGTTCACTGCAATTCACTACTGATTCTGATTTACCTCAAAAGCGTGTTCATTTAGCTCTTTATTTTATTCCAATATCAATCATTAATTGTAATTATCAGATCACATTCTATCTCACTCAGCATTGACTATGAAAGGGTTAAGGAGGCCTTGCTGAAGGCAAGAGAGCTAATACTCACTCAAAGGGAGTCCCTGCAGAAGGTTACATAAAACATTAGAGCACCCAATTGGAGAGGCGGGTTGCACCAGAATGCAGTCTGTTGGTTGGTCCAGGCAATGCGTGGAACAATATATGCATAATGGATGGGTAGATCGACGGATGGAAGGATCAAATAGACCTCTTAAGTGATGAGTACCAGGTTAAGCTGAAGCCCCTGGGAAAAGTTGGGAGTTCTCTGCTGTGTCCCTTGGCACACAGGCACCAGGTAGCTAGATGACAATCCCATCAGTGTTGAGTGTTAATCCTTTTAAAGACTAGGGGAAAGTGTTGCATCCTTTGTTAGTCTGAGTTTTCTTATATGATTTTAATATGTCGTGTGTGTCCATGTGTTTCCCATCTACTTTAGTAATTTATAGGGAATATCTTTTAACTTGTAGGAATGAGTTTGCATCAGTCTGTGCTGAGAAGGTGCTAGTGTCTACACACACAACCAACATGCAGGGTCATCCTCCTCTGTATTTACCCTCAAAATGGAGCCAACTGCCACTTTGTAAAGTGGATTATCAGGGCAGGGAATAGACTCAAAGCCACTGTTTTATACACTTAGGGTAGGGCAGGAGCTTACCTTGCAGCCTGACTTCCACACTATGAAAAGAGCCATTGGACTTAAAACAGCCACAGCCTTTTATTTCTCATAGTTCTCCCTTGGGCTGATGCTCGTGGCATCTGCTGAGGTCACACATTAGGCAGGTTGCAGGCTATTTTGGCTGTGCCTGGCACTTACAAGCTCCTCCACATATCCTCTCTCTCTTTCTCTCCATTCACTGATGTAGCCAAAGCTTCCTCAAAGTCTTATACTTAGGGTCCAAAAACAAAGGAAGAAGCTGCCAGGCTTCTTTTAGGCTACACTCAAAAATGGCCATAGTATCTCTTCCACCTGATTTCACTGGTCATCAAAACTCAGAAGGCCAACATGGATTCAAGGGAAATATGGCTTCATACCATGGTAGGAATAGAGACATGCTTCTATAGTGGAGGGGAAGATTACTGGTGACTATGTAGGAGGAAACCACCATGCCTCTGCCAATACTTATTACATTTCTTTTCCAGGATAAAGGTTGGAGGTGGTAAGAAGCGCTTTGGTCGTGGGAAACTCATGCTTCTCTTCCTTTCAAGTGCCAAACCTTTTTGTCTTATAAGCCCAGGCTAGACCAGTGCTGTCCAAAGAAAGAAGAAAAGTCAAAGGAGACCAACATCCACAAATTTTTATTTTCTAGTAGCTTCAGTCAAAGTGTCAAATGGAACAGGTGACATAATTTTTATATTTTACTTTTATCTAATCCATTTCATCTCATATACATTATATCAAATGCTATCAGTTAAACTTGATTGAGATATTTCAATTGTTGTACTCTGTGGCACACTATTGGATACATCTAGTTTCAATTTGGACTTAACCACATTGTGTGTTGACTAACCCACAAGTGGTTTCTAGATTGGACAGATCATGGTTACATAGTGTCTTCCGTGTCCTTGCTTCTAAAGTAGCTTGTGTTAAAATAGTTATCTTAATGTACCTATGAATGTAAATGAGAAAAATTCATGAAACCACAAGCATGCTGCATACCATGTGGGCTCACATGTTACGGTCTTCTACAATGTTTCTGAACATCTACTTGCCAGAGACTAGAGACATCCTTGAGCTTGCTCAATAAGACTGGAGGGTGTTTGTATTCCGCTTCTGCCTGGTGCTGAAAATATTTATAAGATTTCCTATTTCTCATAATTTCTTGACATTTTCATTTCTCTCTGTGTAGCTGCTCAGATTCTCCTCCCCACTGGCCAGCACCCTCTCCTTCCTGCTCGTTCACCATGACTTCCCCAGCCTCCTGACTGACCGACCAACCTCATGATAAACTGCAACAACCTTCAGATAACCAGCTTGAGTGCCCAGGTTTCCCAATCCCCATTCCCGGAAGAAGTAATCTGATTGGCCCAGCTCTCACCTCTTCACGCTGCTTCATGCCCTGTGTCACCTGACAATCGACTGCCTTGGCTGTTAGCCAATCTTAGCCCATCCCTGTTCTAATCAGCTGTGGCTAGGAGGCACTTTCATGTGGTTCTCAGTATACCACCTAGAAGTGAGGGTGGTGGGTGGGTAGTTTCCCTTGGAAGAGGTTGTCAGACAGATACTAATATTAAAATACTCTATTTCTCTCTGTCACTGGGGTTCCCCAGCTGAGCTCATCAGTCTGACCCTATCCTTAACTCGGTACTGACCTAGATCGACACAGCCTCACCTACGCTATCAGTAATGTATGTAAAAGGATGAGACAGTCTGATTAGGCATAAGTGTTCAGTCAGTGGAAGGAGAATGCTTGGGAGCCTTCTGGAGTTCTGAGGAACCTATCCTGGCTCAGCTACTTAGCACAGCAGATCCATCTAAAATGCTCATTTTACCAGAATGTAATAACCAGTGTGTGTTTGTGCTGAGGATAGAAGATGGGGACCTTCATCTAAGTGCTTAGCATGGTAAATACATGCTCTACCATGAAGCTACGTCTCTAGCCCTAGATCACTGTTTTGTGGGGGGGGGGGCAGGTGCGTGTGAGTGTGTGTGGGGGCATGTTTTTTTGCTTTTGGTAGCTTGTGATATGACCTCTTTGTGCTAAAATCACTCAAAAACAAAACTGCAGAGTTCTAGTCCCAACTTCAGTTGCACTGTTCAGAATACCCAGGAATACAGCTTAGGATTTGCATTTCTGTTAATCTGAAACATTTGAGGCTATCCTCATTTGTTTCAGATTGTCTTACCTCATCCCCTGGGTCCTGTGAGATTTCTTTAGGATGATTGACTTGTGGAACTTAGAATTTTCTAGAACTTTCCAGGCAGTCTGAGTCTAATCAAGTAGCCATGAAGGGAAGTATAAATAAGAAGGAAAGTTCTGGCCATCATCTTTTCTGACCCAAACCCTGATTCACTCAGGGAGCACCCACAGTTTGCCCCTGACTTGACATTTCCCATGGGATGGCAAAGTGATTTACCTGGTAGGGTTGTGCAATAAATCAGCACAAATCCCCAGGCACCACCCTGGTTGGAGGCCCTGCTGGCTGAGTGCCTGAGTCACAACTCAATGGGATAAACCCAAAGGAGCCCCAGGCAGGCAGAAAGCAGTACATGTGGGGCTGTGTCCCTGTGGAATCACAATGGAGCCAGTGTTTGCATGAGAGCCAGACAATGACTCTGATTCAAGGCATGGAATGCCAAGGCTGAAGGGTGCTCTGGGTAAAGGGGAGAACCTGGGCCTCTTTCTTGGCTCAGTCCCTGCCTGGAAATTAGTCTACTTTTGTTTTTAATCCCATTTGTCTTTTTTCCTATGTCTAGAAGAATGAATAAGTGGCCATCGGTTGCTTTCAGAATAATCCCATCTATTTCACATTTGGCTCCAGAGTTTGGACATTACACTGCTCCAGCCTGTCCTAGCTATGTATGAGCAAGATCTGTGTAGCCTCTGGAAGCTATAGTAATCTTACGGTGACTCTGAACTGACATTGACCTCTTAAGGCTAGGAGACTAGCAAGTTTGCAACACCCCACTGGAGTGTCTCACACATTTCTAGTTTCAGTCATTCATGGTACTTTAAGTCTTCGTGTTTCATAGAAAGTCTTCACACCATGCATTCATCTTTAACTGAGCCCTAGAGGCCTCAAAGGAGGTCACGTGTCCAAGTGCTGTTCTTACAGAACACTTGTTCATTCACTGAGTAGAAAACTTGCCGTCTTTTCTCTTTCCAGCCTGAAATTAGGTGGATTACCTTCAGGACAAGAGGCTGGGCAGCCCTCAGTCTAGCAGGATGACTGAAAAGGGGAAACTTAATGTGAGCCTGGGATAGCACACTTGAATCTGAGAGGGAAAGTAAGCCACTAGTCTAGAGTAAGAGGTTGATTTTTCTCCTTTGGAACTAGACTCCCCACCCTTTTTTGATACAGAGTCCTGCAACCTAGCCCTGGCTGGCATGGAACTCACTATGCAAACCAGGCTACCCTTGAAATTGCTCAATCCTCCTGCCTCTGCCTTCTGAGTGCTGAGGTTATTAAGCATGTGCCACCATGCCCAGCTTAAAGTGGATTTTTAAAAACATGCAATCAAACTACTTTTAGAAGTGATTTGTCTTCTGTTTCCTGTAAGCAACTGCTGGAGCTACCCCACTAAATAGGGACAAGGTTTTGAGAATACAGCTAACTGAATGAACGACTTCACAGAATTTAAAATGAGTCTTGAAGATTGAGCCTTCCCTTTCTCCTTCCTCCTGCCTCCCCTCCTGTTTTCTTTCTTTTTAGCAAAACCAACCTAAGTGAGTGCATGTGTGTGTGTGTTGTGTGTGTGTGTGTGTGTGTGTGTGTACCCATCATGTTTATTCAGGATAATCAACAGTTGCAAAACCCTTGACCTTAAGCCTCACCACCACCACCACCACCACCACCACACCACCACCCCCACACCCCCAGTGCTGGGTCACAGGCATGTGTTTGCCATCACCAGCTAATTCGATGCTGGGAATTGAACCCAGAGCTTTAGACATGCCACACAAGCATTCACCTGTTGAGCAAACCTAGCCCCTCTCAAATATCTTCTTGTGCCTTTTACTTTTTCCCCTAAAGGAGCGAGCCCTCTGTAGCCTCTTGTTAAGGTCACTGCATCTCTTCCCAGATTACCACCATCATTACCCTTGAACTCTGGAGCTAATGTTCCGTGAGATGAAGGTTATCGGATGGGCTGGTGAATGATTCCAGGGGTAAAAGCATCAAAGCTGAGGACCTGGGTTCAATTCCCAGAACCTACATGGTAGAAGGAGAAAAATGACTCCTCTATTTGTCCTCCAACTTACACACACACACATACACACACACAGAGTCACCTCCTAAAAAACAATAAATATAAAAAAAATTTTTTTTAAATGAGTGTTGCCTAAACAGAAGCACTAAGGTACTGAGACCTGATGACAAAACAGCGATTCAGTGGCTATTGGGCAATATGCTAAGTCATTGCCCCTTCACCATGCCAAATATGTCAGAAAATCTGTGGCTCCCGAATTTTTATGTTAATAAGCTCTGTAAGTATGAGAAGTCTGTGTTTTCCCTCATTCTCTCAGGCTGTCCTCCCTGATCTACTAGGCCTCTTGTAAACTCTCTAGGACTCTGACATGTGGAATCTAGATCTTGAGAAAACTAACTTGAAGAAGGAAAGGCTTATTTTGGGGGGAATTTTCAGAGGCTTTGGTCCAAGATCATCTGGCTTCTTTACTCTGGACCTCAGGTCCAGATGCAGAGCATCCCTGCTGCAGGGGTGCATGATGGGAGAGGTGGCTCACTGCACAGAGGCTGAAACACCAGGGAAACAGAAGAAAGAGCCAGGGACAAGATACCTTCATTGTGGTTTGAATGGGAAGCGATCCCTGCAGGCTCGCCCATGTCTTTAAATGCTTGGTCTAAAGTTGGTAGTGTTGTTTGAGAAGGTATGGAACCCTTAGGAGGTGGAGCCATGATGGAGAAAATATGTCACTGGGGGCTGTGCTTTGAGGTTTTACACCCTGGCTCTACTTCCTGCTCATTTCTCTGCTTCCTGTGTGCAGATGGCATGCAATCCGCTAGCTTCCTGCTTTTGTCCCCATGCCTTCTCTCTGTGTTGTCATTTCACATTTGTTATGATGGCTTCTTCTATCACTCTAGAACTGTAAGCCAAAATAAATCCTGTCTTCCTTAAACTGCTTTTGGTTGGGGTATTTTATCACAGCCAACAGAAGATAACAAAGTCTCCACCTTCAGGCTTCTGTGACCTAATTCCTCTAACTAGGCCCCACCCTCAAGGATTCCTGCCATCTTCAGCAACGCCATCATTTTATGACTCTATCACTGCTTTAGTTTCTTGACTAGGTCAGAGCCCTCATGATCAGATCACTTTCCCAAAGTCCCAGCTCTGAAAATGTTGTATTAAGGCTCAAACCATTAACACACAAGTCATTTGGAACACATTTCCTATCCACATACCAGGCTGGTGGTTAGACAGTATGGAGACGCTGGACAAAGGGATGTGGTCCCAGGTAGAATAGCATGAGATTTTGTCAGACCACTCAGAGCACCATACAGCTTAAGACTTAATGAGTTTGTTTATTTCTGCAATCTCCTATTTACTTTTTGGAATCATTGTTGATGAAAGCGAAATGGTAGATAGAGGAGGAGTGTTGTACTCAAAACCAGTTACACACACATTGTACAAATGTGGCCGTCAGCTTGACAGCATAAAATATAAAGTGAAATGAGCAATTGTATTATGTTGTTCTGCTTAAGTTACTAGGACACAGAGTTTTCTTCTGCACTTCTTGTACAGAAGGACACATTTGTTACTTTACTATGTGACATCATGACCAAGGCAACTTCTAGAAGAGTTTATTTGAGGCTTATGGAAATAAGAGGGTTGGGGTCTGTGATGGCAGAGCAGAGGCTCCAGGCACCGGGAACAGCAGCTGAGAGCTCTCGTCTTGAATAGCAAGTAGGAAATAGAGAGGAAACAGGATGGCACTGAGTCTTTAACACATCAAACCCAATCCCCAGCGACACACATCTCTAACAAGGCCATACTTGCACGCCTCCTTACCTCTCAAACAGTTCCACCAACTGGGGACCAAGTACTCAAAGACATGAGCCTATGAAGACCATTCTCATTTAGACCCCACAGAAGGAAAAGTTAGTGTTTATATCTTAATAGAGCAGTAAATATGCCTCTGGTTGTCTCTTGTCAATTCACTATGTTGTACAACGGGGGTGGGGTAGGGGGGTGGTTAGCTTTCAGCTAGGAGAGAAGGTGTGATCCCGAGACACCGCTTAGAGAAGCAGGCTGTGTGATCTCATAGGCTTTCCAGAATAACCCTCGAGCCACCTGCTTCCGATCTTCTGGCTCACATGACGATGATACATGTGGTGACCTCTTCAACTCTGCCCTTCCACAGTGTGTGCCAGCCCCAGTTCCTATACTAAATCTGTCAGTCTTGGAATAATTTGACAGTCATTTTCCTGACTGAATCCTGGCTGGTACGTTGGAATTTCAGAAGTCGTTTATAACTTAGTCAACACTCGTGGAACTGAAACAGAAGTGTAGCTTCCAAAACACATAAAAAATATAATAGAAGTATAACTAAGAAAATAAACAGGAAAACACATCAGAAAGCAAGGTGACAGTGTGGCTTTAGGCATAGCACTTGTACCAACCAATGCCCAAGCTATTAAGTCCCTTTGAAGGGGCTGGAGAGATGGCTCAGTGGTTAAGAACATTGACTGCTCTTCCAGAGGTCCTGAATTCAATTCTCAGCAACCATATGGTGGCTCACAACCATCTGGAATGGGATCTGATCACCTCTTCTTGTATGTCTGAAGACAGCTACAGTGTACTCACATACATAAAATAAATAAATAAATCTTAATTTAAGAAAAATCCCTTTGATAATGGGCAGAGATTCTTGGCTGGAGTAAAAGTCAACACAGCTATCCAAAGGCTGCTCATCTGAGTTGATTGAAAATAATATCCAATGATTATAATTAAAGGATGGCAGGAATGTGTCAGGTGAATGTAAACAAGAAGGAAATAAGATTTAAGGGAATGAGGATTAAATAGGAGGATTAGAATATTTTTAAAAACCTGTCGATGCAACTGTTCAAAGCTGAGGTGGGAGAGAATCAGCTCACAGGGCAAGCCCTACTGGCATTCAGCTCTTTTCTGCCCTTCTACCTATCAGCAGCTAAGAGTTTGCATACGGACTATAGGCAAGTCTAGATAAGCAGAAAGGTCTGTGTTTCCCCTTGTCTCTTTTTACAAACAAGAAAATCTTTCCCCAGTGTTCCATTGCAATTCTTTAGTCTTATACTCTTCACCCACATTGCCTAAAATACGCAAGATGGAGGGGGGGAGGGTCAAACACAATGATCACCATAATTATTTTGTTAGACTTTTAAATGTTTATTCACTTGAAATACATTTGTGCATGGTGCTAGGCAAGGATCTAGCTCACTTTGATGAGTGTCTAAGTATTTGAATGCCATTGTTGACTAAGCCATAGTTTGGTGTCAGTGATTTGAATGCACCTTTAGCTCCATCCCCCTCCCCACATGCCTAGGTGTGTGTGTGGGGGGGCGCAGTAAAGTGTTCCAAGGTTACTTTATGTGAGTATACCAAAATCACCAACTGTATCCTGTTATCAAAAAATAACCTTTAAAAAAAATTTGTTATTGTCTTTGGGTTTCTATTGCTGTGAGGAGAGGAGACACTGTGACCACAGCAACTCTTATAAAAAAAAACATTTAATTGGGGGAGGGAGGGAGAGACAGAGAGGGAGAAAGAAAGGGAGAGGGAGAAGGAGAGACAGAGAAAGAGAGAAGAGAGAGAAGAGAGAGAGAGAGAGAGAGAGAGAGAGGAGCCTGGAGATGGATCTGGATGTAGAGTTCCAAGTCTGAAAGGTTCAGCTTCCAGAAGGCTGTGCCTTTCTCAGATCTCTGATACAAAAAAAAAAAAAAGTGTACCAAGAATGGAAATACTTAATTGCTCTAAATTTCAGGAGTGCTGCTGGTCCAAAGCTATAAATCCTGTGGTTTGTGACATCCGTCTTTCTCTCTCCCTCCTTTGCCCTCCCTCCCTCTCTCCTTTCCTCCTTTCCTCCAGTCTCTTCCTTTTCCCAGGTTTCGGTAATACTGTGGGTTGAACCTAGGGCTTGCACATGCTCGGTTTCTGTGAGCTAATGATCTAAGGCTTGAGACTTCCCTGTGCTGTGCACCCAGATGTGTATTTACATTGTTATTTCTAAGTGAGCTGGGCTTGAGGTTAACCAAGAATGTCTTCCTGTGACCTTAAATGTCTAGAATGATGACTTTGTATGATTTCCCCTTTACTTTCAATTTTCTGAATTAAAATAGTTTTCTGGCCAGCTGCCATGAAGCCTGGGTCAGAGGAAAACACTGTGATGAGCAAGTATGTGGTGGAGAGAAGGGAGAGAAGGAAGAGAAGCGAAACGGTTTGAGCATTACAAAGAAGGAAGATCTGAGATTTTTGTTGTTGTTTGTTTATGTTAGGGTTTTAATTTTCTTGTTTTTTTTGGTTTTTTGTTTGTTTGTTTGTTATTTGGGTTTTTTTGTTTGTTTGTTTTTTGGCCAGAGGTTGCAAGGATGGATATCGAGGGAAAGGGAAAAGAGTGGAATTCATAAAGAATCAATAAAAAGTTTTTAAAAACAGTTTTCATTGCACCCCATATAGTTTTTATTAAGTATCTACTAAGAGTGTACCCAGCTACAACAATAAATGAGCTGACAGTCAAATGTCATGGGGTAGGGCCTCTCCCCTACACCACTGTCTTTCTGCTCTGTCACCTTTAGATGCAAGCCTTCATCCACATCTGTGTAACTTCCTTGTGACAGATGGCTACTGCCCTTCAAGGACTCAGATCAACTTTAAGGGCAGAGATGAGAAAAACGGCTTGTTGTCCATGACCACACCCATGTCCCCCACTTCCACCCCCACCCCCACCCCCTTCACTGCAATGTTGAAGAACCTGGGAAGAGGAAAGCTGGGCTGGACAAGGGTGCCTAGATCTGACTTGTTACTGACTTTGTATGAAGCATTATTAGACCAGCCATGCTACTCATGTGCATATCACCCATGGCTGCTTCTGGTAGGACAGCAGAACTCAGCACAGAGAAGTGTGCACACTATTTACTGTGTAGGATCTTTACAGGAAAAACTTTGCAAATCCTTCAGCTAAAGGAGAAGGAAGGGCAAAGCATAGATATTGGAAAAACCACAAATAAGGGGAAAAAATCGAACACAATACAGGCAGCCTGTAACCCCTAAGGAAGAGCCCCACCCTTGAGGAAGGCAAACTGTTTAAATATCCAAACTCCACAGTGAAAAGGGCAGAAGTTGGAAAAGCAAAGAAAAGCTAATGCCTTCCTGTAAGGTTCCAGGCCCGCTGACAACCAGCCCTGAAGTTGGAAGGCCAGCAGTTTCCTCTTCCACTCCTTTTGTATTGCCTATTGTTCTTTGCAATGGGGACAGACTTGTAATCTCCTCAGGTTTCACACATCCCTCTGGGGTTCTTCAGGAGGAGAGTAAGAGGCTGGGCTGCTGAAGAAAGCTCAGTTTGCAGGCCTCTCTCCCTCCCTTGCCTTGCAAGCTAAACCAAGAGGAAATGGTTCTCATTGTATCCTAGCAAGTGTGTTGTGGCTGCTGACTAGATGGCAGTGTCCTGGGGATGTGCATTATAAGTTTTTGTCACAGGGGCTGCTGTCATTCTAGGCTAGGTCCTCTGGAAGGGTCTGGGTTTTACTTTGACCATGAAAGACGAGCTCCAGCACCCTGACAAATGAATGCTGATGACCGAGCTTGACTTGAAGCAAAAGAGATCCATGTCTCAGGCAAACATATAATACTGTCATGCTGGTCTGGGTGAACTTGACCCAGTTATATGACATGATGCAAGAACAGGACCAGCAGCCTTTGGCCAGCAGGGAGCAGGACCCTTCCCCTTCTGTGGCTTCATAATTTACATTTCAGATGTTTGAGGTCATAGTTTTAGACTGAGGCTAACTTGGGCGACTGAGGGAGGAGGAGCTCAACCTTGGGTATAAAATAAAACTTTCAAAAAAACCAGGTTAAGGTGGGGCTGGAGAGATCAGTGGTTAAGAACATTTACTGCTCTTTTAGAGGACCCAAGTTCTATTCCCAACATCCAGACAGATTATAACTACCTGTAACTCCAGCTTAGGAGGACCCAATAGCTCTGGCCTTCACAGATACCTGCTCTCTCTCTCTCTCTCTCTCTCTCTCTCTCTCTCTCTCTCTCTCTCTCTCTGACACATACATACACACAGGGAGAAAAGAGAGAGGGGAGGGAGAGGAAGAGGGAGAGAAAAGAAGAGAGGAACAAATTAAACATAATAAAAATTCTTAAAAAAAAAAAAGATTAAGGTCAACTATTGACTCATAGCTACAGGGAACTCGCCTCCCTTGTGTCTGCTGAGGTGTGTTTTCAAATGTAAATCTTATAAAGGAATGTCTGGGAGCCTCATCCAGAGTCTGATTGTGCTCTTCTGTGTAAGCGTGAGTCACTGTCACTGTGATGGCTGACTGACAGTTCAATCTCAGGCTCTTGGTTACCTAGGAGACAAGCTTGTGGGCTCCTCTATGAGGAGTGTCTTTTTTTTTTTCTTTTTTTTTTTTTTTTTGTTTTTGTTTTGTTTTGTTTTGTTTTGTTTTTTTCGAGACAGGGTTTCTCTGTGTAGTCCGGGCTGTCCTGGAACTCGCTCGGTAGACCAGGCTGGCCTCGAACTCAGAAATCCGCCTGTCTCTGCCTCCCAAGTGCTGGGATTAAAGGCGTGCGCCACCACCGCCCGGCCATGAGGAGTGTCTAGATTGGGTTAACTCAAGTGGGATAACCCACCCTAAGTGTAAGTGACATCATTCCGTGGCTGGGGTCCTGGAGATGAATAAAGAGGATGAAGTGAATGGATCACAAGCCAACATCCCTCTCTCTGCTTCCTGAGTTCAGACACACTGACCAGCCGCCTCATACTCCTGCCGTGGTAACTTTCCCGCCTTGATGGACTGCACCTTAGAACCAGGAGCCAGAGGAAAGGCTTCCCTAAGGGTTTGTTGAGAAAGTAGCTGATGTGGTCTCTGAGTGGGGGAGAAGGGCCGCTTCCCACGGGGGATGAAGTGGTGTGGCAACTGTACACATAGCAGTTAGCAGAGAACTTGAATGTTCTGGAATGGCTGCTGCCAGAGTCTCTATTCTTCTCTAATTCAGACTTATCAAAACCTCCTTCAGAGGCAACCCAACTCCAAACTTCCCCATTACCCTGGATTGGATTTATCCAGCCTTCTGCCTCTATATGGAAACAACACACAACACACACACACACCCCACACGCCCCACTCCTGTGATAACTGCCATTGCCTTTCCCTACCTGCCAGACTTCAAGAGAATCTGTGGAAGCACCATTCCCCCAGTACAATTTTTGGCACATCACAGACGTTGAATCCAGTTGTGCTTTTAACTCCAAATTCTCTTTGCAGGTAGCTGTGGGCATTGCCTGGGGCAGAGACCCAAGCAAGACAGCAAGGGTAAAATACCAGTTTTACACCAGTAAAACAGTGCTGAGTGGCTGTTGTTACTTTTAAATCTCTCTGCTTGTACCAGTTCGTGTGCATGAGCACATGCGTGTGCACACACCATATGTGCAGAGGTCAGAAAACAACTTTGGGGAGACAGTAGTCTCCTTTCACTCCTGGTTCCGGCATTAAACTCAAGTCATTCAACTTGTTCTACAAATGATTTTGCACACTAAGCCCTCTTACCAGTGCCTGGCTGGATTTTGAGGGCAAAGGAGGCGATAGTGGAATGAAACATGACAGGAGCACTCTGGGAAGAGAAAGCAGCACTATTTGTAAACACACTAAGGAGTGCTAATGTGATGTGCCCAGGGAACTCCAAGGACTCTGCCATGGAGGAATGAAGGCTGGGAGAGGCAGAGGGCAGCCTTAGCCAGATTGTGGAAAATCTTCTGAGCTATTCTGAAGGCTCCAGACTTACTTCATGGTAGAGCTGAGGAGGATGGCTGAAGGTCTTCGAGAGAGAGCAGTATGGTAGTATCTGAATTTCAGAAAGGGTGTTTTGTCTGCAGACTGGGCTGTGGGTTGATGGAGCAGGGGGAGCCCAGATGGTTCCAATGCAGTGCAGAGATCAGAGGCTGAATGCAGAATGGAGAGGAGCAGTTAGGTTGGCGTGTCCAAGCCACAGGATTGCTGTCTCTGGAGACTATTAACAGCACCTAAGGAGATGCTCTGGGTAGCTATAGCTTGGGGAATTAGGGAGAAAGTGTTTGTTTTCATCAAGATTGTTCATTCCAAACCAGCTGTGGTGGATCACATCTGTGATCCCAGCATTCAGGAGGAGGACACGAAGGATCAGGATTTTAAGGTTATCCTCCATGCATATGGAGTTCAGGGACCCTTTTTTCTTCATGTATTCTGCATCTCCATGCGTAGAGTTTGGCTCTTGTCTCACTCTGAGCCCATCGGCTTCTCTCTTGCCTTCCTCCCACTGTGGGCTGATATTGTTCTGCTTGCTAATTCTCTTTTTCTTGGACTTCACTACCCACTGTGTCTTGTTAAGGCATTTAGGACCCCAGTTCTCTGTAGCACTTTTGTTTCCATTCGGATCTGTTATAATTTTAATAGTTTTTACATTTTAAGAAATTTTTTCTCAATTTTTAAATTCTCTTATATTCCCTGCTTGACTTTGTGCTCATTATAAAGCCTAGACTGGTTGAGAATCCTTCTGCCTCAGTGTCTTAAGTGTTGGGAAACATGTGTGTGTGCAAGGCTCCTTCCAGCCTGGTGGTAACATACTCCTGCCTGTGATCATCCTACTATTCTGGTCCTTATCTGTTCAAAGACTCCGAATTCTTGTCTGGGGACCTTCCACCGCACTCATTGTTCCCATTGTCTTTGTTACTTTTCTACTGCTCAATCACCATGACCAAGGCAACTTATAAAAAAAGGTGGTTTGAGCTTACAGTTTCAGAGGGTTAAGAGCCCATCATGTGAGGCTGTAAGCAGCAGGCATGTTGGCTGGAGCAGCTGAGAGCTCACATCTTGATCTGCAGTTAGGGGGCAGAGAAAGAGAGATGGTGGGGTAGCGAGAGTGCCTTGGGGCTTACACACGTCTATCTCCTCCTCGGTGACATACCTACTCTAACAAGACCACGCTTCTTAGTCCTTCCCAAACAGTTCCACCAACTGAAGGCCAAGCATTCAAACATATGGGCCTGTGGGGACTGCTTTAAGGTTTTTTTGGTATGACCATGATCATGACAACTCTTATAGGGGAAAGTACTTAAATGGCGGTGGCTTACAGTTCAGGGGTTTAGTTTATTATTTAATAGACTAAATTAATAGTCTAATAATGCATCTATTATTGCCATGGCAGGAAGCATGATGGCATGCAGGTAGATACGATGCTGGAGAAATAGCTCAGAGTTCTACATGCATACCCTCAGGCAGCAGAAAAAGAGAGTGACAGTGGGCCTGGCTTGAACATCTGGAACCTCAAAGCCCACCCCAGTGACACACTTTGTCCAACAAGGTCACACCTACTCCAACAAGGTCACAACTACTCCATCGAGGCTATAACTACTCCAACAAAGCCACACCTCCTAATGGTACCAGTCCTGATGGGTCTATGGGGGCCATTGCCATTCAAACCACCACACTCATCATTCTTCCTCCTGCCTCACTCTTTCTTAGGACCAGCTCCTTGCACCTACGTGTCCCCAGCTGTAAGGCTGGCATCTTAGCAAATGTTTTACTAAGGGTCTTGCTGAATCCAAATTCTGTCATGTATCAGGTTTTCTATATCTTAAAAAGCCCATCACAGGCCTAGAGAGATGGCTTGGTGGTTAAGAGCACTGACTGTTCCTCCAGAGGTCCTGAGTTTAATTCCTAGCAACCACATGGCGGCTCACAACCATCTGTAATGGGATCTGTCGCCCTCTTCTCGTATGTCTGAAGATAGCTACAGGGTATTCATATAAACAACAAACAAAAATTTTAAATGCCCATCACATTCCTTTTTTTATATTTTAAGAAGATTTATTTTAGTTTTATATTTGTATCTGTGCATGCTCACATGCATGCACATGTGCCGGTATGAGTGCACATGCATTCGCACCGCAGTGTGCATGCCCACAGAGGTCAGAAGAGGGCACCAGATCCTCTAGAACTACAGTTACAGCTGCTGTGAATGGCCTGATATGGGTGCCTGGGAACTGAACTCTGGTCCTCTTCATGAGCAGAACTTGCTCTTAATTGATGAGCCATCTCTCCAGCTTCCTCATCTCACCATTATTGAAACCTTTTCATGTCAGATGTCTGACTCACCCATGATTGTAGAATGTATGAACATGCAAAGTGGATAATGCTTTCTTTAACTTACCAAAGAGGTTACTGTCTAGCTTCTTTGTATGTATTTACTAGGATGGCTAATGGAGGCCATCTATGTTTATGGTAAGAGCAGATAACATGAAAACCTATCCTCCCAGCCCATTTCGTGCATATACAATCACACGAATGTCAAGTATGACACTGTGTGGCAGGCAAGAAGTCACTCTGAAGTCACTTGTTTCCAGTGTCCTGCTTCACATCTGCACACAGTAGGCTGTCTGGAGACCATCTCTGACCTTGAGTCATAAAGGATGCTGCTGTCACCTCTGTGCTTCCCTCCCTTCATCTGCCAGACAAAACAACAATACACCCCAGTGTCTGGCACAGGAAGACTGTGGAATGTGAGGAAAAAACGTCCCTAGCTGAACTCTTCTGTCTTTGAGGCAAATGGCAGTTGTTCTATCGTGTCTGTTCAGTGCCATGGGATGTGAGATCAGAGACACAGACAGACTGCACTTTTCTGAGGTGTAGTTGGGGGAGGAGAAGAGGGTATGGGGAAAACTGTTTTCCTCTGGAACAGCAAGGGTAGAAGAGGCACAGGAGTCCTTCTCCACGTTCAGGGCTAGAGACTAGAAGAGCAAGCCAGCTCCGCCAGGCTAGGGATTGACTGCCTTCTGTTTTCATTGTCATCAGTGCTGCTATTGTTTGAGGTTTGTTTGTATTTTGAGACAGGATCTTGCTATGTATCCCTGGCTGTCCTCGTATTTCCTGCATCTCCTTGAATGACCTCAAATGAGGCAATTCTCCTTTCTCAGCCTCCCGAGTGCTGGGATGATAGACATGAATGCCATTTCTTATTTTTTTTCCAAGCAAATCTGTTTGAATTAAGTTTGTTGGTAAACCCTGGCTTTCTCTTTCTGGCACATTCTTTGTGATGGTACTGCTAGGTCCTCTCTCGGGAGTGATGAGCTGCTCCCATTGAAGGGCAGTTTGAAAAGGAGCTCACCACTCAGCCAGGAGGAGGGAAAGGGAAACCTCTCTGTGCTAACACAGCACCTTCAGGCTAACGCCTTCTGGAAGCAGTGATCTGCCCTAGTCACAAAGGGCAAGATCTGGTACAGGAAGCCATGGAAGGGATTGCCTAGGAAAAGCTGTGATGGGAGCTGTGGTCTCTCTTGGAGGGATGGAGCCAAGCCATAACCACTTATGTGCAAGGGATCCTGGGAAAGGTATTGCCTGACCTCATTTTGCCCCACTCACTTATTTCTTCTACACTTACAGTGCCAAACAGGAACCCATATCCAAGAAGACTATGGATGTTGTCCACTCACTTTAGCATCCTGGACACAGGGCAGGTGGGGAGCCAGAGGTGGGGTTGTAGCAGAAGGAAATGGGCACAGCAGAAGTGACCAGCTAGCAGCTTCCTTGCAAAGTTAAAACAGCAGAAGACTAGAGTGCTGGGACCCTGGGTGATAGCCAGGTGTTGTTACAAGTCAGGGTCTTATACAGTGCCGCACATGTGGAAATCTACATAGCCTTTTGTAAAAAGCAGCTTGGCCACAAGAAGAGTTCTAAGGCTGGCACAACACTGGTAAGCTTGAATCAACATCAAGACTCTTCCCTGAGTCCTTATTTTTAAAGACAAACATTTGACTAGAACTGTAGCTTCTAAAAGTGGGGAGTTAGTTAAACCCATGGTACATCTATAGGACCTTGAAAAGCAAGTTCCAAATTAGACAGTTGTTCACGATGGTGAACAACATGTGTCCAATGAGCACCTGCCATATAGCTGTCCTGAACGGAGGTGGACTGTAGGCATGCCATAGATGCAGGACTTCTAAAAGCATAGCGTCAGAGACTAAAGGTGTAGTTCAGTTAATAGAGTGTTTGCTTTGCATGTGTGAGGCCCTGGGTTCGATCCCCAGCATTTAATCAAATAGTTGTGCATGCTTGTGACCCCAGCATTTAGGAGGTAGAAGCCGCTACACGGTGAGGTGGAAGACAGCCTGGGCTACGTGGGATCTTGTCTCAAAAACAATGATTATATCAATACATACAATCATGTACTGATTACATGATGAAATGATAATACTTTGGATATGTAAAAAAAAAAATATATTGCTAAAATCAATTTGACCTGATTTTTGTAATTTTATAAGTAAAGTTATTGAAAAAATTGAAGTCAATACATATTTGCAATATATATCTGTTCGACTAAGTGATTGTTTTTTTTAAAGTTTTTTTCAAATGATGGGTATGTGTGTGAGCCTATGTGAAGAACTGGAGTCACAGGCAGTGTGAGCCACCATATGGGTGCTGGGATCTGAACTCAGGCCCTCAGCAAGAGCTGTCAGCTCCCTAAACTACTAGCCATCTCTTCAGCTCAGATAGAGCAATTCTAAAAGAAAAAAAATCCACATAATGGGGAAGAATGTGTTTCCAAACAATATCAAAGAGCAGGATGTTTTAAAGGTTTAATACTCTACGTAAATCAGCACATATCTGATAACAGGGCAAAGTGGCGTCATGGGTCTCCTGGTGAGAGTACCTAGAACACAGCTTCACTTGGGAAGTATTCTGTCCCAAACAGATGGCCTGGATCTAATCAAGGGGAAACATCAGACAATTAAAGTTGAGGTACACTGTAAAAACAGTAGCCTGTGTCCTTTAAATGATCAATATTAAAAGACAAAAATCTATGAGAAAGGGTTATACCGATACAAAAACTCTCATCTAAAAGGGAGTAAGAGATGGTTTATTCTGGAGCCAGTATAAGAGGCCATGGCCCAGGGAACACAGATTTAGGTTACTTCAAATTCCATGTCCCAACATGGAAGCAGTTCCATGAAGTTTTTCTAGTTTTACAAAACAAAGAAAACCATAAATCAAAGCAAATTTAAAATATGTTGACGGGTACATCAGAGAGGAAAGAAACATCAAGATGGGGGAAGTTTTTCGCTAGGTCCGAGATACTCTCTGATGACCTCTTGGATTGGGGGAAGCTAGTGTTCTGCTAGTTAATAGTGTCTAAGTTAATAGTATCATGAGGAGTTAGTTCAGATGCAGAGTGGGGAGGGGAATGGCTATTCCAGAAGCTAAAACTAGCCCAAGATAAAGTAATCAATTAACCTCTGAACTTACAAAATTTGTCTCTTCATATACTGAAATTCCAATCTGTCCATCAGTCTCCTTCCACAGACACAGATGCCTTCCAGGAGTTTTTGTTCAGTCAAACAGTTTCTTTCCAGATATTTTATTCACTGTTGTAAATTAAGAATTAAAAAAAAAAAATTTAACTATCAAATGCCACATTCTTTTTAATGCTTAAAGAGTGGTGCTGGAACTGACAAAATCAGAATATACAGTATGCAATAGGTTTTTTTTCTCCCATAGTTCAATGTCCTTACTTTAATGGTTGTGTTCTGGCTATGTGACAAAATGCCCTTGACCATAGGAAGTACACACCAGGGCTGGGGAGATCACTCAGTCAGAAAAGGGTGAGGACCTCAGTTCAGACCCCGCCCCCAAATTGAGGTGTGGTAGCTCTGGCTGTAATAACAAGGCCTGACAGAGACAGGCAGGTCCCTGGAAGCTTCCAGTTTTGATAAGGTGCTGTATGGTAAAGTTCCAGGCCATGAGAGACCCCAAAACAAGTCCTTTACCAAGGTTTCCCTCTGACCTCCACGTGAATACTGTGCATCCCTGAACTGGCACGTGTGTGCGCGTGCACACGCACGCGTGCGCGCGCGCGCACACACACACACACACACAGAGGTGGGGGTGGTGAGGAAGAGAGTGCATACTGAGAGATTCAGAGGTAAAGATGTTTGCAGTTTCTTCTCCAGTGGTTCATCATAAGTCACTGCAAGCGCGGCAGTGTTTGTGTTTACAGAAAGAAAGCAAGTGGGAATCCATTAAGCTCTTTTTGTATCTTCTCTATAAATTTAGAATATATGAGAACAAATGTAAGTAAAATTCTTTTTTAAAATTTATTTAATTATTTAAATCAAATTGTAATTTACTTATTCACATAGGGGTTATAAACACAAAAAGGCAGGATGTGGGAAGGGGATGACACCGGAGCATAGGTGTTCAAGGGGAGTACAGATATCTTTCAGAACAGGGTATCAGCTGGGTGAAGGTTCAGGGGACAGGTCACTATGACTCTGCCTAAGATTCACTGTCCGCCGAGGCTACCTATTTACAAGATCTATGACTACTCAGGCTGGTAAATTTCCACAAAAGCTGCCTGTTTACAATAGCTAATAGCCATCTGTTTCAGTGTTCCACAGAGACCCAAGACTTTGTGTTAGCATGTATGTATGTCAAGTCTATTGCTGATTTTAGTCCTATGGCTGATTTTAGGTCTTCAGTGTATAAGCAGGGCTGCCCCTGACATCTTCTCCCTTCTCTAAGTATAGAAGGGCTGTGACAATTCTAATCTTGCGAAGGCGGGGATAGAGGCCTGACCTCCAATAATTGAAGGGGACCTTGTAATGGCTCCAGTCCTCCTGTCGTTGTCCAATGAGGCATGAGGGCCATACCCATCCTGATGTCTTTTTCCTGGAGAGGGGATAATTTTGACATCAGCCCCTATGCAGTCAGGCTTGTCCCTCAGGGAACCCAGAGAGATATTTTTAACTTTTATTTATATTCCCTTGCAGTGCTTAGCCTCGCAACCTAAGCAAGAATTCAGATCGTCAGTTAGAGGGGTTCTGGGTGGTCCCTCTCTGCTTGGTCTAGGGGCAGAAGTCCTTCTTTTAGGTTGGGTGGAGATGGGTTTTGGAACACCCTGGATAAAGTAACAACCTCATCTTGAGTCTCATGGTCCTCCATAGCTAACTTATGACAGTGTATCTGAATAGGTTTTGCTACCAAATTATCTATCTGTTGTATTACAAAGTTAGTCAGTCTATTTAAGGCTCAGGGACCAAAAGAAATCAGCAAAAATAACCCAATTAATGGTCCCAAGATGGGAGGAAGTAGGGTTGAGAACCATGGAGAAGTTGAAAATCAATTTTTGTACCATCTCTCGTCTTTCTTTCTCTCTCTGTCTTTTCTCTGGGCCTTCTCTGACTTTTTTCATGCTCTCTTTAACCATCCCTGTCTTGTCTATGTAAGAGCAACATTCTTCTTTAAGAGCTGTACACAGTCAAGAGCTGTACACAGTCTTTTCTATTGTAAAAGACTAAATCAAGTCCAATAAAGTCCTTTGCAATTTTCGGAGATCATTTCAGACAGCGAAACGAAGGATTTCTTCAGATTAGTGATGTCAATCTAGCTGTTTGGTGTCCTTGTCAATGGCCCATCAAAGGTCTGAGTAGTATAAGTCCAGAGGCCAGCATCAGGATTAGAACTTCTACCAGCAGACATCACAGGTGTTTCATTTTTACCTATACAGGTGGAGCCATGAGTCCCTCCTGTAAAATTCTATTAAGAATGGAATTGTGGGCTGGAGAGATGGCTCAGCGGTTAAGAGCACTAGCTGCTCTTCCGGAGGTCCTGAGTTCAATTCCCAGCAACCACATGATGGCTCACAACCATTTGTAATGGGATCTGATGCCCTCTTCTGGGGCATCTGAAGACAACGACAGTGCACTCATATAAATAAAATAAATAAATAACTCTAAAAAAATGGAATTGTTTGAAAACCCAGGAGATGCAGAACTAGTAAAGGCACTAGAAAGGCTTCGTCCAGCTAAGCAAAAGGTACCTGTACTTTTCCACTTTCTCCAGCTGTGCTCCTTGCCACACAGTATGAGGAAGCTGCACAGCCAAGCAGATATGCTATTCAACCCATTCTAGAACTCAGTGCTCAGAGCCTTGTATTTCCCTGCATGAAAGTCTACTCACTTCTATGCTTGTACATATCTGAACCCCTTAAGAGCCCAGGACCCCAGTATGTTCACCCCTAGACCAAAGGACAGATGTTTGGAGAGGGTACATGGCATGGAACTTGGACATAAAGGCCAGGGTATCTGTGTGAATCTGAGGGACTCTACTTCCCTTGCAGCACAGGATGGCAGCAGGCAGGAGACGAGAAGGCACAGTTTACAGGCTTCAGGAGGCCAGAACTACGTTCCTTGTGCAGATTCATGTCTGACCTTGTGGGTCACTGGTTTGACTGAGTGTGTTTGACTTAGAGGGGCTCAGCCATATTTATATGCAGTTTGTCAGCCAAGACCTTCTTCCCAAGAATTTGAATGTCTCACTATAGGATGTGAAGGGGCAGAAGCCAAGAGAAGCTGCCCACACAAGCCAGTACCAACCTGAGCCCTGAGGTGACACGGGAAGAACCTGGACTGCCCAGATAGGGTGGGGCTGAGATAACCCAGGGCCCCCAGGGAAAACAAACACTTTCTAAGAAAAGCTCTCCCAGGGGATCATGGGTCAGCACTGAGAACAGAGCACTTTCTGTCTGGCAGGGATCTAATCTCCCACAATTGGGAGTGTCACCTGGAAAAACTTTTGAGACTCATGTCTCACCTACTTCCACAGAACACATGGAGGCAGGAATAGGGAGTAAGAGCTAAGATCCCAGGGTAAGACCCAGAGCTGGGAGCCTAGGCTGAGACCATGCCAGCTTCTTGGATCTCATGCATTTAGAATACTGAGACCTCAATGGACAGGATTCTGGGGAGATTTTCCAACGTGGGCTCAGTCCTAGGGCTAGCAGAAGCTATCAGCCTCACTGTGAGGAGGCTTGCAAACGCCTGGAGCTATTTCCTTTGCCTTTGCCTCTATTTATCTCCATCCCTTCTCTTTTCCTTCTCTTTCCCTCTCCCCTCTCCTCTTCCTTTCCCTGCCCTAGCTCCTCCCTCTCTCTCTCTCTCTCTCTCTCTCTCTCTTCCTTCTCCCTCCCTCTCCCTCCCTCCCCACTCCCTCCTTCCCTCCCTCTCTCTCTCCTCTCTCTCTCTCTCTCTCTCTCTCTCTCTTTCTCTCTTTCTTTCTCTCTCTCTCTCTCTCTCTCTCTCTTATATATATATATATATAATATAATATATATTATTATATATATATTACACACACATGTGTGTGGAGGTCAGAAGACAACTTTCAAGAGTTGGTTATCTTCTACCATGTGGGTCCCAGGGACCTACAGCATAGGCCATCAGGTTTGACAGAAAATTACTGTACCCACTGGGCTATCTCTCCAGTCTGTCTTTCTTTTCTTCAAGGTAGGATCTCATTGTGTATTCCAGGCTGCCCCAATTCCAAGACCCTCAGCCTCCAAAGAGCTGTAGCTGAGATTGTCTTTTTAGGAAAAAAAAATGTCTTTTTAAAAGTATTTGTTTCATTTTATGTCTATGAGTGTTCAGCCTGCACTATATGTAAGCCTGGGACTCTTGAAGTTCCGAACAGGAAGTCAAACCAAATGGAATTAGAGTTATGGGTGGTTGTGACCCAACCCCCCCCCCCCCCATGTTGGTGCTGGGAGCAGAACCCAGGTCTTTCCAAGATCAGCCAGTGCACTTACCCACTGAGCTGTCTCTCCACCCGAGGTCAGACGTCTAATTCTTTGCATACCTGGCTTCTTTATTTTATTGTATGTGTATGAGTGTTTTGTTTGCATTTGTGTTTGTGTACCACATGTGTGCAGTAGCCTCAGAGACCAGAAGGTTCAGATTCCCTGAAACTGGAGTTGCAGATGGTTGTGAGCTGTCCTGTGGGAGCTGGGAATCAAACTAGGGTCCTCTGAAAGATCAGCCAGTACTCTTAACCACTGAGCCATCTCTCTGGCCCAGCTAACTTCTTTTTCATCTTAGGTTTCAGCTCCAAGACCCCCTCTCAGATGCCCCCTTAAGCCTGCCAGGGAACCCCATACCTAACAGCCTCAGCTCTCCTCAAGCACACCTTATCCTCCAGTTCTCAATACTTCTGTCTTGTATTCTTTGTGCCCTTTAGTTATCTTTAATACCCCTCTCTTTAGAACATAGCTTTATCAAAGCAGATAATTTTACCAGAGTTATTTACTACCACAGTCTCAGCCTATGACTAGCAGATAGTCGATATCTGTAAGTAATAGATAACCAGTATTTATTAAAGGAATTAAGTTGCACCTATCAGCCAGCCCTTCTAAGCTTAGCTCAAAAACTTTTCTCTGCAGGATACTCAACAGCTGATAACCTTGCAGTGTCATGGGACATGCCCCCAACAGCCCAGAGCAAACCAGACATTAACAGGAAATATATTCTTATTCTGTAAAGTCGATGGTTACATAATTTTTAAGAAGTTTAAATTTTCATTTATTATTATGAATGTGGGTATCCATGCATGGTGGGGAAGGCATATGTGTGCTATGGCATGTGTGTGGCGAGGACGGCTGTGTAGTCAGCTCTGTCTTTCCACCTTTATGTGGGTTCTGAGACTTGAATCCAGGTTGTCAGGCTTGTGCCTTTACCCACTGAGACCAGCCTTGAAGGTTTAGATTTTTATTGCTGAGTAGTAAGTCACCAGAGTGTAGCCCCTTAGAACCTCAGTTTATTACCCCAGTCTTTGTAGGTCAGGAGTCCGGTGACTTTTAGCTGAGTCTGCTCAGAGTCACATAGGAATGAAATAACAATTTAGCAGCTGTGTCTTCATCTGGAAGCTTGAATGGGGAAGGATGTGTTTCCAAGCTCCCTTGGTTGGTGACAGAATTTGGTTCTTTAATAGTGTGGGATGGGGTCCCTGGTGTCTTGCTGGCTGTTGACTGGTAACTAGAGTCTGCTCTCAGGACCTTGCCCTGTGACCTACTCCACCCCAGCAGGAGACAACTTTCTGAACACTGAATCCTTCTCCAACTTGGGTTTCTCTCATAATTCAGTTTTCCCCATCTGCCAGGTGGGTTTCTGAGACTGAATTCAGGTCATTAGACTTGGCAGCAAGCACCCTTACCCACTGAGCCCTCTCACCAACCCTCTCTTTTAACAATCCTCCCTCTATGGTTTGTCAAGACTTCCTGGATAGTCTCCCAATCCTCCCAACCCCCAGCTTCTCCCCTCCATTCTGTTGTGACTGGCAATATTGGTAACTGTTCTGTCCTCCTGAAAAGGGAAAATCCTTTGGTCTTCAGCAGTCAGCCCTGGTGAGGGAGAGAGCTGGTAACAAAAGACACACTTCCAGTGCTAGGAAGCTTGGGGTATCAAGGGTATGGATAAATCTGGAAGCCCTAGGATTCCCTTCAGCAATGGAAATCACCCACTCCACTTCACCCAGCTGGACCATTCTCTTTTGCCAAGCCTCCCCTCCCTGCCCTGGTCTCCTTCCCACCCACTGTTACTCCATCTGCCACACTAGCAGGCATCCATCCCAGCATAGAATCCAGTCACCATTTTTTCATTTGTTTGTTTGTTTAGACAGGGTCTAGCAGTGTACTCTGCGATGGTCTCAAGGTCTCCTTCTTCTGTCTCCCCTTCCCGGGTGTTGAGGTTAGAGGCATGCTCATTTGTGTGCATGGCACAATTGCCCTGCTACAGCTGTGGGACTCGGAACATGGGAATGCTGCGTAAGCAAGAAAGGGAACATATTTAGAATGTTTATGACCTTTTCTTAAGGATGTTTTTTGTTTGTTTGTTTGTTTGTTTGTTTTGAGACAGGGTCTGCCTATATAGTGCTGGCTGCCCTTGAATTCACAAAGATCCACTTATCTCTGCTAGGATTAAAGGTGTGCACCATCACACCAGGCTTAAACTTTTAAAATTTGTATGTATATGGGTGCTTTGCTGGCATGTGTGTCTTGTGTCATGTGGCTGGTGCCCATAGGAGTCAGAAGAGGGTGTCCCTGGAACTGGAATCACAGATAATTGGGAACCACCACGGGTTCACTGGGAACTGAGTATGTTCCCTGGAAGCAGCAGTGCTCCTTACCATGGAGGCGTCTCTCCGGATGTCTGATTCTGAGTCTTTACAAACCATAGAAGAATTGGTGAGGAGGGAGGGACAAAGAGATACACACACACACACACACACACACACACACACACACACACAGAGGGGGGCAGAGAGAGACAGAGAGATGGAGAAAGACAGAGACAGAGACACAGAGAAAGAGAGACATACAGAGAGAAGGGTGCAGCCAGAGAGTCTTGAAAAGTGGGTCAGGCAAGGACCCAGGCTGACTAGGAGTCAGCCAGGCGTCTCTTCAATGCCAAGATAAAATCAAGGCGTCTGTCCTGCCCAGGCCTGAGACCAATTCAAGGTCTGGGTCCCAGTATTGTTTTCTAAACTGTGTGATCTTTAACCATATCTTTCAGTTGCGGGTCTGCCCTATCCCATGCATGTTCACTAAGATTGAGGCTGTCAGGTAAGACTTTCCAGGGTCTTAGGACTTATTAGTCTTTCAAACACCCTGGATTCCACCATGACTCGGATGCCCTGAAGTGGCCCAGAAAGTGGAAAGGACAACTCCCTCTCAGTGGCCCAAGAACAGGTGCAGGAGTCTATGGAGCAATCCAAGCCCTGGATTGCTTGGAATTAGCAATAGGTCTCAAATACTGAGAGTGCTTCCACAGGGTGACTACCTGTGTGCACCTGACCTGGATAGTGCAGTCTGTAATTAGCCAGGGTGTCTTGGAATTAACAAATGAACTAATCGAGTTATACGAGGATAGTCATAAAGCAAAACAAAAAAACGCTGAGCTTGCAAATTCTTTAACTCCATCATGTAGCTTTTATTCTCATTAATACCTGTCCAGGGCACTGTGACTTGTCTTCCCCAATGTCCAGACTCTTGTGTGGGTGGTCAGGAGCTCGGCAGAGGAAGAAGAAAGGGAGGAGGAAGAGGAGAATGAGAGGAAAAGACCAGGTGTGATACTTCTGAGAAGATAATTGGAAAATTCTATAAACTGGGAGGATTAGTGGGTGGGAAGTGGAGGGGAAAAAATCAACAAAGAGTAGTGAATGAAGAAAAGAAGATCAGGAAAGAGCTGGCCCTGGGCATTTGCTTTTCCTTGGTACTCTGCTCCTAAACAGAATCCAACTTTGTCCTTGACAGTGGGAAGAACAAGAGGGACAAAGCCTATGGGCCCCGAGGATGTTGAGATAACAACTGGAAAATCAACTGGCCCAGAGAAGTCTCAACACCTGGAGAACACCAGAGCATCTGGCCCAACACCTGGAGAAACATCTGGCCCTGAGAAGGTCCAACACCTGGAGAACACCAGAGCATCTGACCCAACACCTGGAGAGACAACTGGCCCTGAGAAAGTTCAACACCTGGAGAACACCAGAACAACTGGCCCAACACCTGGAGAGACAACTGGCCCTGAGAAGGCTCAACTCCTGGAGAACACCAGAGCATCTGGCCCAACACCTGGAGAAACAACTGGTCCAGAGAAGGCCCAACACCTGGAGAACACCAGAGCATCTGGCCCAACACCTGGAGAAACAACTGGCCCTGAGAAGGCAGTGGGGCACTGCGGCAAGACCCACAGTCCCAGGTGAGGAGTGAGCTAACAGGTTCAGAGCTGCTGAGAGGGCATTGAAGGAGGCTGGAGTCAGTGTAGGAAGTGTTCAGGCCAGTGTTCTACACAAGGAAGCAAGCTGCTTTCAGCAGCAACTTGCTTCCCAATTAGGGAGGAGCAAAACTCTCTTTCCAGGCCCATAATGTGTCTCCCAGCACATAGCAACAGACATAGTGTAGACTTTGAGCCAGCAGAGAGCTGGCAAGAGGCAGAGTCACAGGTGAAGCAGAGCAGAGAAAGCACCATGCACAGCTCTCTGTCTCCCACCCCCCCCCGCCTCCGCACCCCAACCTCCCACCCCCAAGATCATATTTCTCCTCCGTCATAGTTACTTTTCTCTTCACTGTGACCAAACATCCCACAAGAAGGGAGAGTTAATTTTGACTCATGCTCCAAGATGATACAGTTAGGAAGATGATACAGTTAGGAAGATGATAGTTAGGAAGGCAGGAGAGTGAAGCAACTGGCCACATCATGTCCACAGTCAGGAGGCAGATAAAGGACACAAAGTGGGACCAGGCTGTAAAACTCAAGGCCCACCTCAGATGACCCACTTTCTCTATCAAAGCTCTCTCTTCTAAAGATTCCACGGCCTTCCCAAACAGTACTACCAAGCTCATGAGTCTGTAGGTGACATTTTACACTCAAACCTCATCTTCCAAGCAGCATAGAGATCCACCTCTAAGACACCTCCTCTCTTGTGTCACCATCCTGTTAACAGTGTTTGTGTGTCTTCCGCCTCAGGCTTTGATCAGTTCACACTGCCTGGTAGTCTGTCACCCTATAATTCTTGAACCCCGGGTCGAGGCTGGGTTTGCTGCTGGAGTGAGTTGCAAGCCATTTCCTGGATTCCCAGTGTTCAGTTCTACCTACCAATTTCTGAAATATGTGCAAAGAATTTCATGTCTAGGAGGAAAAGGCTCCTCAGACCTAAGTTTGCCCTGGAGGTTTTTCTAATTTATCCATTGTAGAACCAGAATTTTGCTTTTCCAACTCTGAGAGAGGTTACCTGTTTAAGCATTTATCTTGAACAGTATTGACACGCACTGAAGACAAGACTAGAGACATCACAGTGACAAGCCTGGTGTATTGAGAATGCCTAGGGCATGTTTTCTAATGAGGCTCATGCCTAGGACACACAAGGGGCTGCAGTTCTCCACTCATTTCCAGCCAGTGGGCTCCTGGCCTTGACCTCATGTTAGAATATCTTCCAGTGAATTCTGATGTGACTTAGGAACCTAATGCTCGATTTCATTTGAACTTTATTGCCCCATTACTGAGGTCAGAATGTGAAATGTCTCCCAAAGACTTGTATGTTTGAGCACCTGGTCCCCGGCTGGTGGTGTCATTTTAGAAGGTTGAGGATCTTTACAAGGTATAGCATCTCTTGAAGAAGTGGGCCACTTGGGATAGGCCTTGAGGAACTTTATAGACCAAGCCTACATCTTGATAATTCTCTGTTTCCTTCCCCACCAAGATGTGAGGAGGCATGGAGTCCCAGCAACACATCCCTGCCATCACGGACCTCAGTTTGCGGACATATTTTCCTGTCTGTGGTGGATTGTATGCCCCAGACTGTCAGCCAAAATAAAACCTTCCTCTTTTAATTTGCTTTATATCAGATAATTGGTCATGGCAACAAGAAGAGTGGCAAATGTAACCATAGGTCTGTTTGGGCCTCTGACTGGCTCCTTTGAAGAACACATTCATCCATTTACTTGTGGGTTCAGCAACCTAGGCTGTAACTACAGGGAACAGCCATGTAAGAGACCTTGGTTATGATGTGTTAGTTTACACCTGAGTTCAAATCCTGGGACTGATAGTCATGATCTATTATCACATCCTTGACTCAGTCATTACCTCATAAGCTTCACTTTCTCTGTCAGAAAAAAATGATAATAGTATCCAAATAATATGTAGCATATGGTGACAAGTGTCTATTGACTTGTATTGTTTGGTCATTATCTCTCTTGGACTATTAACTGTTACTCACCATGAAATAAGGAAGTCTCAGCCAATAAGGCAATAAGAAAGGAAATCTTAGACTCTCCTTCATCTCCTGAGATCGTCTGGGCTCTCCTTAAGCTAATCCTTAAGCTAATGTATGTTCTGCCAGGAGGACAGGGGCTTCATCTGTTAGCTAGTAATAGACAAACTTTCAAAGGAACTTTCGTTAGGATCATAGCAGATGTGACCCACTTCCTTACCCTATAGCTTGCCCTTCTGGGCTTCTTAATCTGAGTGTGTGTGGTCATGCTTCCCAATGCCTGGCCTCATTCAAAAGGAAGCAGGACCTTTGCCAGTGACCTCCATCTCTGGTTCAGGATGCATTTGCTATTGAGCTTTGGATCCAGTGTCTGGTCCTGTTGAGGAGAGGTTCCTGCTCTAGTTTTCCCCTTCCTCTTCATATCCAGCAACAGCTGAGCTGGGAGTAGTTGTGGACACCTGCGTGTCCTCCATGCTCTATCACATGACACCCTGTGCCTGATCATGTGTTGGCTCGCCCTAAAGACTGGTCCTTCACCTAGATACCTTCTCCTGCATTCTCATAGGGGTGACCTCCTCCCTAGATAATAACACAGACCCTGTTCTGCATCTTAGCCAGTGGCCAAGGTCTAATTCCTGACCTAGATTCTGGATCTTCCTCCAGGCTGAAGTCTCCTTCCCATCCTCAGCCCACAGATCCATTTGCATACCCCTTGACCTGGTACTTACATACATTTGCCCTGCCCACTGGTCAGGATGAGTTTGGAAGTTGTTTTTCTACCTCTATATTTTCCCTGTTTGCTTTGGGCTGACTGAATCCCTTGTCTTAGAACAGTTTCTCTAGCCCCAGCCCACCCAGTACAGATGCATGGACTTTTAAGAATCTAGCTCCTGGGCAGGCATGGTGGTACACAACTTCAACCCAGTGCTCAGGAGGCAGGGGCAGGGGAATTTCTGAGTTCAAGGCTAACCTAGTCCACAGTATGAGTTCCAGGACATCCAAGGCTGCATGGAAAGACCCTGTCTTAAAAGACCAAACCAAACCAAATGAAAAGAATCTAGCTCTTGCTAGTGGCATGGTCTTGGGAAAGAAACATAACCTTAACATATTTATGTATCTGTATTTTCTCATCTACAATTGGAAACTAGGTGTGACTGTCCGTGTAAATTAGCTTAATGCCAAGCACACAGACACTAATAGCCGGCAATGGGTGAAAGGCAATTTGATCTTTGTGAGAAGTGGAGGGGGAGGGGAATGGGGGATGGGAGATGGGGAGAACAGGACACAGACCTTGGATTTTTGTTTACAGTTCTCATTGCTCCCTGGAAAGCTGGGGTGATGGCCCTCCTCCACTTGGTTGTTTCCCAGCTAGCACACAGAACTCAAAGAGGTTCTCAGGAAGGACTCTGAGGTGTTGGGCAGAATGGTCCAAGGGCCCAACCATCTCCTGGACCAAAGATACAGGAGCTACTCAAAACTCCAGACTAGGGGCTCTGGACAGAAATACTAGCCATGGAGAGGAGACTGTGTGGGAAAGGATGGGAGTCGAGGTGAGAGCAGAGGAAATGAGAGTGGGAACAGCCAGTCAGAGAGGCAGAGGCAGCAACTATAGGCTCTTCTGGGCAAGGACAACGTTTAGGAAAGCCAGATGCCCTCCTATTCCACTCTGTCAAGCTCGTGGGCAGGGCTGAGCTGGGCCTGAGCTGTTTGCTCAGTCATCAGCCCAGTTAGCTTCAGCCCTTCCCAAGCTCTAGTCACACTTCCCATTGGAAACACGCTTCTGTCCCCCTCACAGATGACAGAGTGATGAAGAACCAGGAGCCTGGAGATCGGATCTGCCTCTGATCCTGGAGGCTATGACACAGCACACACTCCCTGGAGATCGAAAGCGGAAAGGACAGACCTGCTAAGTTTGTAAGCCTGGAACCAAAAGACACAAAACAAGTTCCTAGGATCTTGTTCCTCTGTCTCAAGAATGTCAACTCCTGCAGAATTTATCTGGAAAAAATTTCAACTATAGCCAAATGAGAGGCAGTTGAGGATGCCGCAGCTGAGGATCCTGCTGGGAAGACTATTGAGAGATTCCAGTTCAAGGACAGCATGGTCCTCTGACTCCCCAGTGAGAACAAGTTGGAGACATCAACCATCATCAGTATCACCCCCATCATGACATCTTCATCCTCAGCACAAGATGGTGTGGGGTCATCCCGCTGGTGCTCCAGTCTCCTGCCATGGTGTACCTTCTTTGTGCCGCACTAGTTCGGCAAACCCCAGCTTCTCAATTGGTGGGTCCTGAGTGTTGGGGTTGTGAAACTTAGCAACAATAGAATGTGTTTGGATGTATACTGAATGAACAATTAATTCAAAATCAAACACATAAGGGAACCAAGGTGTTAGTTACTTCAGCTACATCACCGAGCTATGTGGCAGGCTAGGCTCTGAACACATAGCATAGGCACTTTGCCCTGCCTATGCCTTTATGCCAGTCAGTGCCAATAAGCTCAGCCTGCAACAAACGTGCCTCAGCCCTCAGCTCAGGTTCCAGCTGTAAGGGCTTTGAAGAATTTTCTGCTCTTTTTTTTTTTTTTTTTTCTTGTAGCTATGGCTGGCCTGGAACTCACTCTATAGACCAGGCTTACCTTGAGCTCATAGAAATCCACCTGTCTCTGCTCAGATTAAAGGCATGAATAATTTTCTGCTCTTATAGAAATAGAATGATTTAATGGAAGGAATTTTAATATTTCCCTACCTTCAATCCCTCCATCAGATTGCATTCTGTTAAGATGTTTGATTTTAGAAAATTCTGTTGGAGTTGCTGATCTGAGTTTCTTTTTAAAAAAAAAAAATCAGTCATACATAGTGCCTTTAATCCCAGTACTCAGGAGGCAGAAGCAGACAGATCTCTGTGAGTTCAAAGCCTGCCTAGTCTACATAGTAAGTTCTAGACAGCCAGACCTGTACAGTAAGATCTTGTCTTGAAAAACAAAAACAAACAACAAAACCCAAAATGTATCATTCAATGGTGCTGGAGAGATGGCTCTCCAGTTAAGGGCATAGAATGTAGCACTCTTGTAGAGGACTCAAGTTCAATTCCCAGAACCCATATCAGGCAGTTTACAACTACTACCCGAAGCTTCAGCACCTGAGGCCTCTGGCCTCCCAGGACACCTGCTTACATGTACACAAGCACATGCATTCAATCGTGCACGTGCACGTGCACACGCACACGCGCACGCACACACACACACCCAAACACTAATTTTTAAATATTTTTCAAGTTGTTCAGTTAATTCATTTTGGGATTGGAGGAAAATTACCACTGCTTTCTGACATGGCCCTGAACATACCACTGCCATTTAGAACTACATGTTTACACAAAGCAATGTCTTCAGCACTGACGATTATAAAGTCAAGACATCAGGAAGCTCTGAGAAAACAGTGATGATTCTCTGCATCCTGAAGAACCAAACATTCAGCCACAATTTAATTCTCCACATAGAAATAAACACACCTGTTTCATTGGTATGCAAATTTGATTTTGTCTTTAATAAGTGATAAAATTATGTGTATGCCAGAGAATTGTTTTAAAATAAATTTCTTTATGATTTGTCATCAGTAAATGTTGATTTGTATACTTATTTTTGATATTTAAATATTCCATTTGTGACTGTTGCTGATAGCACACAGTCAAGAGGATCAGAAGATGGAAGATGTACAAAGGACTGAGTTTGGGCCCCAGGCATTGCCAGGACTATCTGCAGCAGCCTGGAGCTGGGCTTCATAGAGCTCTGCTCTGTTTGCCTAACTAGGTAAAGTGACCTCTGCCTGACATTCTTTACAGTACTTTTAGATCATAACTATGTGTAAGAACCATGAAGAGATGCTAGAATATTATCACGATAGGTCTTAGTGGGGACTGGAGGGAGATTTGGTATTTGTGTTTTGTTTTGGGGGTGTGTGTGTGTCTGTATGTGTCTATGTATATGTGTCTGTGTGTCTTTGTATGTGTTTGTGTGTGTGTGTGTTATATGTGTGTATGTGTCTGTGTGTCTGTGTGTATGTATGTACTTCCACTGCAGGTGGGCCTGTGAGGATGCTAGACGTTGATATCAGGATGTCTTCCTTTTTCTCTTCCCCATCTTATTTTCTAAGACAATGTCTTGGCCTCTTACTGAACCAAAAGCTTGCCATTTTGCCTGGACTGGCTAGTAGCAGGCTCCTGGGATCTATCTGTGCCTACCCTCTCTGACCCGTGCTGGGGTTACAGACATGTGAAATCCATGCCTAACTTTGATTTGGGACCTGGGCATCTGAATCGAGTCCTCATGCTTGCTCAGCAGACACTAAGCCATCCCCCTAGCCCTATAATTTGCATATTTTTGAAATAGTTAACAATAACTAATTGCAATGGGAATTCTAATCTGAGCTGAGCTGGAGAAGGGCAAGGGAATGGGAGAGGAAGGTGTGGCAAAATGGGCTTGGGTGGGGGACATGTTCACCTGGATTCCTGAAGAGCCAAAGTGGTTTGTGTCTACTAATGAACACATCAGAGCTAAGGTGTGGGCTTTTCCTTCTCAAGTACTCAAGCCTATGGCCTCTTCTCTCAGACCCAAAGGCCACACACACACACACACACACACCACCACCACACCACCACCACCACCACCACCAGCAGTCTGCTTAGGCTTGCTGTACCTGCTTGCATGAGACCCCAGATAGGGACTGTAATACAGGTTGGTCCACCTGGTTGAAGTTCCTCTTCTGAATAATACCTAGGAGGATATGTTACCAAGGACCACAAATTAAAGGCAACACATAATCTGTCGCTAAGAAATGAACCCACACTGTGGAATAAACTATGAATTGTGTTTATAAACACACACCTACAGTCCCCCTCCCCATGCGTCAGTGACAAAGCCCTGTGCCATGCAGAATTCTGCTTCTGCAAACTGGCCCATGGTTGTTCAAACAGAAAATCGGTTAGGCTTTCTCATCCACTCCTTCAGCCGCACCACCTTCCCCTCAGGACTCTCTGGCTACTTTTGTGGACCTAAAGGATTTGCTCTGATAGAACACTTGGCATGTCTAATCTCACATTCATGTCAAAGGCCCTCCCTCCTACTGCTGCAAATACTCAAAGCCCAGAGCAGAGACCCATACTGGGGGTGGGGGTGGGGTGGGAGCGCTGGGGCTCCTCTCCTCCTCCCCACTTCCACTTTCCCTCCTGCTGTTCACACCTCCAGGGCTAGGCAGGGAAGAGTAAGTACCTCCATCTTTACCTCGTACTGCAGAGGCCCTCCTTCCTGTTACCTCTCTAGGAGTGACAGGGGGTTAAAGCATACTCTACTACAGGCCCATGGGTTCTTGGATGTGGGGTGTACCTCCTAGTCACTGCAAGTCCTTCGGAACCTTCACCCAACATCGCCCCGACAGCTTCCCCTGTCAGGTCTCCACTGGCTGGTCCCAGCTCCATCTGTATTTGTCATCTTCTTGGAGAATGAGTTTTGTTTTGTTTTTTCCTTTGTTCTCTGAAACAGGGTCCCATGTAGCCCAGGCTGTACCTCTTTATGTAACCAGAATGACTTCAAATTTCAGATCCTCCTGCCTCTGCCTCTGAATGATAGGATTACAAAATATGTGTCACAGCCCCAGGTTTATGCAGTGCTGAGCTTTGAACTCAGGAATTTGAGCACACTAGTCAAGCACTAATAACTCTCTCATCCTAAAAGGGGAAATGCACACTTCTCTTTACACAAAAGCCGGCCTGTTTTCCAGTCACTTTCTGGACCATGGTTTCGTGAGAGAATTCAGCACTGTCTAGCCCTAAACTTTATAGGGGGTGAGGCCGGAAGGAGGTCCTATCTGTGTTCAGAAAACCCCCAAACTCCAGGGACCTAACAATTCCAGGTGGCTTCACAGTGTCGGCAGCTCCTGGTGACTGAGATTTCTGCGCTGTGTTTTTCCAGTGTCAGCCTCTCCCTGGGTGTGGATGTAACAGGAAATGGACACGCCAAGGCACTTCCTGTGAAGCTGACAGTCTTTTATCTCAGCACCTCTCTTAAATGGCCCCATCCACATTTCTTACCTGTAACCCTGGATAGGTTGACATTTGCTAGATCTATTTTTGCTTAATCTTTGGGAATTCCAGTAGGGTACCAATATGCATGGCACCTTAACATCAATAATACATTATCCAAAATCTATGCATAAAACATAACTTAGTCTATATTATATGGTATATTATATGTACCTAGTATATATGAGAGCTTTGGACACCTGCCCAACCTTAAGGCTTATTGGTCAAATTTTTGGGTCAATCAGGAATTCCGTTTGACAGCATTTTATACTGCCAGCTTTGATGTCCTGGAACCCTCAAACAGGGAAATCTAAGAGATGATCAGTACTGACTCTGCCAGACTCTTGTGCTAGGTTGCCTTGCTGCTTGTGCATTGACTGGGGACATCTGTCATCTACCACATCAGAATCCCTGGTAACTCTGGTGACTTGTGTCAAACTGGGAAATACTCTGAACCTACACTCTGCTGCCCAAGCTTCTTAACTCCAGGGCTTTGGGTGGCATTTTGATTCTGTTGTTTTTTGAGGTCTTTTGCTAAGTGGCCCATCATAAAGATGTTGGTGGTGTAGCTCTCTGTACTAGATCTCTGTGCATCTTCTTAGACCTAGCCAAGGAAGAGAGGAATGGAAGAAACCTGGGGAGGGTGGAGTGTCCTGAGCTGAATGCTCCCATCCTACAGTCCCTTCACGAGGGCTACGAGCCTGTCTCTGGGAGGCCCAGTGTCAACCTACTGCAGAGCTCACAGGACCCACTTCTTGTCCGACCTGAGCATTGCTGACCTGTTCCATGCTCACTTTCCTATGGGTGGTATGCTCCCCCTACTCTCTTTCTCTCTCTTCCTGTCTCTGTGTCTCTGTTTCTGTCTGTCTCTGCCCTCCCACTCCCAACCCTGTCTGTCTGTCTCCCATCCTCTCCCAGTTCTGCTGTCTCTTTTTGTTTGTTGTTTTTCCTTCCTTTCCCCACCTGTGTCTACATGACTCAGTGAGACCAGAGACCCTGAAGGGGCCTGTCTAAAAGCTCCAGGCGATTGTACCAGCGCTGTTGTTTCTTCTGGCTGCAGGCCACTTGCACACCAAAGGCACCCTGGCAGAGGCTGTGAGTGTCTCACCTGTAGCTGCTCTGCCCTTTCCATCTCTGTGCTTGCTAGCCTACTTCCAAGTGCAGCACCTGGGCCTCGTGCCCGAGGCTTCCTCCAGCTGCAAGAGCACACCTGGAGCAGGCCAGGTGCAGAGAACCAACACCCTCCCTTCCCTGCAGCAGCAGCTTGCTACCAACAGATAGGAGCTGGTGGCCAAAATGCCCAGTGCCCTTGTTCCTCTGGCATGCAGGGTGCTAGCAGCTCAAGACATGCTTCCAGGGAAATTCAAACTCAAGTTCTCCAAGCCAAATAAGAAACTAACATGAACAGATAGATGGACCAACAGACTCTGGCTCAGACCAGCTCCCAGCACAGACACATTCCCTCAGCTATCAAGGAGAGGCTGTGTGTAGACAGGGAATCTTGCAACCTAGAAGCAGGCAGCTAGGAAAGGACTAGAAGAATATGCACCTCCATTCCCCCTTCCTTCCATTTTACTTCGATTTGACTTCTTGCCTTCTCCCTCCCTCTAGAGCCTGGAACCCAGTTCTTCTCTTTCTGCTCACGGCCCCCATTGTGGTGCTAACCTGTCTGAGGGGTGGTCTGTATCCCTTTTCTAGTCCTGAGAGCTAGACTACCATCATCTGTGGCCCATTCCACCATGCCAACAGTTGTCTTAGGCCTTTGGAAGGAAGTCAGCAAAATTATTCACTGATTAAAGACTGCTCCCAGGAGACAGATTCAAAGTTAAACCTACACACTCTTCTCTCCTGTCAGATGACAGGCAACTCTTTATCTTTGTCAGCTGTGTCAATCAAAGGAGTGACTAATTCGTTATTTAATATTGGCAAAAGTAACTTGAGGGCCTCAAATGAGGCCAAGACAATACATACTACAGCAGTGATGGGTCCAGGTGGAAACATTGCCACACTCCTGCCTGCAAGCCTGTCGGAACTGTGTGTGTGTGTGTGTGGTGTGTGTGTGTGTGTGTGTGTGATCATATTCATAAGGTTATGCAAAACTCTACCCACTGACTTAGGTGGGTGTGGCCTGAAAGGGGGAAAGACTTGTCCTTGCAGAAAAGTCACACCCATTAAAAACCAATGCTAGCTGGAAAGAATGATAACCCCAAGGTCCAGAGACTGGAGGGTGCTGTGATACACAGGTTGTTCTCCAGCCATGATGCCAGGATTGGCATCCTGCATCTAGAGCACCCCTGATGGCTTGCACAAGATCAGTTCTATTGAGATTCTCTCGGGTGGCTCATGAGTACTCCCCCCTTTCTGGGATATATAAGGAATTAACATTGCTGGGAGGGATGGAGGGGGCCACTCTCCTTGGGTGGTGTGGCTGTCTATAAATTGACCTGTAAATTATCTCTCAGCTATGGTCCTATAAAGAACCCTAATTAAATTCATTGGTTCAACAAGCTAGATGTGGGTGGAATCATTTCTTGGGTCTGTTTTGCCTTCTCTATTTGGAGTGAAGAAACTCCAGAAGAACTCACAGAATGCTTGGCATAGAAACGGAACATGGCAGAAGCCAAGATGGGTTTGTGCACATCAGCTGCATGGCCCTTGGGATGGGTGTAAGATTTATGACTGAAGTGAAGTCATCTGAGGGTGGAGCATCATGGGTACCAGTTCTGATATGCTGCTCTTCCCCATGAGGTGTGAAATAGTGTGCCTCTGTACTGCAGTAGCGGTGGCTCTGCCCCCACCATTCATGATGAGATGCACAGCTGAGACTGTTTCATTTGAAGGTAGAGTGTTTACTGGGGGAATTCCAGTTGACTGCTCTAGTTTGCCTTTCTATTGCATGTGATAAAGTAACTTTGGAAGGAAAGGGTTTATTTTATTTTATTTTATACTTCCCCCAACCCCCAAATCAACATGGTCAGATTCAATACAGCAACACTCCACTCTTGGTACCGATTTCTGTTCTAGTTTGTTTTCTGTCTCTATAATAAAGCACTCTGACTAAAAGCAACTTGGAGAAGAAAGGGTTCGTTTAGCTTATACTCCAGGTTATATCACTGAATAAATTCAGAGCAGGAACTCAAGCAAAAACCATAGAGAAACACTGCTTATTGGCTTTGCTCCCTGAATTATGCCCCCAGCCTAAGACCACCTGTGTAGGAATAGTACCACCCGAAGTGGACTGTGTCCTCCCACATCCGACATTAAACAAGATAGTGTCTCACAGACATGACTACAGGCCAATGTGATCCAATTCTTCAATCTTCTTCTAAATCTTCTAATTCTTCAATTAATGTTCTTCTTCCCAAGTGACTCAGGCTGTATCAAATTGACAATAAAAATTAATCAGCACACCAGTTGTGGTGGTACATACTGGTAGGATTTGCTAAAGGAGGTGGAGGCAGAAGAATCAGGAGTTCAAGGCTAGCCTGGGTTATGTATTTTTTAGGGACTAGAGAGATGTCTCAGTGGTTAAGAGCACTGGCTGCTCTTCCAGAGGGCCGGGTTCAATTCTCACCATCAATGTGGCAGCTCTCAACTGTTTGTAACTCCAGTTACAAGGGCTGTGACACCCTCACATAGGCATACACACAGGCAAAACACCAACACACATAAAATAAAAAATGATTTTTTTTTTAAATAAAAAGGAAAAAAAAAACCCCAACCATCACAGTGGCCATCTTTTCTGATGTGTTATAAGGTGGCATGCCTCTTTGATAGATGATACCATGCCATGTGACCACAGTGACCACAGGATGACCCCAGTATAGCTAAAGGGGCTCGGGAATATCTTGCAGTTCCTGGAAGTAGCACATGAGGCATGGGGTCATGAGCAAGCCAGGCTGCCTTGTGTGCCCTATAGCTTCTGATTTGGCAGAAAAGCAGGGAAAGATGGAGATGATGAGGTAGACATGACAAAAGCTGCCCTTCACATCTAACCTTTGATTCAGAGGACGGGGACTCTGTGTTCCAGGTAGGCGAGAGCTATGACGATGGTTCACTAGAGAAAACCCAGACAGTCAAGGAATCCTCTGTCTGAACTGAACGAATTGGGAATGCCTTTTCAACAAGAGATGAAGACGCCTCTTACAGCCTAATGGAGGAGGCTGTGGGCCCCTGGCTGAGTAGCTGAGTGGTTGAACGTCTATTTATCCCTCCTTTGAGTCTCTATAAAGGCTGAAAAATCTGAGGCAAGATGAAAATTGTCAGTCCCAGAACACTGACTTAGGAGAGCCAAGGGGGACTGGAAAACAAGAAAAAAAGCTGGACTTTCCTGAATAGCTGAGCATGAAAGAGGCAGTGTTGAATGCCCTGTTCGCTGGGCATGACAGACCATCTTCAAGGAAGAGTTAAGAAAGGAAGGAATTGTCAGGGACCTTGGGACTGCTGAGGCTCTTGTGGCTTTGCTGAGCCCCATGGAGGGTCAGGCTAGCATGCCAACTGGGTCAGAAGGTGCAATCAAAGGGTGTGAAAATGAAAGATCAGATAAAGAGCCTTTCCTAAAAGAAACGGAGGCAAGATCATGTTTCTGAGTTCCTAGAGAAGAAACAGACCAACCCATGCTGTGCACTTCTGGAAGGCGTAGAGCCTAAACAAAACGTTCATTAAAAGGTCTGTGAAAGAAGTGAAGTTCATCTCACTGAACTTGCTGCTATGGAGGAGGAGATCTCATGGGAACCCCATTCTATAATTAGGTGGCCAGGCCAAGGATGCCTATAAGTGAGGACTTCATAGGGTACCTGAGATCCCATGTTGAATCATGGATCCTTGGTGTCTTGTTATATAAAGGATATTTGGCTTCGGTGGATGCTGGGGCAGATAAGTCAGTTCTGGAGGTTTCCAGAAGCATGGAAGGGGTAGTAGACATCACTGGACAGCTATGGAAATAGAGTAGTACAAATGATGATGATGTACAAAAAGTACAAGTACAAAAGCTTGTCTCAGACATGTGGAACTATCCCCTTAGATGTACAGATATCACCCCCCAAGGCCTTTCAGCACCCAGAGGCCTTTTCATTGGTGTGGCCAATGGAAAGGTAAAGGCCACAGCACTGGTCAGGAGTCTGTCAGACCCAGTGTCTGGAGCCATAGGGGATGGCAGGACCTCTTCCCTTGGCACCCAGCTCAGAACAGCTCATTCCTTCCAGGCCTGTCTGAGATGGGGAGGCATACAGCAGCCTCAGAACAGTGCCCCAGAATGAGAAAGCTGGTCAGCGTGTGGAGAATGATTGTGGGTTAAGAAGAGCTAAATAAGTACCTTCCATCCACGACACGGTACCCAACACTGCTCTTTGGAGGAAACAACCGGGGTTCTGGAGCCTTACTAAACCTTGGATCCCCTTAGGTGCTGAATCCTGGGACCAATTAACTTGTTTAGATTAAATGACAGTAGTCTTTACAGATCCTGTTCACCGGGTAAAGAAGGTACATTGTATAATGCTAACCTCTGAGGTTTTTTTCACTGATTCAGAAAATCATTTGAAAGACATACACACTCGGTGGGGTGAGAGATGGAAGTCAGCACATGCAGACATTTTAGGCTTGGATAAAGTACAGATAGTACAGGGCGGTGGAGAAAAATACTACACTTGCCTATGCCCGTAAATGTAGAACACTGATTAAGTAATTCAAACTCAAAAGACACTGTCCAAGTGGGGAAGAAAGCACACACATGATTTTTTAAAAAAATCAAATTCCCAGTGCCAACGATAGGCTACCTACCTCTATACAAGTTGTTGGCTGGGTGGGTCCTGACCTTCCTTCCCTTCCAGTACAGGCTATCACCGCTGCTATTGGCTATACACCAGAACTAGATGGCAAGTCTCTATTTCTGATGACACTGAACATTTTGGTTGGAGGATGAGAATAACCAGGCTGGGACTGAGCTAGAAGCTCTCTTCCTACTGCCTAGCACTGATAGTGCTAGAGGGGACTGTGTAGGCTACTGGGGGAGAATTTTTACTACTCAGCCATGGACCTTCTCGTTCTGGGAAGATGTGGCTACTGGTGTAACAGTGGTATAATTGATATGGCTGCAAACAACTGTTCTCTGGTTAGATTTAAAACAGCAAACCATGGAAGCAGGGTTTAAACAGAACCATAAGCCAGGACAAAAAGATCTGTGGCTGGGGAGGGTGTAGGCCATTGTGGGAGAGCTACTGCTGTCATTTTGCTGAATGTACAAACTCATGACAATTATTGCCGATGATCATATTGGTCAAAATGCTAAAAAATAAATGCCAATTGCCATGACATGGAAACCTAATACTTAGCCCTAAATGGAAGAAAATATTCATGCATTTATTTCACCCTCTTCTAAGGCTAGAGAACATTAATGAAAGAGGGGGAGAAAGGAAGAATAGGATGAAGTACTAAAGAATTCTGTTCTCTGAATACAACATAACCATAGCTGTCTCCAAACCAGAGCAGGGTCTGATGAGACCCTCCCAAATTCAGACCCACTAACTAGGATTGTTAAATCCTTCATGGATGAAGGGGAGGGCTCAAGACACATGATGAGACCCTTCCCTTCCTTGAGAATGTGTAATCTGTTAACAATTACTGGGGGATATGGGAGATCCTCTTCTTCAGCCATGTATCTGCTCTTATGTTGTCCACACTCCTGTAAGCAATTCCCTGTCCATGTTTCTGTAGATAACCCCAGTTAAACTTGTGCTTCACCAAGCTAGACTCGAGTGAAATCATGCCATTGTCTACTCTATTTGCAGCGACTATAAATAGACTCCCCGCAAACAGTCACAAGGCAGGGGTGTAACTCAGTGGTAGAGCACATGCTTAGAACACATGGATGTGTTTTCCAGCACTCCAAATTCAAAGCATACAGGCTCATGGTGGAGATGTTTCATTACTTCCTGACACAATACCATCCTATGCAAGCCACCACTAGAGAGGTAGGGACGAACCCACCTGCCGAGTATGTGCTTGGATGGGGCACGATCTCCACTTCTGTTCCAAAAATGAGTTGAGGAGGGAGGAATGTCACAAAGGTAGGTTCCCCAGCAGCAGCGCTTCTGTCCCAGAGGGCTCCAGCCCGGAGTGCCCTGGGCAGGCCAGAGCACTACTGTGTTCCAAGCTCAGTAGCTGGAGGGGAACTTTCCCTGCATGTTTTGCCGACACACTCAAAATCTGGCTGCCAAGCACAATGATTTATTTGTATGTCTTCATTGAGGGCAATTATTTTTTAGCACCTTGCTGAGCATGCTGGGTGATCTCATCTTAGGAAAGAGCTTGTCTCCTTTGGAGCGAACGTGAGAGGCACGGCCTCCTTTTTGCCTCCGCCAGAAATTCTATCCTCTCTCTTTGGCCTCTTCCAAAAAGGTGAGGAAATAGTGGCCTTGTCTCAGGAGAGCCACACACAGGTTTACCTAGAAAACTTACCTGGAGTTGAAAACAAAAATAAAAACATTTTTATTTTTGACTGTTTTTCAAGTTGAAAACAGGTCCCATAAAACCTCTAGTCAATAGGCAAACCTCCCATGACCAATGCCTCCAATCCCCAGATAGAGATAGTGGGGCAGGGTAGAGGCAGCACAGTGAGAGACCTGCAGAAATGGCCAAGGGGACTAAGACCTCATGGGGGCTGAGAATAGGCCAAGCAGGAGACTCTAGGCAGAGGGAAAGAAAGGAGAAGGAGGCTGAGAGCCTTCCAGAAACATTCTGCTTCTTTTACTGACTGACCAATTTCTCCTCAAACCACACCCTGATCCTCAACCAGGATTTGAATCCCTGCATCCACTGTGACCTGTCTCCCACAAGGAGGTCTTCTTGTCTCTGTCTGTAAAGTGTGCACTGTCGGGTAGGCAGAAAAGAGAAGCACTGTGAACCATAGGTGTCTGACTAGGAGTCAACCCTCCCTAGCTCCCGCTCTTCCTGTCCCTGCTCTCTTGGCATCTCCTCTGCGTGACCATCCCCACAGTTTGCCTTTGGCTCTGTCCACTCCTCGACTCCCTTTGCCTATCTCTTCCTCTGCCCACTTAACAGTAACCTATAGCTGTGATTTGCCAACCCCATCACCCACCCATGCTCTCCAATGCCACAGACCAGGATGGGCAGCATGTATGTTTCCATGGCCGCAGTGTCCCCGAAGGGATAGATGGAATGTCCGGGCTTGCTTCAGCTTCAGCAGGAAGAAGCGTGGTTTCATGGACACACTCAGTTTCCAATCCTATCACGGACATGGTGCTTTGTGGAAATGTTTTCATCCATCCACAAAACAGTCGTGATTCAACCTGGCCAAAACAAGCCATGATTCCCTGCCATGCAATTCACTAAAGGGCAGCACCTGAGCTGAGAGACCAAAGAGGAACGTTTAGGGCTATTGATTCTGGGGCACTTTTCAAGCACCAGAGATTGTGAGACCTCAGGAAGATGGCACACCTGCTAGCAAGAGAAAGATCTAACTCAAGGGAGTTGGCAAAATAATACGGGGATTCTGAGCACAAACTAGGGAGCCAAAGTCTGGCCTTGCCGCTCACTAGTTGTGTGATTTCAAGCTCACTTCCTAGCCTCTCTCTGCCTTGGTTTCCTTGCCTCAAGAATGGGAATCAGAGCAATTACCTCTGTGGAACTGACGTGAAAGATTAAATGAGACAGGTTGGCATAAGCTGCTTATAACAGTGCCCGGAGGGAAGAAAGTACCAGGCAAGGATTTATGAATAAATGCTATGTTTGCTATGAGTGGAATTATTGATCAAAGATTGTGTATTTATTTCTACTCATAAGGGCTGTGGAGGGAGCCTATTTCATCTTTCTTTGTACCTAATCATCTCTCTTTGAAGTGACACCAGACAGAAGTCCTCCTCCCTTGCTTCAGAGCCCTGGCATCAGCCGCTTTCTGTGGCCCATATGAATTCAGGCCAGTGACATCACCAGGTGAGATGGATGTGCTTGTACAAGCAAAGGGATGACATACAGGGAGGCTAGAGACTCCCGGGACCTGCTTCCCTGCCCTTTGATGTACAGCAGCATCTCTGGGTGACTCAGATGCATGGCATCATGGGTCACTGTAGCACTGTGGTCGGTCCAAGGGTTGGAGAGGAATAGGAGCCTGACAGAGAGAGGAAAGTGTTGTCAGGGACTTGGGCCAAGGGCATAAGGGAGATGGCAAGAGACTTGTCTTGTAGATGGGGCTGTACTTCATAAAAGGCATGGAGGAGAGATGGGCTGTGAGCTGTTAACCTGACTTACAATGGAGCAGAGTCCTGGCAGACACAGCCTTGGTTGAAAGTGTCATAGCCAACAACATATTAGGTCCACCTGCCAACCTGTCATCTCAGTCACACAGTGCTATGTTAGGTCCACCTGCCAACCGCTCTTCTCAGTCACACAGTGTTCTGTGGAGGGTCAGTGTCTCCCCTGGGATATTTGTGTGACTGCTTGGGAACAGTGGCTCTCTGTTACTGAAGACTGTGCCACATATCACTAGCTGGGGGCAAGATCAGAACTCAAAATGTGAAACATGGTTTCTACTGATGTTGCTTTGGTTCCATTGTGAAGTCAGCAGCCCTGGGAGGGATCATCTGGACAAGCACACACACACACACATACATACATACACAGTCTTTTTAAAGGACATCCTGTTACTTGTGACAGTATGGTTGGACTTAGAGAATATTGTGTTAAGTGCAATAAGCTGGACACAGGAAGGCAAATAGCATGTGTTCTCACTTCTATGTAGAACCTTAAAAAAAAAAAAAAAAAAACCAGCTCATGAAAGCAAATGGTGCGTGTGAAGGTAGAGGTGATGAGAAGAGGAAGCCTCAGTGATGCAGGACCAGCATGCTCTGAGTATAAAACAGAGATGTAGCTATCAGTAATGCATTGTATAGTTGACACTTGGTCTTACCCCACACCCAAAGGAAGGTTGCTGTGTGGGCTGATGGGTAGGTTAACAGGCTTGAGGGCAGCAATAGTTTTATACCATATACATAAATTAAAGTAGGTGTTGGACACCGTAAATTAATATAGTTTCTATTGTCCAGAATACCTCAAAGAAGCTGGGTAGGGAGCGAGGGGAAAGGGTCAGAACTGGAGAGAAAAAAGAATCTACGGTCATGAGAAATCTAGCCCCAGGCACCTAAGGTTGTGACTGAAGGTCACACAGAAATAATGAGAGTAGTCAGGATTAAATGGCAGTGGGTGGTGGTCGTGGGGTGTCTGACTTTGAAGCCTGAGCCCTTACTTCTAGCCACAGTCATCTCCCCAAACCTCCCATCCCTGCTGGATCAACCATCTAGAGCAGCGGTTCTCAGACTGTGGGTCACAGCTCCTTTGCGGGTTGAATGACTCTTTCACGGGGACCACTTAAAACCATCAGAAAGCACAGTAGTAAATTTACAGTTATGAAGTAGCAATGAAAATAATTTATGGTAGGGGTCACCACAACGCAAGGAACTGTTTTAAAGGGTTGCAGCCTTAGGAAGGTTGAGAACCACAGATTTAAAGAAGTCTTGTTGATCCATGTGGCTTCATGAAGGGGAGTGGCCAAAGAAACAAACAAACATGAACAAACAAAACACCCTGAGCCTTATTGGTGCAGCCTCAAAGTAGCTCAGGCTGTGAAGTGGGAACCTGGTGAAGATGCATCGTACCGAAGCAGCATCTGTTACCCCAGGAGCTTCTGTGGGGCTGCAACCCTCTTTCAAACCTGAACCTTCTGCAGGGTATGCAGTGCACATTTTACCATGGCTAATAGGAGATATAACCTCATCTGCTACTGTTCTCTTTCACAGCCCAAGCCTTACAGATATGTCTGCAATGATCCTGCTTGTGGTTTACACATCTCTTCTCTACAGCATGATCAGATTCAGCCATTGATCCAAGTTCTGCCATTATTGGCCATGGCCTTGAATACGTTGCTTCTCATACAGAGTCCCATGAGACTGCCGTTTGGTCAGTAAAGAGCTTGGGTTCAGAGAGGACACCAAAGAAAATGGCAGAAACATATTCAGGTTAATGTGACTCCAACTTTTCTAGTGTCCGGCCTAGGAGGAGTGGGAATCTCAGCAAACACACTGGAACGTTCTTGCTGCCTTTTACCTCTGACCATTTGGAATACAACCAAATTCAACCAGCAGCCACCTCAGTGTGCTAGGCAGAAGGACTTAGAAAAGAGCCCTTGCTATCTGTTCAGACCACTGGTAACAGTAACTGAGAGAGCCTCCTTCATGAGTCTGTGACATCTTTGTGCACATGTGCATGTTCTCTTGTGGGAAGCTGTATGTCCACACGTGTGTATGTAGGTGTGGAGCCCAGAGGACAGCATCAGGTGCCCTCTCCACCTTACTTTTTGATAGATAGATAGATTGGCTAGCCAGCAGCCCCAAGATCCTCCTGTGTCCTCCCCCAAGTGCTTTTTATATGAATGCTGGAGGTCAGACTCAGATGATCCAGGTACAAATGCTAAAGAAAGAAAATTCACAATGTTGGGGTTAAGGTAATCTGGGTGCTCCTGAGAAATGGGACACCTCCTGTTCTGATATTGTCTCAGACATCCTCTTGACCTGGAGGGGGATCAAGTCAGTAGAACTTTTGGAGACACACCTTCCGATCAGCACCCACCGGGCTACAACCTAGCACGTGTCTCCCCTCCAAACCTTCTTAAACCTTCTAAAACCTTCCTTCTTGTAGGAAGAGCCATGCTTTGCAGCATTCAATTGCAGAGTTCAAAGAGTAGTATCCTGTTACTCATTCATCTACCAGTCATCCTGGCAAGCAGTAAAGAAAGATGTCTCAGCAAGCAAGCCTGAACATGGCTCCTGCCCTACCAGACTCTAGGGAGTGACAGCTTTGGAGGCAGGTGGGTGAGGCCTTCCAGCTCTGCTAATGACAATGGATCATCTCACCTACCCCTAAACTCCCTGAACCCCAGGTCCCTCAGGTCTAAGATGTGCACAGTGATGCTTGCCTCCTGGGACCCGAGGAGAGTGGAAAGAGTATGTGAGGCCAACCGGAAAGGGCTCAACTCACCATAGTTTCCGTGGAGCATTTCCTATGAAGTTTGATCTGTAACTGAAGGTTCCTCACTTTCCCATTCAGGAGGCTTCCTCTGCCTTTCTGGTGATGCCAAAAACCCAAGAGTTACTTTTCAGGGTTTGTTCTGGATTGTTAGAGGACTTTAAAAGGCAGCTTTATTAAGACACAATTCATGTGCTACACAATTCACTCACTTAAAATACTCAGTTCAGTGTTTACACAAAATATTCCCAAGATGGCATGGCCAGCATCAAACCTCACAACATTTCCTCCTCCTATTTATTCTCTCTTAAAAATATTTTTGTGATCTGAATCTACAGTTTTGACTCTCTGTGTCACTGTCTCTCTTTCTCTCTCTCTCTCTCTCTCTCTCTCTCTGTCATGCACACATATCCCTGGTGACAAATATTGAGAATCTTTTTATATGTTTATTGACCATTTATTTGTATATTTTCTCTGGGAAAAATGTTTACCATAATCCTTTACCCATTATTGTTACTGCTGATTGATTGGTTGGTGCCTGGAATTGAACTTAGGACCTCGTGCATACCAGGTGAGAACTCTCTCACTGAACTACTTCCCAACCCCTTTTGCCCGTTTTTAGTGGAATTATTTACCCTTTGATGAGTTGTAATACTCCTCATATACTTTGATGAAAATCTCTTATCAGTTATAACTTTGCAAATACTTCCTCCCAGTCTCTGAACTACCATTCAAATAATCTATTTTTCTACTGTTACTTATGATTTGATTCTTATATGTTAGCACTAGTTCTTATTATTTTATTTATTTATTTATTTATTTATTTATTTATTTATTTATTTATTTGGTTTTTCGAGACAGAATTTCTCTGTGTAACCCTGGCTGTCCTGGAACTCACTCTGTAGACCAGGCTGGCCTCAAACTCACGAAATCCGCCTGCCTCTGCCTCCCAAGTGCTGGGATTAAAGGCATGCGCCACCACTGCCTGGCTGTTAGCACTAGTTCTTAAGTGATTCTGCCTTATTTTATTTATTCACTTATAGTCAGGGTCTCACATAATCTAGCGTGCCCTTGAATCTGATATACTGTCAAAGATGACCACTTCCTCCTCCTTCCCTCCTCCTTCTCATTTTCCTCTCCTCATAGTGTAGTCTTGGCCAGCCTGTAACTTGTTATTTAGACTAGACTGGTCTTGTATTCAAAGAGATCCTCCTACCTCTGCCTTCTGTACAGACGTGTCACCATCCTTGGATTTACATGGTGTTGGGGATGGGACTCAGGGCTTCATGAGTGCTAGGTTACTAGATATAAACAACTGAGTTATATCTTCAGCCTTTTAAAAAGCTTTTAAAAGGTGTCTATTACGTATCTTCTTGCCAAAATTGTAGTGTGTGTGTGTGTACATGCATGCATGTGCATATGCGCATATGCATGTGTATTTGTGTGTGTGTCTGTGTATCTGGGTATCTCCTTCCCCAGTGAGCCATTATAGAGCCAAAGAAAATGTCAGCTGCCCCTCTAATCTTCCTTCCTCTCTGTTCCTCTCTCCTTGGCTTGCAGGGCTTCCTGTGGGTATACCAGAACTCCCCTCTGTCCTGATTCATCAGCTGTCCACAGCAGCCGGGCTCTGGTTAGTGGTGGGTGGAGGAAGCTGACAAGTCACTGTTGCACCTTGTGTTGCTTTTACAGGTAACAGTTAAATCCACGTATCCAACAAGTGTCAAGTTCACTATGTCTGTGGAATCACCTTCTTGATTTACACTGTGTCAAAATTCACTCCCGTAAATGAGTGAATAACCCCAGGCTTCTCAAGCTTCCCTCTGCTGACCTGCCACTCCAGTCTCTGATGCTCATGATGAGGGAAGCAGAAAGGCCATCACGTTGCCAGCTCAAAAGTCACTTCTGGTCACAGAGTAACAGCCATACAGCAAGCTGTGAGCCTGCCTCACTTCCTTCCTTACATCCATTTCTTCTCTCACTGGGTCCCACTCTTGCTCCCTACTTACTGTTCCCAGAGCTGCAGAGGTGGCTACCTAAGGGCTGTCACCATTCCTGTCCTGACTGTTCTCACATTCCCCGGCCCTTATGGCTCATTCCTCTGATCTTTACCCAGCACTCTCCCATTTGTTGTTCAGCTGAAGTGTAATGTATGTGTAATGTGCCTGACACTCACTTTCTGTCCAATGTTCCAATGCTCCAATCCTCACAGACTCCCCTTATGGGCTCTTAATATGCACTACTGCATTCAAAAGAGAAGCAATGTGCATATATAAAGAACAGATGCAGGAAGTGACACTCAGTTAAGTCACATCACAGGTACCTAGACATTTATGGATCCACTGACTGAGAATATAAGCAGTACGTGATTTCTTTCTGTTATTGTATTTTGTGGGGAAGTATGGTACTTATCACCATCTGAAATTGTGTTACATTTGTACTTGATGGATTCGTCTTTGTTTTCTGTAATTCCTCCTGAAATGAACACTCTGCTGTCTCATGTATTGCTCTCTCCCTAGAGCCTCCATTAGCACCTAAATACCAAAACTCAACTTATGAATGAGTAACTGAGGGTCAGACCGAGGTTGGAGGAGTGGGGTCCTGCTGCTGCTGCTGCTGCTGCTGCTGCTGCTGGCATTTGGCCCTCATCTGTCTCCACATGGAGACCCACCAAGTTCAGGTGACTCTGCAGACAAGTTCCTTCCCTCCCTATTTCTCCAAAGCTTAGTTGGTGTATAGATATGTGTGACATGCAGTATCTAGAAATGCCCACAACACCCCATGATTTATTTTGACATTTTAAAGACTGGGTCTATGTCTCTGGCAATAGTAATACATGTTTGCAGGATGCCTGAGTTAGGTACAGGAGTTCTCCACACAGTATTTGCCCAAAAGCAATTTATGCAAATTAATGAGATGTTTGGGATAAACTCCTGTTTCATGGACCAAGAGTGATGCAAGTGGACCTGGGATGGCATGCACTGCCACAGGAGAAGGAGGAGTACTCCTCAGAGTGGAATTGCAGCAATTTTGTTCAGGGTTTCAGTAAGCTGAATCTCCTTCTTATCAAGTCCCTTCTAGTGAACTGTAGTGGTAACACTTGCTGTCCTCACATGCCACACAAAGATGCCCAGCTTCCAGCAGCAGCCATCTCTCAGCCTGACACCTTTCCCTGCTAGGCTGACTTCATGAACAGCTCTGCTCTGAACTGGCTCCAGGCTCCCTGCCTGCCCTGGAGGTCCATCACTTCCCACACCTGAGCCAGCATATGCAGCAGAAACCACTTCACCATTGGAAGAGAGTGTTTTTGTCTTTTTCCAGCTGCAAGTGAGTGGCCCTCTTAAAGTACAGGGACTGGAAATCTCTCCACAGTGGCCCAAATGCTTTCTGAGAAGTCGATCTTCATGATCCTCGTGAAATCTAGGAAGGCTAATCCTTTAAGGGGACCAGGTATGGCCACCACCTTTTTAGAAGACTGAGATAAGGGAAGCCTGTTTGCTTGCATGGCAGATTCTCCTGGCTGCTCCTTTTCATAGGAAATAGTGTACCTATATTGGTCATGATCATAGACCATAACCAGATGACATTATTTTTGCTGTGCTGGGGTTCAGATATCTCTGCAGATTTGTGCAGTCTGAGCAGAACCTCTGGATATGTGTGAGATGTAACAATTATCCTTGAATGTTTATGCTGCTAAATTAGAGTAGAAATACTGTATGCATTGAAAGAGCCTAACTGAATCCATTTAAGGGAATTTGAGACCAGGGAAATAATTTCAAATATAATTCTAGATACTTACTTGAAAAGAGGAAATAATTTTCAGAAATCTTTAGGATGAGAGAATGAATTCATATAGCCAGCACTACTCAAACTTTTGTGTGTTCCGTGTGTGTGTGTGTGTGTGTGTATGTGTGTGTGTGTGTGTGTGTGTGTGTTCCATGTGTAGTGGAATGTCTTCCCACTACACTTGTATAAAGCTCAGCAATTGGGCTGTATTTGAGGTAGGTGGAGTGAGGAGTTGCAAGGAGAGGAAGAGGAGAAGGAAGAGGAGGAGCTTAAAAAGCGGAGGAGAGACAGGATATAAGAAGATGGAGAATCTCGAGTCCAGGACCACTGTCCTGGGTAACAACTTATATCTAGGTTAGTTAATTGGGTAACACCTCTAATTGTGTTGGCATCTTGTTAATTGATCATTACCAACATATTAAAAAAAACCTTTAGATAATCTTTAAGCATTAGAGTCTCATTTCTACCAGGTACCACATGAATGGTGGGATAGTCTGGGCTCAGCCCAGCCTTGTGGAGATAGCATGGTAGATTGGCAGAGCCATCTCCCATGCTGGCGTCTGGTGGGTGGCAGGGCCAGTGCTTTTGGGCCAACTGACTGCGTCAGAGTTGAGACAGTGGGAGCACGTGCTGCATGACTCAGCCTTGCCTAGTTGGGAGATGGCGGCCGAACAACAAGCAGATTAGCGTATAATTTTCTGTAACATGTGTTTGTGTTGTGTGGGTTGTGTGGTATGGTGTGTCCGTGTGTGTGTCTATGTGGTGTGTTCCAAGTGTGTTTCAGGTTGTTTCCATGTTGTGTGTTCCATGGCGTGTGTGTTCATGTGTGTTCCCTTCTCTCTATCTCTCTCTCTTCTCTCCTCTTTTGTGTGTGTGTGTGTGTGTGTGTATGAGTGTGTTCCGTGTGTGTGTGTTCAGTGTGTTTCAAGTGTGTTAGGTGTGTTCCATGTGTGTGTGTTCCATGTGCCGTGTGTGTTCCATGTGTGTTCTCTCTCTCTCTCTCTCTCTCTCTTCTCTCTCTCTCTCTCTCTCCTCTCGTGTGTGTGTGTGTGTGTGTGTGTGGGTGGGTGGGTGTGTGCCACATGTACTTCCTCGAGCTGGAGTTGTAGATGGTTGTGAATTTTCATGCTGAGAACTGAATTCAGGTCTTCTGCAAGAGCAGCAAGCACTCCCTGATAAGAATATTCTAAAGCTGGGTTTGTTCTTTGGAAACAGTTTTATATTTTCACATCTTCCCTCTGTGACTAATCTGTTTTCTGTCTTTAAAACTATTCCTTTATATATTTATGTATTTTGTCTTTTCTTAGGTCTTCTAAGCAGGAGGTTGACCCAACCCCTCTCATTCCATTCCCTTCAGAGGTGGTCTCTTTTCCATTTCTCTTCCTTTCTCTGAAATATGACTTATACAGGAAAGAATGAATGCCTTAGCATCCATCTATAGGAGCTCTAAAGGAAGTCAGTGCTCTCCATTCGCCCTGAATAATGTGGTTTTAAAATTACCATCTCTGTGGATAAAATCCAGGGCCTCGTACATGCTAGGCACTTACTGCTTCATGAGTTACATCTCTAGCCTAACTGCATGTGATTATAACAACAACAAAAAGGCTCTTGACTCTTAGAAGCTTGATCAATTTCTAACAGTTATAGCACTTATGCCAATGTGATGGCTCAGCAAGTAAAGGTGCTTGCTTCTAAGCCTCACAATCTGAGTTGAGTCCCAGAATTCACATGATCAAGGGAGAGACCTAACTCTTGCAAGTTGTCCTATGTCCTCCAAACACATTGTGATATGTGCACATATGCATACTTTAAATAAATAGATAAAATGCAATAATTACCTTGAAGCTATACCACTCAGTCTCTGACATCCAAAAACTCAAATCCAATGGAGCCTTGGCTATATTTTAAAACTATCTCTGGCAAGACAAGGTATTCTGTCATCCCAGGAGTGAAAAGCTTGGTGTGGTACTTCTCCCTGCAGGCTCTGAGTAGACTGGGTGGGGCCCAAAAGGGACACCCAATCCAGCAATTCATCCCTAAACTGACTGCAAACCATAAGTTTACCTGTGATGTTTATCTTCAAAGATTTAGAGTGGGTACTGATGCAGACGTCATCTAGTTTCAAACAGTGCAGTGGCTGAACCTGAGACCATGGGTGAGCTTGCCTCTGTGGCAGCTGCTGGGCTTGGTGGCTCAGAGGGCTAGTGAGCTACAGGTGACAACATGGGGCACACATGAGCATGAGGCTTTGAGGAAGACAGTCTCAAGAGTACGTCTTGGCAGCTCCTTTTCCTTCTTCTGGGCAAACCAATAGTTATCTCAGAGCTTTGGCTTCCCAGGCTATATTTTCCTAGGCCTGTTGGAATCACTCTATCTGGCATGAGAAGGAACATCAGTAAGGCCTCCTCCTTTGAAGTCTCATTAAAATCATCTCACTTCTGAGGCCTGTGGAAAGAACATGATGCCTGCAAATAGAGTCCAGGACGTCACTGGGAATCTTCAGATCCTTTCTTTTGCAAGCTAGATGCTCAAGATCACACACGACCCTCTTCATCTTTCTAATAAAGCCACATTTAGACTTAAAAAGCAAAGCACCTCTGTTAGCAATCCTTGGTAGTACACCATACAGTGATTTAATTTTTAAATTTCTTATTTGAAAAAAATCCAAAGTTATTCAGGATGATAATTGTCTCCAAAGCCTGATTGGAGCTGGGCACAGGAGTGAATGCTTAGCATCCTAGCACCTAGAAGGCTCAGGCAGGAGGATGATGAGTTTGAGACCAGACTTGGTGATATAAGAGGCCTTACCTCAAGAAACCAAAACAAAGACAAGAACCTGAATAAAAAGATCCGCACCTGTTGATGTTGATCTGCAAATTAATTTTTATCTTTATTGGAAATATTTCTTCATACATATGGTATTCGGATCATAGTTTCCTTTCCCCGAACTGCTCCCAGATCCTCCCCAACTCCAAAACTTCTTTCTTTCTCCCTTTAGAAAACAAACAGGTAAGTAAAACAAAACAAAACAAAAACAAAACAAAAAAAAAAAAAAAAACCTCATAATTTTAAGAAAAAGGAATAACACAAGAAAGACACAACACACAACACACAACACACACACATACACACAAAATCACAAACCATAATATATAAGCAAAAAATCAGTAAGACAAAAATTGCCCAAAGTATTGTGAGACAAATTGAGTTCACTATGTGTTGGGCATCTACTGCTGGGCATGGGGCCTACCCTTTAGTGTGGTTTATATACCCAGGAGACTCCCCTGGAGAAAACTTATTTTTTCCTTTGCAAGCAGACGTCATCTGGAGATAGCTTCTTAGTTGGTGGTGGGGACTTATGACCACTTCCCCCTCTCAGTATGCTGGGACCCTGTCTTGCTTAAACCGGTGCAAGCCCTGTGCATGCTGACACAGTCTCTGTGAGTTCACACGTGTGTCAGTCCTGTAGTATCTACAAGGCACTTAGTGTCCGTGATGTTGGCCACATCTCTGGCTCTTATAATCTTTCTGCCTCCTCTTCCACATAGCTCTTCTGAGCCTTGAGGGGGGATACTTCCTATTTTCACCAACTAGGGAAGAAAGCTCTGAATGGCTAGGACTCCCTGTCATTCATCTAGATGGTATCAACACCTTCTATACTGAAGGAAGCAGAGACATGAACAAGGTCTGATGAAAGGTCACATGGTATGAAGCCTGGAAAGGGTGCACCTGACCTGGGTTGGAGTCTGAAGGTCAGCAAGCTAGGAAGCCTGGGTCTCTGAGGGCAAATGCAGAATGAAGTCAGATCCACCAGAATAGGGGAATTTGTAGGAGAGAAATATGCCTGTGTAAATCTTAGGCCTGAACATTTAGAGATGTTTGTTCTTATGGCATAACCAAGCTTGTTCTTACTGATACAAACGTTGACATGTGCACACATCTTTCTTGCTTAAACTTATCATTCTATCATATGTGTTGTGGGAACCTATTCAAATTAAGGTAGAAGAAGGCAAAATCTGCAACATACAGTGAGAAACATGATTTTTTTAAGTGTGTGTGTTGTAGTATGTATGATGTGTGTGGTATTATGGGTGTGTGTGTGTTTGTAGTATGTATGGATGTGTGTGTGATATGTATAGGAATGTGTGTGTGTTGTATAGGTATGCAGGCACAGGTATGGATCAGGCGTCTCCTCTATCACCGTCCACCTTATTCCCTTAAGACAGAGTCTCTCACTGAACTGGAACTAGACAGTGTCCAGCTAGGTTGGTGACCAGCAAGCCCCAGCAATTTGCTTGCCTTTGCTCCACGAGCACTAGGATTATGAGCACTTATGGGCACACACTGCTCTTTGTATGGATGCTGGTTACACAGGGTTGAGCTCAGGTCCTCATGCTTGCACAACAAGTACTTACCCAATGCATTATCTCCCCAGCCCTAGATGGTCTGTTTTAAGAGTAAGATGCAAACACGTAACCACAAAGTGGCATGTGTGTGTGTACATATGTACTAGTTCCCACATATGCACATACGTGTATTTTCAAGAAGTCATGCCCTAACAAACCCCCATCTTCCATTGCCTCATGTTTGTTCTTATGCAGAGGTCACTCCAACCCTGTAGGGCAAAGTCAAAATCTGGAAGCCATCGCTGACACTCCTTTTCCTGCAATATGCCCCCTCTCACTGCACTGACTCCATCAGGTCCTGTCACATCTCAATCCTCATTTCTGGGTCTCCAGAGCCACAAACTGGCTGAGGTCCTCATCATCTTGGCTCTATTTGCCTATTATGGTGGGTCCAGCCTGTCTCCACTGCATACAGCCACCTCAGTCACACTCTTTCTGGGGTGTCACATGCCATGTGTCTGACCACAATGGCAGTTTTAAAGCCTGGTTGCATCAGCCAGGGTTCCCCAGCAGGATGGCGAGAGCTCTTTCAGCTGCAGCTGTATCTAGGGTCTCCTCCTGAGTAGCCCAGACTGCAGCACATCTTTCCCCTACTCCCTCTTGCCGCACAGTGCAAGTGTGATACTAGCTGTACCAATGTAAGAGAAACACCATTACTCTCCTGCTTAAGCTCCTCGGTGCAACCTCCGTGCTCAAGGTGACGAGCAGCATCTTGAGCAGGGGCGACCTGACCTTCCCCATCCTCCCTCTCCCCTCTCCATATCACAGATCGGGCATGCAGACTCTTGGGGTCACCGTAACAAAGTTCCACAGACTTCTGGAGGCTGCCAGTCAGCAATCAAGTCCTCTGTGCACTGCAGGGAGACTCTTCCTTGCTTCTCCCTAGCTCCTGGTTCATGGCCAGAAATCCTTGCCTTCCTTGAGTTGAATGAACATCACTCCAGTCTCAGACTTCTGTCACCTGCCACTCTACTGGCATCTTTATTGTCATGTGCCCTTCTGCAGGAGGCCCACCCTACTCCAGTACGCCCTAACTAATTACATCTGCAGTAATCCTCTTTCCAAGTCTATACATTGATGCTATGGAGTGCATGTCTCCCAAAGTTACATATACTAGAATCCTGATGCTCCCTGTAGTGACATGAGAGCTGTTGGGCCCTTAAATATAGGATTTTGTGAGATATATCATTGGTTATTGTATTTCCTTCTCTGGTTTCTTGCTTATCATGTGATCTATCTATCTATCTATCTATCTATCTATCTATCTATCTATCTATCTATCTATCTACCATGAGATCCTTAGAGAAGAGCTAATGCCAATAGCATGCCTTTGAACCTCCAGAACCAGGAGCTAAATAAACATCTCCTCTTTATAATGCTCCAGACCTTGTAGCAATGGAAAACAGACTATATATTACGAGGAACTGGAACAGTCAGGACTTGAACATGTTACTCTTCAGAGGACACAATACAATCCATCACATCAACACTCTTTGGATCCTGAAACAAGCTGTGCTTCTCTTGCTTCAGGTCTTTTTTGCATTCTGCTCTAACCTCCCACCCCACAGTCTTCAATGCCTCCCTTGTCAACGTTTTCTTTCTGCTCTGTATTCAGCTAGGTCAGCTCATCCCATTCATAATACCCTGTACTTAGAAATAAAGTGCAGGCTACATTGCACCTTCTAACTCAATGTTATTTTATGAAACCTCTTAGCCATCTCTGTCTCTTTAACTTACAAGTTCCACGAGGGCAGGCTGTTGGATTTCCAGTGCCGAGCACAGAGCCTGGCATGTATTAGGCACTGGTAATGAGGTGAGCAACTTCAGAAAACTCCCGTTGGGTTGTTTGGTTTCATTCCCCTTGTGTTTGAAGACTTGGGTGTTCTTATTTCCCAGTAAATCAAAACAACAGGGTGGAGAAGGTGAGGAAATCATTCCTGGACAGTAGTTTGAAGTTGATCCCCAAGTAGGGGGTGAGGGAGCATATTCCTAGTAGACAGGGCCTTCTTTAGGGAGTCAGTTGAAACCCTTTGCTACCCAAGTGTGAGGTGGGCAGGACTGACTTTTCTCCCCTGCCTTGGGATCTTTCCTATAGTCAGGATTCTGCAAGTGGCAGGTTCCTCACTGGGACACAGCAGAAAGCTGGTGAACAAGGAACCCAAAGAGTTTCTTATATATCCTATCAAGAGAAAAGAGGGTATCTCATTGTAGAAGGTTTTAGGAGGTAGAGCATCAGAGACAGCCCAGTACATGGGAGTAATGATTGCAGGTAGAGAATGAGAGCTAGTCAGAGACGCTCAAAGCTCTGCATATTTACTAAACGAAGGCCCTACTGCTTAGCAGCTGTCAACCCTCAAGTAAAGAGAAGCTCTCAATTATTTATGCACTGTGCTTCTTGAAGCTCCCCTCTCCCCACTGGAAAGAAAAAGCTATAATACATGTTTTTTAAAAATTCATATCCAACTCTTAGCCAACCCACTCTCCACTCTCTCAGTGTACCTGCCCATGTGGCACCAGGTGACTTCCATAGTGCTGGGACATTTCCACATGTGTCCTGTCCTTGGCAATACCTGTAGGGGTGTGACAACAAAACTGTCATTTAAATGATTGAGTCCACAATATATGGTGAACCCTACAAAGCTGTTAATTTGAGGATAAATATAGTTACGCCAGGAAAAACAATGGTACATAATTAAAACAACCGCATGGGTCTGGTGTTCATTCCATGTTCCTCCCAGCTAGGGTAAGTCAAAGAGCGACGGTCTGTTTACCTATTTCTGGTCTAAATTCTGTCTGCAGTTACCCCTGGGGCCTTTCCACGTGTCCTCTCCACGATGTGCTGGACTGGAGTTCACTGTGCTCTGACTATGCTCTTGTGCACATCTCTTCTTACCATCAGACTGAAGCAGGAACAGCAGAGGCTGTTGGTCCTCTGGTCTGAGAGTCTTCTCTTCCTGCAACCCTGCAGGTCCTCATCTTTGTGTGTGATCACCCAAGGAACCCAAAGTAGAAGCTTTGGCTTTTCAGTAGAAATTTTGTTAATCAAGCTGTACTGCCAAAAGTTAATGCACGTCTGCTTCGTCCTGCGCTGGAGGCAAGGTCGGTATAGACCTCTAACTGCTGCAAGATGACGGGGACTGCCAGGCCTCCAGCCTAGCCTCAAGCCCCAGATTCAGAAGCTTTTACACCAAAGGCTCTGTACAACCCCATTACTAGATGCTCTGTTACGAAAAGCATGAGGCTTTAGAACTGCCCACTTGCTCACTCAGCATTCATTTCTGTCTCATTCTGCAGTTCCCTGAGCATACTAGGGTGATACCCACTGTTACATGTCTGCATGCCTATTGTAGTGATACCACATTGGTGATTTTTTAAAAAATATGTATTTAGCTATTACTATCTATCTGTTTATTATTTATTTTGGTTTTTCAAGACAGGGTTTCTCTGTGTAGCCTTGGCTGTCCTGGAACTCACTCTGTAGATCAGGTTGTCCTCAAACTCACAGAGATCCACCTGCCTCTATCTCCAGAGTATTGGGGTTAAGGGGGGGGGTGCCACCACTACCCAGTTCCACATTGGCATTTTAAAACTTGCCAGGCATGGTGATACATGCCTGTAATGCCAGCACTCAGCAGGCAGAGGCAGGAAGAATAACAAATAAATAAACAAGAACAAACTTTAAACCTGGTATGGTGGCAAATGCCTTTAATCCCTTGGGAGGAAGAGGCAGGTCGCTTTAGCCCTTCTGCTGCCTTGGGAGCTATGGGCGATTCTGTATTCCCTGATGCTTGACAGAAGATGCTTTTCTGAGAAGTTATGCTTCAAGTAGGCTATGCTGGATTCAAAACCGTGCTCTGCTTTGTGCTGCGACTGCTTTCCGCAGCGCGGCTGCTTACCCTGCTGCTTCACAGTAACTGATCTGGGCTTGAAGAGGTTTGACTTGATCCAAAGGAAGTCCTTGGGTAAAGAACCCCAGCGTCCTGGAACAAGGCTTGGAGACAGCAGCCTGTGACCAGCACTATTAGCCCAGCTGTTTGCAGGTCTCTGACTGTAATTAATACAGAGCTGATCACTAAGGCCCCTCCCTCCTTCCTCCTTCCCTCCTCCTTTCGTTCCCTCCTTCCCTCCCTCCCTCCCTCCCTTCCCTCCCTCCTCCCTTTCCTTTTTGTATTTGTAGACAGAGTCTGCCCATATAGTCCACTCAGTCTTTGAGCACTACCTTTCCAATTCTGCTTCTACCACCAAAGTGAGATGCCATAGGCGTACAGTAGCCACTGCCAGCCAAAGCAGTTTCTGATACACTTGGTTAGTCAGCTTAACCTATCTCATGATCCCTACCACAGGTGGGAAAGAGAGTCCTGGGCCCAGGCTGAGAGCATCAGCATTAACCCTTAATGCTAAGGTGATATGGAATCTAGCCTTCCAACATAGGGAACATGGAGTAAGAGTGGCCAACAGACCCTCCCACACGTTGCTGTCTTTGTCCATGATCATGAAGAACTCCAGGTACCAATATTTGAGCAAGCCGTGGGGCCGTCCATGTTTATGTTAGGTTAGGTTTAAACAGATAGGACAGGGCAGTGGTCAGCAGGGATCAAGTAGGCCTGGCCTACTCTAGCATATGGTCTCCATCTGACATAGAGGTACTTGATAGATGTTGAGTGAATGATTGAACTGGGGTAGAGGGGGAAGAACCAAGAGACTCGGGAGGAGCTGCGTACAGTGAATCTCCCCTTCGAGGAGAGTCTATACTTAAGCCTTTTCATTTTACAAAGACCCCTACCCTCTTGCACCCCATCACACACCCTATCAACACTCCTGCAAAGGTGTATGTGCTGGGGGTGGATCTCTGCCTGGTCTCTTGCCCTTATGCCTGCACCAACTTTTCCAAGGGCAAGAAAAACTGGTCTATCCAGTTCCCCTTGGCTCAGCAGAAGCCACTGTCTGCAGCTTCTGAGCCATGGGGTTCCTCACCAGTAGCTGGGCTCCTCCTCGCTGCCACAGGGCTGTCTTAAGCTTACAAGGCAAAGACAGGTCTCAGATCTCCCCAGCTGCCAGCTGCCTACAGCAGCCAAGCTCTTGGGTTAGACCCGGTGCTCACTTAGTGACAGGTCACAATCCTTCTGAACTTAGCAACTGTCCTCCGTCTGCTCTCCTGCTTTGTCCCGAGGGAGTCAGCAGCACATGTGGCTAAGAGTTTCACAGCTCTTGAACCAGACACAAGTTTCTTAACTTGGCCAAGCCTGAACTCTCTCATCTATAAAATTGGAATAACAATGACAACTGCCTCTTAGGATCATTAGAAACACAAATAAAAGAATATGTGAAAGGATTTAAATAAAAATTGACTTTTCTAGACTTGTTTTATGTGTATCAGTGTTTGTTTACACGTATGTATCTGTACCACAGTGCCTGGTGCCAATAGAGGCAAGAAAAGGGTTTCAGGTTCCCTGAAACTGGAGTTACAGATTGTTGTGAGCCACCGTGTGGGTGTTGGAAATGGAACTCCGTATCCTCTGCAAGAGTAACAATTGCTCTTAACTACTAAGCCATCTCTACAGCCTTCAAATACTTATGTATCAGTTATGTTTGCTTTAACAAAACCACCTTCTGGAAACAATTTAAGAGAGGAAGGGCTCATGGTTTCTGAGGGCTTGGATTCCTTGTGGTGAGAAAGGCCTGACAGATAGGCTCAGTTCACGGCTGTGGTAGTGTGTGGCAGAGACAGTCTGCATCACAGTAAACCAGGAAGCAGTGTGCATGGCAGGAACCAGGGGCTGGGTACAACCCACTTCTGTCCCCTAAACATTTCATAGCCTCTCTACGTAGCACCACCACCTGTGGGACAATAATTCAAGCCATGAATCTATAGGAGACATTTCAGATTCAAAGTGCAATATTCCTCCCTAACTCCAAAGGTACACAGCCATCCCCAAATCCAAAATATATTTAGTCAACATCAAGCTTGCCTGCAATGATTGCATTGCATTGTCGATTTAACTAGTTTTGGAAACATCTGAGAGATTGAATCACATCTCTGGATGTAACTGTGGTAGGATTTCAGAGAGGTTTAGCTGAGGTAAAAACCCACCGTGAGTGTGGACAGTACCATCTCACGAGCCAGAAGTCGTAGAAAGGATGAAAGTGGGGAAAGCAAAATGTGGGCAGAGCATTCATCTGTCTCCTCTCCTGACTGTAGGCAAAGATGAGCAGCTGCCTCACCATGCTCCCCGACCCACGAGATAGATAGATAGTAGATAGATAGTAGATAGATCCTCAAACAACTACAAAATAAATTCTTCCTCCCTCAGGTTGCTTCTTCTCAAGTTTGTGGTCACAGCAAGAGGAAAAGTAACACTACAGTCCCCAAGGAGTAGGCTTGTTATGTGACTAAATCTGACAATATGGTTCTTAGGCCTTTGGAACTGGTTTGTGAAAGGATTTGGAAGACTTTGGAGCTGTGAGATAAAGTAGTATTACATGCTATAGACAAAGTTTAATGGGCAGTTCTGATGGAGATTGGTTTAGTGCCTTTATCTGCATGAAAAGACAGGCTTTGATGTTGTGTATCTAGTCTCCTTAGCCGTGCAGAGTATGCCCACCTTCCTTCCTGAAACCTAGGTCTCTTTCCTGTTACTTAGCACTATAGAAGCACTCTAGTCTTCCTTTGAGTTTCACGCTTTGTATATGGCTCCTATGTTTCTGCACGTTAATACATTTTTCATGCATTTCAGTGCAAATTGCTTGGTCTTTAATTAATGATGCTAGTCTCTTTGAGAACTAAGGACTCTTCTTCTGCCACTTCAGACATGCTCATTTTTTGACCAAACTGCACTTTAAAAAGTCTTTCTGCTCTTCTTTTTGATTCTCTCTATAAACCTAGCCAAAAGCAGGTTTATAGTAATTATGCCACAGACTGAATTATATGGTTTCTTGAAATTTCCTCCAACCAAATTAAACCCTAACTTTTAAATTTAGCTCCAATCACATTTATTTTCAGGACATGGACAAAACAGACCCACCTTTCCAGAATATAAAACAAATGATCTCTACCTAATTCCCAACAGAGTCCTTGTTCCCATCTGAATCCTCTTGAGCTTGGCCGCCACTGCACATTTCAATCAGTGTTCTGGGTTTCCAAATCCAACAAGCGTTGCCTATTAAGCTTTGCCTACTATACATCGATCTCTATCCTGCATCTCTTAACACTTTCAAGTTCCTCTCAAACCCACTTCTGGTACCAATTCTCCACATTAATTACTTTTGTATTGGAGATCAAAATACCTGATAGAAACCACTGAAGCAAGATTTATTTGGCTCATAATTTCAGTCTATCATGGTGGGTAAAAACACAGCAGAACAGGTTATATCACAATGAGGAAGAATGTGACAGTGGCTATCCACATCACAACAGACCAGGAAATAGACAATGTAGCAGGAACCACAGGCTAAGTTATTACTTTCAAAGGCCCACCTCCAATGATCTACTTCTGCCAGCTAAGCCTCACCTCCCACAGCCTACAAGAACAGTATCACCAGCTAATGAACAAGCATTTGAAACATGAGACTATGGAAGTCATTTCAGGTTTAAGCTGTAACAACTTGGCACATAGTGAAGAGCTCAGTAAATGCTAATATAGAGAAACCTTCACTTTTCTTTCTTCCCTCTGAAGGTTCAATAATTTTACTCTGATATTAATTAGAAGTTGGTTATGAGACAGGGGACATAAAATATATTAATATACAGAAACATGGGAATCATGCCCAAAGTCCCAAAGTATGAAACTCAAGAGGACTGTATTGGTGCTTCCATGGTATGGGCTATGATGGGTGTCCAAAAAGACTAGGTACACAGCATTAAGGACTGCCTTGTCACCAGATAAAGATGGAAGGATGCCATAGCCATGGAAACGCAGTCTTCCAGAGGAAAGCTGTTCCACAGGTGGAATAGTTGACTTCTCCCACTTCAGCTACCATTCTTTCTGCTGGATATAGTTTGTTCCTGTTCTCTTGTTGTAAACAAACCAAACACACAGGCCCACAATCTAAATAAAATTAAAGGAGACAGCCATCATTATCAATACACTTAACAAAGACTCTACTGGGTCCAGATAGGACCTGGAAAATTTGCAGAATATTGGCAGAGTATGAAGTCCCCTGAGTCTCACATGGGTTGATCCCTGAAACAAATCACACATTGTTCATTTACTGTCTCATTTGAGGCTTTCCTAAACTCAGCCTCTGCCTTTTCTGGCTAGTTGCATCCCTGGCTTCATATCCAGGGGAATAAATTCAAAGAGTAGTGCATAGGAAGTTCCTTAGAAGGTGCTCTTGGCCTGGGTAACTGCTGGAAAAAGAGAAAGGCTGAGAAAACAAAGAGGACTAGGCACTGTGAAGTCATTTTGGAAGGCCTCGGTGATTTCCTAGGCATGTCTCAAATGAAAAGGAGTAGTTAGATTTCATGTGCCCAAGTGGATAAATCCCTACCTGTGGAAGGTGTGACCTTGAGGAAGGTGGTTTCCATAAGAAACATCTGTCTGGAGGGATCTTCGACCTTCCTGAAGCCGTGGAATAATTCAGTCTTTCTCAAGAAGAGACTTGGAGGTACAACTTCCCCCTTGCTGCAGCATACCTTTGATTATTAATAAGAACATGTTACTATACCCATTCCACCCCTGCACCTGCCTCTCATCAGGTAAGAAAGAAGTCAAGGAATCGCAAATTTCTGCACATGCAGACCCACTGACATCTGTGCACGAGGGTCTCTCCATTTCCAGCATCCTGGGTCTCTCTCCACTGCAGAGCACTCCTGACATCGAGGTAAGACGTCTACAGAGGAAGGAACTGCAATCAATAAAGTGAAGAAAACATAGAGGAGGAGCCAAGAAATCACTGGCGAGGAATGGCCTGGGCTTGTTCCAGAATGGTCTGGACCTCATTTAAGACAGTTTGTGGTTACCCCTGCTGATTTTTCTGAAGTAGGAGGATGATGGGTAGATTTTAGCCTCTCTGGGTAGAACGAGGATAGAGCCTATTTCCTTGGACTCTTCATTCACTGCTGTGAGGAGCTCAGTGCAACCAGTCATAATGAAATGTGGCTGGTGGGTCGGCTGTCTGCTGGCATGCTCCGACAGGACCCACCGTAAGACTTACTGAGCCTAAGTGCCTGTTGGGTGTGAACTCTGGTAACACACAGTATATTTGCAAGCATGTCTTCAATTAGAAGTTGCTCCTGGAAAACTACAGTTGCCTTCCCACCCCAGAAAGGAACCACCCCCAAATCCAATAGCATAATGTGACTGACTTGCATTTATGACTGATTACAGGTTGGGTTTGTTTTTTTTTTTAAAGATTTATTTTACTATTTATTTTAGTGTGCCTGCAGATACCCTCCAAGACCAGAGGGGCTGTCAGATCCTCTGTAGCGGGAGATACAGGAGGTTGTGAGCCACTTGACATGGGTGCTGGGAAGTGAACTCACTTTCCCCAGAAAACCAGCAAATTCTCTTAACCTCCAAGCCATCCATCCAGCCCTGGTAACAGGTTTTAAGGAGTTCTGAGTTCTCAGAAGGTTGTTGTTGTTTTCAGATTGCTCACAACTAACCACTAAAACTTCCGATGAATTTTAAGAACAAAACCCAAAGCACACGTTTCTGTGAGTTTGTGCTGTAATGGGACAGGTGAGGCGGTTCCTACACAAGTGTGTACATCATCACAGAGGAATGACTGAGTCCCACCTACAGGAACAATGCTCTACACAGAAAGGGCTTATTCGGGGTTGAAGGGAAGAGAGAGACAGTGGACCTAACATATCCTAGTGTGCTAGAAATCAAAGAAGGATTGGGGAAAGGGAGACATCACCAGAACACAGGAGCCAGATTAGAGGAACTCCATTTGGCCCCAGCAGTTATGGACAGTAAAGAATTATAAATCATTGGAAAGAAGAATTCCAGGCTCGTCACCAACAATGAATGGATGGATGAATAAATAAGTGAAAGGGGTAATAAAATACCAAGTTAGGTGAGCTGGCCAGAGTGGAGAGAGGGCTATAACTGAAAAAGTGTTACCATCATGACACAGACCAGAACCACCAATGAAACTCAGGGCAATATTTGGACAAGAGTGAGATATTCTGACCCATCTCTAAGTGTTTCCCTCAGGCCCACATTCTCTTCAAGGAAAGCAAAGGGGAATAAAGTGGGAAAATCAAGCAACAGCCTAGCTGGTGATCACAGTGAACCTCAGGAAGGGGCCAGGGGGACATCCCAGCTGCCGAGGGACCAGCCCACCATCTCTGCAGTGTCCTAGTGAGGAATGCCATTGCGACAAAACATCAATCCTACTAACACAGAGAGAAGAAGGATATGCACTTTTAAAATGTCGGCTTCATAAAAGACAGGGCAAGCCCTGGGTAGAGAGGACTGAAGAGCCGGGGCTGGGTAGAAGGCTCAGCTTGCCACACAAGCACGGGATCCTGACTTTCCCACAAGCATGAGGACCTGATTTTAGATTCTAACACCCACACAAAAAGCCAGGAAGGAAGGTATGCTGGCCTGTAATTCCCACAAAGAGAGGGAGGGAGGGAGGAGACCTATCCCTGAAGCTCACTGGTCAGTCAACCTAGGGGAGTCAAGACCAGTTTACTGTTGTAATAGTATTTCTGACCTAGCTCGGGGTCTAGAACACCCTTTCCTCCTCCACCGCCTGCCCGCTTCCCCATGTCTGCCCTCGAAATGGAAACAACAATGAGATGTCTGTTTCCTGGTGGAGCAAGGAGGTTACATAAGCTGCATCCCCTCACGGGGCCCCGCCCTCTGCCCGAGGACCTCCTCCAAGAGTCCATTGTCACCCTCAACAGTGCCAGGCCTCCACTAAGGTCTCATGAGAGGGCCTGAGATCACATCCAAGGCAGTTCCCATGAAACAGGTGGAGATTCGCCTCCCTTCCATTCATGCTGGGGCCGGCTCCGCCTCCTGCAGCAGCTCCTGTGCACGATTGTGTCACACACCACCAGGCTTCACACAGCCTTTCTTCTGTCTCACAACCTTACACAACTTTGGCTCATGTACAAAATAACTCCCTGAGAGGCCTCTGAACTTAGATGTTTGGGGGTTTGGAGAAGAGCAGACGAAGTCAGGGAATGCCAAATTCCCATGGCTGGGAAGGCAGCTTTCCGGGCTGTCATAGGCTTACCCAGCAGACACCTGTCACACTGAATGTGTATTTTTCCAGTGGCATGGAAGCCAGAGAAGGTGATTGACAGCTGTAGCAGGGAAATCCTCAAGGTCATGAGGTCTCCTCCAGCTGCTGTCTTCTGACCTCTGATAATATGCTTCAGTTTATTTTTATATTCTCCCACCGAGTGGATATATGTGTACTTTCCTTACTCAAACAAACTGGCAGTCTAAGTTAGAAGCTAGGCATGGGGGCACACACTTGTAATCTCAGCACTTAGAATGCAGGATGGTCGCAAGTTTGAGGCCAGCCTGGGATATCTACCCTGTTTCTCTGTTGTATTGAGAGAGAAGAAGAGAGGAAGTAAGGGAGGGAAGGAAGGAGGGAGGGAGGGAAGAAGGGAAGGGGGGAGAGAAGAAGGGAGTGTGGGAAGGAGGAAGGGAGGGAAAGAAAGAAGATGGAAGAGAGTCATCAAATCTAAAGCCTACCAAGGACTTCCCAGTGCTCAGCCGTTTTTTGAAGGTAGAGAGCCTAGCTGCGTCTCCTGCACCTGGACTCCAGGAGTGAGCCAACCAGTTATTGTCTGTTATTGACAAGTGAGTCCTTAGATACGCCTCATATATAATTAGTCAAGAAGACACCTGGTTCTAAACATGTCAAGAAACTTAAACACAGAGGCTTTGGCATAATACTGACCCCATGGGCACTCATTTCTCGTTGGTTCTTTTTCATGGTAGATGAAAAATGAGAAATCTTTTTTTCAGGTCTATTAAATCAATACAATAATTGTGTTGATTAATCTTGACTGTTAACTTGACAGACTTAGAATCTAGTAGGAGACAAACTGCAGGGCATGTCTGTGAAGGTATTCCCGAGAGGTGTGACTGAAGAAAGAAAATCCACCCTGAATACGGGTGACCACAGCCCATAGACTAGGGTCCTGAGCTAAACTAAAAATGGGGGGAGGGAGGTGAGCTAAACACCACTATCCATCTGTCTCTCTCTCTCTCTCTGACTCCTGACCAGGGACAGTGTCCACATACCTTATATTTCTGTCACATCACCTTTCTTGCCATGATGGACTCTACCCTCAAACTGTGAACCCAAAGAAAGCCTCCTTCTTTGAGTCTTCTCTGTCAGGTAATTTGTCACAGCAGTAAAGTAACAATAACAATAACAATACAGCGCTGAAACATCCCCTTCAACACTGAACTCACTGGGTCACATTCTGCTTCCCTGTCTTGTATACCAGTGACCTCCACATGGTCATTCTCTGCAACACCCCAGTTCCACCGGCTAGAGAGTGGAGTCAGCAGCCACACCTGAAGTACACTGTGGACTGAGACAACAGCCTCTGGTGTGGAGTCAGTACTCAATAAATCTTAACTATTACATTCCAGAGGCAGAGAGGCATGGGAATTGAAGGGTGAACTTTCTCCTTGACTTTGGCATCACGAAGAACAATTTCAGCTTTTAATAAAGAAGACACCCATGTGAACACACTCAACAACACACACACACACACACACACAACACACACACACACACACACCTGCATACAGACCACCACCAGAGGAGAAAAGCTGGTCCATTAAGGGGCTACTTAAGCTGAATGTGCCTGCAGGAGGCTGGGTGGAGACAAACTCTGGAAAGTTCCGTTTAGCTCTCAACCTGAGAAGTGAAGTGATTTACTCTCCCCATTCTGAAAAGGTTAGTGCCACCGGGGCATCTCCAGGGACAATGCATGCTTTTGTTGAGGAATGACATTTAAAAGTGTGTGATTGTTCAGTGCGGGCTGTTTGAAGGGTTGCCTTACTACAGATTAATGGCAAATTCCACCCTGGATTTCCTGCCAACAAATGTATAAAGCTTTGTTTGAGACTGAAAGCACTCAGAAGTGTTTGTTTTTCTGTTTTTTGTTTTTGTTTTTTTTTTCTTTCCCCAAGAAAGTTCTGAGTGAATACTAAAAAGAAATGAAGCTGAGGAGGGAAGCTCTCTGTGCTTAGAGTGTTTGACGGAAGAACCAGCTGGGTCCGGAGTCATGGAAGAGGGAAGTGAGGTGCTCCAGCCTCCCAGCCTCTCCAGCCTCCTCTGTGATCCTCACCCAGCCCCTTTCTGTTGTGAACCAACAGTGATGACAAAGTAGCTTCTAGAACCTTCTATCCATTATGTAACATTACATAAAACCTGTTCTGCCAAAGGCTGCAGGTGTTGCTGTCAGTAGCCAGAGCCAGCATTCTCCGTCTAGATCAGGAATAAACAGCCCAAGGCTTTCACCCCAGTGTTCATGGGGTACCTGGTGAAGGAGTACCCCAGGCTTCATCCCTGAGGCCTTATTCATGCAAGCCACCCTCTGTTCTCTGTGGTCAACAGTGGATGACAGTCTCCAGCATGAGAGCGCTCACTTTATTTTTTTAAAGATTTATTTATGTGCATGGGGGTTTTGCCTGCATATATGTCTGCATCATGTGTGTACCAGGCTAGAAGAGGGCTCTGGATCCATGGGACTGGAATTGCAGACAGTTATGAGTTGCCATGTGTGCCAAGGAAGTGAACCTGGGTCCTCTGGAAGGGCAGCCAGTGCTCTTAACTGTTGAGCCATCTCTCCACTTACTCTTTTAAAGATGGATAACTATAGTGAATGTGGTGTCAAATGAAGAGAGTGGATTGCAAAGGGAAACGTGGAAAGAAAAGCAATGTAGAGAGACATTTTAAACTTTTAAAAACATAAGTTCTTTGTGTGAGTGTTTGTGTATGTATGTGCATGCACGCATGCGCACACAGTGTTTGCACATATTTGCATATAGATTGCCAGAACTACACGTGGAGGGGTCTGAGGGCACATTGTGAGTTTTTGCCTTCCACTTTGTAGGTACAGGGAATTGAGTCTTGGTCACAGGTGCCTTTAGTCATTGAGCCCTCTTGCCAATCTCCCAATGTAAGGAAAAAATTAAATTATATTACATATGAGGGACCCTGCAGGTACCCCGGTAGGAAGGAAAATAATCTGTGAAGAGGTGAGAGTAAAAACTGAATCAGCCTGACTCGATTCAGTCTTCCAGGCTGGCTCAAACTTCCAGAGAGTCTGATGCTAAGTGGTTTATTGCCAGCATATTAAAACACAATATAATGTGGAAAAGTCTTTTGCTTAACACAATCCCTGTGCATAAGAAAGTAATAATTATATTAAAACTTAATTGAAAGTACATGCCATTTCTTTCAAGAAGATGGGTTCTATAGCTAGGCTATGTGGGCTAGCTTAAAGGCCTAAAGAAGCATCTGGCCTAGTCTCAGTCATACAAATACCGTAGAGGTCATTTGGGCTAATAACCACCTCTTGTTCTGGTTGTGGGAACTCGGGGGGGGGGGGGGCGCTGGCTAAACAAGTCATTTACATTACTAGCCACCTCTGATCCTGGTTGTGGAAGCTGATATGGCCCGGCCCAGTAGATACTGCAGATCACCAGGCTATTATTCACCTCCAGGTATCCATTCTTCCCTTGGAAAGGACAATTCTGGATGCCTAACATTCCTGGTTTCCCTGGAGATCTTTGGGTGCAAGGACCATTATGCTTACAACACATATGATTTAAAGAAACAACTTTAATTGCTTAGAAAGTATAAGAGTGTCGGGCAGTGGTGGCACATGCCTTTAATCCCAGCACTTGAGAGGCAGAGGCAGGTGGATTTCTGAGTTCGAGGCTAGCCTGGTCTACAGAGTGAGTTCCAGGACAGCCAGGGCTACAAAGAGAAACCCTGTCTCGAAAAACCAAAAAAAAAAAAAAAAAAAAGTATAAGAGTATGGCTCAAAATCATGTTGCTTGGTTGGTTAGTTAGTTAGTTAGCACTAAAGATCATAGAGAAAGGGGAGATGAGTTGCAGTTCAGCTGCACCTCAGTCCCTTGAATGAAGAATAACATGGTTTGGGACTAGTGTGCCTGCTGAGCCTAGGTGTGTGGGTCTCTACATTGTAGATACTCTTATTTTTAAAATCTTCACGATTTTAGATGTAAAAAACAGTGGTATATTTAACAACAGAATACCATGTAGCCATTTAAAATGTAAGGGGGCTTTCTGCAGAGTGTCAGAAATGTCCACATGGAATATTTTAGATCAAGAGAACAGATGCTGTCATCTATTTGTACTTAATATCACATATATATAGAATCTCCTTAACATGTGTGTCCCTAGTCCAAAATATCCCCACGACTCCACGCACCTATGTTCAATAAACGTGTTCGTGTGTGTTGGTTTAAAAGCAATTAAGGGAGTGTGGTAGTTTGAATATGCTTGGCCCAGGGAGAGGTACTGTTGGGAGGTGTGGCCCTGTTGGAGTAGGTGTGTCACTTTGGGCTTTAAGACCCTACTCCTAGCTGCCTGGAAGCAAGTATTCTGCTAGTAGCCTTAAAGATGTAGAACTCGTGCATCATGCCTGCCTGGATGCTGCCATGCTCCCGCCTTGATGATAATGAACTGAACCTCTGAGCCTGTAAACCAGTCCCAATTATATGTTGTCCTTACAAGAGTTGCTTTGGTCACGGTGTCTGTTCATAGCAGTAAAACCCTAACTAAGACAGGGAGAAAGAGGGTTTTGGGATTTTTTTTCCTCTTTCTTTTTTCCTTCCTTCCTTCCTTCCTTCCTTTCCTTCCTTCCTTCCTTCCTTCCTTCCTTTCTGTCTTCCTTCTTTCCTCCCTCCTTCTCTCTCTTTCTCTCTCTCTCTTTCTTTCTTCTTTCTTCCCTTCTTTTCTTACAGTTTGAGGGGATACAGTCCATCATGACCAGTGGTGGGAGAAGCATGGGGTGGCTGGTCACATTACGTCTGCAGTCAGGAAGCAGAGATGGATGAATGCTGCTTGATGCTCATCTGGTTTATTCTTTCTGCCCTTTTCATTCAGGCTAGGAACAAATCCATACAATGGTGGTACCCACATTCAGGGTAGGTCTTCCCTCCTGAGCTATGTCTCTGGAAATGCCCTCACAGACACACCCAGTGGAAGGTCTCCTAGGTGATTCTAAGCCTAGTTAAATTGACAATGGAGATTAACAGTCACAGTTCCAAACCAAGCAACAGGAGTCCCCCTCTGCTATTCTTCCTCTTCATAGCATAATGTCACCTATTGGTTCAGTAAAAATCCCATGGGTGAATGGTGGATTTTCCCTCTCCTCAAGCCTTGCTCGCCCTTCCTGTCTGTATCAGTTACTTTTCTGCTGCTGTGACAAATACTATGGAAGAAAGTTTATTTGGGCTTGTGGTTCCAGAGGGAAGATCTATTAATGTTAATATGGAAAAAAACCAAGACCAATAAAAGCAATGTGTGCTCTCTGCTTCCAGGAAACACATTTAAATCACAAGGATGGATAAATTATGATTACAAAACCAAAACAGATGAGCAGTAGCATCCATCCCTCTTTGCTTTCTGACTATGTAGTTATGACTATGAACCCTCAAAGCCTACCCCCAGTGACAGCCTTCCTCCAGCTGCACCATCTTCCAAACAGTACTACCAACGAGGGACCGAGTATTCAAATACCTGAGCCTATGGGGGACAATCTCATTCAAACCACCACACTGTCCTACCTCTAATCCTCCCCTGCCCCGCCCCTTATCCTGCCCCTCATCACTGTTCCCAGCACTCTCTCCTACCATCCCCTGCTATTTCTTACAGTCCATCCTTTTCCACTGTGGTTGGTGTGGTCCAGAGATAGAAATTGTTCCTATGGAAACCTCTATACTACTAACTACTACTAATAATAATAATAGAATAATTATTCTATTATTCTCACTCTTTGATTCCTAGCCTAGTTCTAGCCTCATTCCCTGCCCCATCTAAGGCCCTTCTCCCCATTTGCCCCTGTGCTCCACTCTGGAGCACTGGAGTTGGCCTGTGCACATGGCACTCTGTGCTGACAGGGACACCTTATATGTCATCTCTCTTGCGGCAGCTGCCTGTCCTGCCTTCCTCTCTCACACATCCTAGGCCAACGTCAAACTCCTTATATATCCAGAGATGCTCTTGAACTTCTGATCTTCTCCCTTGTTTCTCCCAAGTGCTGGGATTAAGGCATTTGTGTCATTTATACACAGCTTATGTGGTGCTAGAGATTTATCTATACTCACAACAAAACCTGCTCCCTGGAAAAAGATAGCACACTGTGCTTTTGTTGATCTTATGATGATTTCCATATTTACTATTCTATTGAATGTGGTAAGCATCGTTGACTCCTACTCCTGTCCTAGAGCTGTCCTACATCCTGCTTCCCTGCTCAGCAGTTACATCTTCACCCCACCACCACAGGCTTTACTGGATCTCCAGTCTCTACTACATCATGGGAACTGCATAGAGACACTAGTGTTTGTTATTTCTCATAGGACAGAAACTTCCTTGGTTCTCATACTTGGGGAAAAGGCTAAACATCTTCTAGAATCCTATTTCCCTCCTAACATAGCTAAGTCTAAAACCAAGTGAACTTCACTTCATTGTTGTGGATAGCCCCAGCCTTGTATTTTGATCCTAGTTCCACCCTTCTGGGAGGGGCTGCAGAGGATGATTGAATCTGTACACAGAGGACATCTTGTAAACCTTCTGTCCAATTAAAACCTGTAAAATAAAGACTAGAGCCAGAGATTGGGCAGTAGAAGGGGAGGCGGAGAAAAAGGCTTAGAGAATGGAGAAAGAGAGGGAGTCGATGGAGAGCAGAAGCAGAAAGAGAAGCAAGAGGGAGAAGCAGGAGGAAGCTGAAGCAGAAGGAAGCCAGGGTGAAGGAAGCCAAAGACAGAGCTGTACAACCACGCAGCTGGATAAAACCGTAAGTTATAAGGGATCCATAGCCAGGGATTAGAGTGTAGTAGTGTAACTGCCAATCTAGCATGCTTGTATTACTATAATTATTGAGTTGTGCTTCTTACGGTATCCTTCGGGTAGGAGACTTATTTGGGGTTTCAAATAATTACCTTACTACAAATGGTGGCCATGTACGGGACTTCAGAACTCTTTCATGCAGGGCAGCTAGCTGGTAAGTTCCCAGGTAAGTGGGACAAGGGAAGTTCTCGGAAGAGACAATAAGGTTCCAAGTTTAGGCAAAATTTAAAAGGGGTTACTGTTGAAAAATTTTACAAGCGAGTGAATGTCAGTGGCATGGTTTTCAAGTTTCGGACATCTAACACTACCAGCTGGGAGAAGTTAGGGAAGGATTTAAAATTTACGAGGAACAGGGGCATTGCCTTCTGATAGTACTTCCGGTTTGGAAGTTGGTATGATTCATTGAGGTTTAAAGAAGGAAAGTGTGCAGTGGAACTAGAAAAGGGTAGTGAGGTTTTGGAAAGCACTAATGAAGAGATGTCTAAAAATCAAAGGCTGGGCACAGTTCCGAGAGTTAAGTTGTTTCAGAAGATGATTAGAGAGCCTGAGTCCAGATCAGCTGGAGTAAAATGAAACTAGAGGTAGAGCCGACACTCCGGGTTGAGTGTGCTGGCGCTAGGCTACTGCCATGCATTTGCTTATTCATCGGTACTAGGATCAGGCATGTTAGTTAGTCTCACACAATCCGGCAAAGATTTGTGGACGATTCTGGTGGAGAAGACTGTGAGATTTAGGGTAAAACGAGGTTACGAGGCCTTTTGGATGTTAGGTTTCCGAATTAAGCTGTGCTGAATAAATTCCGGGTGGTTATTTCTTCTATCTGCTGGTTGGATTGAGGTGAATTCTCACATAGAAGTCCTTCTGAGACTGAGCCTTACCCTATGTGCAGCTTTCTGATGCTAACTTTTGCATCTGGACAGCTCCCAGATGCCAGAGTGCTCTGTGGCTGGATACCTCTGTATGCAGTTTCTGGAGTACACAGTGGAGTCCCCAGTGCAGGATACATCCTGCCTATCCACACAGTCTTGTCTCCTGGGGCACAGACCAGATTCTTGGTTCATTTCAAAATCCTTGGGGTCAAAATCTACAAAGAAAGTGCCTATGTAAATTTCTCTGGGTTAATTACTGGTATTAAGTCAATTTCTTTGTTGTTTGTTTGTTCCACAAAAGCTCTGGTGGACAAAAGAGCATTCAGAAAACATTTGATTGTGAAATAAACAGAGGTGGGGTTAGCCTTGTGTTGAAAGCACAAGGTAGACATGCTCTTTCCTTCACAATCAGATCTTGTGCTTACAGACAAACTCCTACACATCCATCAACACCCACCTTAACATATCACTTTGGGAAAAAAATATTTTCTCAATGCAACCAACCTAAGGAGGGAGCTTTTCTTCTTTACTGTGATTCCCAGAACATACCTACTATTTCTAGTTCAGCACTAGCCATACTGCCTTTGAACCATTCATTCATTGTGTCCTCCCATAGAATAACAAGGTCCTCTAAGGCTAGAACTGTATTTTGTTCCATCAAGCATGAGGTTTGTCCCGTGTAACTGTAGCCAAATAGGAGCTCTTGGGAACAAGCAAAAATGTGTTCCAATTCTTAACTCAACATTCTACTTCTGGTTTGGCCATGGAAAATCATTTCCCCTCTCGTGTCTAGTGTCTAGAGGACAGCTGCTTCTTGGGGTTCTTAAGACAACTGAAGGAGGGAGTTGCCATTGGGTAGCCTAGGAGTCACCAGTCTGCAGCGCCACAGCCAGTTGGCCCTAGAACCTCTCAGCTCAGAAGAGACACGGAGCTGGGAAACAGGTGGGAAGGGAACAGGGATGTGCTCTCTGAGGCTGCTCACAGCTTTCAAAATCCTGTTGTGAGTATCTTTCTGTTTTGGTTTATTGTCCATCAGTGACTGAACTTATTGCTAGAGGAATGGGAAGGCCTAGACCCTGCTTTTAAGCCTTTTTTCCCCAGAGGTCTTACTTACAGAATTGTAGCTGTCTGATTTCTTTTCTTTCTTTCTTTCTTTCTTTCTTTCTTTCTTCTTTCTTTCTTTCTTTCTTTCTTTCTTTCTTTCTTTCTTTCTTTCTTCCTCCCTCCTCCCTCCCTCCCTGTCTCCCTCCCTCCCTCCTTTCTTTCTTTCTTTCTTTCTTTCTTTTCTTTTCTTTTCTTTCTTTCTTTCTTTTCTTTCTTTCTTTCTTTCTTCTGAGACAGGGTTTCTCTGTATAGCCCAGGCTGTCCTGGAACTCACTCTGTAGACCAGGCTGGCCTCGAACTCAAAAATCCACCTGCCTCTGCCTCCCAAGTAAGCTGTCTGATTTCTACTGAGTCTCATGCTGCTGAGGCAAGACCTGTGAAGCAGAACAAAGAACCCTGGATGGCTAAGGGAGAAAGAGACAATTAGCAAAAGATCAGAAGAGTTCTGACCTTTGCTCCTGAGACAGAAACTCAGAGACAAGTGACAGGAAAAATAAATGCTTCTCTTGTATATGCACTCTAGAGTTTAGAAGAAAGCATTGGATCCCATGGAGCTGTAGTGACCTCTGGATACTGGAAACCAAACTATGATCCTCTGGAAGAGCATCAGTGCTCTTAACTGCTGAAACATCTCCCTAGCACCTTCAGAAAACCAGTCTTCAGCCAGTCTTTAATCCCAGCACTGGTGAGGCACAGGCAGGTGGATCTCTGTGAATCTGAGGCCAGCCTGATCTACATAATTAGTTCCAGGTTAACCAGAATTACAGAGTGAGACCTTGTCTCAAAAATAATAAAATTATTATTATTATTATTATTATTATTATTATTATTTAATAGCTCTGTGGAGGAGACCTCTACATTGTTCTCAAATTGGATCACATCTCTTTTTGAAAACAACCCTTTCATAGGTCACATACATAATTATCTGGGGTCAACATTTAGGACGATTAAAACGTTCAGCACATAAAGTTGGTGAACAGCGTGAACCAAAATTAAGTTGCCGGGGGTCTATCCAATATGAGGATAATATAAAGGTCTTCCCGACATTGGAAAGTTGAAGGACCTAATTCAATCAAACATAAGTGACCTTTATGTTTTAGAAAAAGTTAGTCTAACAAATAGTTCATACCCTGGGACCTTGGAAGTACGTGAACCAAGAACATTATTCAGTTATATACACTTAATGAATCTGATGATTTAAAGTTCATTTGATTGGTTACTAGGTTCACCTCGGCCTGTTTCCCTCACAGTTCTTGCTCGTTTATAGTATCAGCCTAATCTGCTGCATTTATGTTTCCATTCTCCTCTCTCCCTTCCTCCTCTCCTCTCTCCTCCTTCTTCTCCTCCTTCTCTCTTTCTCCTTTTCTGTCTTCCTCCTCCCTCTTCTTCTCTTCTTTCCTGTTTCCTTTTGTTTCATCGAACAGACCAGCTAGCCCTGGCGTCCATGATTCACCACTCTGCCTCAAATGCTGGAATAAGGCATTCCACCACCTGCCCCTAAAGAGATTTAAAGCTGACCAAACCACCTATCCAATTTACTTATGCTAAAAATTAAACCAGCTTATCCATTACATTAGCATACAAATTTACCTTTATCTTTAATCAATGGCAAAATTATATATATAACACACACATCAAAGAATGATTTTAAAATATTTTCTAATGGTTTATCATCAGTAGATGTTTGATTCATATGCCTATTTTACATACCTATGTTCCAAGAATTGTGTGAAAATTTCTCCAGAGAAAAGAGGATCTGGAACAAAAAAAAATACATGCAGTCTGCTCTCTCTCAGCAATTACCATCCCTGCCAGGCACGCAGTGAAGGTGTTGGAAGGCGGCTTCGTCTGGCCTGTTGGGGCAAGCGCACTCTCTCTGAGAGCCGGCAGGAGACAGCTTAATTGGTGGTCATTAGAATAGATGCGACTGATTACGAATCACTTGAAAGCATTTCAGCTGCTTTTGCACTTTGTAATCTTCTTCCCTTATCCTTTCCTGGCAACTTTTCTGCTTACTCCTCATTGAAGTTTTCCAGATAGACGCTTTATGTATATATATATAAATTTATAGCCTGTTATTCTGCCGGTGGTTCTTCATTCTTCCCTTCACTGAGACCATAGCAGCAGCTCCAAGAATGCCTACTGTGTGCTTTGAGAATACCTACTGTGTGCTCGTGGACAGTGTAGTGACTAAAACTCTAGCCAGCCGTGACACACAGAGAACATTGTCCTGGCTTTGCTTTGTTTTCTACTATATCCCCAAAGAGTGCATGCATTAGTTACTTGTTCTGTTGCTATGACAACACACTTGACAAAGGCAACTTAAGGGAGGAAGGGTTTATTGAAGAAAAGGGGACCAATGATGGAAGGGGATGTCTCAGCGGGCCCATGCCGAGGCATCTCTTCCCCCTGAGGGACCAGCCAGGGTATAGCATAGAATAGAGTTTATTCAGGGCATGGGAAGGGGATCCAGGAGGGTAGGAGAGAGAGAGAGAGAGAGAGAGAGAGAGAGAGAGAGAGAGAGAGTAGAGGAGTAGAGGCAGCCATGACCACATGGAGAGAGGGGGAAGGGAAGGGGGAGGGAGCAGAGAGAACCTGCAGGTGAAAAGATCAGGGAGCAAGAGAGAGGGGAGGGGGCAAGCAGCCCCCTTTTATAGTGGGCAGGCCTACCTGGCTGTTGCCAGGTAACTGTGGGGAGGAGCATACCTGGCTGTTGCCAGATAACGTGGAGGTGGAGTTTAGACAGAATACTAACATTTACCAGCTAGCAGATCCAGGTACAGCCAGCATGACAGGGGTAGGCATGGCAGCAGGAGCAGGAGGCAGCTGTTCACACTGCATCCACAGTCCGAATCAGAGCGATGGATGCTGGTGCTCCTCGCCTTGCCTTCTACGTTTTATCTGGTCCAGGACCCCACCCATAGGATGGTTGCTACCCACATAGGGATAGACCTTTGAATATTAATTAATATAATCTAGAAAACCCCCTCCCAGATGTGCCCAGAGGTTTGTCTCCTAGGCTATTTTAGATTCTTAAACCATCAAATATCAACGATCACAGCAGAACAAACAATCCGTAGCGTGAGGCAGAGTACCTGTCTAATAAACCTCCTGACACACCCCTGTTACCTCACTACACTGAAAGTGCTGTCCATCAAATCATAGCCCTCCAGCCACTGCTCTCTCCTCAAACTCAAGCCACGCCCCTGTAAACCCCCCCCCTCCTTCCCTCCCTCTCTCTCTCTCTCCACATGGAAAGTTGCCATGTAGCATCTGATATAATCTTGCTGCAATTTCCTCCCCTTCCCCCAGGACCTACAGTCCCCTACCCCTCACTGCCCCATCAAAGGTGGTCTTGGTTATAATTAGTCCTTAAAGTCTTTATCTGACTCACAGGCTAGTCATAGCATGGAACCTTCCCCAACCCTGGAAACCTATACAAGGCAGAAAAGCTATCTTCTTCCTCAGTCTGTT